>OZ018331.1:94833824-95544618 GCA_963969495.1 Ceratothoa steindachneri
GAAAGGCAAGATAAAATATGAGTTCGAAGGCACGTACACGGACCGAGAAGTCCATCGAATAGTTGCAGGTGGTAAGTTGGTAATCCCACGAGACCTATACCATGCAATTACAAAGGAAGAATTCAAGAAAAAGAGAAGCGGTAGAGCCAAGTGACCGATTGAACGGGAAACCAACAAGACAGAAAGAAGATCAAGTATAGAAACGAAAACGAATAAATAATGGCCCACGTAAGAAAATTGAAGCTAATAAGCCACAATGTGGCAGGTTGGAACGACAAAAGACATGCTCTAAGTAACTCATACTTGAAAGAGGCCCCAGAGATAATCCTCTTGAATGAAATTAATGTAGACCCAACAGCTAATGAAATCAAGCTCTTTAACTACACAATAATAACAAAGAACACAAACGAAATTAATTATGACGGCGACAAGGGTATGCCAAACACGTTGGCGTCGCAATAGCGGTAAGGAACGATATTCGATTTACTAAGCTCAATGAACTGGATGAGTCCTAACTCGCGATCAGTGTAAAAACAAGCACTGGAGATCTCAACATTATGACGGGGTATCAACCCCAAGGAGGGACTTTTTGCCCTTCCACAACTTCTTGAATATATTCAGGCAAAAGAACCAGGCAGTGTACATAGGCGACTTGGATGCACGAACCAGAGCATCCGGATACACGGGTAATTTTAATAAAGCTGAAAAGTACTTAGATACTCTTCTGGCAAGGAACATAGTCGCTCGGATCGGGCCAGAGTTTACAAATTTCATTGGACAAATTAGAGCCACCAAATCCAATATCGTGCTCGCATCCCCAGACTTACAGCTCAACTATCTGATAGTAAAGAGTCCCCCGTCGGTGAACAATCACGAAATGATTGTCCTGATACTTTCACTAGATCCAATACAAGTAGCATTTCCTCCAAGTAAACACTATAAGAGTGCCAACTGGGAGGCGTACGCAGAAAAGCTGGATGGACATCAACAAGAAGACCTCTCCGAAACGACTCTAGAGGAAATAGACTCGGGATTTGACAGGGTAATGGACGCGTTAATAAGAGCAGATAAAAAACACGTATTATTAACAACCTCTAGAACACTACCGCACCTCCTTAGAACAGAGCAGATCGCAGCCATCGAACACCAGTACATGGAATTAAGAGACGTTATTGAGAGACTTAGCCCCAAAAGAGGCGACAGGGCCTGTTTACAAAGGATTAAAGATACAAACAATAGCTAGAGAAATGAAATAGATTCAAAGCTAAGTCCAACAAAGTTCTGGAATACAATTAGCATTCCAAGAGGCAAAAGACGTCCAAAAGCCAGATACGACATCCAACGCAACGGCGTAACAGTAAATAAACCCAGCGAGATCGAAGCTGCGTTCCGAGAACACTGGAGGGGAGTGTTTGATATCTCGCCAGAAGAGAATATGGACTTCGACCGGGAGCTTGAACTGAGAGTGGTTGAGGAATTAGAACTAAACCGTCACGAGATCGTCCCCGATATTTGTGCATCTCCAACAGAGCTAGAAGAACATGGACTCGAACCAATAAACCTCCAGGAATTTAAATGCATTCTTAACAGCACAAAACAGAAGGCCCAGGGGAATCCGGAAGAAATGAAAAATCATATTTCTACCTAAACCTGGTAAACCTCCAAATAGACCAGGGAAATTCAGGCCGATAACCTTCCTAGATTGCGAATATAAATAACTTCTAGCACAAATGGAAAATCCTCACAAACGCGGATAAATTTTCCATAGTACCGCTGGATAGACACAAGACCTACAGAGTAGAGGTCGAGGGAAATAGGTTCCGATACAAGAACGAAGGAAAAGTTCTAGGATTGAAAATCACCCGACAAGGGTATGCCAAACACGTTGGCGAAAGAGTCAACTTAACAAAAGCCAACCTACCTAAACTATTTCAACTCAGAATTTACGAAATCAAAGTTTACAACGCTCTATGTAAGGCTACTCTGCTCTATCCAGCGATCCCACTGAATGGGCTTTTCAAAACCAACATGCAAAAGCTTCAGAGAATACAGAACTCGGCTACGTATATTATAATGGATACGAGAAGAAGGGAAGGCAGAAAAACAAGTGAGCTTCACCAAGAAATAGATATGTCAGCCATCAACGTATCCCTTCACAAAAGAGCGAATAAAATATGCGACAAATTAACCGATATCCTAAACGAAGATGAACTAAGGACCATGGAGATCCCACAAGAACACCGACTCAATAATAGAGGCAACTTCAGGAGTGGCAAACCCCATACGAGAGGTGTGCTAGCCCCCTTATATACCTAGGAATGAGATGGCTTTAAGAAGCAAAGCATGACATGAAGATAAATTAATCTGAAATAATAAAATAAAAGAAAACTGAGAACAAATTAAGAATGAAAGAGGCGTGAGAGCCTCTTATCCATCAATAACCAAGAATGAAGACTAATAAAGTAATAGAAAACAGAAGAGATGGTTGGTCACCCAGCAACTTTATTAACTCAACCTATTCAATTGCACAACTTTTCTCTTTCAAACACTATCCACTCAAATCCTGCTAATCAGCTCCCCCCCCCTCCCACCCACTTATTCAAGACGTAAGACGCAGTGAGCAACGGAGCTATTTTCCGAATAATCCAAGCAAAGATAATACTCAATTGACGTTACTCGCTTCCTCCCCGCCACTCATAAACAAAAAATGTGAGAAGTTATCTGTTGACCATTTATGTAATCAATAGTTTTATTTCAGCGTTACTACAGTGTAATAGTAATACGTACTTTGCAGTATTTAGTGCTGAATTTAGCACTATTAATTCTCCACATAAGATAAAGTTTAAACATAGCCTCCATATTGTTTAGGAGCCCTGAGAAAAAGCTCAAATCCATCCTGAGTCAGGAAAAAATAAATAAACTTGAGAAAGTAACTGATACTGACATCTGCATTAAAGGAGGGTAAAATATGATTATTAAATTGGAAAAGTTATTGTTTCTCCGGATTATGAACATTCAGATGAGAGAGGACTCCGTATCAAAAATGTGAACGTGAATTTAAAGTATTTTCCTAAGCAAAGGAAAAGGCCAGACCGACATACTAAGCTCATATCTGACTTTAATGCTCAAGGCCGATTTATTCGGTGATTTCAAGTTAAAATTATTTTCGGTGTACCCTCCAGAAACATAAGTATGTCCCAGCAACCAAATGGGTCTAAAGGGAACTTGGGTGTCTGTTGAAAATTCGACAGCGTCACAACTTCAATAGGTCATTTATTTATTAAAGCTTAGCTTAACGACAATTAAGCTCATGTTGGCTGATTCTCTCAGTGCAGTGTGTGACTTACTGAAAATTAAATATGTATGTGCAACCAAACACCACAAGTGGTCTCTAACCGATGGACCACGAAGTTATTGCTGTGTCAAGGAAATTTATTCAAAGCATACCTAGGAAGTGTTTTGAGGCTACCAGTGGGGACAACAAAATGACACTAAAGACTGAGAAAACAACGTGTGTCGTCTGTGCTATTTGTATCATTGTGGCATCTTGCACCGTTGCCCAAAGAATGCTAAACTCTGCTGAAAAAAATGGTGGCCAGAGATTGTAGTGAGTCTCAACACCTTCAAGGTGAGGCTGAAGTGATAAAAGGGTTGACTCTAATCATGTAGAAGACCTTGTGGATGAACATGGACAACCTCAGCACAACTGAACCTCAAGATCCCCAAGAAGCATGGGAAGAAGAAAGAAGATGGTCTAGTACATATCTCCTGCAGACTTAAAAGGAACCTTGTGTAGCTGAGAAATTGAGAGAATTTGAAGAAACATAAAATGGTTTCAGAAATACTTTGATCAAAACTTCTTCAGTGCCAATTTGAGAACTAAGTCATGTTGCACTTCAAAAGCAAACCACCATTGACTGACCCCCCCACCCATCATCCCGTCCATTTCCTATGAGACGGATTGGGGATGCAATATTGGAGACCTCGCATGTCCGGTGTTGTTGCATAGTTTGGAGCGTGGGTCAAATCCCACCAGTCGAAATAGGCCAACGCGGTGAATTTTCTGGACCATCATTACCTCCATGATGGCACACCGCAGCAGAACGCGACTCTCATTTCCAGGAGGCAAACGTTCCCATGCCCATGGCAGGGGGTTTACGGAACTGGCTGCCAACGTTCGATGATTCTGGCTACGTGCCCCATTCGGACACCCGCAAGAGGACAGAGTGGAACATCATCGGCTTCAGCGAACTCAATGAAAATGAACCCTACAATTTAAAATCAATCGCAGGCTCTCTTATAAATATAGAAACGACACACATAAACAATAGTGGTGGTGGATTCTTCATGTTAGTTAACTGCGTTACCACCCCTTTTCAATCGTGGACGAGGGGCTCCAACTAGGTAATGAAGATCACATAAAGATCAGAATGGCCATCGCTGGCAAGTCTTTGGTCACTAGTCTTCGTTGGAGGGAAAGGTGCGGACAGAGCGATAACACTGTATTGTGACACGCGCCCCCAAGCAAGTAGGGAACCCTTCGATTCCCAGGGAACGGCCAAACCCTTTCTCGCCAGGAGAGTGTGGACATGAAAGCCATTTCGGCAGATTCCGGGATGGAAGATATGTTGTTTGTATGAAGAGAGCGGTGCCGTGATGGGTTATGTGCACGATGACGTACTTGCTCGGAGATGTTTTGGGACGTATGCCCAGACTCGACGTACCGCCAATCACCTCATTGGCGGCTGCTCCCAATGAGCTCTGTTGTTTTGTATGTGTGTCCACTTTCGCCGGGAATCGAACCTGGTACGCAGGCGTAGAAACCAAACGCCTAATCCACTAGGCTAGTGACCGTTCCAAGATCCTCCTACGCTAAATAAATCAAACTAGTAATTAAAATATAAACTAGATATTTGCTGCAAGTAATCCAAGCTTCAATGCACTCCAATGCAAATCTTGGGGAACAATTATACGATAGACGATCGATAGGAAAATTCACAATGGAAAATGAAGGTGGAAACAGAATGTGAAGACGGAGCAAACCTTTGCACCTAAAAATGAGATCGATTACATTAACAGGAAAATTCCATTCAAGATATATCGTTAATTATTAAATTATTATTATCATAATTTCCTCCGACACAGTTAGCGACCACCTATTACTCAGGAGCAAGATCAAAATAGACCTAAGTTCTAAAACGAGAGAGACAAACAAACTCATGACCTAGATAAGTCCATTGAGACCTGACATGCGAACTAAAATAAATACCTTCCAAATTACACTAACAAAGATGTTTAATGAACTTAATGATAAAGTGACAGAATACTCATCAGAAAACTGTAACATGAATGTTAAACTATTTTACAGTGTGCAACTTTGGCCACCAAAATAAACAAACCAGGCTATTTAACATAAAACTACGCGAGGTTAAAGGAAGATATAAGGAGAAAATATGACGCGTTAGAACAATTAGAGAAAAGATCGAATATAGTGAATTCAACAAGTTTATTAAAAACAAAGTATATAACAGAGAAGATATACAAATGAAGGAAATATCATCAAAATAGTTGAAGAATTTTATCAGGAAGTATATGATAGAAATGGACACAATACACCAGAGGATAATTTAGTAAATGAAGAGGAAGTCCCAATAGTAGATAAGGATGAAATTTCGTACGCACTTTAGTAAGAGCCTTAAAAATAGCAAAGCGCCTGGGTACGATGAGGTTACATTCGACCTAATTAAACCTTACGAGAAAGGTCTTGTTGACCTAGCAGCTAGTCTGCTTACAAAATATTTGAGGGAAAGTAGGATTTCAATGGCATGGTCCTACGCTTTCGTTGTCCTTTTCTTTAAAAAAAAAGCGACAGGGAAGACTTAAAGAAATATAGATCACAATCAGTCTCTTTTCAGAAACATATTGATTACATAAAACCACTTAAATACATGTCAATTGTAGACCACGGAAAAGTACTTGACTCGATAAACATCGTTTCAGTTCTAAGAACACTACAGAAACCCATGTGACATACAGACATTCAAGAAGTAAGTAGACACGCCTAGTTTTATGTAAAATGTTGTTATTCTGTTTGTGTCAGTAATATAGCTAGTATTAATTTATATATTTTTGAAGTTTAATATTGTAATTATTAAAATATGGCTAAAAAGCAATATTCCAAGGAAATTGAGATTTTCAAAGAGGACGGATTGTCGGTCAATCTGATTGTAGTGTATGCCCGGATTCTTGGAATACCACCTTTACTCCGTTAATAAAATTATAGTTAACTTTAAAGAAAGGGATAAAGCACCGCGTGAGTCACACGACCTGGTCGTTCTGATCCTTCCGAAAGACGTCTTCTGAAGTGGCAGAAATGTTCCAAATCAGCCCAAGAAGAGTAATAAATTACCTTCACTCTCTTCGATTTATAGACGTGTAGTCAGGAGGAAGCATCATTTAATTATGACCAATATTATGTAGAGGAATAAGTTGGCTGAAGAAATTCATGACAAACGTTTGGACATTTGGCACAGCATATTTCTTTTTGTAACGAATCAAGGTTTGTTCAATGTTGATACAGTGGGCGGTTATGGGTTTGGAGGTTACCTCCTCAGGAGTTTAATTTAAGCAGGTTACAACCAACGATGCAACATGGTGTCTTTTCTCTTATGTTGTGGGGAGGAATTTCTACCAGGGTTTTCAAATGGTCAGCTTAAAAAAGAAAAGTTGTTTAGTCATACTTCAAATATGACGAAAGAATAGGAGGACCAAAGCAGCATTAAACGACTTTCGTGGCAGAGTCAATTCCGTGGCATGAGTCAAATAAAACATGTGTGGAGAATACTAGACAATACTTAATGGAAAAGGTAAAAAAACAAATAAAACAAAACCAAAACCCAGTCATAATTTCTGAATGTCATACATCTAATATGGTCGCACAAGCTGTGATCTCAGAACTTATTAATATTATGCCCAGGCGAGTTGCCGCTCTAGAAACCGCGGAAGGGACGTCAATAAAGTATTAATAGTATACTTACATTGTTTAATATATATTTTATTCTTTAAATTTACAAATAAAGGGATCTCAGTAATTAAGCGGGTGTCTAAATTTTGCATGTCCATGTACGTATTCTCACATATATGTACAATCACGCAACATTGTCATTTAGGCTGAATTCGGTTAGTGCTTGAGGAGATTTCTCGTAGTGCTTGACGAGATTTTCAGGAGCTTCGAGTAGAGATGAAAATGAATTAGAAATAATGGAAGATATTTTAGTTACCTTCGCTTTGGTAATGACATATTATTATTTGCCTCAAATTCAGACGAATTACAATGAACGATAACATAACGATTAGAAGCTAATCTCATATACTTTTTTAGAGAAGAATTTAATGATACATATTTTCGTAGAAGATAGAGCAAGTATAATATGAGCCGATCAAATTTTCGAGCAGTTGTAAGGAATACTCATGGCACTTTTAACTCCTGATGCGAGTGTGGAAAAGGAAGTAATTACAAGAACAAAATTAGACAAGGGAGTCTTAGGAAAGCTTGGCTACATCTTCCAGGGAAATTTTCTGGAACTTTATAAAACGTAATGCCAATGGGGGTGCATCCTGCGGAAAGCCTTTAAAGAAAAAGGTGAAACTAGAGAGTGTAAAGATGTTGTATGAGATATAGCGCCAGATCAACCTGCAGGCAATGGAGATGAGAAGTGTGGCCTCTCCCAGCTCCGACCGAGTGGGAATGGACGAAAGCTGGTCGCTAAATAGCTTCGGAAATTAACCGCTGACCAAGAAAATAGGTTAGAAGAGATTGTGAATAGAGGCAAGAGGGGAGTCAAAAGGAATTCTATATAAGGAGTAAAGCCCTAGTTATCTCAATCTAGTTTGAGAGTGACGAGGGCACTGGAGACGGAATTTAAAATAAACACACAGAAAATGAAGACAACTCAGAGAAACAAAGAACGACACGTGCTAGGAATAAGCCGTAGGTCGACCATAAAAGAAACACTTGGATAAGAATACATACACGAGTGACTCACATAATAAAAAAGACCAAAAGATAGAGAAAAGGGAACCTAAAATGGGTGCCTTCGTACCTAGAGGTACCTAGAAGACGCTCAAGAAGGGCTGGGGGGGGGGGGGAGTAACGTGGCAGACTCGTCCCCTGGATATCAGGTCTGGTTAGTTACTGCTACATGCACATCGACTGCTACATGCTGTCGAAATCCCTGGTTCGGATCCCTTGTTAAACTCTTGATCCACACTAAGAAATAAAAGACATCTTAAATGAGTGCAGATCGGGGGCAAAAACCCCTACCAAAAGCACCCTCAAGGAGCTTTCCCTGATCACAGTCCAGCGCTCGAGTTTGCCTTGTTATTTCTTCCATCGAACATACGTCGACAGTGGGGACATGTCTTATGGTTCAACGATCCACGTTCTAGTTGTTCTTGACTCCAATCAACGTTAGAATCCGTATGAGGCCAGATGAACGCTGAAGGCGAGAGTGCATAGTGCCAACAGTAAAGCATTGTGGCCCCTCTGTAATGGTATGGGGTTGCATGTCAAGTTCAGGGGTGAATCGTCTCACCGTTTGTGATGACACCATAGGTTCAGAGAAGTACCAAGCTACCCTGAGATATTACATGCTGCCCTCAGCCCGAAACATCTCCTGAAATGTTCGCAATGTGGTTTTCCAGCATGAAAATGCCCCATGTGACAAGTTTACGTCCAACATACAGTAGTTACGGGAAAGCAATATCAGGGTGATGGACTGGCTACTTCAGTCTCCGGATATGAATCTACTGGAAAACCTCTGGCAGGACCTGAAAGAAGCCTAAGACGTCATAAACCGGCCTCCAATGAGCAACTAAGGGCAGTCATCAACAAGTACTGGGCCAGCATTACACCCTTCAGGTGTCGCACCCCCATAGAGAACATGCTACTGAGCTTCCTGTATCAGTTTGGTGTTGCTTTAATTTTTTACAGAGCTTTACAGAGCAGTACAATTTTGGTCACCATATTATAGGAAGGATATTGATTTGCTTGAGTCTGTGCAGAGAAGGATGACAAAGATGACTGGTGGGCTAAGGAACTTACCTTATGGTGAAAGGCTCAGAAAACTAAATCTATATACATTGGAAAGGAGAAGAGTCAGAGGGGAATTGATTGAAGTCTTCAAATGGGTAAAAGGATATAATAAAGGGGATCTGGGTAAGGTTCTTATACTTAGTGAACATGACAGGACACGTAGCAATGGGTCTAAGCTTGATAAGTATAGGTTTAGGAAGGAGATTGGGAGGAATTGGTTTACAAATCGTGTGGTAGATGAATGGAATAGGCTCACTAGACATGTGATAGAAGCCTCCTCTCTGGGTAGTTTTAAGAATAGATTAGATAAATATATGGATGAAGCTGCTAGATGGGACTGACTTTTTTTTTCTTTTTTTATGTACATATGTATATATTTTTCTAAGGAGTGGGGAGATTATATTTTGGGGTTGCATGAATGGACATAATCCTCTGGATGCATTTTATGTATATTGTAGATTAGATATGACGAACTCCTGTAAAGGGTGACAATGTTGATGACTTTTCGCTGGTAAGAAATCTTTTGTGTGTTGACTGGAACAGAAGCTGCCAAGTGTAGGCCATGAATGGTCTTTTGCAGTCTCCTTCTTTTCTTATGTTCTTATATGTTGCTGATGTTACATGTTTTGGCAAATGTTGTTAATTCTTGTTGATTGTTTGGGGGTATATACATATAACTTAATGCTATATATTCCTCCTTGTTTCACTTGGGGAGCACTTTGGCAATTATGTTATTTGAAAGAAAATGTAAAACAACATAAGGGCTTCAAATTTCGTTAGAATATGCCGAATAATTATGATGTTATTGCCAAAACAAAATAATTCCCGGGCTAAGCTTGGGAGGACTTAGGCAATTAAATAACTTAAAAGAGAATGTAAAAAAAAAACATAAGGGTTTTAAATTTTGTTAGAATCGGCCGAATAGTTACAATGTTATTACAAAAACAAAAAAAAAAGCAAAACGGGGACCGACTGACCGACCGACCGACCGACCGACCGACATATTGAGATATAGAGTCGCCCGCGACTAACAACAACCACCACACACAAATAATATCTATACAAATAAAACTAAGAAACACATACAATATCACAATCATGTATATCTTCTCAAAACGATGCCTCCACAATTATAGACAACCTATAAGCCCTTGCGAACATGCGACTCAACCTAAAGACCAAATACTCCCAGCAAAAACATTCCAGACATCACGTTCTGCATCCCCATTCTTCAAATGCAGTCAATATGGAATGTCATGCACGATTTCCCATGAGACCACATCCCCATCACCACCACCTTCGGAACTCACTAACCCGATAAATCACACATTCAAGCAAACTTATATGAACTAAAATGATGCAAACTGGTCTTACTTCACTCATTACATAAAAGAAACACTCAACACCAACATATGGCTTCCAAAACCTAGATGCTGTTCTTAAACATTTCACCCAAACCATAACAAAAGCGAGCAAAGCGCCTTCCCTCCCCCAGAGCAGCAGTAAGCCGGTGCACATGACCTAAGGGGTTGCAAGCACCTTAAAAAATATTTTTAAAAAAACAGGAAACTTACTCAATGGAAACAACACAGCCGAGAAATCACCCAACAAAACAACAACTTTAACACACGCATTACACAACTTATTAACTCTCGGAAAACGGACAACATAATAAAAACATGTAAAACAATCAAATCACCAGACAAAAAAACAGGTCAACACCCAAAGAAGCTCTCCAACAAACAACAAAAATACCCCCACACCCCAAAGAAATAGAATCTAAAGTTCTCATACAGTTGAATAATAAGATAAGACTTGAGGAGATCTCATATCTCATATCGACACACAGCTCCTTCTTATTTCCAACTAGCAGATACAGCCTAAATGATTAAATCTTTAAAAAAATCTCCACTGGCTCACCACACCTCAAACATAGTTATGAAACATCTAGGTCTCAACGCGATCCAAGCCCACACCAAAATAATCAACCAATCATGGTTCCACAACCAAATTCAGACATTTCAGAAAAAAAGCAAACATTCCCAATTCTTACCCCCCACCCCAATTAAAAACGAGCAGCCACCATCTTGCTATCATCTAAAATAGCCAAAACAGTAAAATAAAACCTCTACCCAAACGCATTGCATCCTACATCTCACTATACACTACTCAACATGGTTTCAGACAAAACCACTCCACTACTACCATGTTCATAAACCTGTCATAACGCATATGAGACGGATTCAATTATTTTTTTATAGTCACGTGCGAGTCTAATCGCGGGCGACTCTACATCTCACTATGTAGGTCGGTCCCCGTTGTGCTTTTTATTGTTTTTGTAATAACATTGTAACTATTCGGCCGATTCTAACGAAATTTGAAACCCTAATGTTGTTTTACATTCTCTTTCTACTGATGTAATTGAAAAAGTCGTCTCAAGGTTAGGCGGGGAATTAATTTATTTTGGCAATAACATCATAACTATTCGGCCGATTCTAACGAAATCTGAAATCTTTATATTGTTTTACATTTTTTTTTATTAATATAATTGCCAAAGTCCTCCCAAGGATAGTCGGGGAATTATTCTGTTTTGGCATTAACATCATAACTATTTGGTCGATTCTAACGAATTTTGAAACCCTTGTTCTTTTACATTTTCTTTCGAATGGTAGAATTGCCAAGGTCCTCCCAAGGTTACTCCGCAAATTATTGAAAGTTTTGAAGTTGGTAAGGTCATAAATCGGAATAAGTAAGAGCACGCGATTTTTTGGTCAACAGATCTTGTTTAGTTGCCGGCGACTATGCATCTCACTATTTCAGTCGGTCAGTCCCCGTTATGCTTTTTTTTTGGAAATAGCATTGTAACTATTCTGCCGATTCTGACGAACTTTGAAACCGTTATGTTGTTTTACATTCTCTTTCGAATGATATAATTTTCAAGGTCCTCTCAAGGTTAGTCCGGGAATTATTGCAAGTGTTGAAGGTCGTAAGGTCATAAATCAGAATTTATGAGAGCACGCAACTTTTGGTCAGCAGACCTTGTTTATTTACAGCGTTCATCTGGCGACGGCCACCAAAGTTATAAGGCGCCGTGGATTCGATTAAACCTCCTCTCACTAACAATCCTGGTTGCGATCGACATCAACAATGCATTCGACACAATCCTACGCCACAACTTCCAGAAATTTTTAAACACAAAAACGACAAAAATATCTCATCATCTTTCTCTCAAATAAGCAAACCAGAGTCACTCACAATCAGACATTATCGAAATACATTTCTCTCTACAACGGCGTACCTAAAGAGCAATCCTGTCAACTACCCTTTCACCTCTTCAGGCACGACAGCGGTTTCCCATATCATCGCAACACAAACATACGCTGACGACTTCATCATAACTTCACAGCACAACAACATATCTACAAACACTTGGAACTTGCAAATAACCTCTCCAATCTAGAAGAGTATATATACGTTGACAATAACAGCTCTACCATCAAACCCACCAATAATTTTCTTCACATCTTCCAAATAACAATTACTCAAATATCACACTATTTTCAATGTCAATAGACTTAAACACCCCTTCGTGTAATCACATGATGCACCCAATCCACCCTAATTGATCACCTGCACACAGAAACAAAAATAACATATCTACAACAACATATCTACAAACACTTGGAACTTGCAAATAACCTCTCCAATCTAGAAGAGTATATATACGTTGACAATAACAGCTCTACCATCAAACCCACCAATAATTCTCTTCACATCTTACAAATAACAATTACTCAAATATCACACTATTTTCAATGTCAACAGACTTAAACACCACTTCGTGTAATCACATGATGCACCCAATCCACCCTAATTGATCACCTGCACACAGAAACAAAAATACTCCTCATCGACACAGCTAAACATGTTCGGAACACAATAATTCTCCACTAGGACATACACTGAAGCCAAAATTTATGGAGTAGCAATAACATAAAAATAATGATGGTATTGATACCTTACCGCGATGCAATGAAGTTTCTTAGATCTGTATCTGTTGTGATCTGGCTAAGCTGCTCATAGTAAGGCGACGTGAATTATCAGGTTTCAAAAGGGGCATGATAGTGGGTGCCAGACAGATGTAACATTGCATTTCTGAAACTGCGGGCATTCAACAAACCTCAATCTACGGTGTCACATATGTACTAAGAATACCATATGGAAGGCATTATACCCACCATGAACTGTGCAGCGGCCAGCCACGGGCTAGAAATGTCGATGATAAACGACAAGAAACACGGGCTAAATTCAAGTCCACATTCAATGCAGCCGCATATCAATCAGGTCAGTGAAAGTTCTTTACTTTCAATAGGGATATGGGAGTAGAAGAACCACCAAAGTGCCGATGTTAACACCACGAAAATTGGCGCAGAGCCGCACTAGACTTGTGACGTCGCTAATTAGACGCTGGAGAACTAACATCAATTGACATGGTTTGATGAGTCACGGTTCCAGTTGTTTTAGATTGATTGCAGGGTTCGGGTGCGGTGCAGACCCCTGTTGTCATCATTGCATCGTAGAAGCTGGTGGTCGTTCCATACTGATGTGGGTTGTGTTTACGTGATATTGGTTGAATCCACTTAAACGTTATTGATTGGTAACCGTTATGTTGATCTGTTTATTGACCATTTTTATCCATTTATTGACTCCAAATTTTTTTTTTTAATTATAGAGCCCATCTGGCAACTGCCCACTTGGGCATAAGTCTCCGGAAACAAAGATGAGATATTACAGTAGGGCAATGCACTGTGCCATCGGACCCAAGTTACCCAAATTGGTTCGAGGAGCCTTCTGAAGGGTTCCGACGAATGGCAAGCTACCACCTTCATCCGACATGAACCCAATCCAGCATTTGTGGGACATGTCGACCAAGTCTATTTGCACTCAACATCTTGCAGCTACAAATACCCTAGAACTTTGAATAGTTATCGATGCGGCATGGGTCAACATCTCGGTCAACTACCCTGTCCCAGGACGAAAATAATACCCCCTCTTTACACTTCTCTATTGTCTCTCCATTGCCGTCATACTCATCCCAACGGGAAGATAACACACACTGGACACCGAACTTGTTGCACAACACATTCACAATCTTCCAAATAAGTTAGTACTACAAGCATGCCCACCGGACATAGCCAGATACTAGGAACTGCTAACCATACACACTAGAATCACCTTATCCCGTCTCAAGTTTGGCAACGATCCATCTATAAAGTACCACAAACACCTAACGCAGCACCAACAATATAAATTATCCAAGATGCAAACACAACACCAAAAACTCCTCCATCGAACTTGGAGCCATATGTGTACACTGGCGCGACTCCAGTGTAAAACTACGAATACTTCAAGAAATGTGAAGGCAATACTTCTAGCGTTGCAGAAGCATGGGAACAGAGACTTGGAGACAGACACTCAATTGTGGTTTCCTCTAAGGTGGGTTCTGGGGGAAAAAAAATCTGTGGCAAGCACAGAGGTGTCTACCACCATGGCTTCCTCGCAGGATCTAGACAAGTACCAGGCTTCATTCAGGAAAGGAGGTACTATCGCTTTCTCTTTTTTTCTGCTAGAGAGGGAGCCGCTTGAGGGCAGTTCATAGGGAGAAAACTTGGTAAATAAGAGAAGGGTGGAATATCTCCTGGACTAAGGGCGTTATCTGCGCAAGAATCGAGAGTGGACGCAACTCGCTTGGCAAAAACAGGTTTGGAGAGTTCTAAGTCGGTGCTCTTCAAAGACAGTGCAAAGTGCTTGGAATGCTAACAGAGCCTCATTTCGGTTGGATCATTAATGTAGAGATGGTGGCCGTAAAAAATTTCTCCGCAGATACGGAAATCGTGAGATTGATCTTGCCTTCGTATAAAAGAGGGAGGTCTTGGGTGATCCTACTTCAAATCCTTTTGATACACTTCCATACCTCTTTAAAAGGCGACCACCGATTGAATGAAGTTAAGTCTGCCCACTAGGAGAAGTGGTAATCGTGCTTCGAAATGGATAGAAATATGGCCCTCATCCGACTAAATTCATACAGGGTGAAATCGCAGGTACTTCTCTTATAGGCATAACGTAAATGATGGGAAAGGCCGTTTTACACTCGCCTGCCAACCAAGGAAGTGGTTGGCGAGCAAAACTCCCGGACGTTCGAAGAGTAGACGCTAGACCCGCAGAATTAAGATATCAAGGAAGAACTTAATTACCTCATCTACCGATCTAAACTCCTTGACTGCGATTGAGAGTCATTTGCTCGAATGTAGAATACTGTGTTTGATCCAAGCGTAACTTAAGTGGGCACTTAGGTGGCGGTGGCACGGCGAAGGTAATTTGATGAGATCGTATCAATAGAGCTCATTTTCCATCTCCCATCCAAAGTTTGCTTGTGCATTAGAAGAACATATGGTCACATCAAGACAGAAAAATATATCGGTTCTAGTAAAGAATTGCGCGAATGCTTTCATATCAATGAAATTCTCTAGCTCTTCTAACAGTTGTGCTAAGACCAGGCCCCTGGGAGTGACCGTGTATTCACCCTGTCGAGAATAGGGGTTCCTTGCCGCCATGTGCCCCGTCGAAACCACGAGGTCAGGCAACGCCGAGCGAGAGCCGTAGGAACAGTCCGAATATCAAACTGCTTTCAGCGATAAGAGAGGGATTAGAATGTCAAACGCGCACCCCTGTCGCCTACCGGGGCGTTATCACGAAACCCCCGCGGGAGTACTTCCCATCCCTCAGCGGCGTGTTTGATCAAGGAGAGCCCCTCCCCCATGGCCCGAAACATCAAAAGTATAAGCCTGCCACTCTCAACGAGAAACTTCATTCTCGATCGAGCTCCGTTTCCCTACGAGCCCGGAGGCAAGAATTATACCGAAGGATCTGAGCTCCAGTCAATTGGCAGATCCTTAGTTTCAGTACATTTCGCTTGGCACGAATGCTCCCTCCATTTAGTGTTACTACTAGAGGTTAAACTCCCTGTGGTTAAAGTCACTCGAATAACCAACCGTTCCCCGTTTCATCTCATAAAGCCTCGAAGCCAAGCTAGGCTGGGACGAATCATCTATGGCATCCTTACCAGTCATCCCTAACTGTGTACATACGTACCGAAGCTCGTTATAACCTCCCGAACACTCACGTAGAGCTCGCCTCTGTTCGCTCCAAGTAGTTCTGTTAGATCGATTACTGTAAACATCGAGTATCCATTGCCATTATTTCATTAGAAATATTTATTGTGTATTCTGTGTGAATTATTAAAGTTATTTTTGTTTCTACCTTTTCATAGGCCTTATAGCCTGCAGTCTTCATTAGTTTAGTAACGGCCAACCACACTCCATTGTTTGATATTTAAATCCCTCGCACTCATTTTGGTATTAACTGGTGTCAGGTTTGTAGGGTCTTTTAATTAAATGTTTTAAGGCTGGAGGCTTGGCTATTGAGAAAGTAAGAAGATATAATCTTGCGAATTATTTTCCCGATCTGTTGTGTGTACCTGTCTTTATACATACCGTATGTCAGTTTTGAGACCGCGCTTCTCAATTATTCCTCCAGCAGAATTTTACCCTTTCGTACCAAGAAAGGCTCAGTCGAGATTTTTTCTTTGTGTTGTGAGCAAAGTTAAAGGCTCTCACGTTAATTCGTATATTTCCGAGTGCTCAGACGGAAATTATTAATCGCGTCGTGTGCATACCTAGTTAATTCGGGTCGAAAATCCCGTTACGTTTTTTTTTTTACAGTTTAGTTAGAATTCGCGATATCATGTCTTCATTCGACCAGTTTAAATTGCAAGGCAAACCCTTTGTTTATCCGGAAAGGACCTACTGTCATATATACAAGAAGAAGAGAGAGCGGAAAGAAGAGAGAAAGAAGAACGAGAGAAAGAGAGAGAAGAAAGAGAAAGCACCCGACAATACGAACTGGAAATAAGTAGAGCGAGGATCGAAACGCTCTCCGTCAACTCGTAGAATGACTTCCCACAAACTGCACCCGTGAAGCGCCCCGTTTACAAGGAAGGAGAAGATTTCGGGTCATATTTAACGCATTTTGAAAAGATTTTTGAGCTAAACAACTGGGACATTGAAGCGGACGGTGTCGCTGAACTATTGCTTTCGTTATTCTCTCATCCGAGATATTTTCATATCCCTCCCGTCGGAGGCAACGATCGACTATTCGCCGGTAATGAAAATTGGCAAAAAGTGGATCGTAAAGAAAGTGGCGAAAAAGGTTATAAAACACAAGTATTTTTAGATTAACCATGGGCACTGGGGGCGGGAGGGCGCGCTATTCTTCCAGGTTTTAGGTGAAGTAGTGGCTTGACTTCTGCTACATCATTCACCCCCTTGCATGTGTCTCAAAAGGAGACTAAGTAGGGCACTCGTGACACAGAGGGTACGCAACTCTCCATAACCACGATTTCCACAATTTAAAAAGATCTCCTGTGTCGTTTGAACCAAATGTCAACTGTAACATGGTTCTCAATCTTATACGACACACCCTTGCCAAGATGAAGTGTGAATGCATTCATATTTTTGGCGACATGCACTATTCCTCTTTTCTAAGAATTAATTAAAAATAATTTGGACATAAAAGTTAAATCCAATTTAAAAAAAATATCAATAGTTCCACGTTTGAATGATTTGACAGAGAATGCCCCTGAAAAGTTTATTCGGCTGACACTCGTCTCGCTTGTCAAGCAGCCAAATTCGGGACGAAATCTCTCCATTTTGCGATGACTGAGACAAATGTACACAAAGTCGTTCTCGTAAGATCATTAAACAAGCGTAGGAGGGCCATTTTTGACCAAGGGCAAGGAGGAACAAACGTAGGATGGCCACTTTTAGCCAAGGTAAAGAGGAACAAGCATCGGAGGGCCACTTTTGAACAAGGGCAAAGAGGAACATGGCAGAAATCATCTCTTGAATTAATCCGGACAGGAAATTTCGGATCAAAATTATGAATTTTCGTTTTTACTTTTTTGGTCGTTTTTTTCTTTTAATCTCATTTAAAAAGGCGAAACCTACGAAGGCATATCTGTCATAAGCGTGGTGGGTTACGAAGAGGAAAGATAGGAGTGAATGTGTGAAAATTACAATAAGCCAGTAGGGGACTACATATCTTGTGCACAATTCTCCAAAACCTCCCCATCCCCCATTCCTCAATAAAGAATTCTAGGATGAGGACAGACATGAGAAAAAGAAGGGCGAGAATATGGGAAGAAAACAGTGGATATGACCGACTTCCAAAAGGACCAAATTCGCTGACCCCGGGGCATTTATGGGTACCTGGAAATTTCAACTCTTTTTCCCCAGGCAAGAGCGAAATGAAGACCGACGGTTCTTGAACAAATGATCAACTTCCCGGTCATTTTTCCCATAAATGGATCCGCTTCCAGGTATTTGGTCGTGAAATTAAGTAAGAAGGAAAATTAAATTGTGTAATCCAAGGAAGAAAAAAATGGTGGGGGTTTTCTCACGTGGGGTCCGAACCCCGGGTATCATGAGGGTATGACAACCACCATGAAGTTGATCCGATTCTGAACTTCAGCCAGTGACTTATCAAACCCGATGTGGCTTAACTTCGCTGAAATTGGATGTCAAGCACCCCTCTTTACCACAGAAAACGTCCAACAAACCATCAAATCGTTCAAAAACTCTAAAACCACTGGTCCATCCATCTCAAGCATCTTAGCAACACAACAATTTCAGCAATCACAGATATTTTTTACCACTTTTGTTTCACCAATATAACCCCCTTAATCTGGAAACTAGCACACATCTTACCCATACTCAAACCAAGCTCTCAACATAGGCCAAATCTTACCGCCTAATCTAACTTATGTGCAGACGATCAAAAACACTCGTAAACTAAAATACCAAAGAATCACCCCAAATATATCTCTGTCTCAGACACATCACATTTTCAGGAAAGTACACTTGACCAAGACCCTCCTCACCAATTTCACACAACACATTATTAATCGATGGCTTCAACCAGAATTTACCCCTCTCAGGTTCAATCCTTGCCGCAATAAACATAGACAAAGCCTTCGACACAGTACCAAAACACATGGAATCTACATCCCTATCGCATACAATTCTGAACGCCAACCTTCCCAACAACGGTATTTTTTTTTTTTTTTTTTTATAGAGCCCATCTGGCAACTACCCACTTGGGCATAAGTCGCCGAAAAACACGACAGCCTAGAATTAGGCTACTTTAAAGTTAAAATATGAAAACTTAACAATCAATATAAATTTGAAAAACTTAACAATCGAAGCAATCTCCGGCAGCGGGGGGAGGTCCCCCTCACCCCGGTGCAGGAGAGTGCAATCTAAAACAAAACAATAACAAAAAAAGGAACCTTAAATAAAGGGGAGAAGGCCGGCCTCCCCCCAAAAGTCAATAAGTCCACCAGTCATGGTGCACGCACTCGTCCCGAGTACAAGGGACAGGCGGTAGCGACCCCGCCCATCCCGGTACCGAGACAGGTATCGTGCGCGAAGATCACCCAGACTGGGACATTCGACAAGAATATGCCGAACAGTCTGGGGGACGACGCAGTCGTTGCAATAGGGCACATGCGAGCGCTCCACCAAGTAACGATGCGTCACACGAGTGTGTCCGATTCGAAGACGACAGAAAGCAACCTGAAGCCGCCGCGGCATTGGGGGATAGGTCCATGGGAACAGTCGCGGCGCAATGGCACGCAACTTTAAGTTCCCCTCGACCGTCTCCCATCTTCTTTGCCAAGCAGTCCGAAGAGCTGCCCGTATTCCTGCCATGTAGTCGGTGTGAGGAAGAGCGAAACGCTGGTCCGGTCGCAGAGTCCTCGCGGACTCTTTGGCGCCCTCATCGGCGCGCTCATTCCCCGCAATTCCTACATGTCCAGGAACCCAGCAGAAGATAATCTCGACATCTGCCCGGCTCGCCAAAACCGTGGCGTCACGGATTTCGCGAACCAGGGGATGCGGAGATTCCAATGCCCCGAGAGCACTCAGGGCGCTTTGTGAGTCGCTATAAATCACAATCCGGTCTCCGAACCGGGCACGTCGCGTAATCTCCCGTACCGAGTGGTGTATTGCCACCAGCTCGGCCGTGAAGACAGACGCAGCGCCTGGTAGAGCCCCGCTGACTTCAAACAGAGGGGATACGGCGTGGAAGCCGACCCCCTCTTGGGACTTGGAGCCATCCGTATACACTGGCACGGTACCAGCGTGACACGATGTGTGCTCCAAAAAGATCGAACGCAATACTCCCGGCGCAGTACAAGCTTTGGGAGCAGAGGCGTGGCGACAAATAGCCAAATGTGGTACCCTCCAGGGTGGCGTCCTGGGCAGAACCAGGGGCGCCACCGGCCCGAGAGCTATATCTACCTCTCGAAGGAGTTTCCTGGCCCTAAACCCAAAGGGCTTAGGGTATGACTGGCGTCTCTCGGCGGCATAGGCACCATCGAGATCAGCTGCGGATGCAGTGAGAGCTGTTGGCGACTGGGGGAGGCGCCGGGCTCGCGTGTACAGGCGAGTGATGCACTGCACGCGGCGCAGAGCGAGTGGCATCTCCCCAGCATCGACCAACAGGCTCTCAATGGGGGAAGTGCGGAAGGCACCGGTCGCAAGGCGAAGGCCGGTGTGGTGGATCGAATCCACCTTCCGCAATAAACGCTCGGCTGCGGATGCATAAAACTCGCATCCGTAGTCGAGCTTCGAGCGAACAAAGGATCGATAAAAAAGTAAGGCGGTAGCCCTATCAGCGCCCCAAGCGCTGAACGTCACGGAACGGAGAATGTCCATGGCGCGGGTACAAGAGACCCTAAGGCTGCGAATGTGAGCCTCCCAGGTGAGGCGTCGGTCGAATACAAGACCAAGGAAACGGTGCGACTCAACCACATCCAGGCGCACCCCATTAAGAAACAAATCTGGGTCGGGGTGAAGCCGTGGATGGCGGCAGAAGTGCACCACCTTAGTCTTGGCCAAAGAAAACCGAAACCTGTGCGCTTTGGCATAGCAAGAGACGCGGTTCAATGCCTGTTGGAGTCGGCGCTCCAGAGTTGGCATCTGGGCCGCGCCAAAAGAGATCGAAAGGTCGTCCACGTAGAGCGTAGCGAGAACATCTTCCGGCAGCACCGAGGTGATGCCGTTGATGCTCAGGGCAAAGAGTGTGACACTGAGGACACTTCCCTGCGGGACACCCTCTTCCTGCTCCTTTGGGCCGGAGAGGGCTCCCCCCACCCGTACGCGGAATCGACGATCTCGCAAAAATTCAGATATAAACATTGGGAGGCGTCCCCTCGCCCCCATCGTGTGGAGAGTCTCCATGATACCGTATCGCCATGCGGTATCATAGGCTTTCTCCAGATCAAAAAACACCGTGGCGTAGTGCTGTCTACGAAGGAAAGCCTCGCAGACGGCATTTTCCAGTCGGAGCAGAGCATCCGACGTGGAGTGGAACTTACGGAAGCCGCACTGTGCAGAAGACAGATGGCCTCCGCTGTCCAGGAAATAGGCTAATCTAACATTTACCAATTTCTCCATCAACTTGCACACGCAAGAGGTTAGAGAGATTGGGCGGAAACCGGTCGGAGTAGAGTGATCTCTCCCCGGCTTGCGAAAGGCGAGCACAGTAGCGATTCGCCAGGAGTCTGGGAGGAGACCTTCCACCCAGATCCTGTTGAACAAATCTAATAGAAAGGCCATGCCTCGCTCACCCAGGTGTCGAAGCATGGCGTACGGGACATCGTCCGGACCATGGGCGGTGTCCGCGCACGAAGCGAGAGCGGAACGCAACTCACTCACAGTAAACTTGTCGTTGAAGGGTTCTCCGCCTCTGGAGGTAAAGTCCAGCCGGCGGCCTTCCGCGACATCACGACGTGCATTGAATGCTGGCGGAGCAGCATCACGGCTAGAGAATGCGGAAAAAGCGGTCGCTAAGGATTCCGCCACGGACGCGGGGTCCGAGATTGCGGTCCCATTCTCCTGGAGAACGGGAGGGGGGGTCCTGCGAGAACTTGCCCCGAATCCTTTTGACTCGCTTCCACACCTCAGCTAAAGGGGTCTTCCCGTTAAGTGAAGACACGTATGCCCGCCAAGAAGAGCGGCGGGCGTGCTTCGAAATATACCGGAACCTAGCCCTAGCCCGACGAAATTCAGCGACGGTGAAATCGTTCGGGCGGCGCTTATAGCGCATGTAGGCATAACGCTTCTGTTTGAGGGCCGTCTCACACTCCGCCGACCACCATGGGAGTGGTCGGCGTGCAAAACGGCCAGACGTCCTAGGAATAGTAGTCAGGCCCACGGCGATGAGGTTGCCGGAGAAGAACTCGACGGCCTCATCTACCGACCTAAACTCCTTGACTGAGATAGAGAATTCAGTCATTTCCTGAAATGCAGGCCACCGCGCCCGCGCCAAGCACCACCGAGGTGGTCTCTCAGGCGGCAGTTGCCCTGAAAATGATATTTGAATGGGAAAGTGATCACTACCATGGAGGTCATCGACCACCCCCCAATCAAAATCAGGCTGTGCATCCGAAGAGCACAAAGATAGGTCAAGGCAAGAAAATGAAGCGGTTCTCGGACAGTGATGCGTAAACTCATCCACGTTTAGGACACCCATCTCAAGCTCTTCGATCAGATCGGCAAGGACTTGTCCCCTGGGATTTATGGTGTAATCTCCCCAGAGAGGATGCCTGCCGTTCAGATCTCCAAGCAAGAGATAGGGCCTCGGCAACCGTGCCACGACGCGGCGAAAGTCCCCCGCGTCGAAGTCAGCTGACGGTGGAATGTACGCAGAAATGATAGTATACCTCCTATCCAGGTGCAGCTGCACAGCCACTGCCTGAAAGGAGGTATCTAAAGAGAAAGGAAGAACGGAGACATCATGCCGGGTGTAAACCGCGCATCCCTCAGCCCGGCCGTCCCGCGGTGGTTGGGTCGCAAGACCCTTATACCCCGGGAGGGCAGGCAGGGGGCACGCGCCTAGCATGGTCTCCTGCAAAAAAATAGCTAACGGGGAACGGGATGAGGCGAGCCTCCGCAGCTCCTCCCAGTTGGCCCGGAGTCCACGGCAATTCCATTGAAGGAATATGCCCTCCAGGCCTAGCTCGGAGGAGACGCGGGGGCCCTCCTCGAATTGAAGACCCTCACGGGAATGGCCGTACGCTTCCCGGGGGCAGAACCCCGGGCGCTGTTGGCCGGACAAAGCGCTGAAGGCGCTGTCGCCTTCGAGGACTTATTGGGGGAGGTTGGGCTCGCCATGCGAGTCTTTTCCTCCCCCCGCCTCGAAACTTTAGGCGGGCGTTGCGGCTTCGGAGGCGGGGGGCCCTCTTTTCGAGGAACCACCGTCTCCGAGCCACTCGCTCCACCTCGGGGCGTGGGCAAAGGGGCCGAAGCTCCTTTGTTGCTGTCCTCCTTTCGGGGAACAGCTTTAGGAACCCCGGAAGATGGCCTAGCGACCATCTTCAGGGGTGTTGCCTCCTGTGAGTCTAACGACTCGGTGGAGGCGCGTGGCCGTTTCGCTTTACGCGAAACGGTCACGCTGGGGGAAGAGGGGGGAGCCCTGGTTTTAGCCGGGGCAGGGTATGAACCCTTTTTGCCGCCAGCTTTACCAGGGGAGCGCCCAGGTTGGGTAGAGCCCACAGAAGGGCTCCGAATGGGCGCGGAAACAACCGTGCTCGTTGGCCTGGATGGGCCAGGAGCAGAGGGTGCCTTTCTAACTATTGAGGCATATGACGTCCCAGGCAGAGCCGGGCGCGCCAGGACCAAGTCCTTTGCCTCGCGGAATGAGAGTCGATCCTGGGCCTGAACGGCCAGGATTTCTTTCTCAAGGAGATATGCACCACATTGCTTCGAAGAAGCAGGGTGCGGCTCTCCGCAATTGACACACTTGGCCACACACGATTTGGACTTATCGTGTGCGACCTTGGAGCAATTTACACAGACTTCGGGTGACCCCGATTTTGCACGTCTACATGATCGATTCGTTTGGCCGAAGCGGTGGCAGTAATAGCACCGCCGCGGCAGTGGCACGAATGCCTTCACGCGGTAGCGGTACCAACCGGCACGCACCGACTCAGGGAGCTTGTCACAGTCGAACGTGACGAAGAGTGTAGGGGTGGGTCTCGAGGCCCCTCCCTGTTTTCTCATCACACGCTCGACCTTGACCGCCCCATGGTCGGCCAGCTCTAGGGTGATGTCCTCAATGGAGTAGTCAACGAGTTCCCTCGCATAAACTACTCCTTTCACAAAGTTCATGGTAGAGTGCGGCGTCACACTCACCGGGGTGCCATGAAGTGTCCGAAGAGCACTTATCTTGGCCGCCTCGGCGGGATTCGCCGCATTCGCCAGAAGGCTCCCGTCCGAGAAACGGGTTACCTTCGGCTCTCTACCAATTGCACTAGCTAATCCTCTCCTCTGATGGATAATGTTGCCCTTGGACAACATGCTGCCATCAGTGGAGCGAATAACGAGGAAGCGTTTGAAGCCAGCGGGCTCGAAAACGCCAGGTAACCTCTGAATCAGGGGCCCCGATGTCATCGAGGCTCCGCCCTGTGCATTCTTGGTCTTAGTCGTAGTCATGGGCTCCGCACACGAGGGGGTAGAGGGGCCGGATGTGCCGATCTTTGCTTGGTCGCCTACCAAAGTGGCAGCAGACCCATCCGTCCCCGCAGCCCCCGCGGATGGAGAGGAGCCCCGAGTCTTCTTCGTCTTTTGAGTCTTTTTCTTTTTAGGAGAGGAGGGCGGGGAATGAACCCGCTTTTCACCTCCGCCGGCAGAAGTCCCCAGGCCAGATGGACCAGCCTCAGCCAGGTCCCTCTCCGAAATGGAGAAGGTCCTGGTTGTCGTAGGGGCACCTGTCGGAGGAGATCCCTCCCCTCCTTCTACTGCCTCGGAGCCCTCAGCCATTTGAGGAGGACCTTGCATAGGGGCGGATTCGGGTTCGGTGCTTGGCGCCGAGCCCGAATTCCCCCCCATGGAAGGCCCTACCGTCTGGGGCTGGGTCTCCTCAAGGACCATGTCTATCACAGGAGGGGCCTCCAGTTGGCCATCCCCTCCCAGGACATCGCAGGTCCCCTTGGCAGTATTGTCACTAGTCAGGTGGTGTGGGGAGGCACAGGCCTTGACCCCAGCAAGGTTCAAAATTCTTGCCAGCAGGTCTTTTGAGGGAAGCGACCGAAGGGGCCTGGCTTCCCTCTCCCCCCTAAGGGGGTTTGCCCTACCGAGCCGCTTGCACGAGGGGCGGTCGGCAATGGGCTGCCTGCTGGCTTTCTTGGCAGTCCCCTTAGAAAGCAAAGGAGGGACTGCCGCTGGAGATAGGGAGGTGCCCGAAAGCACCTCCAGAGAAGGGGGTGAGGGGGAGTCCCCTACACCCGTAGGCGTAGGAGAGGAGTAAGCCTCCTCTCCGGTTAAAGAATTATGGAGGGTCCCTTGCGCAAGCACAAGGGGGGGGACCTCCATTTTCTCGGTGGAGCTGCCCGAGGGCGGCTCCGTAGATGTTTTTGGGGAAGTTGGGGGTTGGGGTTTTTGTTTTTTTTCATACATGGGCATGGTGACCCTCTTTTGATTACGGGACGCAATAGCTCATCACCTCTCGCAGTTGCCCGCACTGCGAGAGGTGCTTACAAGCCCGGCAGAGCCAGGCGCCGCCATTCGGGACCACCCCTCCCGCCTGGTGGCCTGGCAGTCCTTCGGCATGGCGGCTCCACCTTGGACACGGCGTAAAAAATATAGGTTGTGAAGAGGAGAGGAAAAGGGATGTGAGGAAGATGTGGGTGGGGATGAAGCAGGTTGTTAAAAAAAACCCATCCCGAACCGGAGCTGAGGGGTTAGGGAACAATGTCCCCTCCCCCCCTCAGCCCCGATCCGGGGTGGTTGGCTTGAGAAGAAGGTCAGCATTCTACCCTGTGAAATTAGAGGCTGACCAGAGAAAGTTGTGGGAGAGGTTGTATGAAAAGCGACGAGGTAGGGGAGAAATCGGGCTATCTGAAGGAAGGAAGAGAGGCTAAGCTGGGGCCGGACGGAGCGCTGGATCCCGTCAGCACGGCGGCCAGGATGGCAAATCGCCGCGCCCCTTACGGGGCCCAACAACGGTAAAAAGTGGATAATAAACTTCACTTTGGTATGCAGAACAAAGTCACCCACCCAACTCATAACTCGAACACTCCACACATGACATACTACAACTACAAACCCCATTAATCAACACCTACACTTACGCAGATGACATCTCACACACAACACATCTCTCAATCATAACACCAAGTATGACACTACAACAACATATGTACTCGTATATATAGTCATGGAAAAATGTTTTGAGACTAATATACATATATTTTTCTTTTTTTCATTAGTTTTTACGTGATGGGAATAATTATTCTAATATTTAAATTATTCCAGGTTTATTAAAAAGTCAGAATTTTTAAAATAACAAAAAAAAACTGCATTCCATTTGCTGAATCCAAAATTGCTCTCTGAAGCTTTGCTATTCGATCAAAAGGATAAAATAATGACAAATATGGGTTAAATGAATGATTTGTAATTATAATCTTTTTAATAATATTTTTTTGTAAAAATAAATGTTTTAATCTTTTTTTATACTAGAAATGATTCTTTCCAACCATTGTTGCTCTAAACCATGAGTCCCCGAACTACGGCCCGCGGGCCAGATCCGGCCCGTCACTGCAGTGTGGATGCAGTAATTACAAAGCAAATATTAATGATATCTTAAAAGCTAAACGCCAGGTTCACAAATTTTACTAAGCTTTTTTGCTGCTCAGTTTGTGAGACTCGAATATGTGTACACTGGATGTGATAATACTATCTTATTGCTAACGACGCCTTCTTTGATAATTTTTTGGTAAATAAATATGTTTGTTGTCTTTATTTTGGGTGTATTTTGTGTATTGGTAAATAAAAATGTTGGTTGTCTTTATTTTTTGTGTATTCAATATATTGTATTGAACAAAATGGTTATGCGGCCCGCGCTCTTCATCCTCTCGGTTATCTGGCCGACTGTGAAAAAAGTTTGGCGACCCCTGCTCTAAACTAAAGTGGCCTGAAATGTAAGGAGATAGTTGCTAATGGTATTGCATCAAGGAGCACCATCTTTACGATCATTAATAAGTTTAAAAGGATTGGTTATACCCCTAGGAATAAGTCTTCTGGACGCCCAAGAGCTCCAAAAGAACGCCAAGGCGTCTACGGGTAAGGTTCCGGCTCAAGGATCAGGTTGCGTCTAGTGTTAAGCTTGCTTACGAGAGGAAAGAAGCGCAGGTGTGAATGCTTCAGCGCACACAGTGAGGCAGGGAATTTTCGACAAATGTCTCAAATCGGAAGGGATGCGAAGAAGTTTCATCTCACCAAGAAGGAAAATGGATCACTAACAATCTTTCCCAAGAACACTGCCATGGACTCAGCAGGGAACCAAAACATGCATTATCATCACCTTTTCCCAACAGGTCAGGACAAACTTAGGGATGATAACTGTATTTTTCAGCATGATTGCGCACCTTGTCACAAAGATGAAGCAATAACAAAGTTCATTGCTGAAAATACCATCGAACTTTTGAGACCTTGGCCCGGGAATTCACCAGATTTGAACCCAATAGAAAATCTGTGGAGGATAATCAAACTGGCGGTTGATAAACAGAAGCCATCCAATTGTGAGCAGTTGCGGGTCCTTAATCAACAAAAATGAAGCAAATATCATCCAAGATATCATCACAAATTTGGTCTCCATCATGCCAAGACGAATTGAAGCAGTCCTGAAGAACAAGGGACATTATTGTAAATATTGAATTTGCTCATCAATTGACTGTATTTCTTAATAAAATGGGTTTGGGCTCTAAATTTTTATGCATTTCACCTTCAAATTTTTATACAAACATACGAAAACAAAATGAAACGTTAATTAGTTAAATTAATTTTCTTATATGGAAAAATACTTTAGACTCAAAACTTTTGAGCATGACTGTACACACTAGAACACTGTATAAGCGCATGACCACCTCAGCCAACAAATTAACAGTAATGCTTATCACAGCCGACTACCACGAATCGAACAAACCACCCCCAAATCAGACTAAACAGACAACAACTGCCACTAAACAAAAGCCCCACCCTCTTAGGACTCACACTAGACTCTCACATGACATTTAAACAAACATTACAAACAAGGCCATAGAGAAAATCACCACCCTCAAAGCACATCACGCATTACATTTGGACAACAGAAAGAGCCTCTCACTACTCTATACAAACAATTCATCCGCACCACGCAGCAACAGCCTGGCAGCCAACCGCTGCCAAATCACACGCGTAAAACTCCAAACCACACAGAACGATCACAGGATGTACACGCTACACACCTACCCCATACCTAAAAGCTGAAATAGGAATTCCCCCAACCAAATTGGACCTAAACATGATTGGAACCCAACAATTCAGAAAAGCATTGACCCATCCCCACTCTAATCACCCTCGGACAGCAAAGCCCCCGCCATCCAAACACAAGAAAGAATCCTCAGCAAACTACTTCCAACACCTCTACATCAATCTCCCTCCCCCACCACCAAACTCCAACAACTTAATAAAACAAAATTCCACTACCTTCACCAAAAAATACTATAAGACACCACCACCAACCGAACACCATCGTAAACAACAACCCTAATAAACTAATCAGAGAAATCACTACACAGAACACACTGAGTAATCCCTTCTCAACTCAGGTCAGCCCACTCCGCTATACTCCACTGGCCACGCCACTATACTTCAACAATACCAACACGGATTAAACCTTGCACCCCCGACACCAACATGCACCATAAGCAACCAAAGCCCAGACAACATCCCACACCTGCTCTTAGACTGCCCAAACCTCACACAATCACGCACTACACGCAATATCTCGTCTCTTTGGGACCTGTGAAATCAGCCAGGGAGCTGATGGCTTTCCTATGGGCCGCCAACATCGCAGAAGAGAGGTTGGGGAGCCAATAAGTAAGTAGGCAGAGAAGCAAAATGGCTGATACCTAGAATGCATAAAGTGAGTGTCAAATTATCGGATTGCGTGAGGGGTATGTTGGAAGTAAGGTGTGCGTTCGGTTGAAAAGAAATGGCAGGAATGAGTGGTTGGATATGTGTGTGAATAGAGCGGATAGACAAGGTGGTCTGATGTCGATGTGGCAGTTTAATATTTTTTTAGGGATGAAGTACAGAGAGAATACGAATTGGAAGGAGGAAAAGGGGGGGGGGTATCTATGTATGTCGTTGTATGTTGATGGCCTGGGTTGGTGGCTGAGTGACTTTAATATCCCACTGAATACTCGCTTCCATCTGCTACTTCTTGACATACATATTTAAACTTTATTTTTTCTCAATCTGTCTCACCCCTTATACACACATGGAAATACACTTTCCATAGTCCCCTCTTCCTTTCTAGACCATAACCTAACCATAACTGACTCCTTCACACCTAATTCTGGCCACTTTCTCAATCAGTTCTGCTTCTCTCTCCCGCCTGCATACAACGCTCCAACCCATTATGCCACACGACCTTATCATCGTTCGGCTTTCTTCCATGAATCAAGGACAGATGACAATGGATCGCATCTCTCCTCACCCCGTTAGACTATGCCATCACCTATCTGACCTCATTAAAACCATCCGATCTTTCTCACAGAACCTCTTTTCCTCAAATTGGCGACTATTTCAAACGCTAAGAAACACAAACATGCGAGATACGGCTTGCAGCAAACAGAAATAAGCATCACCGTATGGTTCTAGGACCACGTTCTGAAATTCAACCGTGCAAAACGAGCTACTACCGGTAGGTACTACTGCACATGTGGCTCACTACAAAACTACTGCTTCCGTTGTTAACCTTTGCTCCTCACATGCCCACTTTTATGATACAGTTAAAAAGCTGGGCGTCACCTTTGATGAAAGTCAGTCATGTATCAAAACTCATGTTGCTACTAATGTTTGTAAATCCTCTCTCTGTTTTCTCCGTAATCTCAGCCGCATCCACTCCCACTTTGACCGCAACAGCTTTGAGATTGCCATTTATGCATGCCCTCGTCACCTATGCCTTCACTACTGCAACCCCTTTCTTGATGGATCACAGTCTACCATTCTTCGACCTCTCTGAATGATTCCAAACTTTGTAGCCAGAGTTCTCTTCTCCACCGGGGAGGTTCCTGTGGTGGAAGTTAACTGCTTCGCAAACCACACTGGCTCCCTATTCGATGCCGAATCACGTTTAAGATCCTGCTTACACGTAAGACCTTAAATGCCGCAGCTCCCTCCTACCTGGCCTTTTCACTGACCCTATCTCGACCCCCCTTAGATCCCTGCGCTCGTGTTCTGCTCCCCCACTGATTCTTCCTCGTATTCGTCTGCGCCCTCCCGACCTCCTCTCTTAGGACCACCTCCTTTCTCGGGCTTTTCCTTATTTGATAGATGGGCGCTCTGTAAAGTTCCATGGCCTTGAAAAGCGCCATACAGCAATCATTATTATTATTTTACGGGGTGTATGAGAAGCAGGAGCTAAAAGTGAAAGCAGAAAAGAGTAAGGTGATGGTGACTGTGGGTGAAGAAGTGGTGTGATTTTATATTAGAGTTCGTGGTGTCGCCCTTGAACAAGAGCCAAGATTTAAGTATCTAAGATGCATTGTAAGTGATGTGGTTCAGGTGAAGCAGATTGCGACCACAAGGTTTTAAATTGTAGGGAAATCTCTGGGACAATTAGAGTGATTGCTAAGGATTTGAGTGTGGAATGGACCAGAAAGCAATATAAGAGTATGCTGGTACCAATGTTAGTGTATGAGAGTGAGAGTATGGCGTGGGAGAAGGAAAGCTTGCGAGTAAGAGCAGTGCAAATGGACAACTTGAGAAGGATGCTTAGTGTGCGAAGGATCGATAAAGTGAGGAATGACTGTGTAAGAGATGTTTATGGTATGGTAATGTAAACGAGGTTTTTTGATGCGGTAAGGGTATGTAATTCACCCTCGAGGGCGTATTATAACCCCCATCACACTGGAAATGTTTCTCCAGGGAGCGCGGACGCACCTAAGCGCGCTTGGACCACCGCGAAAAGCCTTGTGCTGGGCGAGGCTAGAAGGAGATCCCCTTGTCGTCTGTATCCGAGAGGCCAAATGTCCCCGAATACAAGTTTCGTTGCCAAGTCAGCACTAACCTCCAAACTACCTCCCCCCTCTCTTCTTGAAATCAAGGAGAGGGTCGGGGGGAGGGGGCATAAAATTAGCCCCCCCACCTAACGTCATCATAACGATCTTCTCAACACCCGTTAGAAGTCGGTCCATTCAGACATAGAAATACAGGAACATTAAAGTGTTTCAATCTCAGATGAATTAAATCCATATGAGCTCTTCTATTTTGTTGCACTGTTGACATTGTGAGTGTGTGTTTGTGTGTGTGTGTATGAGAGAGAGAGAATGTGTGGGTCATGTATGTGTATGAGCGAGACGCAATCGATGTACACTTACTTCCCTCAGGAGTCCAGGCCTTTGCATTCGCATTGTTGCAACTTTGCAACGTCACCAGTCATGTGACCAGATCAGCTCAAGGACATTTTTGCATTATATATATGTATATATATATATATATATATATATATATATATATATATATATATATATATATATATATATATATATATATATATATATATATATATGATCTTTGAGATTACTCTCCTTCCATCATTAACACCTAAACTTAACATATCAACGAAAAAGTTTTAACCCCCAAATAGTTTATAAATAATTATTGAAAGGATGATGATGTGTAGTGGGAGTAAGATGATGCAATCCCGTTATCCTAGAAAAAAAATGTCTCAACGCTGCTTGTGGTCACTACAAAAAGGGATGGAGGCAAAATGAATACATGATTCCAGTCACGACCTGTGTGAGTGAACTTGGCCCACTTGTGGTAAAAAAAAAGACCCGAGACAACGCTATTGACCTCAAAAATAAGACAAAGAATCGCAGGACTTTTCCCTTCGATTACGGCATAAAGAAACACTTTCGCCGCTTCGTTTTGATGGGTGATAATGAAAAATCACGACTGACTTCGCTCGAGAGGAAAGCTTGGACCACTAGCGCTCCCGAGTCGTCCCGAGACATTGTTGCCTCCACCCAACACCACACGGCCGAGCGCCAGGGCCTCTCGGGCCACAGAGCTGGTTTCCTAAGACCTTGGCATCCCTGCCCTTTCTGTCTTTAAGGTCTCAGACGTCTGTGGCCGCGTCAAAAGCCGTCTTTTTATGCGTCTTTGGTTTGTCCACGGGGGGTTAGAGTTTTTCAATTTTGATAGTCTTGCGTACACGCTTCTTCATGGAAGTTTCGTGTTTATTTTTCTCCTAAAAGTTTTTTTTTTGTTTCTATTATCTCTGCAAGGAGACCTACCCTATAGTGAGCATCAAATAGTCTCTTCTTTCGGCTAATCGCGCTATGTACTTAAATATCTTCCACACATTTTCACTTTGCAAAACGTTTCTAGCGTAGATGTCCTATCCGTTTTATAGCCTCCCACCCCTTCCCCGGACAAAGAGGACTTGCTTTTGGTTGACAAACAAAAGGCAAGTTAAGAAGAGCTACATACCCTTCGCGTCTCCAACGCCCCAGGTTTGCCCGTCGAGGTATGCACCATCCACACACTAAAACCCTTTCAACTCAACCACTTTCGCCACGAGCCTGGTTTCAAAAACTTTTCGGAAGAAGTACTCTCGTTGGTTTTCACTTTTTATAAATAAATAATTATAGCAATGTATACTTCTCTCAGGTTCCTCCAATTTGCCCAGAATTGACGCCATTTGTACTCATTGCCAATTAGCGGTACTTTTTTTACAATCGTGATATGATGGGCCCTATGTGGGTGGAGGGCACGTTGTACTTTCGATTACTTGTGCCTTTTGTATGAAATGTGTTCATAGAAGATTCTAATGAACCCTCCTGGCCCCAACATTTAAAGGTGAAGAGATTTGCACGATTGCGCAGTATCTAGTCATTACATTGGGTATTCTACCTATCACGTATTTTCACTTCCCTAACTCACCCCTTTAACCTTACTCTCTCTCTCTTTAGGCTTTCTGACGGAAGTCTTGTTGTTTTTCACTTACTCCTCCCCCCTCTAAAAAAAACAACATAAGGAGACGTATAAAGTTGTCGAGGGGGCGGTTTTGTGGGTTGTGTGTGTTTGGTTGCCAATATGGCTCTTTCTGATTCACCTTGATCAGAAAGGGTTTGGAGGGACTTGGAATGATTTATTTTTTTCTTTGTAATGTCAATTTTATTGGAAAAATCTCTCTCAAACTGGTGGCTTTTGTTTAAGCACGAAACATGCAGTTGCAACAATCGAAAAACAGAGTAATGCAATGGAACCCATTAAACTAAATTGGTTGTCGTTAAGTTGTCTATCAGATTCCATACACGTTCTGTCTTCGAATTTATCGGAAGCATAGTTTTTTTTTACATTTTAATTTTAGTCGACATTTCTACTTGACAACTAATAATACAACGAATAATGTCTTAAAGCGCGCATTAGTTAATCTACTTTACCAGTAACGACCATTTATATCTTGTTTTAGTTTGGACATTTGAATGAATCGAGATAATTGGTCGAAGAGTCACAATTGAATAGAGCCATGAGATTTTTTCCTCCCGTCCAATTAGGTGATTTAGCAGAAATGAAGATATAGGAGACAGTAAGTAATGGACGAATAAAGAGACAAAATAAGTAAACAAAAATAGGATAGGCTGTAATAATAGGTCTTATCACGCCCAAAATAATGAAATTAAGAGCAATTGAGATGCCGCTGTTTTTCCACTAACGAAAAGACCGATATACAAATCATGCCAGTCCCCAGAAGTGTTTGAAAGCCAGAACCATCATGCAAGGAAAATCCGGTATCTGATTTCGACCACACTTCTTAAGCCATCGAAACAGAAGGAAAATTATAAGGGAATGAATGATGTAAGAGAGCACTTTACTCCGAACCTACGGACATGTTAAGTAACGTCTAAGCTCACCAGCTGCCAACTTCGCATATTTTATTCTTATCTGACACTTAATTAAAATAGAGGGAAAATGGGATTTTTTTTCGATCCCTTTAAGCCCAGACATTGTAATCTAAACAAAGTGGATTTTTCCTACTATATTAACAATTTGAGAAATAGTATAGGTAATTAAATAATAACCAGGATTTAATCAAAAAATTATAATAATTTGCATTATTAATGAATCGACTGAAAGATTTACAAAAATTGCTTGTAGGGTTGAAGCGGTATTCTCGTAGAATCCTACTGGCATTGACAAGTACTTAAAAGGAGCTTCAAACAAGTTCTCTCGTAATCCTTGAAGACGTCTAGGATAAAGAAAAGGCAAACGTTGATAATTAGTGAGAAAAACGCAAACGGCTAATTCTTACAATTACTTCGTTTGGCTACGCCTGAAGGTATCAGTTTTTTAAGCCACTTGCAAATTTCCCCCAAGCGAATTACACGACTTGGCTATTAACGTGTATCACAGGGCGTTACTTAGTTATTTGTTTCCTAGAACTCGATAAAATTTGCATAAATTGAAAGATATTTGGAGCACGAAACTGTTGAATCAATTCTTGCGTTGGTTCAAATGGAAAAATTGGGAGATTTTAATTTAGGAGAAGGGGAATACCAGGTTTTGAAAAAGTTATGTTACACTTCTTTTTTTATATATTTTTCGAGAGGTTTACGTGTGTGATGGAAAAATTTCCGTCAAACAAACATAAAGTTCTACTTTTTCCACACGTGTCATTAAAACGTCTTTTCCATTGTGTGTGGGTGTGTCAGGGTGGAAGGGAAAAGAATCGAGACCTTGCTCTCTTGCGCGCGGACCAGAACAAGTCCGACATCGTCAAACAACTCAACTTCAGCTGAATGGCCGTCCACAGAGTTGCGGAGAAGCTCAAGAACTGGAAAGACCTCAAAGATCGACCTCGTTCAGGCAGACCTCAAGTTGTTAACCGTTTGGCTGTGAGAAAGTCCTTCGAAAGTGCTACGAAGATCAAAATGACAATGCTTGCGAAGAAAAACATATCGGCGGCCATGGTGGCCAGGTAGGTCAAGAAGGAAGGTGGCAAGAGTTTGAGGTGGGAGGTGGGGGGAGGCCTCTGATCACCAACCGTATGCGAGAACAACATCGGAAGCGCTGTCGTCGCCTTCTCAACGGCTTAAAGAGTCATAGCTATCGAATTATATTTTTTGTTCTGATGAAAAAAGTAAAGCATTCACAGTGGATCCGGTCATCAGCAAACAGAACGACCGCGAGGAAAGCTTCGGCCAGGTCGTCTCCGAGGTCTGTTACGTGTCCAGGACCAAGCACCCGGCCTCCGTGATGATGCTCGGCGTCGTGGCTTCGAATCGCGAGAATATGTCCCCGGTGAAGTTCGAGGCTGTTTACAGGCTCACCGCGGCCGATTACTGGGACATCTTTGGCCACGAAAGTCCTTCACTGGGTGAGAAAGATCACGAAAAAGGCGGACTCAGTCTTTCAACGGGACGGTTCCCCGGCCCACACGGCCAAGACCGTGCAAGAGTGGTTGGAGTCGAACAAGAGGTTCTGGTCGAAGATCTTTTGGTCTCTGCAGTCGCCTGACCTCAATCCCCTTGACTAAAACTTGTGGGCGCATGCCGAGGGTAAGGCCTGCAAGGTCTACCGCAGCAACATCGACGAGCTGAAGTCCTCCGTCAACCGCATGTATGCCAGCATGAGGAAGGACTTCGTCCGCAACGTGTGCGCGACCTTCAGATCTCGCCTGGAGCGGGTGCTCACCGCCCAGGGCGGCCCACATTGATTAATATTACAATTTAAATGTTAAAAACATTAACAAAAGGGTTTAACTGCATCAAAACATCATTGTGTCCTTTGCTGAATGCGTTGTAACGGGTGTAACATGATTTTTGCAAGACCCGGTATTTATTGGCAATCAGCTCTACCGAATCGGTCTCTCGCAGGGCTTTTATAATTAAAAAAAAATCCATATTTATTACTAATATTTTTTTTTTAATTAACACTAATAAGCAAAAACTAACGAAGACATTTCCACCGGAAAATCTTTGAAGAAGTTTGTACAAGACAGTGGTTAGATTAGGGTAATTAAAACATGGGTGGAAAATGAATATCTGTGGAAGTAAATTAAAAAAAAGTGGGAAAAAAGAACTAAACTAAAATTCTCTTATTATCTGTATGCGTTGTTTGTATTTTTTAGGTATTTTCGTATCCCATCCTATTATAAGCATAGCAAAACCACGGCTGATGATTGGCTATACAAACAATATGAATAACAAAGTGCAAAAATGGCCTAAATTTAACGCAAAGACCGAACAGATCATTAAACGCATCACCATGACGCAATAATTATTATTAATTGAAGTGATTTTCCTCATTTGGGAGTGAAACTTGCGTTTGCTCTCAAATCTGGGGAAGAGACGTCGAAATTTTACTCATGCTGTGGAAAACTGCATCACACCTTTCATTCAATTGTAGACACCATCTATAGTTGCCGGATTAACGTTAATAGGATTAGGTAAACACTTTTGGCAGTTCTAATTACGTTTGCATCGTAGCATTTCTATGATGGAGGTGCTACTGTATAAATTTAAGAGATACGTTCGTTGTGGGGAGGATTCGGTTACCGTCCTCCATACAATTTCCTCAACTCAGTTTAATTCAGACGATGAAGATTGAAGGATTTGGGTGAATGTGTTGACAATCAGCACCTTCTTTGCAGGAAAGAACCTTGGTGGACGCCGGATGACATCATTCTGTTCACTTGCTTCCCAAAGCTCGGTAGAGGGTGAAGCATTACACCTTGACCTACGGATGCACTTACACCCAGCACTCACCTAACCACCCTTTGCCCGACCTGATTTAACCTCCCTAGAAAGACATTCAATTTAGGTGTTGAAAACACATACAGTATTATATTACAAAACTTACCAATCATACATCAATATAGACAGAAATGTAATACACATTTGATTCGAGATATAGAACTTGAGAAAATTTGTCAAATTACTTTTAATTAGTTCTAATGTCGTTAAGCCTCCATCAAATTTCAGGAACCCTACTAAATCCTAGAAACAAGCCATTTCAATAATCAGTAAAGGTTTCTTATAAATCCTAACTCGTAATCAATTCTAGAGGCAGCATTTCTGTTTGGTCATGAATACCTGCATCAGTTTCCTTTACTGAAAATCGAAAATATAATAAAGGTGGGAACAAGCAACGGATAACGGGTTTGTCTTAACTCTCGGAGACAAGTTGTCGTCCAAGGCAACTAACTCACTCCCTAAATTATCAACGTCAGCGCAAGAAGGACGTATGCCTACTGTCAAGGAGCGCGAAAAATCATTTGCATAAATTTCGTTCGGGATTAAGATATTACAGTAATTGGGTTGAATTCAATTGCCCAACCAGGAATCTAAGCTTTAAGGTAACAGGTGTCTTTCTAAGATATATTTTTTTTGTAAAGATAGGAAAGAGGCGTAACCAACCGAGCCACACTCAATCGAGAATGATGGGAAGAAAAACATTCGCAAGAAAAATAGAGATCATTAAAAGAGGAGGGAAAGGGAATGGGGGAAGAATGGCAACGGCTACATTTAAGAAACCCCCCTTAACCCGAAGCAATGGAGTAGTGAGATCAAATTTGTGCAAAGAACACACATCTTCAAAAGTATCAACCTGAACCCATTTGTACGATTAAGAAACGTTTTATCGCGACTAAAATAATAACTTATTGCTCTAAAGTGCAAAGTTTAATGGCACTAAGCATCAGGTGGGAATCAAATTTAAGATAACGAGGACTAGAATAAAAAGTTCGAGAACAAATAAATTCAACCTTGGGTACTTTAACTGCCAACAAAAAGCACATAACTCGGATACGAACTTAGGAACCTTTCGTGATGAAATCTTGAAAAGTTCACTGACAAAGAAATTCGGACGCTCAAAAATAAGGAGCAATGTATGAGGCTTTGGGCTTCTTTTTAATCAAGAGGACTTCCTTTAATAGAATCATAAGTAAAGAGTATCCCAGAGCACCGAAAGCAAAGAGTATCCCAGAGCACCGAAAGTAAAGAGTATCCCAGAGCACCGAAAGTAAAGAGTATCCCAGAGCACCGAAAGTAAAGAGTATCCCGGAGCACCGAAAGTAAAGAGTATATCAGAGCACCGAAAGTAAAGAGTATCCCAGAGCACCGAAAGTAAAGAGTATCCTAGAGTACCGAAAGTAAAGAATATCTCTGAGCACCGAAAGTAAAGAGTATCCCAGAGTACCGAAAGTAAAGAGTATCCCAGAGCACCGAAAGTAAAAAGTATCCCAGAGTACCGAAAGTAAAGAGTATCCCAGAGCCCCGAAAGTAAAGAGTATCCCAGAGCCACGAAAGTAAAGAGTATCCCAGAGTACCGAAAGTAAAAAGTATCCCAGAGCACCGAAAGTAAAGAGTATCCCAGAGCACCGAAAGTAAAGAGTATCCCAAAGCACCGAAAGAGAAAGTTGGGGTAAAAAAGAGAGTTTGAATATTAAACGTACACTCATGACCAAAGGTTCTGGCAGAGACTTATTTGACCCTCGGGAACCCTCGTATAAACAAACAAGGCCAACAGACCTAAGTCGCCTCCTCTCAATTGTTCTGAATACGACCATATGACCTTACGACCTTCAAAACTCAATAATTCCCAGACTAACCTTAGGAGGACCTTGGCAATTATATCATTCGATAGAGAATGTAAAACAACATAAAAGTTTCAAATTTAGTTAGAATTGGCAGAATAGTTACGATGTTATTGCCCCAAAAATCACATTAAAAAGTAAAATGGTTAATAGCCACATATCCGTGAAACTGAATGGGTGCCCCACTCCAAAGGTCAATAATATGTTCCACGATCGTTGGTAGGTGTGAAAACACAATAAAATCCCGGACATCCCCCTCCCCACACACGGTTCGAGGTTGCCAGACATTGTCATTCTGATCTTTATTTGCATTTCATTATCCGTTGAGGGGATCTCACCCTCGATGCGAGAGGACGGATGGCGTAACTTACTTTAGAGAGTCACATTTTTAAAGTGTATTTTCAGGCTAATTATTGCAATCTCCGCCCCACCCCAACCCCTCCCTCTATTCTCATTAAAAGTTGGTTCGTAAAGAAAGTGGTAAAGTTGGGGGAGGTGAAAATAATTGACTGGTAGAGCAGGTCGCCTAAGGAGGAGACAACTTTTGGCGGTAGGGTCCTCAAAATGTGGCCCTTATTCTCAACTCTACCCGTTTCACAACAAAACCAGTTCCCCTCTTGGATGGAGAGGGGGGGTGGGGGCAAAAAGAAAAGGAATACTCATTTATGGAAATTAGAGACAAGAAAATGAGACAGCAAAATACAAACGTCAGATGGCAATTATCGATAAAATCAGACCTTTCAACCCGGGATGCTGGGGGCAGTGAGGCCGTATTTGAAAACTTCAAGGAAGGAAAATAAACAAAAAATGGAAAACTAAGCAATGATTCATCTCTAGGAAGAGAAATGGACATTGTTAGAAGCCACAATCTGTAATAACCTCATTAAAGATGAAAAAAGTGGGGAGAACAACGACAAAAAAACATTGACGATGATCTTTGACATATCTACACCCAGAGAGGAGGTAAATATAGATGATATAAATAGAGAAGAGATAACAGAGACAAGATAAACAGAGGAGATAAACACAAAGAGGAGATAAATACAGAGAGGAGATTAAACACAGATGAGATAAACAGAAGAGATAACAGAGAGGAGATAAACACAGAGGAGATAAACAAAGGAGATAACAGAGAGGATATGAACACATAGAGGAGATAAACATAAATAGGAGACAAACAAAGATGAAATAAACACATAGATAAGATAAACACAGAGCAGAAAGGAAAACAAAGAGTATTAAGTTAAAAGAGAAAAGAAACAAAGAATACTGTGGCAGTTGTCATTTTTTCGAAATTCAAAGCGCAATAACAATGAGGCCGTATCACGCAGAACTAACGAGGCCATAGAGAGGAGATAAACACAAAGAGGAGATAAATACAGAGAGGAGATTAAACACAGATGAGATAAACAGAAGAGATAACAGAGAGGAGATAAACACAGACGAGATAAACAAAGGAGATAACAGAGAGGATATGAACACATAGAGGAGATAAACATAAATACGAGATAAACAAAGATGAAATAAACACATAGATAAGATAAACACAGAACAGAAATGAAAACAAAGAGTATTAAGTAAAAGAGAAAAGAAACAAAGAATACTGTGGCAGTGGTCATTTTTTCGAAATTCAAGGCGCAATAACAACGAGGCCGTATCACGCAGAACCAACGAGGCCATAGAGAGGAGAGTTCTGTAAAGAAAATAATGAACGAAGAAGAAGCGAACATAGTAGAAGATAATATACCCGTAGGTGCTCTTGCAGGCCTTGGGGATGGGAGGGTGCATAACTGTGGGCAGTCTGGCCAGGAAGGAGGGCGTGCCGTTACTCCAGTTTTCGTGGGAGCAGGGGCGTAACCCCCCTCCGTCCATCCATCCCCTGACGGCGGGTATTATGAGAAAACGTAGGCACAAAAGACAATCACAAGCTAGAGCACCATTTTCTCTTGGACGGTGGGTCGGGGGGGACACTCCTCCAAGTCTCAGTTGTCGCAGGGGAATTGCTCCTGTTACACCCACCCCAATGCGGGGGTCCAGTTATATAAAGGTAAGGAAGAGAAGGGGGTCCAAGGACTACAGGATAATAGCTCTTTAGAGTTTTATAGGCAAAATATGGAAAAATCCTGATTAGGAGTCTAAGAAGGATAACTGAAGGATTGATAGGGGGTGAACGAGGTAAGTTTAGAGCGGGTAAGAGGGAGGGGGGGGGGGATCATACATTTTCACTGAGACAGCTGAGGAAAAAAGGGGGTCCGAGATGTAAGGTTTATGCTCGGTTGATGGATTTAAAGAAAATCTATGATCGTAAAACATCTAATCTCGGATGGTACAGAGTGACCCCCCCCCCCAAAAAAAAAACCCCAAACAAATCAGGCCCTAACTTTTGATAGACTTGATATTTTAATTGTTTTTCGGGTTTTTTTTTTGGGGGGGGGGGGAGGAGTCACCCTGTATATGGCATAAGCCTTCAAGTTTATGTTCAGGGCAAACTACCTACCATATGGTTTGAACTTGGATAACTTACTCTTTCAACTTCATATTTTCCGGATACTAAGGAAAAGTTTAGGTTAGGTTAGGTTAGGCTAAGGAACTGCAATGAGGTGGTTAACAAAACACTGTCATGACTAGGTACATCTAGGTAAGAAGGTCAATACCCTAACGTTTCTCTTCTTGCCCCTATGTTTCTTGATAATGAAGGAAGTAGCAAGAGTTCCCCTGCGCACCATTTTGATCGCGCAAAACTTGATAGAGGAAAAGTGTTTGAAGTAATAATCTTTGGACATATTAATGCTGCATTCCTAGATAATACGATCGGGTATGTGGCTCTATGTTAGAATGAAAAAGATGTCGAGACTTTAACCTCTAAAAATGCATTTAAATTCCTATGAAAGATAAATTTGTATTCAAAGATTCCGCCTCAAATTCTCATACATCGCAGTGTAATAAGTCGGAGAGTCGATCCTTAGGTAGGCTCTGGCCAAGATGCCCTCATTGGGTTTCTCTTTTTGCAAGAAAAGAGTCGCTAGCGAGACATAAACAGCCACAGATCTGCGAATGCGAATACACTAGCGTCCAAAAGTAGAGAATAAAATACCAAATCTACATTTGCTTAAAAAAATATTGGTTTAATTTTAATGAAAATTTCACAGAATATTCTTTGAAATATATCTCTGATAGTTTCCAAGTTTTATTTCATAGAACAGCGGAGGAAAACAAGTTATAATGAAGTAATGTGCATTTGAAGAAATGATGCGTCCAAAACTAGAGAACAATCAGTATACATACACCATAACCAGAAAACAACCTAATGGACAATTGAACAAAATATTAATAAGAAGTATTGCAGGGCCTTCTTCTAAGTGACTTGAGCACATCTTTGGCCGCGTGACTTCACTAATTTGTCGCTTTGTTCGGGCGTGATTTTATTTCATTCTTCTTCAAATCTTTGCCACAGATCTTAAATATCCGTTGGTTTCCGAGCTATAACCTTCTCAACAAGTATCCTAAAAAAGTTTGCTATGGTATTTAAATCAGGGTTCTGGACAGGAAAGTTCATCACATCGATATTTTCAGCATCCAAGAACTGCTCACAGTCTTTGCTGTGTATGATGGAGCATTGTTCCGCATGAAAACAACACACGTGGTTTGGAGAGAGGGGCTGACATGTTCCTGAAGCAGATTCTTATATGCCATAGCGTTTACTTTGCCGCGTAAACGGATGAGCGGACAGACTCTAGCACTTTAAACATGCCTCACACCATAACGTTGCCACTTGCAAATTAAATCGTCTTTTGTGCGCATGTGAGATAAAATATTTCATCGTCACCTCTACGAATCCTTACATAAGTGTTTTACATTCGATTCGAACAAATTAAATTTGTTTTTGTCGCTGAAAAACACTTCTCTACTACAGAGGACATGCTCAGTAGCAAAGGCCAACCTAGCCGCTTTATTCTTATGGTTGCTTTCTTAACACAGAATCGTGCCATAAGTACTACCTTTGTCAAGCAAAGTGAGTTAATCTGACTGGAAACATTCAGGTTTTTATTCTCGGTAACTTGATGTAAGATACCGGTTGCTGTCTCAAATCGGTTTTTCAGCAAAATTCTTTGCATCGTGCGATATTCACTGGGAGTGGTTTTCCTTGAGGGAACCATTTTCTTCGTCGACTGGTATGAACCAGGATCGCCATAGAGCTTTATTATGCATGAAATAAAATTTTTGGGCCGATTACAATGCCAAGAAATGTCAGAGAGTGTCTCTTTGCTGCGCTCTTCTACTGTACAGCCTGATTTCTGAAGGATGTCGATAATAACTCGTTTTGCCATCCTGCTAGAAGGTAATACTATCACTGGCAGTCTACAATACAAGTGGGAGTGCTGTCATACATAACATATGAATGTTTCCGTGTGAACTGAGAGGTATGTTATCGTTCTCGAGTCTTGGACGGTTCCTTTCTTCAAATACACATTAATTTCCTCATCTTTTTTCATCTCTTGGTGGATGAAATGAAACTTGGAGATTATCAGACACAAATCTCAAGGAATATTGATGGGCAATTTTCATGAAGATTTTAACAAGTATTTTCTAGAAAATATAGATTTTGCTATTTTGTTCTCTATTTTTGTATGATTTTGAGGATTATTTCCACCAACACGGTTCAATTTTCTACTGCTTTTTATCCCTTTTTCGCACACCACTTGGTGCGGATCTACAGTTTAACGAGTATCTACCTACAGATCAGCGGTTCGCACATCCGAAAATTATTAATTGTGGTTTATTGTAGTTTTTGGACGTCAGCTAAAGTATAATACTGAATTTAATAATTATTTTTGAAGTTTACCTGTATTTGAAACATGTATCATATAAGATACATTCGATCACAACGGGTTAAAAAACTGTTTTATATATATTATTACATAACTCTTTCTGAAGAGCAGAATTCAAGTATGGCTTAAAAAATAAATATAAACATAAACGGGTCTGAAATTTAGGGGAGCTTCAGCCCGCTAGCTCCTCCCTAGATTCGTGCCTGATTACAATAGACATATATTTTAAGCTTTTAGACCATTCAAACATTTCTTGGAAGAAAATAAGACTTCTCTGATCAGTCACAAACGCGTCCTCTTCCATCTTGATTCTGCATGCTCCGATCCAGCAAAGATCACATGTGTTGGTGGAAGAGCTCGGCTGGGGAAAACTTCCAGACCCTACCTCTTTCCCAGCACATGAAGAGGTGGAAACTACCCACCTCTCTATACTCTTTTCCTCCCAACCCAAAGAATTATGTACGAATGATAATGAGAAACCTCTGAATCGTTGTAAGGAAGGCTTTGATAATGATACGGATTACGTTAAGGAATAAATTCTAAAGAAAAAATGAAATCCAGCTACTTTTGCCTCTTATCCGAAATTTGACCATTACTTTAGGGGTAGCCTTATATTATAGATAACGTGAAACACGTTCTTATCAGGAGTACTTAAAGATACGTACTTGAACAGCCGATGCATCGACGGGGGAGGAGGGGGAGATAAAGAGAAAGTGAGCAGCAAAAAGGTTTCGCGAAGCGAGTGTGAGACGCAAAGGCACCCTCAAAATGGCCAAAGTTTTCCAGAAGGAGCCTGGTAAGTTCGGGATCTTCCAAGGTTCTCAGAAGGAGCCTGGTAATGTCGCGATCCTCCAAGGTTCCCAGAAGGTGCCTGCTAAGGTCGGGATCCTCCGAGGTTCCCAGAAAGATCCTGTTAAAGTGGGATACTCAAAGGTTCTCAGAAGGAGCCTGGTAAGTTTGGAATCTTCCAAGGTTTCCAGATGGAGCCTCTTAAGGTCGGAATCATCCAAGGTTCCCAGAAGGAGTCTAGTAAGTTCGGGATCTTCTAATGTTCCCAGAAAGAGCCTAGTTAGGTCAGGATCCTGCAAAGTTCACAGGAGACTGGTAAGGTCAGGATCATCCAATGTGACCTGAAGTAGTCTGGTAAGGTCGGGATCATCCAAGGTTTGTAGAAGAGCCAAATAAGCTTGGGACCTCCGAGGTTCCCAGAAGGAGCCTGGTAACGTTTGGATCTTCCAAGGTTTCTAGAAGGAGCCTGATAAAGTTGAGATCCCCAAGGTTCCCAGAAGAGGCCTGGTAGGTCGAGGTCTTCTAAGGTTCCCAGAAGGAGCCTGGTAACGTCGGGATCTTACAAGGTTCCTAGAAGAAGCCTGGTGAAGTTTAGATCCTCCAAGGTTCCCAGAAGAGGCCTGGTAAGGTCGGCATCCTCCAAGGTTCCCATAAGGAGTCTGGTAAGGTCAGGATCTCTAAGGTTCCCATAAGCAGCTTGGTAAGATCGGGATCCTCCATAAGTTCCTAGAATGATCGTTGTAAGGGCAGGATCCCCCAAAGTTCACAGAGGAAACCTGGTAAGGAAGGGATTCTCCAAGAAAGTGTTGTTTCGGGAGGGTCTTTACCTCCTATTGACACTGTGTAAAGTCGATCTCAGTAAAAACCAGAAAATTAACACGAGTCCCGAATATCCGATGACTAACCATACCCCTTAGTTACACTTTAAATTATAAGCTATATACTGTGGCTAGATCGTAGCACCCTTCCCATAAGGATTTACCTATCGAGAAAGATATAGACAAAAACTTGCCTCTCAATAATGAAAAAAAAAATGTCTCTTTGGATGGCAACTGACATCACTGACGACTGGCGAAGAACTCAAGGTCCATTTCTAAATATAAACATCTCTATTGAACCACTCTCACCCACTTCAGAAGAATGTTCTTTCAAATCGGAGTGATTTTATAGGTGAAAATAAAAGGGTATAGTTATAAATCGAAGTGGACAAGATAGAGGTACCAAACAGCTGCTTCGACCAAGAGCTAATCAGATAAGCAATACGAAAGCAAATGCTCTCTATATTTCCATAATTGATTAGCTGTGGTCAAAATAGGAGACAGATCAAACTCTTCTGTTGAGGAATAGCGAGAAAAATATTTGAAAAAAAAGGCAATCAAAGTTTATAAAGTACTTCCATATTCTCACACGTATAGCTAAACAGCTATTTGGGAGGTCCTCGAAAGGTATTTGGTAGCAAATACGCTTACAGCCCCTCATTAAAGTCGTCCTAATATTATGGTGTAGGAACCAAAAATCCTCAAGGGATGTAAAATATAATACACCAATTGACAGGCTTCACTCACACGTTTTTTCCTCAACCTATAATAATACAGAGACCATACGTACTTCTAGGGACTTGTTAATATCCTACGGGTCTGCCATCACTTTATACCTGATTAAAAAAACATATATTCTATTTATTGCAAAATTCCTAGCAAATGTCTTCCTATATGACAACTAAGACATTGGTCTTCAAAATGGGAGCCGGAGAGACTGGTCAACTCGTTCTGTAATGTAGTATTACGGGAGCAGTGTTTTGGAACATTGAGCGATTATGTACATACATAAGTGTTGGAGGTGCGTTGGTTGTTTTTTTTTTCAATAATTTTGTATGGTAAAGTTGTACGGAATATTTTGAATCCTAATTCTGAATGATTTATAAATAATTCATAGCTCAATTGTTACTTTTTTGCCGTAGCTAAGACGTCTAAGCAAATTAATATCGATTGCCATATGTCTATTCTAAATATCGTATAGATTATATTTATTATTAATCTTTTTAATAATTTATTTTACTACAACATCTTTACTTTGAGAAGGTAGGTGCGATGCCTACATTAAGGAATACATCAATTTCAAATTTTCTTGATATCTCTGTCCCTACAGGGTGGAGGAATTTCTAGAGCAGACTTGTTGTGTATAAAAGGGTAGTGAATACTTCTTAGGGTATTAATCCAGCATCGGTTGAAGAAGCGAGAAGTAAATAAAGCTTACCTTTTAAGGAAGGCTGTATATTTGGCTTGTTTTATTAATCCCTGTCTCATCATTATTGTTTGGAAGCATTTTCGATCGATAGCCCATAATTTACAGTCAGTCTGCGCTGTAAATAAAACGAATAAATTAAGTTTGGAGAAGCGTTGTTGAGCCTTAACTACTTTTGAGATGATGGGGAGGGGGGGTAAACATTTAAAGCAAGAAAACTTTGTTGCAGGATAGCGTTAAATACTTGTTCAAGACAGTATTCTCAGGTGGATAGAGTACTAACTTCTTAAACCCTTTTCCAATTTCGCTCCTATCTCTTTTTATTGATATCTGCCCTTTTGGCATTTCTTTACGACCGAGTATTTTCGTCTTGAGGATATAATTTAACGTAAGCGCGCAAGAGCTTGTTTAAGAATTTAGGACTGAAGACTGACACTAGTTTTCGTCACCCTCAGTTGTTTTCACGATTCCCTTTTTTCTGATCTATCTACCTTTGTCTCAGCTCGTGTACCTTAAAATAAAGGTGTAGACAAAAGGGTTCTAAAGTAAATCAATTAAAAGCAGTCATCTATGAAAGTCGAATACGTAAATTAGTGTTAAAATTAACCTTTGTTTCGAAAAGGTATCCGAAACAATGACTGAAAATGAATGTTTCTTTAAAGGGTCTATTTTTAAAATTTTCTCTCTAAAAAAGGGCGCGATCATTATTTATTTGTAATATCCGCTAATATAGAACGATAAAGATATTCTGAAGTCCTTCAGCTCTGAAGAACTTCTCGGCTTTTCTCTACTCGAAGTCGCCGTTCTTAATGAGTGGTTTTCAATTCAGTAAAAGACTCATCCCCTTCCTGACTCCAACCCTCCCTATTATTATTGCATACTGAAACCAAATAGAAAAAAAATGTTTGTCTAGTGTATATATATATATATATATATATATATATATATATATATATATATATATATATATATATATATATATATATATATATATATAGTTATAGTATTATTAACATCTACAGTCAAAAAATTTCCATCTCGATCAGCTGACCACTTAAGATCTAGTATTTGAAATAAAGATTACCTGTAATCGTGGCCGTTCTCCGACAGTTGTAGAGAATGGCAAGTTCTCCAAAAACCTTCCCAGATGTCATATGACCAAGAACTTTTCCTTCTTTTGTGACTTCCACCAGCCCCTCTGCAACAAAAATCAATGTCGTCATTAACCTTTCAGGAACACGACAAAGCTGAGAATAACACTTTAGGAACAATATAAATATACACAAATACTGTCCACTCTATGAAGATAGATGTGCGCGGCAAAAAATGCAGACATCCGCGTACACATAAAAAGGCAGATACACGAAAATCACGCATGATCACTCCAAACACACAAAAAAACATATCAACGCACAATCGCTATCTCGAGCGAATATACTTTTTACAGCCCATTTGTACAAATATTGAGATCCATTAAAGTTTCTTTTAATACTAAAGCCAATTGGGTTACAATGAACGCTAATGAACTTTAATAGGAACCTGATTTTCTAATGGAATAATTTCACTCGGTCAAATTGAGCCTTAAATTGCCGAAACTAGTAATAAGAGCCAAGTAAAAAGAGTTTGTTTTCAATTTATATTTATCATCGTGGAAGGAAAATAGCATATCGCTACTGTATCACATTAGGCATCCATGGGAGTAATTGTTTTTGTTCTTTGTCCCTCGAATTGTGTAAAATTCTCACCGTTAACACAAATATATTTTAATTTCGGTCGAAGGAAATATCTCAAAAGAGTAAAAGATATTTCAGTAAAGTATACAATTTCTTTTTAAAAATATCCCATTTAAATTATTTATATAATTAAAAAAAATAAAATTTATATATATTGTAAATAACTTTTTTAAACATAATGCCTTTAAAAATGAGGTTCAATTATTATTTTTTAAATATATTTATACATTTTATTGCTACAAACAGAAGTAAGAAAATTGGTTAAGGTTTCTTTATTTGTAAACATTTTTTTAAATTTCAGCCATTGAAAATAAACTATCAACGAGTCAGAATTTTAATTATAAGGCAAATTTTAAATGAAAATTCTCAATTCAAACAGAAAAGGGAAGAAAAATTCCATATTTTAATTTTTAAAATTCCCATAATGAACTAAAAATCCCGATAAAACTTTTTAACGCCCAAATTTAAGGTAAAAATCCTAAAATATTAAAAAAATATATTTTTAAGTGAACAAATTCAAATTAGCATAATTAAGCGTTCAAATTAATGTAGACAAATCAATAATTAATAATTGTGATTTACAGTTATTATTTAATGGTGAAAAATAATGAACAACGGCCAAGGATAACGTCGAAAATGGCTCGACAAAAGAACCAATGCATTAATTATCCTTTTTTATTTAAAAAGAAACGAAAACCAACGAGGTCGAAAATGGCTCGACAAAAGAGCCAAAGCATTATCCTTTTTTATTTAAAAATAAACGAAACCCAACGAGGGCATATAAAGAGAAGTTGGTAAAGTTTTAGTGTGAAAATGGTATTTTAGGTACATAGTCCAAGTAGTCGAAAGGAACTATCCTGAATCTATCCTCATTGTGTAATGAAGGAAAGCAGGTTCCCTTGAAGGACCATCCTTCCTTGAAAAATAGGGAGGAACGCTCTAAGTAGTTTCTTCTTTAAGCTACTCGAACTAGGCACTTTCCTCTAATCTTCACTGTATTCAACTTCACCGATTGCTTTAGGAATCTGTTCATTTAAGCTTTGTGTCAGATTTGATCTTATTGATTGCACCATAAGAACATTTTAGTGTTTTAAAAATGTCATAATTTGGTTTGTAAATGACGATTTTTGCTTATTTTGAACTTGTGCCTCTTTTACCTCATCTCACCATCAACTTCCTTCAAAGAAGGAGAAAAAATACCCTTCTTAATAACCTTGTAAATCATACCCGGTTGTTGCACATTCTGGTACTATTCTACCATCCGCCATTGCTGAAGTCCTTCGGCTCTTTTATTACTTCTTCCTCATATTTCTTTCTTATACCATTGGGAGGGGATGGGGAGGTGTCTCTCCATTTTAAAACTGGGCAGGCTAAAGAGAGTTGTGTGCTTCCCGTCCATAGCAACCCACCTTGTCTACACTGGGTATCATCCGCGCACCTGCATTTATAATTCATGACTGAGGTAATGCGTTGATTAAATGTGCCATTCATTTTGATCTTTAATCCTAGGGACGCGCGCATTATGTAAATGCGGTGTGGTAGGGTGTGAGAAATGTGGGTGTAACATGCAGATAAGACCAAAGCGAGCGGCATAGAGGAAGCGAATTGTGAAAGGTAACGAACTACATTCACCCTTGGCCAAAAGTACGAGTATAAAGCACCCGATGGAATCATTCATATAATATTAGTAAACATCTGTGGTAAATGAAGTCAGTATATATATTATATATTTATTTATTTTTAATTATTTTAATACTTAGTTGGACCCCTTTTTTGTTTTAATTATAGCCATAATTATTTGGGGCAGGGATTTGGCCAAATTTTCACATATTTCTGACGCTATCTTCTGCCATTCAGCTTGCAATTTTTCATACATTTCTGTTTTATTTGTACTTGTGGTACTTCTTATTACTTTTCCAAACACTACAAATGTTCAATTAGAATTAAGTCTTGGCTCTGTGTTGGCTACTCCATAGGGGTGATCCCAATTTCTCCAGACCAATTCTTCTTGGTGCGGTTGGATGTATGTTGTGGGGCAGTCATGATGAAATATAGCTACATTTCCTGTTTTGCGGGATGCAATTTCTGGATAGATAGCTCTAAAACTTGTGACAACATAGTATCATAAGTTGCCAAGTTCATTCTTCCATGGCATAAAAACATCGCCCCTGGCCCTGATGAAGCTATGCAGTCTTATACCAATGACAGAACCACTTCCATACTTCACAGTATGGAGGTGAAATGCCTCCACAACTCTTCAAAATTGTTACAAAAAGTTCAATTTTTGAATAATTTTCTTCCAAAATATCTTTAAATGGAATTACATACAGAGGTTGGACAAAATAATTGAAACACGTATTAAATTTAATGAATATAAATTTAATACGGAGTTGGTCCTTCTTTTGCCTTCTGAACAGCATCGATGCGCCTTGGAATTGATTCATACAGCTTCCTGACTTCATTGAGAGGAATCTTGAGCCATTCTTCTTGAAATACCTGTTCCTGCTGTTTCAGACACGACGGTGGAGAGTAACGACTTCTAACTTGTCGCTCCAATACGCACCAAAAATGCTCAATTAATATTAAGATCTGGAGATTGTGGGCGCCACTCCATGTGTTGTATCTCACTCCTATGCTCTTCATACCAATTCTTCACCACATGAACGGTGAGTATTGGGGCATTGTCATTTTGGAAAAAACACTCACCATAGGGAATAATGTCTGGACCATGGGATGGACTTGATCATCCAAAATATTCAGATATTCGTTGTTGTTGATCCTACCATGCAGGGCAACGATTAGACCAAGAGAATTCCAAGATACAAGTATGGCTGCCCAAATCATCACTGACCCTCCTCCGTGCTTTACTGTAGGAAGAAGGCAGTCAGGATTGAAAGCTTCTCTGGGCTGCCTCCACACATAAACTCGCCCTGTAGTGGGGAAAAGAGAAAAACTGGACTCCTCGGAGAATATTACTTGCTTTCATTGGTCTGTCGACCAGCCCTTGTGATCTATACACCAGTTTTGACTTTTTTGAATGTTTTGATGAGTAAGCAGAGGTTTCTTCATGGCACCTCTTCCATGATATCCAGCTTTATTGACCTCACGGCGAACGGTTTTGGTCGAAACTGGGCTAGTGAGATATTGATTCAACTCTGCAGTCAATTTAGAGGCAGTTGTCCGGGAATTTTTCATCACAGTGCGTTTCAACACTTGTCGGTCTCTTTCAGCAAGCTTCAAAGTTCTGCCGGAATTGCTCCTGCTGGAGGTTTTGCCCTGCTTCTTGAATTCTGTCATGGTCTTTGATGTGGTATTTCTCGAAAAACCAAGGAGTTTAGCTGTTCTGGTGACGGAAGCTCCTGCAATTTGAGCTCCAACAATTTGCCCTCTTTTTAACTCACAATGAAATTTGGATGAATATTGAAATATTGGTGTTAAATTTCTACTCTTCCAATTATTCTGTCCAACCCCTGTATATTACATGTAAAGCAACAATAAACTAGTCTCTCTTATATACCTGATAATTAATTTCATCTGATCAAATAACTTTAGACCATTGTTCATATGTCCACTTTTAGTGATCTTTAGCCCACTGAAAACGTTTTTTTTCAGTTGATCTCAGATATCCACTTCTTCTTTGTCGTCCATCATCCTTTTAGCCCTTGATCTTTAGGTTTTCTTCTAACTGTTCTGAGTGATATTTTTGAAAACGAAGCTTCATTGAAATCCAAAAAGTTCACTGCGAGTCTGTACTGTACTGTAATAAAGCCCCATTGATAGATTTTGTTTTTAGTAAGACGTTTTCTGCTACTTTTCTTCCATGATACAAAGGCCCTGGTCTCTTGATATCGTTCTACATATAGTGATTTGGACAGCATATCTTGATCATTTCATTTCGGTGGCAATTTCTACGTTTAATAACCTTTGGCTTTGGAGAAGTTGGATTCGTTGTCTGTGCTTGTGTAAGTTCTTTAGTTTTAATCATATTACTTATTTAAAATGATATTGAATACACAATGATTATAAATTTAAGCTGAAACGTAAGAATTATTGAATAAATTCTGATTTCAGAAAACATACTGTTTTATCAATTGAACACCATTTAGTATAATAATAAGTAATTCGAACATAACAAAATATGCAAACATGTTAGCAAAATACACATTGTTATCATACATATTTATGAATATGATAAATTCTAAAATGTTTGCTTAAATATGTTAAATATATAACTCTATAACGAGTGCGTTAAACTTTTGGCCAAGGGGGCATAAAAAACGGAGATAAGAAATGCAAAAGTTGTCGTTTCCTTCTTAAAACTAAGAAGCGAAAAACGCCGAGAAAATTCTATGCCAGAAAGTTTGTAAGGAGATATCTGTAAAGAAAGTGATGAAAATGTGCAGAAGATATATAGCAGCATATCAACTTGAGAGAGTTTTGGCTGGGAGGAAACGTAACCATTTAAATGTCAGTTGCAGAAGATTGCCACGCTACATCTGACACTCCCTTGTCTGGGCAGAAATATACAAAAAAACAAAACAACGCAAGAGAGCGTCACCTTGATATTTAAAACGGCGCAGGACGACGACGTTCCCAACAATTTGTAGCAAATATCAGGTTCTTCTGAAGTTGAGGCAGGTGTTGTGATCTAATGTGGATGGATTCTAACACGAGTATCTTCTGACCCGGTGCAGAAGTCGATAGTTTTGTCCCTCGGTTGCTAACCTCTAATCTAAACTTTTGCAATAGATTTAATTCTTTACAAAACATCCCTTGATCGTGGTTAATGATTTCGGGCGTTAGATTTTCAATTGACTCATTTTCACTTGAAACCCCTCTTACTATCTCCTTCCCTTTCTTGAGTGCTGCGGTCACTAGTCTCATCTCCACCAGTCAGCACTTGCACAGTTTGCGCTCCATCGATTCCGGGTTTAAACTCGGAAGGGAGACGCTCTCACAACCAGACTTTTATCCTCGACTTGTTTTTACTTGGTTCTCTCGCCGACCACCCTCTTGCGGTGGTTATCTGGTAAGGGGTAGTAAGGAGTCTGCATTTATGAATACTAACTGTAAGCGTACAGAAAACAGTCTGAATTTTTTCAGTGCCTTGATATACATATTTCTCACATGTCGCAAGGTTTTGGTTTTCTCTGTGACCTTGGCAATGTCGCTCTTCATAAGGCAAATATCACTATAAGAATTTTAATGAGAGAGGTATCTGACGTCCGGTGCTAATCTCAGTGAAGGCTCTGAACCACAGATCATTTCAAGATATGGCAAGTTGTCGCGAAGTCAAATCAAATCGCAGTCCCATCCCACGACTAAACATACCCGATGGTGAGAATAAGGGTTTCCACTCGGTTATGGAGCAGCCATGACCAAAAGAATGATTAAAAAATACCGAATGAGGCAGGTGATACATACTCGTAAGTAGCAAATGAAGCCATGCAATTCAGGTCTTAAAATAAGCAATTAATTAAAAAACGGAGAGGGGGGGAGGGGTTCCACAAAGGTATTTTCAGTCAGTAAGCCATGGGGTAATCATTTGAAGGTGAAAATAGGATAAATAGAAACAATAAAGAATGGTATAAGATGACAAAGAGCAGTGGCAAAATGCGTTAACTTGGAAGACTTATCGCTTTCTCATACATACGAGTACCTCAAAAAATAGTTCGTACAAAGAATTTGGAAATTCAAAAGTACGAAGATGAATCTCCTTTAATGGGTGATGTACCCTATAATTGAGATTTGGAGCCCAGGAGCGATTGTCCTTCAAAGCCTGAAATCTCAACATCTTGAAACTTTCATCGGAGACATCAAAGGAAAGCGAACTTTCGTCTGAGATTCTGAATTGTCGAACTCTCGTTTGAGCGTCAATTGACCGTCGTATTTAGAGACGTAAACCAAACCAAGCCGAGAGATAAGAATGGGGCTTCGTGTGCCCCTAACTCGAACTATAGTCAGTATTTGCGTGAACGCATCAGGATAGTCCAGATTTGTTCTAGCATTTATTTTAAAGAGTGAAAACCATCGGGGCATCCCCGTCCCAAAGGGTTCTGAAAGGGAATCCGTTAAAGAAACTAGTCATTTTTGGAGGTTCCGTGACCATTTTTAAGATACCAAACTTTCTCAGTGGATTTTGCAAGGGCAACTGATATTCGTACTAAAAAAATGAGCTCCCATACACTTCACCAAAATGGCGGGAAAGTGTTTATTTTAGGCGTTTTTCAAAATGGACGCCACCGCTCTCTTAGAAAACTGATAAAATTATATTTCTTGCAGTGGATGGCCAAAAATGACAATTTAGGTGTCAATTCCCACTAATTTTGGTGCCAGAAACACAATGGAATGGCATAATTCATGATTTAGAGTCCCCTTGACCTCCTGTATGAAGATTCATTATCACTGCATGACAAATAAATCTAATAATAAATAACAAAAGGTGCTATTAAATCCACTGAGAAACTTTGGTATCCTAATTACGGTAACATATCCTCTGAAAAGGATTCTGTTATTATCTTCGTTTGTTTAAACTGTAATTTCTTTCCCTATACATATTTTTTTATAAATTATAGTTGTATGAAAAGAACTAGAATTCGAAAAAATAAAGCTGTGACTCATAAAACAGGAAACTTGGTGGTTTTAATATCTTGCTTATTTTTCAGGAAGTTCTTGAAGAGGGAAGGGTTATCTCCATCACTTTCGCAGCATATCAGAGCCCTAAAGGGTTAATTCTGTTATCTGCCAATGCATCATAGTAATTTTGTGATTAAGGGGTTACTTTTTGTTGAATTCAAGGTATCTCACACTTTTGCCATTCAACTACAAATGTGTTATTAAAAATATAAATAGTCATTTCATTTACTTACTAATCTAAATTTTTTACAGAGATATTCATACTATGCATGAAAACTAAGAATTATGACTGATCAAGATTGTTGTTTTCTTGTTGCAGGTCTATTGCATTGAAATATAAAAAGATTCTGAAGCATTGAAATAGAAGAATCTGAAGATTCGTTAAGCATGGAAAGTAGAGGAGATAGTGATGTACTTAACCCAGGGCCTGAATTAAAATGTATATTACTCGTATGTCAGCAACTGTGTATAGCTGATGATAGTATGGACAATACATCTGATACAAAGTGGGAGAATCTAAAGGGAAAGTGTTTTCGGTGGAAAGAACTTGCTAAATTTCAGCATTCCCATGCTGCGGTGGAATGGGACAAGGGGCCTAAAGGCCTGTACATGCATAGTAAATGTTACACCCAGGTCAGCAGTAAACGCTGTATTCAGCAAGCACAGAATCGTAAACGGAAATCTGATCAGGAAGAAGCTTAGGCATCAACTTCAAGTCAGCAACTGCAGGAAATGTGCCTAAAAAGTTTCGTCCAAGTACTGGAGTGGTTCATGATAATAATCTCTGTGCGTGGTGTATGAAGGGACCGCAAAAACAGTAATCCTGGCAAATCCAAACTTTTGCTGCTGTCAACAGAAGACGCATGAAACCGGTTCAAGTTGCATCTAGTTTGTCTGTCAGATGAGCCTATAAGAGAAAGATTCAATAACCTACTCGCATCTATCCCACATAGTCGAACGGCTTTGGTTTGGAAATTCGCTATCATCATGAATGTTGGCACAATTATGTCAGCAACCCTCTGAAGCACTCTTTCTCTGATGAAAATACAGAGCATGTGCAACAGGCCCAAGAAATCTTCATTCATCATGTCCGTCAAGTTATCTTTCAAGATCATGAAATCCGTACACTGCAAGGTCTACTAATGGATTACAAACGCGTTAATTCAAATTATGGTTACTATTCTACAGTAAAGTCCAGTTTCTTGAAGGAAATTCTGATTAAGGAATTTGGAAGTGACATAGCATTTCATGATTGAAGTCAGAAGAATGCAAGAAAACTGGTATATGATACGAGAGCTGCAGGTTCATATCTTGAGACTGCAATGTCCTCTCTAGGTGTAAGCGACTATCAGCTGGTGAAGAATGTGGCTGGATGACTCAGAGATCAGATCATCAAAACAAAAATTGTTCCTTGGCCTCCATACATACATGAGTTAGAAGAAGATGAAGACCTAAATGATCTCCTTTTGAAGCTTATCACTTGGTTAAAGCCCCTCACTAAGTCTGAGGTCGATGACAAGCCCCCAGTCAGATTAATTGCATCTATTTTGACCAGCTACGTCAGTGTAAGACGTACTGCATATGAGACAAACCTAGCTGTACTGATACATGGTATGGCAAAGATCAGAGAAATGTTAGACATATTACATAATGATGGCCTAGGAATCAGTTACAACGATATACTTATGCTTAGAGATTTCTGGGCAGTTACTAACCTAAAGCATTCAACTGAGTGGTCATTTGAACTTTCTGAAGGAACACCCGCAATATGTATAGTTGGCAACGACGACTTCAAAAGTGACACCTTGACTGGAAGTGGTCAATCATATCGTACAAATGTCATGTTTGTCCAGCCACACATGCCTGAGCTAAATCTGCCTACCCTAGATAATGATAAACCAGTTGCAAATAGCAACTTGGGAGCCAGATGCAAAGAGTTGAACCATACAAACAGTCAAGCGTGGTGAACAGCCCATCAGACGCAGGGTAATGGATGAACAACTTCTGGAAACAGCTCCTCAAAGAATGCAGGGTGTCATCCATGCAATGGCCTGAGCTAAGGCAGACGGAACAAGACCAAAGCCAGAAGACCAGACGATACCAGCCTTTTCTGGCTTCCAGGCTAAGCTATCACCAAAAACTCCGCAAAAGTCAAGCGATTTATCACATGACTTATCCTAATCCACCAAGCAAGACCATTCTGTATGATGTCCTGCGCGAGCTTGCAAAGGCAATTGTTGACAAGAAGATGTCATTTGCCGCTATTGTTGGTGATCATCCTGGCTATGCATTATTGCTAGAATTGAAAAGTGAGAATTCAGAGATATTAGCCAATATATTGCCATTCATGGGGATCTTTCATATCCAGATGTCTTTCATCAATGCGATTTACAAGAGGTTCAAAGGCTCAGGCACTTCAGATGTACTAGTGGCTGCAGGTATCATTGTAGATGGATGCAAGGATCAAGCTCTTCGTGGAAAACACTTAAACCGTGGTGTGTGTTGCCTTCGACTCTTCTATGAGGCTTTAGTCAACCATACACTGGACCAACGTTTGGAAAGTTCCACTCTGTCTGAAAAGATCCAGGCATCTCTTAGTAAATTACGATTTTCGGTAGACCAACAAGAATTTAATGATACAAATGCTGAGTTAGAAAACAATGCCAATCTTAAAGAGCTTGTTGACTTTTTATTCAAGAAAATAGATGGTGCTCCACAAGCAGAATTCTGGATTTCATTCTTGGATGGTAGAGATACTGAGTCAAAATATCCATGCTATAAGGGCAAGAAACTGGATCGAGTTCAAGTTGATGCTACCTAGGATGTGTATCTATGATAACGATAGATATGGGCGCCATCTTCCAGATTTCATAGCAGTCCTGGAAAGTCTTTCCCATATCCAAGCACAATTCATGGAGAGTGGCATGTTTGCACAGTCAATGACGGCTGAACCCTACTCATGTGTTGCCCTTGACGTATGGGTAGAATCAATGATGAATAAAGTATACAAGCTTAAGTCTGGATGGTTGGCTAATCCCAAGAATAAGAAGCAACTGCTGTCAAACACACGGAATGTTAATAACGTTAATCGGATAAGAGTCTGTGTCCATCGTCATGCAAATCACAAGAGGCAAGGTTCAAGAAAGCATGCCGATTGTGTCCCAAGAAAGATAAATGATATCAGTGCATGTCTTACAGTCTCATTGCAATCCATTTGACCAGTCAGATCAGACACTAAAATCCCTACAATCTGGAATTAAAGCTTCCCTAGCTCTCTTTGCTGATCTGAAGTCTACAAAGGCTGATGGAGAAAGGAGAGTGGAAGAATTTGTAAATGAAAGAGTCTATTTAAAAACAAAGTACCTCAATGCTCGAATACCACGTAGTAAAAGAGGTAATTTTACAACTCGAGAAATTGAGAAGCCAGGAATTAAAAACCTGAAAGAGCCAACTGAAGAAATGCAGAGTAAGGCATTTGCCTCAGTCATCAAACTTGTTGAGGCAAGTGATGGTTTAAAGATGGAAGATTTAATGCAGCATCGAATAACAGATGAGTGCCTTTCAATATTTAATGAAAATGGTACTATGCGTAAAACGCTGAAGAGTAAGCTACAGGAAAAGCTGACAATGACATCCATGCCATACCCGAGGTTTGCACATCAAGAGTAGACATACGACTAATCTGGCGTCCAACAACCCCTACTATTGAAGAGAGAGAAAAAGCAGATGGAACCAAGTTAACCTGGGGAGACTAGGGCGAGAAACTTGTAAGCTTTGTCCTGAACAGACATACAAATACAGAACGTATTAACTTGGTGAATGATTCGTACGAGCAAGACTTCTCCATCAAAGACAGTAAACGACAACACCCTCAAAACAATCAGTCCATTCTTAATGTATTTATCAAGTCAGAAGACAAATTTCCTTCTAGTAGAGACTTTCGTGCTCTTCTTGGTAAGCCAGAAAATAAAGTTCGCTTTCGAGCATTCATCGAGGCTGCCTTCAAAAGAAGGGCATTTTCAACCCCTGCTGAGCTCATATATTGTGTTGCTGGTATACCAGCAAGGAATCTCACCACATATGAAGTATTGCAGAACCTCACATGCGTCTATGCAGAAGCAGATACAGCTCTGTTCACACTCTATGGTAAACTGTGGTCAGAGGGATATTCAGAAGCAGTTGTCATAAATAGTGAGGATACCGATAACTACGTTCAGAAAATATCAGGACTCCTGTGCTTGAAATGCAAATCTAAGCTGATAAGTGCTCAGAGTTTGTGTGACAAGGCAAATGGCGGAGTCTTTGGTTCCACTTCATGTTCTTACTGGATGTGATCATAACTTCGGCTTTTATGGAGAAGGCAAGAAAACTATTGTGGTCCTTGTAGAAAAATCATCAGAAACTCAAAACCTCCTCAAGAGCTGTGGCACAATTCTCCCGGTCACACAAGAAATCATCAATGACTTACAGAAATTTGTTATCAGGTACATCCATCATGACACCAAACACAAGACATTGGCGGAGGTGAGAGCAGCAAAGTGGTCAGTACACAAGAAAAAGAGGATTATCAGACTGGTATCTGACTCTAAAAGCCTACGACCACACTTAGAGCGCACCAATTAGCTCACATATCTGCAGAATAACTTCTAGCCTCAGAATCATCCATCATCAATTGGCCATGGATGGAACCTTGTATTTTTTTATTTTTTTTTAATTAAGCGGCTATCTGGCGACTGCCGACTTAGGCATTAGTCGCCGTAAACAAACAGCCTAGCTCTAGGCTACTTTAAAAATTAAACAGGAAACAATAAAACGAAATAACAATAAAAAAGCAATAACAAAAACAATAACAAAAACAACAACAACAATTAAACTGTGTTAAATGAAAGGGAGAAGACCAGCCTCCCCCAAAAAGTCAATAAGTCCACTAGTCATGGTGCACGCACTCGTCCCGAGTACAAGGGACAGGCGGTAGTGACCCCGCCCATCCCGGTAACGGGACAGGTATCGTGCGCGAAGATCACCCAGACTGGGACATTCGACAAGAATGTGCCGAACAGTCTGGGGGACGACGCAGTCGTTGCAATAGGGCGCAGGCGAGCGCTCCATCAAGTAGCGATGCGTCACACGAGTGTGTCCGATTCGAAGACGACAGAAAGCAACCTGAAGCCGCCGCGGCATTGGGGGATAGGTCCATGGGAACAGTCGCGGTGCAATGGCACGCAACTTTAAGTTCCCCTCGACCGTCTCCCATCTTCTTTGCCAAGCAGTCCGAAGAGCTGCCCGTATTCCTGCCATGTAGTCAGTGTGAGGAAGAGCGAAACGCTGGTCCGGTCGCAGAGTCTTCGCGGACTCTTTGGCGCCCTCATCGGCGCGCTCATTCCCGGCAATTCCTACATGTCCAGGAACCCAGCAGAAGATAATCTCGACATCTGCCCGGCTCGCCAAAACCGTGGCGTCACGGATTTCGCGAACCAGGGGATGCGGAGATTCCAATGCCCCGAGAGCACTCAGGGCGCTTTGTGAGTCGCTATAGATTACAATCCGGTCTCCGAACCGGGCACGTCGCGTAATCTCCCGTACCGAGTGGTGTATTGCCACCAGCTCGGCCGTGAAGACAGACGCAGCGCCTGGTAGAGCCCCGCTGACTTCAAACAGAGGGAATACGGCGTGGAAGCCGACCCCCTCTTGGGACTTGGAGCCATCCGTATACACTGGCACGGTACCAGCGTGACACGATGTGTGCTCCAAAAAGGTCGAACGCAATACTCCCGGCGCAGTACAAGCTTTGGGAGCAGAGGCGTGGCGACAAATAGCCAAATGTGGTACCCTCCAGGGTGGCGTCCTGGTCAAAACCAGGGGCGCCACCGGCCCGAGAGCTATATCTACCTCTCGAAGGAGTTTCCTGGCCCTAAACCCAAAGGGCTTAGGGTATGACTGGCGTCTCTCGGCGGCATAGGCACCATCGAGTTCAGCTGCGGATGCAGTGAGAGCTGTTGGCGACTGAGGGAGGCGCCGGGCTCGCGCGTACAGGCGAGTGATGCACTGCACGCGGCGCAGAGCGAGTGGCATCTCCCCAGCATCGACCAACAGGCTCTCAATGGGGAAAGTGCGGAAGGCACCGGTCGCAAGGCGAAGGCCGGTGTGGTGGATCGATTCCACCTTCCGCAATAAACGCTCGGCTGCGGATGCATAAAACTCGCATCCGTAGTCGAGCTTCGAGCGAACAAAGGATCGATAAAAAAGTAAGGCGGTAGCCCTATCAGCGCCCCAAGCGCTGAACGTCACGGAACGGAGAATGTCCATGGCGCGGGTACAAGAGACCCTAAGGCTGCGAATATGAGCCTCCCAGGTGAGGCGTCGGTCGAATACAAGACCAAGGAAACGGTGCGACTCAACCACATCCAGGCGCACCCCATTAAGAAACAAATCTGGGTCGGGGTGAAGCCGTGGATGGCGGCAGAAGTGCACCACCTTAGTCTTGGCCAAAGAAAACCGAAACCTGTGCGCTTCGGCATAGCGAGAGACGCGGTTCAATGCCTGTTGGAGTCGACGCTGCAGAGTTGGCATCTGGGCCGCGCCAAAAGAGATCGAAAGGCCGTCCACGTAGAGCGTAGCGAGAACATTTTCCGGCAGCACCGAGGTGATGCCGTTGATGCTCAGGGCAAAGAGTGTGACACTGAGGACACTTCCCTGCGGGACACCCTCTTCCTGCTCCTTTGGGCCGGAGAGGGCTCCCCCCACCCGTACGCGGAATCGACGATCTCGCAAAAATTCAGATATAAACATTGGGAGGCGTCCCCTCGCCCCCATCGTGTGGAGAGTCTCCATGATACCATATCGCCATGCGGTATCATAGGCCTTCTCCAGATCAAAAAACACCGTGGCGTAGTGCTGTCTACGAAGGAAAGCCTCGCAGACGGCACTTTCCAGTCGGAGCAGAGCATCCGACGTGGAGTGGAACTTACGGAAGCCGCACTGTGCAGAAGACAGATGGCCTCCGCTGTCCAGGAAATAGGCTAATCTAACATTTACCAATTTCTCCATCAACTTGCACACGCAAGAGGTTAGAGAGATTGGGCGGAAACCGGTCGGAGTAGAGTGATCTCTCCCCGGCTTGCGAAAGGCGAGCACAGTAGCGATTCGCCAGGAGTCTGGGAGAAGACCTTCCACCCAGATCCTGTTGAACAAATCTAACACAAAGGCCATGCCTCGCTCACCCAGGTGTCGAAGCATGGCGTACGGGACATCGTCCGGACCATGGGCGGTGTCCGCGCACGAAGCGAGAGCGGAACGCAACTCACTCACAGTAAACTTGTCGTTGAAGGGTTCTCCGCCTCTGGAGGTAAAGTCCAGCCGGCGGCCTTCCGCGACATCACGACGTGCATTGAATGCTGGTGGAGCAGCATCACGGCTAGAGAATGCGGAAAAAGCGGTCGCTAAGGATTCCGCCACGGACGCGGGGTCCGAGATTGCGGTCCCATTCTCCTAGAGAACGGGAGGGGGGTCCTGCGAGAACTTGCCCCGAATCCTTTTGACTCTCTTCCACACCTCAGCTAAAGGGGTCTTCCCGTTAAGTGAAGACACATATGCTCGCCAAGAAGAGCGGCGGGCGTGCTTCGAAATATACCGGAACCTAGCCCTAGCCCGACGAAATTCAGCGACAGTGAAATCGTTCGGGCGGCGCTTATAGCGCATGTAGGCATAACGCTTCTGTTTGAGGGCCGTCTCACACTCGGCCGACCACCATGGGAGTGGTCGGCGTGCAAAACGACCAGACGTCCTAGGAATAGTAGTCAGGCCCACGGCGATGAGGTTGCCGGAGAAGAACTCAACGGCCTCATCTACCGACCTAAACTCCTCGACTGAGATAGAGAATTCAGTCATTTCCTGAAATGCAGGCCACCGCGCCCGCGCCAAGCACCACCGAGGTGGTCTCTCAGGCGGCAGTTGCCCTGAAAATGATATTTGAATGGGAAAGTGATCACTACCATGGAGGTCATCGACCACTCCCCAATCAAAATCAGGCTGTGCATCCGAAGAGCACAAAGATAGGTCGAGGCAAGAAAATGAAGCGGTTCTCGGACAGTGATGCGTAAACTCATCCACATTTAGGACACCCATCTCAAGCTCTTCGATCAGATCGGCAAGGACTTGTCCCCTGGGATTTATGGAGTAATCTCCCCAGAGAGGATGCCTGCCGTTCAGATCTCCAAGCAAGAGATAGGGCCTCGGCAACCGTGCCACGACGCGGCGGAAGTCCCCCGCGTCGAAGTCAGCTGACGGTGGAATGTACGCAGAAATGATAGTATACCTCCTATCCAGGTGAAGCTGCACAGCCACTGCCTGAAAGGAGGTATCTAAAGAGAAAGGAAGAACGGAGACATCATGCCGGGTGTAAACCGCGCATCCCCCAGCCCGGCCATCCCGCGGTGGTGGGGTCGCAAGACCCTTATACCCCGGGAGGGCAGGCAGCGGGCACGCGCCTAGCATGGTCTCCTGCAAAAAAATAGCTAACGGGGAACGGGACGAGACGAGCCTCCGCAGCTCCTCCCAGTTGGCCCGGAGTCCACGGCAATTCCATTGAAGGAATATGCCCTCCAGGCCTAGCTCGGAGGAGACGCGGGGGCCCTCCTCGAATTGAAGACCCTCACGGGAATGGCCGTACGCTTCCCGGGGGCTGAACCCCGGGCGCTGTTGGCCGGACAAAGCGCTGAAGGCGCTGTCGCCTTCGAGGACTTATTGGGGGAGGTTGGGCTCGCCATGCGAGTCTTTTCCTCCCTCCGCCTCGAAACCTTAGGCGGGCGTTGCGGCTTGGGAGGCGGGGGACCCTCTTTTCGAGGAACCACCGTCTCCGAGCCACTCACTCCACCTCGGGGCGTGGGCGAAGGGGCCGAAGCTCCTTTGTTGCTGTCCTCCTTTCGGGGGACAGCTTTAGGAACCCCGGAAGATGGCCTAGCGACGATCTTCAGGGGTGTTGCCTCCTGTGAGTCTAACGACTCTGTGGAGGCACGTGGCCGTTTCGCCTTACGGGAAACGGTCACGCTGGGGGAAGAGGGGGGAGCCCTGGTTTTAGCCGGGGCTGGGTGTGAACCCTTTTTGCCGCCAGCTCTACCAGGGGAGTGCCCGGGTGTAGTAGAGCCCGCAGAAGGGCTCCGAATGGGCGCGGAAACAACCGTGCTCGTTGGCCTGGATGGGCCAGGAGCAGAGGGTGCTTTTCTAACTATTGAGGCATATGACGTCCCAGGCAGAGCCGGGCGCGCCAGGACCAAGTCCTTAGCGTCGCGGAATGAGAGCCGATCCTGGGCCTGAACGGCCAGGATTTCTTTCTCAAGGAGATATGCACCACTTTGCTTCGAAGAAGCAGGGTGCGGCTCTCCGCAATTGACACATTTGGCCACACACGATTTGGACTTATCGTGTGCGACCTTGGAGCAATTTACACAGACTTCGGGTGACCCCGATTTTGCACGTCTACATGATCGAATCGTGTGGCCGAAGCGGTGACAGTAATAGCACCGCCGCGGCAGTGGCACGAATGCCTTCACGCGGTAGCGGTACCAACCGGCACGCACCGACTCAGGGAGCTTGTCACAGTCGAACGTGACGAAGAGTGTAGGGGTGGGTCTCGAGGCCCCTCCCTGTTTTCTCATCACACGTTCGACCTTGACCGCCCCATGGTCGGCCAGCTCTAGGGTGATGTCTTCTATGGAGTAGTCAACGAGTTCCCTCGCATAAACTACTCCTTTTACAAAGTTCATGGTAGAGTGCGGCGTCACACTCACCGGGGTGCCATGAAGTGTCCGAAGAGCACTTATCTTGGCCGCCTCGGCGGGATTCGCCGCATTCGCCAGAAGGCTCCCGTCCGAGAAACGGGTTACCTTCGGCTCTCTACCAATTGCACTAGCTAATCCTCTCCTCTGATGGATCATGTTGCCCTTGGACAACATGCTGCCATCAGTGGAGCGAATAACGAGGAAGCGTTTGAAGCCAGCGGGCTCGAAAACGCCAGGTAACCTCTGAATCAGGGGCCCCGATGTCATCGAGGCTCCGCCCTGTGCACTTTTGGTCTTTGTCATCGTCAGGAGCTCCGTACCCGGGGAAGCAGAGGGCCCGGATGTGCCGATCTTAGCTTGGTTGCTTGCCAAAGTGGCAGCAGACCCATCCGTCCCCGTAGCCCCCGCGGATTGAGAGGAGCCCCGAGTCTTCTTCGTCTTTTTGGTCCTTTTCTTTTTTGGAGAGGAGGGCGGGGAATGAACCCGCTTCTCACCCCCGCCGGTAGAAGCCCCCAGGCCAGATGGACCGGCCTCAGCCAGGTCCTTCTCCGAAATGGAGAAGGTCCTGGTGGTCGCAGGGGCATCATCCGGAGGAGATCCCTCCCCTCCTTGTGCTGCCTGAGAATCTACAGCCGTTTGATGAGGACCTTGCATAGGGGCGGATTCGGGTTCGGTGCTTGGCGCCGAGCCTGGATTCCCCCCCATGGGAGGCCCTACTTTCTGAGGCTGGTTTTCCTCAAGGACCATGTCTATCACAGGAGGGGCCTCCAGTTGGCCATCCCCTCCCAGGACATCGCAGGTCCCCTTGGCAGCGTCATAAGTCTTTAGTGGGGAGGCACAGGCCTTGACCCCGGCAAGGTTTAATATTTTTGCGAGCAGGTCTTTTGAGGGAAGCGACCGAAGGGGCCTGGCTTCCCTCTCCCCCCTAAGGGGGTTTGCCCTACCGAGCCGCTTGTACGAGGGGCGGTCGGCAATGGGCTGCCTGCTGGCTTTCTTGGCAGTCCCCTTAGAAAGCAAAGGAGGGACTGCCGCTGGAGATAGGGAGGTGCCCGAAAGCACCTTCAGAGAAGGGGGTGAGGGGGAGTCCCCTACACCCGTAGGCGTAGGAGAGGAGTAAGCCTCCTCTCCGGTTAGAGAAATATGGAGGGTCCCCTGTGCAAGCACAGGGGGGGGGGACCTCCATTTTTTTGCTGGAGCAGCCCGAGGGCGGCTCCGTCGATGAGCAAGGGGGAATTAAGGGGAGATGTTTTTTTTTTCATCATTGGGCATGGTGACCCTCTTTGTTTTACGGGACGCAATCGCTCACCACCTCTTGCAGTAGCCCGCACTGCAAGAGGTGCTTACAGGCCCGGCAGAGCCAGGCGCCGCCATTTGGGACCACCCCTCCCGCCTGGTGGCCTGGCAGTCCTTCGGCATGGCGGCTCCACCTTAGACACGGCGTAAAACAGATAGAATGCGAAGAGGAGAGGAAAAGGGATGTGAGGAAGGTATGGGTGGGGATGAAGCAGGTTGTTAAAAAAAAACCCATCCCGAACCGGAGCTGAGGGGTTAGGGAACAATGTCCCCTCCCCCCTCAGCCCCCATCCGGGGTGGTTGGCTTGAGAAGAAGGTCAGCATTCTACCCTGTGAAATTAGAGGCTGACCAGAGAAAGTTGTGGGAGAGGTTGTATGAAAAGCGACGAGGTAGGGGAGAAATCGGGCTATCTGAAGGAAGGAAGAGAGGCTAAGCTGGGGCCGGACGGAGCGCTGGATCCCGTCAGCACGGCGGCCAGGATGGCAAATCGCCGCGCCCCTTACGGGGTGGAACCTTGTAAATGGCTTATGCCTTCCAGTACGCTATACCTAACCTGCACTTCCACCATCCATGGAACTTCCAACAACTCCAAGTCATCTACAAATGGAGAGCAGCGATGATGGCAGCGTAAGTGATTCTGACAGTTGTGTATCATATTTGTCCTGCAGTGATAGTGAATCTTAATACAGCAGGGGACAGCAGACACCTGTCATCTTAGATTTTGAGGTCAAGGGGACTCTGAATCATGAATTATACCATTCCATTGTGTTTTTGACACCAAAATTAGTGGGATTTTCCACCTAAATTGTCATTTTTAGCCATCCACTGAAAGAAATATAATTTTATCAGTTTTCTAAGAGAGCGGTGGCGTCCATTTTGAAAAACGCCTAAAATAAACACTTTCCCGCCATTTTGGTGAGGTGTATAGGAGTTCATTTTTTTTAGTATCAGTTGTTCTTGCTAAATCCACTGAGAAATTTTGGTATCCTAAAAATGGTCACGGAACCTCCGAAAATGACTATTATTGACGAGGAGAATGGGAATGAAATGCAGAATTACGAACCAACAAAAACCACAGGATTCACTAAAGCCTGCTAGTTCAAAAGAGGGAAAAGGCTGGAAGTCCGAGGGGAAGAATGTAAGGTAAAAAGAAGGAAAGGATATAGATAAAGAATTAGTTTCACAGCTTAGTTTTGTAAGGTAATTTTTCTTAAACATAATTCCTGGAGTGTTTACAACGGCATTTCTAGGCCAATTATTCTAAGTTTTTGTTATTTTATAAGAAAAAAGTTTGTGGTATCGCTCAAAACTCTTATTTCTAGCGCCCGTTCAATTACACTATACAACAATGACCCCTTTCCCCCATCACCACCCGGAAATGAAAAGAACCTTTTCTAAGGGTATTTTTTTCCTAAATCACGAATATAACATCCGTCTCTTTTTGCCACCCTCCAGTTTCTCGTAAATTACCATCTTACTTACGTTAAATACACTGATGGTTCCGTAGGGATGAAATGCAAACAGGATTGGGCCGAAACTGACAACTCTAAAAAGTATAAGCGGATTTTGATATCATTTTAATGGGGTGTTCATAAGGTATTTGTCAACCTAACCTATGAAATTTATGAAAGTATACTCAATATGTATTTTTTTAGTTATATGGGTCCAAATCTGGGGTAACTCTTATGTAACAGTTGATAATTTTGTGACTTACTATAAATGATTCTTATCTTTAATTTTGTATTTAATATTTGTTGTTGTTACTATTTTTATTATTTTTCACATACTACAGTGTTTTTTCTTTACAGGAGACAGAGCTAAAATGCCTAAAGAATGCAAAAATTCCCCAGACAGTTTGTGAAATAAATGTTGATCAGTTCCATTAAGACAATACAAGAGACAGTTGAATCAACATGTGAATAAACTTTATGAGCTGTAGTTTGAATGTAAAGTGTGTGACCAGGACAAACTCTGGGCACCTAACATATGTTGTGTCAGGTGCACAAGTTCCCTTTCTGCCTTGGTGAAAAGCAAACGGTCTGGCCTCATGTTTGGTGTACCAATGGTCTGGAGAGAGCCAGTGGAGTGGCCAAGGTGGCCGAAACCATCCCCAATCCAAAATAAACAAAAAAACAAAGAAGAAAAAGAAAGGGAATTAAATAAAAAAGAGAAAGAAAAATCAGGTTGACTGTAAGCTCCTCCTAAATTCTAATTGGAGATTTTTCCTCTGGTTGAACCGAAGCGGGTTTGATACTATCAGCAGCTCATTGCTGAGTTAGACACCAGAAGTATAGCATAAATTAGTCCGGGTGTATATCTTTTATGTTTAGTGTATTATTTCGGTAGTGTAATTGAAAAGCTTTTAAGGAACACTTTCGCAAGCTCGAAAGTGTTCCTTAAAAGCTATTCTATTCAGTAAATTTTTTTGTTCTCTGCGTAGCATAGTGTACTATAACGGCATAATTTTAACTGTGATCAAAGCGGTGCTCGCTGCCTCAGTGTGCCTGGTTCGAATCGCTTCCCTGCACGGATTTTTTCAAAAAATGGTAATAAAAATACTACTGCAAGGAAAAATTATTCCGTTTCCTCTTTCAATGTGGTTAAAAGGATTCGTTTTCATCATTCTCTCACGCTACTTTGAGAGATATATTCATTTGTATATCTGCCACGCGTTTAACTATTCCTCATTTGTTCTTTGAATTCCCAATTAATTTTATATTTCTTTCATAGTCTCCGTTCGAGCTTGCGAAAGTGTTATATAAAAGCTATCCAGAGAATTTTTTTATTCTCTGCGTAGCATAGTGTACTAACAGCATACTTTTAAATGTGATCAAAGCGGTGCTCGCTGCCTCAGTGTGCCTGGTTCGAATCGCTTCCCTGCACCGATTTTTTCGAAAAAAAGGTAATAAAAATATTACTGCAAGGAAAAATTATTCAGTTTTCTCTTTCAATGTGGTTTAATATATATATATATATATATATATATATATATATATATATATATATATATATATATATATATATATATATCCAAGTTCACCGTAGGAAAGAGAAAACGGAATAATTTTTCTTCGGAAATAGTTATTTCTTACTTCGAAAAAATCCGAGCTGGGATGGGATTCGAACCGTGCACATTGAGGCAGCGAGCAACCGCTTTGATCTCAATTAAACCGCCCTTTAGACCACTCGGCTAAAAGGTCTTAAGGGTGGTTTAATTGAGATCAAAGCGATTTTTCGCTGCCTCAATGTGCACGGTTCGAATCCCACCCCCAGCGAGGATTTTTCGAAGTAAGAAATAACTATTTCCGAAGAAAAATTATTCCGTTTTCTCTTTCCTGCGGTGAAATTGGATTTATTTCATCATTCTCTCGCGCTCATGATATATATATATATATATATATATATATATATATATATATATATATATATATATATATATATATATATATATGAGAATGGATGGGGAGAAAGAAAAGTCCAGACACTACACAGAGCTCTTTATTGACGTTTCGCCTGAAGTACACTTCTTTCTATTCAAAATTGTTTGGAGTGATGTGGCTAGCTTTAAGTTTAATGGTTCGATTAACCGACATAATTGCACCTACTGGGGTCCTCAAAGTCCGCATGTTACTATGGAAAACCATTTGAATTTACCAGGGACTATAGTGTTGTGTGGGACATCAGTATCGGGCATCCTTAGGGCTATTCTTTATCTACCAAACTGTCAACTGACCTAGAATTGTTGAAGAAATTCGTCGGTCCACGCATTGACTAGTTGTTTGATGACGAAAGATCACCTCCCCACTACCATCAATAGTGTTCAATCATATCCCTAGAATTAAACAACACTACTCATTTCACCCTTATTTATCATCATTTTACCTTTTTGACTGAGTAGCAAAGCTCCCAGGGACTGAAACTCACCTCCTACTTGAATAGGGTAAGAGCGCGATTTTGGATTCCGTGAATATGTTTTTCTTATTAATTTTGAAATGCTAACTTTATAGTAAACCTTCAATAATTTAAATATTAGTGTAATTATTCCTATTACATAAATTCTAAAAACGAATTCACCAGATTTGAACCGAATAAATAATTTGCGGGCGATAATTCTAACGAGCGGGTGATAAACAGAAACCATCCAATTGTGGGCAGTCGCAGGTGATTAATGAACAAAAATGCAGCAACATTAGTCAATATATCATCACAAATTGGGTTTCCAGCAGACCAAATCATTTTCGTAAATAATGTTTCCTTAATCTAAAAGGAGAACTAATATTACTTATTATAGCATGACTAAACATCAGATTAAAATAGAACTTCAATAAATCTTATTCACTTTTTTGACTCGAAACTTAAATATAAATTTACTTCTAACCTGACCCAGGAAGACCGAGAAAAAAGGACCGAGGGGAGAAAAGGGAGTTAAAACCCCTCATCCCTAAATGCTTGGGGGGAAGCCTTTTTAAGGGGCGAGGAATAAGTCTGCAAGGAAATAGGGCACGCAAATGTCCGATCACCATTGCCGCAGAGAGAGGGCGGTGAGGTGCCATTTACTTATAACAAAACCAACGATGCATTTCCACCGCAAACTTATTGAAGAGAATTTCGTGATAAAAGAGGTGAGGTTAAGGTAGGATGTGAATATGTTCAGGAAGATAAATAGACTGAGTGGTCTAAAGAGGAGACTACTTGAGGCGCTCGGGACCCACTTAGGGCTGTAAATATAAGCAAAAACAAACCAAAACACGATGACCTACCACCTTGGAAGCCGCTTGTTGGGAGACTCCTAAACCTGACCCTAAAGAAACTGCACCGAGACGCCCTAAAGCGCCGCTACTTCGTGAGTCCGAACATGAATACCCGTCACCCCCAAAAGCTCCTTTTGTATTAATTTCATCCAATATTTTCACTATTCGTGAGTAGCGTCTTTTGATTTGTAAACAAAATAGAACTCATTCGCGTTAATAATGTCACGTTTTTGCCGGTCTCTAACGCTTCTTTTAGGCACCTCTACTTTCGTTGCTACAAGTATTCTCCTCCTCTTTCCCCTACTCCTCCTATTTCGATTGTATAAAGTTTCGAAAACCAGCAATTAGTGTCAAGATCCAACCGATACCTTTATTATCGTCGCCTAGTCAAAGTAAAAATATGAACAGCAAAAGGGAACTATGAAAAGAACTAGGGTAGCCTAGTGGATGCAGCGTTAGATTTCTGGCGTCGAGGTGCCGAGTTCAATCCCAGCGAGCGCGGACATAAAACCAGCGCATGAGAGTGCCTGGGCGCCCATTGAATGAAAGAGCTGGACCCATCCCCCGCAGGGATAAGTATCTCATACAGATAATTAGGATTATAGTTAATCACAACACCATCATCATTTTCCTTCTCGTCTTCACAGTGCACACAACATATCCACTGAATGCTCTGTTCTGGCGCCCTTTCAATGAGATACTCATCCCCTATGGCGGTAGCCCTATCCATACACCTCTGTACGGAATGGGTGCCCCCCTCTGGCATCACGAAGAGTTCCATGATCATGGGTTAGTGTCAAATAAAGACAATGCTAAAGGGACACCTCCTGCCCAACAAGATCAGGTCGGGATTTCGTTCTCATCAGCAATTTTCAATCTGATATTTATGTGAATTTCATTATCCAGTCGGGGATCTTATCCACTATGTGGCGCAATTAACTTAACTACGTACATGGGGGCGAAGGCGCCTTCCAATCTTCATATCTGAGTTCCTGTGAGATCAACGATTCCGCGTACGAGTGGGCGGAGCTCTCTCCGGTGCAATGGAACAGGAGGAGGGCCTCCTGCTAGAAAATGTCCTCATTGTTATTCTCCTTCCTTTGAATATCAAGTGGATCACCTCGGAGCTGCCGGAAGATGTTCTCGCTACGTAGGTGAATTTGCGATCTGTTTTGTTGCGGCCCAGATTAAGATTCTGGAGCGTCGACTCAAACAGGCATCGAATTGCATCTCTCGCTACGGCGAAGCGCAAGGTTAGGGTTTTCTTTGGCCAGGACTAAGGTTGTGCACCTTTCTCGCCATCACGGCTCCACCCCGAATCGGACTTGTTACTAAATGGGAATCACCTACGCTACGTGAACTAAAGTTGGGTTCCATTGCACCTCAACTGTTCCCGTGAACCTACCCATAGATGCCCCGACAGCTTTAGATTTCCATTTGTTGTTTCCGAATCGAACACACTCGCGGGACGCTGCGCCATTTGATGAAGCCCTCACCAGCACATTACTGCGCCTAGTGTTTTGTCCCCCACATTCTTGTTGAATGACCCAGTCTAGGGGATGTTCGCGCACGTTAACTGTCCTGGTATCGGAACTAGCAGGGTACTACCGCTTGTCCTTTGTACTCTGGACTGGTTGTGCACACCTGATTGCGAAATTATCGAATTCCTGCAGGAGGTAGGCTCCTTTATTCTATATAGTTGCTTGGTGTTGGTTGCATGATCGGGCGCCGGTGAATGCGCGCCTCTTTTGCTAACCACCCTCAGAAGACGAAAAAATCAGTTTTTAATTCTCTAAATACAGGGGTTGGACAAAATAACGGAAACATTAACTAATGCACCCATTCACACCCCAAAAAATTGTAAAACTTGTTTAAAATGCCTGAAAATGACGTTGAACACATATGGTCTCCATAATTCACAGATCTTGCCATAATCAAGTTTTTTTGGTGTAAATTGGAGCAAAAACTAGGGGATATATTCCCTCTAAAAAGCGTCTACGAAGGAGCTAGAGCAGGTTTCACTCGAAAACAGTTAAATTCGTATAGATACAGCCCAAACCTGTATGATTCGATTGATCGGCGTATTAAATCTATTTATACGGCTAAGGGGGAGGGGATTCAAAGTCAGTAATTTAATTAATGTTTTCATTATTTTGTCCAACCCCTGTATATTACCAGCCTTACGTGTTTGTGATCCCGATTTTTATGGTGATTTGGAAACTATAAAAAATATGGGATTAAATAAGTTAAAATATCCCGTTCATGTTTTAGCTGATGCTTTTATTTCAGTTAAAAAAATTTCGTCGGAAAAGACCAAGCAAAGTTTACCTCGTCGAATTCATTAGTCCTACTTTATAATGATATCTTTAGCACTAATTCTCTCTTTCGAAACATATTAATTAAAATTCAACTCGTAATCATTCCTCTTGTATCTACATATTATATGCTTTGTAAACCTTGCTCATCATCATCACTTCACTTCATTATCATCATCATCATCATCACTAACTCTATATTTTAAGAACAGGATTTTTTGAGAAGAGTGAAAAAATAGTAAATATTTTTTTTGCTTAGTTAATGAATGACTTCATATTAAAACTGGGCAATGGCTTCGCTACTAAGATTAAAATTTAAAATCTAAAAAAAGCAGCCATAGTTAAATTCTTATAAATTTTCTGAACTTCGCCAATTATAATAATTTTCAAAATATGACGTTGTTAAAATATTGTTATAGAAGAAGATATATAAAAATAAATTTTTGGAACTTCACCATTTGTAATTCTTTGGGTTTTAAAAAATTCACAAAATTTCGATACTTATATTTATTTCTGAACTTTGATGAAAAAAACATAAGTCATAACCAAACTAAGATGAAATTATTATTCAAATACTAAAAAAAATCCCCTTCTTAAATTATAGAGTTAGTGATGATGATGATTCTGATGATTAAAAATCTATTTTAGATGCAACTTCGATAAAACTTTCGAATATACGATTTAAAAAAAACAAACAAAGCAGTCATGCCTAAATTTGAATCAATTTTCTGAACTTCACGATTTGTAATTTTTTTTGTTTTAAAAACTTCCAAAACATTGGATAATATATTTATTTTTTCTGAACTTCACCATTTTGATTTTTTAAACACCAAAGGAATTCCAAAAGTGTTTTGGAAAAAGGGAGAAAAGTTTGATCGTTTAAAAAATATTATTGGATAGGTTTTGATCAATATTTAGAGAAAAAAAATATCCTTCTAAAGAAAAGCTTTCAATGAACAACGATACAAAATATATAGAGTTAGGGATGAAACTTTTTGAAAATGTTTGAAAATAATATTTTGGATATAATTTGGAACGGGATTTTTTTGGAAAGAAGAGTAAAGATAGTATATTTTTTTTGCTTAGTTAATGAGTAACCTGGTAAGTTTTTGCATTTTTCTAAAATCAAGATATTATTATTATTGGTGATGTTCAGAAAATTTATAAAAAAATTAACCATGGCTGATTTTTTATTTTATTTTTTGGTATATTCGAAATTTTTAGCGAAATTAGCTACTGGCACCTAAAAACGAGTAGAGCTAACTGAGGAGTGAGGAAGCCTCTCCTTTTGTCCCTAACAATATTTTAAGAAAGGGAATTTTGGGATGGGTTAAATAGAAAGAAATGCAGGAGGAGAAGAAAAAGAATAAGAGTAGGAGAATAAAAAAGAGAAGGAAGATGAGGATGACGATAGGAAGAAGAATCAGGAAAGAAGTAGAAGAGAAGAAACAAGTGAAAAAAGAAGAAGAGGAGGAGTCGAAGGATAAGTTTAAGAAAAGGATGAGGATTAGAAGAAGAAGAAGAAGAATAGGAATAGTAGGAGAAGAAGAAGAAGAATAGGAATAGTAGGAGAAGAAGAAGAAGAATAGGAATAGTAGGAGAAGAAGAAGAATAGGAATAGTAGGAGAAGAAGAAGAGACGGAATAAGAAGAAGTAGAGGAGAAGCATAGAATAAATAGGTGGAATAGAAGAAAAGATTGAAGAGCAGGAGAGGAAAATAAAATAAACAAAGATGAGAATAAGAAAGAGGAGCTGAGAAGGAAAGGAATAGGAAATGGATAAGAAAGAGAAGAAAATAAAAAGACAGGAGGAAGAGGAGATAAAAAAGAGGGAGACAAAAAGAAAGAGCGAAATGGAAGAGACGTAAGATAATGAATTGAAGCAGGAGGAGAAGAGGAAGAGAAGGAAAAGAAGAGATCGAAAAGAAAGAAGAATAAGATGGAGAGAATAATAATAATAATAATAAGAAGAAGAAGAAGAAGAAGAACTACAGAACTACAGAATCTAGGACCAACAAAGACCCTAAGGTCCGCTCGAGGCTAGTCCGCTACACTAAATCAAAAACTACGATACACCCTTATCTACGAGTGTATCTCTAACATGCTATTTTTTTTTTTTTTTTTAATACTATCTACTGTACACACTTATCTACATGTGTACATTATCGTGCAATTTTAACTAATCAAACTAGGGGTCGGGGGAGATAGAAAGTTTTTCTTCTCATCTTCCACAGCCACTCGACTGCTAGTGGTGAAAAGCTAATTTAGGGATAGAGACTACTTATAGGATAGGCGGAAAAGAAATGGGACATCTAAGCTACACATGCAGAGAATCGCCGGCATCATTTTTAGTCATCATAATTTCATATCCTTAAACCTCCGCTCCAAACTCTCTCTCTGCAAGGACGTTTAAATTCACAGTGCTCAACTACGTTATATTTAAACTATTCAAATGCACGTCGAGACGATTTTTGAACATATTAACCGAAGTGCTATCTACTACGTGGGTGGGCAGCCGATTCCAGTTTTGAGTAACTTTAAATGTAAAATAGTTTTGGGCTATACTAGTGTTAAAACGCTTGTTCACTAATTTTAACCCGTGCTGACGAGTATTTCCCCTATGATCCAGTTCGAACAGATTGCGAAAGTCAACGTTTGAGAAACCCTTTAGTATTTTGAATACTTCTATTAGCTGGCCACGTAATCTTCTGCGTTCTAGCGATGGCAAATCTAAAGCCCTGAGCCTTTCCTCGTATGATCTATTCCTCAGCTCTGGAATTAATTTCGTAGCCCTACGCTGCACTCTTTCTAATTGCGCAATATCTTTCATTAAATATGGAGCCCAAAATTGAACAGCGTATTCGAGAAGTGGCCGCACAAGGGATTTATATAAAGGTAAAATTACATCCTTAGATTTGAAGATGAAATTGCGCGCGATATAACCCAAAACGCGATTTGCTTTTTTACACGCATCCGCGCATTGCTTCGAGAATTTAAAATCGTCTGAGACTAATACTCCCAAGTCTTTTTCTAATTTAACCGCGTCGAGGACTTGGCCTTTCATGGTATAATCTACTCTTAAATTATGGCAACCCAAGTGCATTACCTTGCATTTGCTTAAATTAAATTCCATTTGCCACTTGTCCGCCCAATTGGCAATCGAGTTTAGGTCCCCCTGCAATTTATCGACATCCGATCTTACATAGGCACGATTACCCAGCTTCGTGTCGTCCGCAAATTTCGAAATCCGACTAAGTATGCCTTTATCTAAATCGTTAATATAAATTAAAAACAATAAAGGGCCTAAAACAGAGCCCTGAGGTACCCCACTACTAACGCTGGCCCAATCTGAACATTCCCCATTTATTACTACCCGCTGCGAGCGATCTTTCAGCCAATTTCTAATCCAGTTTAAAATCTTACCAGTCACCCCAATCGCTTTAACTTTCATTAATAACCTTTGGTGGGGGACGGTGTCGAACGCCTTTTTAAAGTCTAAATATATTACGTCTACAGCTTTGCTTTCATCGTACACGCAAATCATTTTGTGGAAGAATTCGAGCAAGTTAGTCAAGCACGATCTCGCACGCCTAAATCCATGCTGGGTATCGTTAATCAGCTTATTTGCCTCGAGGTGGCTCACTATTCTATCTTTAATTACAGATTCTAAAAGCTTCCCAACTACCGAAGTTAGACTAATAGGCCGAAAATTCGTTGCTTCAAATCTATTCCCCTTCTTAAATATAGGTGTAACGTTTGCTCGCTTGAAATCCAACGGAACTACGCCATCCTCTAATGAGCGATTGAAAATTTCACGCAATGGCTTAACGAGTTCATTTTGAAGCTCCTTTAAATGAATTGGATATACCCCATCGGGGCCCGGAGATTTCGACTTTTTCATTAGCTTAATAAATTTAAGAATTTCCTCGTCCTTTATACTTACATCGGATATGCATTTATCAGCACTACGAACTTCCCCAATTAACGATTCCAATTCGGAAGAATCTTCCACAGTAAACACGCTCGTAAAATGCTCATTTAAAATTTTAGACATTTCTGTCGGAAGTTCAGTCAAACGACCATCCTTATCTTTGATCGGCCCTATCGATCCTTTTACGGGTTTCCTATTATTTACGTACCCATAAAACCGTTTCGGTTCATTCTTTGAATCCTTAGCGAGGTTTATTTCATACTTCCTCTTCGCATCTCTGACCGCACGTTTAACTTCCCTACGAGAATCTATGTAATTTTGCCGACTTATAACTGACCCATTGTTTTTATGAATTTTAAATTTTCTATTTCGGTCCCGGATTAAGCGTAGTATTAACGGACTAAGCCACGGAGCTCTCACCGACTTCCCGCTCTTACGCACATACTTAACCAAATCAGAATTCACACGAAGCAGCGTACATCGAAGTTCTGCGAACATCTCTCCTACCGACCTGTTCTCGAATCGTATTCCCCAGTCTATATCCTTAATCCTTTCGCGAAAAATATCGAAATCACAGCTACCAAAACGAGGGATGAGCTGCGAGCTCATTCTAACTTCTACGCAGGTGTTTAGATCGAATCTAATCGCATTATGGTCGCTGGAAGCTAAATGTTCACCCACACGTACGTTTTCTAACAATGACTCATCGGTTGCCATGATTAAATCAAGAATATTGCTATCACGAGTAGGCTCTTCCACTTTTTGTACGAGAAAATTCTCCAACATAAAGTTTAATAGCCTCTCACCCGGTTTATCAGAAGTAAGGTTGCTAAAGTTAACATTAGGTAAATTAAAATCGCCGCAGACTAATGTGGTCCCTTTTCTAATCCAAGACGTAAGCGTATCGAAGAGTGCAGCATCTTCTCTTTCCAATTGGCAAGGCGGACGATATAGCACGACTAAGTTAATTTTATTTATAGCATCTAAACTTAGCTGGACTAATAAAGCATCACTTCGCATATCATCCTTAGACGAGTCCATCGTTATGGCGTTTAGATCCTCTTTTATATACATTAATACGCCCCCTCCTCTACCGGTTTGTCTATTTCTGTAATGAATTTTGTACCCCGCTATATCGAACTCGCAAACACTGATCCCCGTATGAGTGTCTAACCATGTTTCACTTAGGAATACGAGGTCGAAATTACCCTCTAGAATAACGGCTTTTATTTCGGCAATTTTATTTTTTAAGCTACGAACATTCGCATATATGCATCTCAGTTTGCGCTTTACGTTAACTCTTCTATAACACTCAGATCCGTTCCGTTTCCCTGCACCCCGTCGATAGTGCCCTCTTCACGCGTGGGCCGGCCCGGCGAAGAAGAAGAAGAAGAAGAAGAAGAAGAAGAAGAAGAAGAAGAAGAAGAAGAAGAAGAAGAAGAAGAACAGAAAAGGGAGTGTGCGATCTTTTTTTTCGAGTACGGGAGACAAACAATTCTCCATATCCATTCCAAAGGTTTGGCGATAAAATTTTCCATTAAATTTACTTTAGAAGTTGAAAAAGATCGCACAGTCCCTTTCCTAGATTTTCTAATTCATCGGACAAACCCTTGTTTCAAATATGAAATATATAGAAAACCCATAGCCATAGACTGTTCTATACACTTTTATTCTAACCACCATAATAACTTCAAACAAATTGTTTTCTCCTCTATGTTTTTGCGTGCCCTTAGAATTGTCTCACCAGAATACCTAGACAAAGAAGTCGATAGAATATATAAAATAGGGCTAAATTTCTGCTACCCTTTGTACTTTCTCGACAATTGTTATAAGTCCGCCAAGTCTTCCTATTATCAAACTAATGTTAATATCCCTAAGTTTGAAGCTAAAAACTTATTAGTTTTACCCTATAACCATATTTTCATTAAATTACCTCGTTTACTTAGGCCTCTGAACATAAATGTTATGTTTAAGTACTAGACTACAATTTATCGCATCCTTGTCAAGGATGAGGTTGCCTCCAGTCCCAAGCTTGCTCAGATTTGGAAAGAAGCAAATGTAAATGTTTCAGTGAGCACAGCGAGGCAGAGACTTGCCCACTAAGGTCTCAAGTAGAGAAAGGCTGCGAAGAAGCCTCATCTCAGCAAGAAGAACTTTACTGATCGGCTTAGGCTCCACTTTTTAGGATATATTTAAAAAGTACTGTTAAAGACTGGAGATAAGTGATTGGTATTCGCTGATAAAGCTCGCTTCCGCTTGTTTGGAAGAGCTTCTGAAAACTCCCTCGTTAGGGGGAGGCAAGGGGAACGCTTTCACGAGTCCTGTGTCGTGGCAAAGAGAAGCATCCGAACACTCTTCATGTCTGGGGCTGCTTTTCATCGAAGGGAACAGGATCACTAACAATTTCCCCTAAGAAGACTCAAAAGGGAACCAAAAGGCGCTTTATCAGCACCTTTTCTCAACAGGTTAAGACCAATAGTATTTGTTTTTCAGCATGATTGCACACCTTGTTGTTACAAAGCTAAAGCAATAACAAAGTTCGTTGCTGAAAATAACATCGAACCTTTGAGATTCTGGCCCGGGGATTCACTAGATTTGAATCCAAAAGATAATTTCTGGTCGATATTTTTTTTTTTGAGGAGCCCATCTGGCGACTGCCTACTATGGCAAAAGTCGGCGTACTCACACCACAGCCTATTACTAGGCTAGATTAAAAAACAAAGAACAAAAGGTAAATAACAAAGCTTACAAAAGGACAAATGTTTTTTAAAAAAGCAAAAACAAAAAGGCAACAAAAAAGAAGCGCGCTCCGGCGTCGGGGGTAGGCCCGCCTCTTCCCCAGCGTAGGAGCATGCGACCTGCAACAATCAGTCAAATAAATTGGAGGAGGCAAAAAGTCGTATAGTCTGGAAGTCTGTGTGCACGAAGCAGTGCCGAGTACAAGAGACAAGCGGTAACGACCTCCTCGTCCCGGTACCGGTACAGGTAACGTGCGCGAAGATCACCCAGACCAGGTTACGCAACAAGAATGTGGCAAACAGTCTGAAGAACAACGCAATCGTCACAATAAAGCGCAGGCGAGCGCTCCATCAAATGGCGGTGCGTCCTGCGAGTGTGTCCAATTCGAGATGACAGAAAGCAACCTGAAGCCGTCGCAAGATTGGGGGGTAGGTCCATGGGAACAGTCGAGGCGCAATGGCACGCAACTTTAAGTTCCTCTCGACCGTCTCCCATCCTCTTAGCCAAGCAGACGGAGAGCTGCCCGTACCCTTGCCATGTAATCTGTGTGAGGAAGAGCGAAACGCTGGTTTGGTCGCCCAGGCTTAGCCGACTCTTTGGCACCGTCATCGGCGCCCTCATTTTCTGCAATTCCTACATGTCTAGTAACCCAGCAGAAGATAATCTCGACATCCGCCCGGTTGGCCAAAACCGTGGCGTCACGGCTATCGTGAACCAGGGTATGCGGAGATTCTAATGGCGAGAGAACACTCACGGTGCTTTGTGAGTCGCTAAGAATCATAATCCGGTCTAAGAACCGGACACGTCGCGTTATCTTCCGTATCGAGCGGTCTATTGCAACCAGCTCGGCCGTGAAGACAGAGGGAGCGACTAGCAGAACCCCGCTTACTTCAAACATATGTATACGAAGTGGAAACCCAACTCTCTTGGGACTTGTAGCCATCCTTATATACTGGCACTGTTCCAGCATGACATGGAGTGTGCTCTAGAAAGACAAAACGAAATCCTCCAGGCGCTGTAGAAGCTTTGGGAGCATAGGCGTGGCAACAAATAGGCATAAATGGTACCCTCAAGGGTGGCGTCCTGGACAGTACAAGAGGTGCCACCGGCTCGAGAATTATACCGAGCTCTTGAAGGAGTTTCATAGCGCTAAACCAAAAGGGCTTAGGGTATTAGTGGCCTCTCTTGGCGGCATAGACAGCGTCAAGATCAGCTGTGGATGCAGTGAGAACTGTTGGCGACTGAAGGAGGCCCCGGGCTCACGCGCACAGTTGAATAATGCGCTGTGTACGGCGCAGAGCGAGTGGATTCTCCCCAGCATCGACAAGAAAGCTCTCAATATGGACGTAACGGAAGGCACTAGTCGACAGTCGAATGCGGATGGGTGAATCGCGTCTAACTTCCGCAATGCACGCTCGGCTGTGGATGCATAGAACTCGCATCCGTAGTCGAGCTTCGAACGAACAAAGGATCGATAAAAAGTAAAGCAGTAGCCCTATCAGCGCTCCAGGCGCTGAAGGAGTACAAGAGACCATAAGGCTGCGAATATGAGCCTCCAAGGTGAGCCGTCTGTCAAATACAAGACCAAGGAAATGGTACGAGTCCACAACTTCCAGGCGAACCCTATTTAGAAACTTCCCAGTGGGACACCCTCTTCCTGCTCCATTGGTTCTATCTCTCGTGGGCGGGAAAGACAATTTCAAACAAAATCAGATATAAAGATTGGGAGACGTCCCCTCGTCCCCATCTTGTGGAGAGTTTCCATGATACCGTATCATAGGAATTCTCCAGATCGAACAACACCGTGGCGTAGTGCTTTCTACGAAGGAAGGCCTCACAGAAGGCAGTTTCCAGTCAGTTTATAGCATCCGACGTGAAGTGAAACTTACGGAAGCCGCACTGTGCATAAGGAAGATGGCCTCCACTGAGCAGAAAAAAAAGCTAATCTAACATTTGCCAATTTCTTCATCAACTTGCACACGCAGGAGGTTAGAAGATTAGGCGGAAACCCGCTGGGGTAGAGGGATCTCTCCCGGGTTTGCGAAAAGCGAGCACAGTAGCGATTCGCCAGGAATCTGGGAGGATACCCTCTCCTCAGATCCTTTGAATAAATCTAAAGAAATGCCATGCTTCGCTCACCCGGGTGTCGAAGCATGGCGTACGGGACATCGTCCGGACCAAGGGCGGTGTCCGCGCACGAAGCAAGAGCGGAACTCAACTCACTAAATGTAAACCTGTCGTTGAAGGGTTCTCTGCCTCTAGAAGTAAACTCCAGTTGGTGGCCTTCCACGATGACATGACGCGTAGTGAATGCTGGCGAAGCAACATTCCGGCTAGAGAATGCAGAGAAAGCGGTCGCGAAGGAATCCGACACGAACGCGGGGTCCGAGATTGCGGTCCCATTCTCCTGGAGAACGGGAGAAGGGGGGGGGGGAAGTCCTACGAGAACTTGCTCCAAATCCTTATGGCTCGTTTCCACACCCCTGCTAGAGGGGTCTTTCCTTTAAATCAAGACACATATGCCCGCTAGAAAGAGCGGTGGACGTGCTTCTAAACTTACCGGAACCTAGCCCTAGCTCGACAAAATTTGCCGACAGTGAAATCGTTCAGCCGGCGCTTGCAGCGCATGTAGGCATAATGGTTCTGTTTGAGGGCGGCCTCACACTCGGCTGACCATCACGGAAAAGGTCGGCGTGCAAAAACGATCAAACGTTCTAGGAATATTAGTTAGGCATACGGTGATGAGTTTGGCGGTGAAGAACTCAACGGCCTCATCCACCGACCTAAACTCCTCAACTGTGACAGAGAAATCAGTCAGTTCCTGAAATGCGGATCACCGCACCAGCGCAAAGCACCACCGCTGCACTCTCAGGGTGTAGCAGGCCAGAAAATGATATTTGAAGGGCAAAGTGATCATTACCATGGAGTTGAATGTCTATTCTGACCCAAAATCAGCCTGTACAATCGGAGAGCACAAAGATAGGTCAAGACAGGAAAATGAAGCGGTTCTCGGGCAGTGATGCGTAAACTCATCTACAATTAGAAAACCTATCTCCAGCTTATGGATTAGGTTGTCAAGGGCCTGACCCTTGAAATTGATCGAGTATTCTTTCCAGAGGCGGTGTCTACCGTTCAGATTCCCGAACAAGAGAAAGGGTCTCAGCAACTGTGCCAAGACGCGGCGGAAGTCCACGGCGTCGAAGTCGGCTGGCGGTGGAATGTTCAGAGAAATAACGGTTTACCTCCTATCCAGGTGAAGCTGCACAGCTACTGCCTGAAAGGAGGTATTCGAAGCAAAGAGTATGACGGAGACATCATGCCGGGTGTAAATGGCGCATCCTCCTGCCCGTGGTGGTGGGGTCACAAAACCCTTAAACCCTCAGAGGATGGGCAGAGGGCACGCGCCTAGCATGGTCTCCTAGAAAATGATAGCTAAGGGAAAACGCGAAGAGATGAGCCTCCGTAGCTCCCCCTAGTTGGCCCGGACTCCGCGGCAATTCAATTGAAGTAATATACCCTCCAAGCATAGATCGGAGGAGATGAGTGGGCCCTCTTCGAAGAGAAGACCCTCACAGAAATGGCCGTACGCTTATCGGGGGAGGTTAGCTCACCATGCGAATCTTTTCCTCTTTCCGCCTCGAAACCTTAGGCAAGCGGGGTGGCTTCTGAGGCGGAAGTCCCTCCTTTGGAGGATCTACCACCGCCAAATCATCCAGCCTAGCACTAGGTCTGGGTATAAGAGCTAAAACTCCTTTAATGTTGTCCTCCTTTCTGGGAGCAACTTTAGGAACCCCGGAAAATGTCCTCACGACTAACTTCAGTGGTGTTGTCTTCTGTTGGGAAATAGGGGGCGGGGGCTGGTTTTAGCCGGGGCTGGGTGTGAGCCCTTTATGCCACCAGCTCTACCAGCAGAGAGCCCGGGGTGGGTAGAACCCGCAGAAGGGTTCCGAGTGGTCGCGGAAACAACCATACTCGTCGGCCTGGAGGAGCTAAAAACAGAGAGTGTCTTTTTAACATTGCGGAATAAGACTTCCAAGCCAGGGCCAATCGCGCCATGACAAAGTCCTCAGCCTCCCGAAATGAGAGGATCCTGGGCCTGAACGGCCAGGATTTCATTCTCAATGAGATACGCACCACATTGCTTGAAGAAGCGGGGTGCGGCTCTCTGCAATTGACACACTTGGCCACATACGATTTTGAACTAACCCTGTGCGGCCTTTGACCGACTTACACAGACTTCATGTAACCTCGACTTTGTAGGTCTACAGGAGCGATTCGTATGGCCGAAGGGTTGGAAGTAGTATTAGTTCCTCCGTGGCAGTGGCAAGAATGCCCTCACGCGGTAACGATACCAACTGGCACGCCTTGACTCAGGGAGCTTGTCACAGTCGAACGTGACGAAGAGCATAGATGTGGATCTCGCACCCTCTCCCTGTTTTATCATCACACGTTCGACTTCAACCGCTCCATGGTCGGCCATCTCTAAGGTGATGTCATTTATGAAGTAGTCCACAAGTCTCTCGCAAAATCCACTCCTTACGAAGTTCATTGTAGAGTGCGGCGTCAGAGTCACCGGCGTGCCATCGAGCGTCCGAAGGGCATTAATCATGGCCGCCTCGGAGGGATTCGACGCATTCGCCACAAGGCTCCCGCCAAAGACCCGGGTCACCTTCGGCTCTGTACCAATCATGCTAGCTAGTCGTCTCTTTTGATGGATAATATTGTCCTTGGCCAACATGCTGACATGAATGAAGTGAATATAGAGTAAGCGTTGGCAGCCAGTGGGCTCAAAAACGCCAGATAATCTCCCTATGAGGGAGATTATAGCATAGTATAACATGGCATAGTATATTATATCATAACATAGTTTAGTTTAGCATAGAATAGCAAAACATAGTATAGTAAAGTATAATATAGTATATGTAGTATAGTATCTCCTAGCATAGTATAGCCTAGCATAACATATCCAAGTATAGCCTAGTATTGTCTAGAATAGTATAACATTTTATAGCATAGTCTAGTATAATCTCGAATAGTAGCCTGGCAAATCTTAGCTTACCGTAGGATAGCCTACCATAGTATTACCTCACCTAGCATAATAAAGCCTAGATTGTCTACCATAGTAAATCCTGCCTAGCCTAGCCTAGCATAGTATATCATAGCATAATATAGTATAGCATAGTATAACAGAGTAGATTATGTCATAGCATAGCCTACCATAGTATAGCCTAGTCTAGCCTATGAACTTACCATACCATACTCTAGCGTAGCTAGCATAGTATAGCCTAGCCTTACATAGTATAGCTTAGCCTGGCGTAGTATGACTTAGCCTAGACTAATCTAGCCAGGCCTAGCATAGAATCTATAGTATGGCCTATCTTAGCCTAGAAACCATAGTAAAGCCTAGCCTAACATTGCCTAGCATATATAGGATAGTAAACTTACCATAGTATAGTATAGCTTATCATAGCATAGCCTAGCCTAGTATACTTAAGAATAGTTTAACATTACGAAGATAGCCTAGGCTAGTCTAGCCTTGCAAAGCCTAGCATAGTATAGCAAATCTACCATATCTTACCTTACCCTAATCTAGCTATATCATAGGATAAAATGGCCTAAAAAAGCATAGTATACCCTAGAGTAGCCTAATATACCATAGCCTAGCCTAGTATAGACTTACATATAGCCTAGCATAGTATATATTAGAATAAACTAGCTTATAGTATACCTGATCCTATCACAGTGTATCCTAGCCTAGCCTAGCTTATCAAAGAATAGTCTAGTGTAGTCTACAATTGTATATTAAAACTTAGTCTAGCCTAGCTTAGCTTACCCTAGTCTAGTATAGCCTATCTTAGTATAGCCTAGCTTAGCCTAGTTCACTGGAGCCTAGCCTAGTATATTCTATCCTATCTTAGCCTAGTTAGCATATTCTAGCATAGACTAGCATAGAATAGTATAGCGGAGTATAGCATATTATAGCCTAGTCTAGTCTAGCAGAGTATCGGCCGAAAAGTTATGATCTTATTGCCAAAACAAAATAATTCCCGGGATAACCTTGATAGGACTTTGGCAATTATATCATTTGGAAGAGAATGTAAAATAGCATAAGGGTTTCAAATTTCGTTAGAATCGGCCGAATAGTTATGATGTCATTGCCAAAACAAAATAATTCCCGGGCTAACCTACGGATGACTTTTGCAATTATATCATTCGAAAGAGAACGTAAAACAACATAAGGGTTTCAAATTTCGTTAGAATTGGCCAGAAAGTTACAATGTTATTACAAAAACAAAAAGAAAAGCAAAACGGGGACCGACTGACCGACCGACATAGTGAGATGTAGAGTCGCTCGCGACTAAAAATGGGTCTCACGTGATATGTGTGTATAATATCGTTAACACTGTGCTAACGGGGTTTGCAAAAGTTATGTTAAACTCCGTGATAGATCTTTCGAAAGGTTTATGTGTGTGATAGAAAAAGTTCCGTCAAGCAAATTTAAAGTTCTACTTTTCCAGCACGTGTCATTAAAATGACTTTTCCCTAGTGTGCAAGTGTGGCAAGATAGAATTGAAAGGAATCAAGATCTCTGCTCTTCTGCGCGAGAGCGACAAGTCCGACATCGCCCATCGGATCAACGTCCGCCAGATTACCGTTACAGATTCGCAGAGATGCAGAAGAACGGGGAAGACATAAAAGATCTACCTCGTTCAAACAGACCTCAAGTTTTCCATAGTTTAGCTCTGAAAAGGCCTTCAAAAGTGTTCCGAAGCTCAAAATCACAAGGCTTGCAAAGAAAAAAAAGAAGAAAATCTCGGTGGACATAGGTCCGCCATAGCAACGTCGACGAGCTGAAGTCCTCCGTCAACCGCATATGGGCTAGCATGAGGAAAGACCTCGTTCGCAATGTGCGCGTGGCCTTCAGGTCTCTCCTGGAGCTCGTGCTTGCCGCCGAGGGCGGCCACATTGATTAATATTACAATTTAAACCTATATATATGCTAAAACCATAAGCACCTCTAACTGTATCAATCATTGTATTCTTTGACGAGAGCGTCGTAATAAGTGCAACAGAACCTTTGCAATACCATTGCATACCCGACAATTCCAAGTGTCATTTTGACAAGTCGTTACTGCATTAAAGAAATGGCCCTTTTATCAGACTACTAAACACCGTCGTCAGTGGTTTATAGACCTTCCTAGCAGCCGGGAAGGGACCTGCATCCAATAAACCGTTTAAAAAAATAGTCAAACAATTACAATTGAGGTTTATTTCCAGCAACTTCAGCGTTTGGGCGAAAAGACTGCCATTCTTAGCTAACAGCAAAGGTGCCCTTTTCCATCAGCGTAATATCCGTCCTCATAGTGTGGAAGTGGCCAAAAGATTACTTCACCCGCCCTAGTCTCCCGAGCTTACTCCTAATTAATTATCCTTTTTTTAGGAGTTTGCAAAATCCTAAGGAATTTTATAAAACGTGACATGTGTAAGTATGCTGACAGATGGAAAAGGGTTAAGGACAGAAATGTACAATTTATTAATGACTAAATACATATGTAAATACAACTATTTTCATGTGTAAATTACATGCTAAAATCGGAGGGAATCTTCGTTAGAATTAGGAATTTGTCATCCGTCTACCTTCTCCCTCTCGCCTTCACCCTCACCTGCCTCCTTTGCTTCACCATGTGGAACATTGTTGATTTGGAGGGAAAGAGCATACGCAATCCAATGAAGGCATGGGCGGAGGCATCATAATAAGGGCAAGGCGAATGAATAACAAGGAGGAAAAGATTTCAAAGATCTTGAACCTCAGTCCCGGGGCCCGTAAGGAGCATTCGCAACATCCAGGGACGAATTCGAACAAAGTGCGGTGTCTATGGAGGGTCGGGTGGCGAATGGGTCCTTTCTCTTGATAGATTGCTACGGGGTGGAGAGGACCCTCCCATCCTTCCTGCGCCCCCCCCTCCCTCATTTCGTCTCCTCAACCTTCTCGGCTGTCTTGCAAAATGTGGACAATCCGGTCGCCTCCCTGCGTCGAGGACCCTTAGGACCGTCTTACGAGCTTGTGAACACCCTGCAAGGGGGTAGGGGGCACACGAGGCCCACACCCTCGACGTCTCGGAAGCTTTAGTGCCCTCGTTATGTGCCCTCTGCAACTTTTCACTTTCCCACACTGTAACACTTTCTCTGGGTATAGAAGATGCCTAGGGGGCATTCATTAAAGGGGTGGTGCAGAGTCAGAAAAGTTGCGCGCCCTCTGTTCCGAGCGCTCCAGGTGATTTCGTAACCCCTTGGCTCCGCGAACTGCACCGGGAGCGTATCTAATCCCGTATCGCCTTTAGCCCCGCCTCCCTCCTTAGCTACAGGTGCTAAATGCCGTATCTCCCTCTTCCCTCACATCCTCACTGAACCTATCCCCGACCTTGAGTATCCTACGGTTCGTCTCTGTCATTTTAATGCTTGTTCCTCGTAGTCACCTATGCTGCATGACTGGTCGGGTTTAATCGATATTTGCTCCTAGAATGTGGAACGATAAGCCTGTTATAGAATCACTCCCTCGCAAGGTACACCAACAAAATGATGTCATGTATAGCATGGGCAACCTTGCTGCGGCTGACATCTGGAGGATTGTGGGCCCTCCCGGCCACAATTTATGCAGGAGGATCTGTGGCTATATATCTCCCACATATTTTTTACAATCTCTAGCTTCATCGCTTTCCTTACATATCTCTCTTTACAAACCTTCTGTGTGAAATGGCCTCGTTGCTATTGCGCTTTAAATTCGAGGAAGAAAAACTTCCTTTGTGCCTTCAAGCGTGCCTTGAAGACCCATTTCTCCTTTCGAGCCTTTCCTAGTCGGTAGACGGGCGCCCTCTGTAACGGGACGGTGATCTTGAATAGCCCCATGCAAACATGATTAATATCATTATTAATTATTATGTTCAATCTGTGTAGATCGTGAGTGAAAAAAATATATTTTTAGGGTCTATAAACTAGGAATTTCATTGATAGGATTCTTAAAAGTTATTAAAGGTAGATTCCTTCAACAACCCAGCTCGTTAACAGATCCGAGTCATATTCAAATTAAAATCTTTATTGATTAAAAACATTACAAAATAAAAATAATTATACAAAATTACGTCACAGGAATATATAGGCAACGCTTCTAATCAAACCCATGAGGAGCATATAAACCTTTATGTGTTATGGAGAAGAATCAATCTGAGTGTTCTCCATTTCACTTCACTCTTAATCTACCGCACTGCACACAGAACACAAAAAAGAATACCCAGAACTTTCATCAATCTCCCAGCAAAATAAAAGCATCCCGCAATGCGTTGAAGTCAATAGATAAGAGCCGTGTTTAACGTCCAGAGAAAGATGTCACATGCGTTTCCAATGTACCTTTATAGACCACACATTTGACTCCACACTTTGCACCACTTGGTAGATTCATCTGAAATCAGATTGAACATTTCGAAAACACATCAAATCAATTTGAGATCATACACAGTGTAATAGAACCACAAAATAAGCGTATCAAAGTTGCTACTCTATTAAAAATACAAGAACTACAGAGTTACAAATATCCTAAATTCCATTCGAGGACAGACAGAGAGAGGAAAGATCTAGTGGACGGAAAAGGGTAGATGATTTATACATATATCGGTTATACACAACATTACTCTTTATAGTAATTTTATAATGGGAGTGTATATGTTAACATCTCCTTCACACTCGCCTCGGATTCTAAGTGAGGGTACGCTTGTAAATACATGTAGCATTGGCAACTTTGAACATTTGCCTTCCACACTCCGCACAGGACGGTAGATTTTAGCTCGATCAACCTGTCAGTTGCACTCCCTTCTTCGCAAAGAGTACAACTACCGGGTATCGCAAAAGTCCTGTTACGCTCGTTACTGCGCTCTCAAAAAGGGACACACACAGTTTTTATAGTTTGAAAATATGATTAGAAGTTTAACTGGTTATATTAATCAATGTGGACGGCTTCGGCGACGAGCACACGCTGTAGTTTAGGGGAATGAGGTCGGGGCACTTCGATGGTCAAAAGTCCTTCAAACAGAAGTTCATGTTCGACCCCAATCACTCTTGCAAGGTCTTGGCCCTCTGAGCCGGGGCACCGTCCTGCTGAAAGACTGAGTCCGCCTTTTTCGTGATCTTTCTCAACCAGTGAAGGACTTTCGTGGCCAAAGATGTCCCTGTAATCGGCCGCGGTGAGCCTGTAACCAGCCTCGAACTTTACCGAGGACATATTCTCCCGATTCGAAGCCACGACGCCGAGCATCATCACGGAGGCCGGGTGCTTGGTCCTGGACACGTAGCGGACCTCGGAGACGACCTGGCCGAAGCTTCCCTCGCGGTCGTTCTGTTTGCTGATGACCGGATTCACTGTGAATGCTTTACTTTTTTCATCAGAACAAAAAATAGAATTCGATAGCTATGACTCTTTAAGCCGTTGAGAAGGCGACGACAGCGCTTCCGATGTTGTTCTCGCATACAGTTGGTGATCAGAGGCCTCCTTCCACCTCCCACCTCAAACTCTTGCCGCCTTCCTTCTTGACAGACCTGGCCACCATGGCCACCGATACGATATGTTTTTCTTCGCGAGCATTGTCATTTTGAGCTTCGTAGCACTTTCGAAGGACTTTCTCACAGCCAAACGGTTAACAACTTGAGGTCTGCCTGAACGAGGTCGATCTTTGAGGTCTTCCCAGTTCTTGAGCTTCTCCGCAACTCTGTGGGCGGCCATTCAGCTGAAGTTGAGTTGTTTGACGATGTCGGACTTGTTCTGGTCCGAGCGCAAGAGAGCAAGATCTCGATTCTTTTCACTTCCATCTCGACACACCCACACACAATGGAAAAGACGTTTTAATGACATGTGTGGGAAAAGTAGAACTCTACGTTTGGTTGACGGAACTTTTTCCATCACACACGTAAACCTCTCGAAAAATATATAAAAAAACGAGTGTACCAGTCAATTGGATTACGCACCATCCAAACATCTTTACTGCATCCCTCTTACCTTACAAATCTCTTTTCAAAAACTTTTTCATATGAACTCGTTGGTTTTCACTTTGGTATCGATTAAAACAAATATGTCAATGGAATGACATTTAAGAGTCTTTCGAATATCCGGTAGAAAGATCAAAATATTGTATTCATGGGTCCCTTAGCTTCGACATTTTCACCTTCTTAAAACAATTTTTAAGATACCCTCTTTGGTTTTTCGCTTTACTACAAAATTTTCACCCAGAGTGAGTCTCAGGGTATCATACAAGACTACAGAATATCACTTTGTCGTCTTGACATTTGCAAGCATGAACGCAAGGCTCAGATATTAAACACAGATTGGGAATTATAACTTATAAGTCAAAGTTCAAGGAAGACTGATTCTGAAATTGGTCCACAGCTTTCGATGTTTTTTGTAATAACTAAAGTTTCGGGCAGAAATACCACGCCCACTCATACTTCGACAATAATATAAGCAGATACAAGAGCAAAGAACACACAATGTCAATCTACTTAAAATGAACGACCTCAGAAAGCAGCAGATAAAAGAAAGCACTTCAGGTATATCAAATGTGCAGTTAGGAAATGTGCAGTAATAAGTTTTCAAACACTTCTAAGTCTTACATAATGGAATAAATAAACGAAACGTGTTCTTATGTTTCAATATCTGTTGAAAAGGGCAGATATGTTGCAATCATGCAGTTCAATATTTTAAAATATACTTTTTAAAATTACTAACACCATTATGAACACGGTCATACCGGTGATAAAGGAAAACCGGGGGCTTCTACCCCTATCGATATAAATTTCCGTAAAGGGAATGCGCAAGCTAGGAAAATACATACAGTTAGCACCCATGTACGCCATTAATTTTGATCTTACATATTCGGTGGTCTGAACAAATATATTATTCCCCATTTACTTTTCTTTGTGCTACAAGTTCTTCACAGAGGAAATTGAGGGAGGGGCGGAAGAGTCACGCGCTCTACCGATACCTAGCTCCGTGAGTAATTTACTCGATATAACCCCCCCCCCCCTCTTCATTTTTCACTTTTCCTAACTTCAATACTTTCTAGATAGAATTATTTTTAAAAATCCAAACGAATTCCTCCAGGGAGTTTTCCTTGGTCCAAAGCAAACATCTTACACATTATTCATGTGCCAGGAAGCGAATAGTGGCATTATTAGACATCCCTACATCTCCGATACTGTTGAACAGCTTGGACCAGACCTTAAAATTATATGTATATACTCACCTGGAATTGGAGAAAACAGTGAATTCTCTGGGTCATACTGTCGATCAAGGTCCTCATTCCTGGGAGGAAAACGAGCCTCTCCCCATGCCAGTGGGCAGGTAAACTTGGGAGATGAGGATGCTAAAGACTGCTCGGGTTTACGATTTTTTTAGGGGTATATTCTGGCGAATGCCAGCAAGGGCATAGCCGCCGAAATTTAAAATTATTCAGTTTAATTATGTCATTTATTTATAGGCTATATTAAAATCAACAAGGAAAAAAACGAACTAAACAAACCAAACACCAACACAATACTGAATAGAAAACCAACTAAGAATAATAAAAAGTAAATTAAAATGGAAATGCAAGCTCCTGCGTCGGAGGGAGACCCGCCACCCCCCACCACTCGAACAGCACCTAACAACTATGTATATACAGTAGAGGAAGCCTACTTGCTCCAAGAACGAGTCGGTGAGCCCGAACTCGTTCCCCAGTACACGGGATAAGCAGTAGCGACCCGTAACATGCGCGAAGACCCACCAGACGGACATTTGACAAGAATAGGCCAGGCAGTCGGGGGACCAAGTCATCATCGCAGTAAAGTGCAGTAAAGAGTTCCATCAAGTGGCGATGGGTCCGCGAGTGCGCCTGATTCGGACAAGACAGAAAACGACCTGAAGCCGTAGAGGCATTACGGGGTATTCCCATGGGAAGAGTCGCGGCGCAATGACAAGCAACTTTAGGTTCTCGTCTCCCGTCTCCCATCTTCTTTGCCACTTAGCCTTAAGGGCTAACGTGATCCCTGCCATGTAGCCAGTGTGGTAAAAAGTGAAAAGCTGGTCCGAGTTCCCAGTCCTCGCAGACTGTTTGGGGCCCTCATCAGAGCGCTCATTTCGCGCAATCTCTATATATCCAGGAATCTCACTGAAGACAATCTCGATATCGACCCGGCTCGCGGCAGTCGTGCCGTCACAGACACTGCGAACCAAAGGGTTCAGATATTTCAATGACTTGAGAGCACACATGGTGCTGTGAATCGCTATAGATCAGAATCCCGTCTCCAAACCGGACACAACACATACTCTTCCAAACCTTGCCTGTATTGGAACCACCTTGGCCGTGAAGATAGACGTAGTAACGGGTATATTTCCATCGACTTCAAATAAGGGGAAGACCGCGTAAAATCCGACCTCCTCTTCGGATTTGGAGCCATCTGTATACACTAGCATGGATCCAACGTGACAAAGAGTGTGCTCCAAAAAGGGCCAAAGTAATACTCCCAGTACTGTAGAAGCTTTGGAAGCCGGGAAGTGGCGACAAATGGCACTTATGGTACTCTCAGGGTGCTGTCCTGGATAGAACTAGAGGTACCATCATACCGACAGCTACATTGAGATTTTGAAGGAGTTACCTTGTTCAAAACCAGAAAGGTTTAAGGTATGATTGGCGTCTCACGGCGGCAGAGGCACCGTTGCGATCGACCGCAGATGAAATAAGTGCGGTTGGCGACTGAGGGAAACGCTGGGCATGTATAAGCGCATAATAAATTGTGCACTGCGCAAAGCGAGCATCATTTCCCAAGTCTCGGCAAGGAGGCTCTCTATAGGGGACGTGCAAAATGGGCAGGTCGTCAAACGGAGAAGGGTGTGGGAAATCTAGCCTACCTTCCACAATTCATGCGTGTCTGCGGATGTGTAAAATTTGCACCTAAAGCCAGCCTTCGAATGAAAAATGAACGGTACAATAGAAGAGAGATATCCCTATCAGCATCCCAAGTGTTTAACATCACGGAACGAAAAGTACCCATGGCCTTTGTAAAAGAGACCATTAGACTGCGAATATGGGCCTGCCAGGTCAAGCGTCGGTTGAAAACAAGACCAAGGAAACGGTGCGACCCTACAAAATCCAGCAAGCCCAATTTAGAAATAAGTCTTAGTTGGGTTAGAGTCATGGATGGCGATAAAGATGCACTACCTTGGTCTGGTCAAAGAAAGTCGAAACCCGTGCACTTCGATGTAGCAAGAGATGTGGTTCAATTCCTGTTGGAGTCGACGCTCCGAGTTAGCATCTGGACCGCATCAAAAAAGATCGAAAGGTCGTTTACATAGACCCGGGATTACAAAATTGGCTGTCATCGGTAGACGACTCTGGCTACGTGCACCAGTCGGACACACTCAAATGACACTAAGCTTCACGAATTAGAATACCTTAAGAGGACATACCATTACTATGAGCGGAAAAAAAGAAAAAGCACGCTCCTGCGTCGGAGGGAGGCATGTCTCTCTCCGGCGCTCTAGCATGTAACCAACAACAAAGAGTGGAGGAGGTCTGCCTCTTCCAATATCTCTATCAGACCGCAATCAGGATTGCACGAACTGACTGAGTATAAGGGAAAAACAGTAACGACACCGCTCGTCCCTGTACCAGGAAAGTTAATGTACGCGAAGATCGCCATGCAGGGATACAATAAGAATGTGTCGAGCTGTCTGGCGGATCTCGCAGTTATCTCCGTAAGGTGCAGGAGGTCGACCCATCAAATGGCGGTGCGTCCTGCGAAGGTGATCGATTTGGAGACAACAGAAAACGAACTGAAGCCTTCGATTCATTTCAAATGGCTGACCTGATTCGTGCCACGTAGTCAGTGTGGGGAAGAGGGAAAGGCTGGTCAGGTCGCATAATTCTCACGGTTCGTTTGGCGCCATTATCAGCGCGCGCATTTCCGCAATTTCTACATGTCCAAGAACCCAGCAGAAGTTAGAAGGAAATCATAAGCAACTAGACACTTGAAAGCTGGTCACATACTCTCTTATAAATATAGAAACAAGGCACATAATAGTGGCGTAGGATTCCTTATACACCGTGACATAGGTACCACCTACTATAACAAAAATTGTAGGAATATCCGATAGACTAATCAAAATATCACATATGAATTCTTTACAAGTAATCCAAGCCTATTGAAATTACAAAATCTCATGAACGTATGCACATATACAAGGAAACCATCGTTTTAAGGTGATTATGTAGAACTTCAATCCAAAGGTTGGAGAACAAAGACCCGATAGTCGAACCGTAGGAAGCTTCACAGGTGGCATGGATATAAATGATCAGGGACACAGATTAGTATAACTTTCATTGACAGCAAACCTTTATCTTATGAATTGCTGCTTCTAAAGGGGAGGCAAAGAAGAAGGTGGACATGGATGAGGCCAAATGGAAAGAAAAATGAGATCGATAACAAACTCTTTAACAGGAATTTCATTAGGAACATGTCAGCTAATAAATCTTTCACTCCTGTTAGAGATCATAAATTACTCAGGAGCAAGATCGAAATGAACCTAAAACGAGAGAGAGCCCAAGCCAACTTAAACTTGAAATTCATAATAAAATAAATTATTTCCCAATTAAACAAACAAATAGGTTTATAGAATTTAATGATCGAAGATGAAATACACATAACGACTGGCAAAGTGCAAATGACAACACTGAAGTATGAACTGGGAAACAAAATAGCAGAGAAAATATCGATGAAAGAGTTAAAAAACTTCATCAGGAAACAAATGCAGATGAAATCCCACAAGTATAAAAGGAGGAAATTTTGGCCGTAATTAAGAACATTGAAAATGTTAAAGCACCTGTAGAAGATGGTGTAGCAATCTTCCTTACAATCGTGCTTAAAAAATGTTTAAAGAAATAGAATGTTCCGTTGGCATGATCAAACGCTTCAGTTGTATTTCTTTATTCAAAAAAAAAACAAGACAACATGTAAGACCTAAAGAACTACAAGCCCTTCAGTCTCGTTTCAGCAACATGTAAATTCCTCAAAAAGGTTATAACCAACAGACTAGCACAAACCCTGGATTGTAATTAGCGACCGGAACAGGCAGGTTCCAGCAGTAATTATAACAATTATTATAATCTGCTGACTGTTCGCCAATTATTACCAAAAAATATATAGCATACCTCACATGGCATTCATAGACTATGAAAAATCCTTTGATTCAGTAAACACCCATTCAGTTCTTAAAACACTGAAGAAACAATGTAATAACAAAATCTACAATAATATACTATTCTACATATACAGTCATACAACATTGCCATTTTGACTCTACTTGGTCAATAATAACACAAATACAAAATCAGTGAAAGCATGAGACTCCATTTCCCCCAAACCGTTTACAGCAGTGATGGAGGAGAATTGATTGACCATTTTAATTATTAATGGGCAATATTTAAGTCACCTTCGCTGATGCCATTGTGGTGTGGCGTCGTCTGCGTCGTGGGCCCAGTCCTCGAAAAAAGAAAAAAGAGGACAAACTGCCGAGAGTAACAAGGAGTAACAAGGAAAGGAAGTACCCTAGGAGACATTACGGTCCATTCAAAGAGGGTACCTTTGGACTAGCAATCGAGCAGGCACATGGCTGCTCAATTGTTTTGCGTCTCTAAAAGGCCACTTTTCAAGACTTTGTCTAGTCTTGACTTGAACTGGTCAACAGATTCACTGTTGACAACTTCCACTGGAAGTGCGTTCCACTTACCGCAGATACTGTAGGTGAAAAAATTCCACACAGATTGCGGTTGTAACGCTTCAGTTCAAGTTTGAAGCCGTGATTGCGCGTTCTGTTCTCACTCAGTGTGAAAATATCCCGGTAGTCAACATTGTCGAACCCTCGAAGTATTTTGAAGACTTCGATGAGCTGACCACGCAGTCTACGGGTTTCCAGCGAGAACAGATATAATTCCCTTAGTCTATCCTCGTAACTTTCATGTCGGATGGAGGGAATCAGTTTGGTTGCCCTAGCTTGTACGCGTTCCAAACTTGCGATGTCCTTTCGAAACGAAGGACTCCAAAATTGTACGGCATACTCCAGGTGCGGCCGAACGAGGGAGTTGTACAGACAAAGTACTATCTCCTTGTTACGGTATCCAAACTGGCGCTTTATGTAGCCTAACATCCTTTGGGCTTTCTTCTCTGCCTCGATGCAATGTTTCGAGAACTTGAGGTCGCTAGTGATAGTTACACCCAAGTCCTTCTCAGTGTCACTCGATTCAAGAGCAATGCCCTTAAGGATATACTGAGATTGGGGGTTTCTGTGGCCGATATGTATCACTTGTCATTTGTTCACGTTAAAAGGCCTTTGCCACGTGTCCGACCACTCCCCAATCTTCCCAAGATCTTCCTGCAGGCGGGCAGTATTTCCATCCTTTGCAACGTTCATACCAAGCTTGGTATCGTCGGGAAATTTGGAAATCTTGGCAACCATGTCACCGTCCATGTTGTTGACGTAGATGATGAATAGTAGTGGTCCCAGGACAGAACCTTGAGGCACCCCGCTAGTAACGGGCACCCACTCAGAAGCCTGTCCATTCACCACCACTCGTTGCCGTCTGCCACTTAGCCAGTTCTCGATCCAGCCGGCTACTTTTCCGTCTATGCCCAGCGCTAGCACTTTCCGGAGAAGGCGGCGGTGTGGTACCTTATCAAAGGCTTTCTGAAAGTCTAAGTACACCACATCCACTGCCTTGTCCCGATCGTGCTCACTGAACACGAAGTGGAAGAATTCTACAAGGTTCGTCAGGCATGACCGTTGCCTTCGGAAGCCGTGCTGGGAACTCCTCAGTAGCAGGTTTGACTCTAAATACGACGTCATTTTGTCCACCATGATGCTTTCCATGAGTTTACCGACTATCGAAGTCAGACTGATAGGTCGGTAGTTTGACTGATGGCTGGGGTCTCCTTTTTTGAATATTGGAGTCACCTCCGCCTCACGCCAGTCTCTAGGAACGCATCCGGTTCGGATTGACATGTTAAAGATAGCGCACAGATGTCGTGATACTTCATCGCACACTTCCTTCAACACCTTGGATAGAAACCCATCCGGTCCAGGGGACTTATTCGTCTTTAGGTCAGCGATCTTTTTCTTTATTTCTCCTTCGGTGAAGTCCATTGCCTCCAGCTTTTCCCCCGAGTAGGAATCCGTGGGCTGGGGGATGGGACCACACTCTTTAGTAAACACTGAATAGAAGTAGTCATTAAGAAGGTTAGCATTTTCTGCATCTAAGTGAGTTAATGCACCTCCCTCGTCCACTAAGGGCCCAATCCTACGATGGATTGGTTTACGGCTATTTACATAGCCGAAGAACTCCTTGGGATTCTCCTTGCAGAGTCTCGCCACTCGGAGTTACTCAGTACGCTTAGCCGCCCTTATGCTGGACTTTACTCTCCTGGCTAGCCTCCGGTACTCGTCAAAGGCACCCGAGATCTTCGATCGCCAGTACGCATTTCTCTTCTCCCTAAGCAGTTGGCCGATTTCTCGATTAAACCACTTTGGTTGAACAGAAGACCGACGGAGGCATTTCAGAGGGATGCAAATTGATTGAAGACTCATGAACTTATTTTTGAAATTGTTCCACAAATCCTCAACCTCTTCGCACACCGCTAGCCTTACATCAGTCAGCCCAGCACGATAGCTTGCAAAGTCTGCTCTTCTCAAGTCAAGTTTCCTTGATTGACTAGCAACAGACCTTACCTTCGGGATCTTGACGCTAAATCTAACTAGCTGGTGATCACTGCCACCGAGCTCTTCGCCTACAGAGACATCCTCAACGATATCATCCTCAGAGGTGAAGACCAAGTCGAGGATATTGTCTCCTCTCGTCGGTTCTCTGACCCATTGAGTGAGGACCTCGTTGTTGGCGAACTCCAGGAGTAGCGCGCTCTCGCCACAGGCTGCTCTGGTTTCCCAGTCAACTTGTCTGTTGAAGTAGGCCCATAACGATGCACACTCTGCCTTGAACAAGCTCACCCAGCAGCTGGTACAGTTCCCTGTCCTTCTCAACGGGTTGGGAAGGGGGTCTGTAAAGCAGCAGGGTCCCGTACCTGACAAGATCTATCTCTAGGTCAACGCCTAGGAACTCGTGATCATATATAATGTTGGAGTTCGTAGATTTGATTGTATCCTTGACATACAACATTACACCGCCACTCTCTCTGTCTGGCCTATCTTTGTGGAAGAGTTGGTATCTAGGAACCGTGAATTCGCCTTCAAAGTCTCGGTTTGAGGTTTCTATCCACGATTCTGTTATGGCTACCATTTCGGGTTCTTCCGTCGCTACGAGGCCACGGAGCTCAGGAAACTTGTTCCTGATTGACCTCGCATTGAACAGAAGAAGTTTCAGGAAGTCCCCTAATGTAGGACCCCCTATACTCTTCCGTTTTCCGGCCTCTTTGTTGTCGCGGTGGCACCATTTTTGACAACCTCCGAGAAGGTTGTTTGGGAAGTGGCTCGGGCGTACTGGCGTACGTCCGCCTTCCCAATGGGCCGGACACTCCTTTGGGTGCGCTCCACGACATCCTGGATGAGGTAGAGAGAGAGAGACAGAGAGAAAGAAAGAGAGAGAACCCTTTGCTTTCCACACGGGAGTGGCTTCAGTCGATAGGGCAAGTGCCGCCTGCACCCCATAGCAAAACGACACGCTGCACGCTTTTTCGACACCGAGATTTGACTCTACCCTGATTATTTCTCGGGTTCTCCTTCTACCCAGTTAAAAGCAACCCTGCCCGCATTTAAAAATGCACATATCCAACATGCTCAAGATATATCACCATATCCATACAACAAACCAAGGACTCGGTGGTAGACTTAATTTCCTTAAATCACTCACACACGCACCATTCGGACAAAACAAAGAAACCATACCCACAGTTTATAAACAAATCAGTACAAAACATATCACTAAAAACAATCACAGATTACACAACTACTTCACCCACAAACCACCTACACTAATACCAGAGTCATCAAGGTAGAAGATCACCTTAACACGAGAGGTACACAAATACTAGACGCAGCCTTCACCAATCCAGAGCACCCACTACACTACATGCCAGAACACCCACATTCATAAAAAAACATTAAAACAATATCTAATTCATACATTAAAGAAAATATTGTCAGCTCTCCCACATCGCCCACTAAAACTAGCTTCCAGAAACATATCCACGCCTTCTTCACCGCTCTTTCCAATCACTTTCCCACAACACGCTGTATTCACAGCCTCCTGACACCGACCCCTCCGAGTCCTTCCTCCTCTTGAGGACAGAATCCACAACCTGACCAGACTGTGATGTGGGCATCACCCAGCCGTCCTGAGCTATCAGAAGAGGCAAGATGTGACCCTCGCGGATGCCTGTCCTGGATGCAACACCGCACCCTTCACAATTAAACACAATGCAATAATGCACCGCACACAATCGCACACGCCAGCAACACATACATTCCTTAAGTGGGACAACTCCTTACAGACAATATCTTTCTTCGAGGTTTCGGCTTCCTCAAATAGAGGGAATTTCAAGAAGCCTTTTGTTTAAGCTAATGTAAGAGGCAACGGGGAATGTGAATTTCCCCGTGGATCTTCGCCCTTTCTTTTTTTTCTGTTAAAGTATACAAAAGGTTAAACAAAGGCTTCTTGAAATTTCCTCTATTTGGGGAAGTGGATGGTTGCCTAGTCGTATATGTAACGCTCCTAAAGAGGGTTGAGGAACTCCAGAAGACTTCTCTAGTGAATTAAGGAATTCTCATTATTACCCCTACCTAACCGCATATATATATATATATATATATATATATATATATATATATATATATGATGAAAATTAATGCAATATCTATCTGAGGGGCAATTTTCTTTTAATCCTGTAATAAGATCGCAAATAAACAAAATAGTAAAATGCCAGCCCTTTAATATGTTTAGGCCTACCCATTCCCCAGATTAGCCACAAGTAGGGGATTGGGGGAAAAAAGAGGGGATCTTGTGTTATGCTTATATGCATTTCTCTTATATTTTCTGCCCAGTGTCAGTTGAAAAAGGGTGTGAGATACACCGAAACTGTTCTGAATTAAATTGTCTTCGGAGAATGTGGTTTAATTCCTCATATATATATATATATATATATATATATATATATATATATATATATATATATATATATATATATATATATATATATATATATATATTGCAGCAGTTGTAAAGCCCCTGTTACAACTGAAATCTGGAGGAATGGCACGCCCTCACGGCCCCATGTCCTGTCAGATGTTGCAATGAGCCAGCATGTCACAGATGGGATACCCGCAAAGAATCTCCGGCAAATATATCTTCGAAACGTTTTCGCTTCCTCCAACTTCCCTAATTTCTTTTCAGATTTCTCTTTACGGACTTTCTGCGGGAGATGCCCTCGCTGGCTTGCGCTTTAAATTAAAAGAAAGTCTGTAAAAAATACTGGATATTGCTATTTTTAAGTTCCTGGAAGTTTATTTTATCAATAAAATAAAAATGAAAACAGGAATACCTGTAAATTAGATCCATTTATTAATACGTAATCCTTGCCATCTTGATGGCTCCAAATCCACATTCATTTTTTCTATTTTTTTCGATGAAACCGCCATATTTATTCAGTGAAAACTATGCTATTTTTCTTGTTCTCTTCCCGCGTTAAAAAATGCATTAACTTCTCAGTTTAAGTGTCACTTAATCCTTCGCTGGTATCGCTATTCTCTCTCTTTTCAAAGGGTTTGAAAAACTGAAATAAAAAGGCAAAAGGCCTGCAGTAGTTGTATACTACCTGCCGATTATACATATAAGGGTTGTGATTTTTGGGGGGCGATTTTTCTTAGGAAAATTGTTCTATTAAAACATTTCTTAATCGCGCCTACAACATTTCTACCTCTTACCTCAGTTTTCAAAGCGAAGTAGAATTCCTATGTAAATTTATCAAGAAGAGCCGGTTCCCCGTGACCCCCTGGAAAGATTACTACCAAGTTTGTTAATACTAGTATTCTTTTTAGATATGGCTTTTTTTTTGGGGGGGGGGAGATTTAAGGAGAATTACAAAGGTTTTCTTCCATACGGATTTTTTTTTTTTTGTAAACGAAAACGGCTCTATACAGGACTTTAATTCTTCTAACCACAGAATCCGCCCGAAGCGAAGTGCTCCTTATATGAATTCAGTACCCCTGATACAAGCAAGGAGGGTAAATGGGTACCGTAGTCCGCTCGCTAAATGCCCTATTCTGTTCGCATATGGCAATTTAGCCTGATGATAGCAAAGATTCCCCCGTTTGGCTACATTGGATAGATTGTAGAGCCGATTTTCCTTGGTAACTTCAAATTTCTTAAAATCACTTTTGATCATCTTTCCTCGCGTATTTACCAATCGATGTTTATTTAAATCTTTTTCACCTCCTCTTAATCCTGACTTCTCTTTCCGTCTTCGACTTTTGCGATGAAATTTCGGGTCGACTTTCTCACTTTCATTTTCTTCACACCGCCTTTCCGTAGTTGCCTTCAATTTTCTGCTAACAATCGATTCGATTAAGATGTATCAGCGTCTTAGAAATAATCGTGTTTAATTTTTCGTCGTTTTTTAAGTTTTTATTGTCATTTAAAAAAAAAATAATGAGTCCCTCTTTCGGCCACCGACCCGTGTTTTTATAGCTAACTTTTTTAATTTCCTGCTTGCACTTTTTTTTTTACATAATTTACTGTATGTATGCCTGGTGCTTTCTTTTAATGTTTTAACCATCATATATATTTTCGATTAATGATGTTTAAGTTTTTTTTTATCCGGCGTTTAATATAATTACTTGTGAGTCTTTATTCATTCGTGTGTTTTTTTTTATCTTGCAGCACCCGAAGATAGATGATCATTCGAAACCTTGTAATTTGAACTAACGGAATGGAATTCTTCTCGTTCTTAAAGTGAATCTCTATAAGAGCAGCCCGAATGCCTCTCTCTCTCTCTCTCTCTCTCCATATATATATATATATATATATATATATATATATATATATATATATTCTAAGTCGATGCACAAATAGTCATGTTTATGTGAAAAACAATTATAAACATGATTCTGACAAGCCACGGGAATGCCCATTAAGCGCAATGCAAAAGCAGGTGGGACCACTTTTTTTTAACCTTCTCAGGGGCAAAGTTGGAAGTAAAGAGCAAACTAACCTGAAAACTGTATTTCAGAGAGTCTGCAATCACCAATTTAGGAATGGTTGACGTAAACAGGTCCCCCGCCTTAACGACCTGAACTCTCCCCTTCCTAAAAGCAATGGCAGATCCAACAGCTTCCCTACAGACAGTGAATGATAAAATACGACCGCAAAGCACCTTGGAATGAAACGATCGCCTCACGCGATGGAAGCACGGTTATATTTAGACTTGCTGACCTCCGTAAAGGATTTATTCTTTGGCTTCGTCACTGCCTCCAAACAGTTAGTGATAATTTCAATGGCGTCTTTTTATTTAAAGAAACGACTTCAAGCGATTTGAAAAGTTCTCTGCTCAGATATGCGCACTGTGTGATCTTTGTAGGATTATTATTCCTGGGGGCTATGCATACACGACTCCTAACAGCAGTAGTATTTGTGGCTCAGATTTGACATTGCAATTTTTTTAAATCCCTCTTCCCCGCCATTTCATGCCGAAAACGTAGCCTCATTAGATTACATTTTTTTTCTCTTTCACTTAACACGTTAAGCGAATTTAAGCCACATTGAGTAAGATTAGTCACGAGATTGGAGTTTTTCGTTTGGGTTGACATTGCAGGGGGTTGCCATACGCTGTAGTGAGGCGTGGTTTGCATCTAACATTAAAGTAGTCCTCACTGAGATGGACATCAGATGGTGTGAATGTGTGGTAAAAACGGTACCAAAACTATAATCTTACAGTTATATAGAGTTGTTTGATAGGAAAAATAACTTGGGGCGCCACTAAGCATTAAATGCCATTTAGATTAGCATAAATAACTGTATATAACTGTCACTGAAGATGTATTTCACGCGATCCCAGGAGATGCCACTTATTTTAATTCGCCTCATTTGTAAACACGCCGCCGTCGTGTGGTATCGCTCGAAGGGGCGGGGGGGGGGGAACGCATGGCGTCCGTCTGCTCTTAGTGTTTCATCCTTGGTAACGCTTCCGGCTATGTAGGCACAGGTGAGAGGCTTCCTGGTCGACGGGGTTGCTGGGTCAAGGGGGAGCACTTCATTACTCGAAAATTCCTCCCACCTTGTGGGGCCAAATGGTGTTAATCCCGGTAAGTGGCAGCTCCGGCGAGTTCCTCATCAGGTTTGTTTACAAATACACCCCCTCCCTCGCCTCCATATTAGGAAAATGGAGGCGGTCTTTTCGCAAAGGTCGACTGCCCTGCTGAGCTTCTAAACGCCGTAAGATGGCGCTACGGGCGGGCCAAACCACTTTTCACACTTCGCATAATCGTGTGCATTTGTGTATGTAGAAGTGAAATGGAAAACGTATCTGATTATACGCGAACCCTCATGATCGACTATTTATTATTGATGCCTGTTATCCGAAAAAAAAAATTAAATTCTGCTCCACGAGGATGCTGAACGAATAGGTAAGCAAAGACTCGTATAGAAAGTGGAAGAAAGATGAGATAAAATTAATGAAAATAACCATTGAAGTCTCATCTTAGAAATAAAAATATAAACCGCATCGACCTTGCCGCAGGCCTTCACTCCACCCAACGGGCCACCAATATTGCGCGAGGCTCCGATCTCGCGCGTTCCGACGTTTTTAGTCCCTGGCTACTGACACAATCAGCCGGCGCTTAAATTCAATTAATTCCTTTATGATAAAAGAAAAAAACAGTTTTCTTGTCAGATAATCACATGTATTTGCCCCAGCCAGTAAAATCTCGACTGCCTTTTCTTGTGTAAACATTCCTCTAGAAAAAAAAACCGCAACGAAAAACCCTTGTAATAGTGAATGACCGACTACTCTCTTTATACACTAAAAAAATTAATTGTTTAAAGAGATTGCTAATTATTCTGGGTTATTTTGGTCACTTTGGGAAAGAAAACACAAAACCTGCACCAACTTTATTGTCGTGAAAAAGCCATTTATACTAAGCGCCCTAATGTCTCAAAGGCTTAAGAAAAAAAGCGCTTGGGGGCCGAAGCAGTGTATTTAGAATAACATTCAGATATAATAAAAACATTTAACACATTACAAAAAAAGCGAAAAAACTCAAAATCCAAAGGTTTTTATTTTAAGAGAGATATACATGTAATATTAAAAACATTTAACTATGTAAATGTACAAACATAAAAAATATAACAAGCCCTAAATTATTCCATTTATCTGGTTTAGGAACTGTACAAGGAATATTTACATCACTGTGTAGCTCGGTGTCTTTTCTATGAACTTCATTTTAATAGGGTTAAAATGTAATTCATTATACATGTTATTTACATCAGTAGGACGACCCTCTCTTCCTCTCTCTAGTAGGCATCAATTACACCCCTTAACGTAGTTAGACTAGCTGATATGCAATTATGGTTCCTATCCCTTACTTTAGCAGTGTGAAAAGTTGTATAAAGATAAAAGCCCCGAATGCTCCAGAAACGATGCGCTAAATTAGGCAACATATCGATGCGTGAATGCCACATTAAATTACAAGAAAACACTGAATCGAGCATCAATCAAACTTTAATTAAAACTATAGTTTATGAGGCTGAACTGTAAAGCGGAATATTCTGCAAAAAAATATTTACAAAGCGGAATGGAACTGGTAACATAAGGCTCTACACTCAAAGTTTTTTGAGTTGGCAAAAAGGAAAAAATGGCATATAGACTTGGGGTGGGTTGGGGGGGGGGGGGGCAATTTTCGTACAGGAATAAGGCTCTTACTGTTCCAATTCACCATCTACCTTTGTCTGGCGTCAGAGAAAGGGGAGGCTTGGAGGAAAGGGTAGCTTGGTTTAATCCGAGGGAAGAGTTGGAAATGCTCCTGATCATCAATCTTAATTTACATCTTTTGCAACGTCTTCGATGGGCGGAACCAGGAGGGCGCAGAATCTTTATGGATTTGGTTGAAAACCAAAAGCTTCTCATCGCAGAACGGCCAAGTTGAAAGATGAATCGGATTCATCTGAGGGGGGTGACACGTCACTGCGTCGTCGTTGTTTGGGTTGCAGGGGCTGCATCAAGAGACCTCTTCCGACCAGTCGCGGCCGAGGGATGATCTTAAATTCGTCATCACTTTCTCCCGAGTTCTCACTCTGCTTCTTCTTGGGGGGAGCCTTTGATTTCTCAAGCGATCGCTGATGCTTTTCATCAGAGACCTTTCGCTCTGGTGGATGCTGCATCAGTTTGGGACGAGAAGACTTTGCGTTCTTGGAAACCACGCGGGGGTATAGCTCATATTCATCCCCGGAACTTGAGGAGCTTTGGCTTGGGCTGTTTCCATCGCTTGTCGTCGAATATTCGTGACCTCTGAGTTCATCAAAGGGCTTTTTCGTGGTGGCAATTTTTCGGCAAGGCTCCTTCATAGCTTGTTCAATGCGGAGGTGATCGAATAGTGGGTGTCCCGTTTTCTGGACGCATCGAGTCTTTTGCTGGCGATTGAGAGATTGCATGGTCTTCAAGTAGTGAATCATTTCGACGGATTCGTACAGGTTATCCTCGGAGGATGAGCTCCGAAGGCTGGTTAACATGGCTGCGGTGACGGCTGACGAGTCAGAGTGGATGCTATTCCTCTTATCTCCCTTCCCAAACACTGTACTAGCTGACTTGGCGACGGAACGAGAACGAGGGCGACTTTCGTTCTCTTCGTGAGTAACAGGATTGCGTTGTCGAGGCATCGACATGAAGGAGTCGAGATAACTGATGTCATTGCAGGAGCCAATCAGCTTAAGACTATCAAACCTCTGGCCACTCGGATCTGTCCTTACCATGTCTTTAGTCCTCAAATAGCGTTCGTAATCCATTCTGTCTCGCATATCGCGAGACTTCAGGTGGTCGAAAAGGGGGTGAGGTCCTTTGCTCTTCTTTTTTGACTTCACATGGCCGTAAATCGGCTCATTTCGATTGAAGTATTCCGATGGATGGAAAAGTCTCACTGGTTGATAACCGGGCATAGCTTGTTATATTTTTTATAACAGTTGAAAAAAAAATTGGTTTGGAAATGCTTGCTAAAACACAATCACTTTCCGAGAAAATTTTGCTCACTTTTCGTGTAATGGATTAATTAACTTATTTTTCCAAAACAAATCACAAATATCACAGAAATATCACTAATTAGGGCACTTATGCATGAAAGTTTTCTATTCAAATATTAACTTCCGAATACGGCAAATTAAAGGAAGGAAACTAGTGTCCCTTGACCCGCCAAGCAAACGAACTACCCAAGAAACTCAGCGAGCAAGTGATGCTCTTCTGATGAAATTCTTGCTCTTTGGCTCACGTGAAAGTTATCCCAAAGTCACCCAATAAGAACGAAGATTACTTTTCAGGGGGGTTCTGAAGGACGGCCAGTCAAAGACAATATGGGGAGAAGCTTCTTTTCGGGAATACTTCGTCTCTGCTCACCAGACAGAGATGTAACGGCGGCAGGAGGAAACTGTCCAGAAAGAAGAAATTTGGATTAGGGCAAAGAAACGAAAGACCCAGTTTTTCTTAAGCCCTGTTTTGGAACGTTTTTTAAATCACAATTTAATTTTGTGTATAAGAACAATGCAACGTACCTGAGTTAGTGAAATCGTTTGAAGAATCCAGATACGAAATTTAGTTCCCAAAAGAGTTGCGGAGATATGCGGAAGTGCAGAGATAATTGGTTCAATGGCTTGCTTGACACTACGACTGGTGGACTTCAAGCCTCTACATACCACTACAGTATTTAAGCACAAAATCGTCAAATCTTAATAACGGTTCTTACAGATGGTTGCAAACTGAACAGTCGTCACTCTCAATGCAGTACGATTTTCTTAAAAGGACAACAATGTTTCCCTTAAATGAAAACAGGCTACCCTCAGTACTAGGGCACTCCCGGCGAACCTCAGAGCTGACGAAGTTATGTGACTATTCTGCGTGGCAGCGAGTGGCCGAGTGACAGGACTGTCCTGCATGACGTTACGAAGCGCGTACGAACCCCAAAGGGAGCAAGGGGGAGGAACAATTACGACGGGGAACGCGAGGGATCCACAAAATTTCAAAGGTCACCCTCCTCTAGAAAAAAAATCCAGGAGCGACACTTCTTTAAAAACCTCTCCTCAGAACAGAATCGGTAATTTCTTTGGAGAAGTCGATCCGATTCAGAGAGACAATGAAAGGTTAATTTTGACTGAACTTAGTTTCTCATGTTCCAAATATGCGCTAATACAAGAAGTGGAGATTTGTGGGAGGCTTTTTGGAGGATAGGGGTTGAGCGTGGATGGGGGAATGTGAATAGCGGCCCGTAGGGCGGGTCTGGCCTCACAAGGTCGCCTACAGTCCCCTTCTACCTTCCCCACCTTGCAGCAACCTCCTCCCTCAAATACAAGACCCTTCGAGAGTCAAGTCTTAGCTGCTCCTGCAAGTAACATACGAGTCCGCACCTTTATAGAAAAGGAGCAACACAATATTCGGGGTACTTAGATAAGAACTCTTGACAAAGTGAACTTGAAATTTCATTTTTATTAAGGAAAAAAATGAAGATCACCGTTTCGTCGCTTTTAAAAGTGTCATTCCTTATGCCGCCATTTTTTCAGAATGATATAGTTTTATTAACATTAGGTTACAAGAAAGTTGTTTATTTCGTGAATAAGCAAATCATTTCGCGTATAATATTTTCAGATTACGCATATGTACACAATATAGATACACATGTAATTGAGTCTTGTATACCCTTCTTCTGTATTTTCTTAAATGTCGTAGTAAAATCTCATATAACGAGACTGCATTACTTATTCAATATTACTCGCCGTCAAATGGTTTGAAATGGGTAAAATTTAATTTGGATTTTAGCTTACAAAAAACTCGAAATTTAGAAATCTGACATTTCCCAGTAATAAAAATGATAATTTAAATGTTAGGGAGGGGGGGGTAGACTGATCTTAGGAACTATTCCTCCGAGAAAATGCTCCGAATTCGAAACAACTCCATGATTAAGTTCCTTGGAGACTTCAACGACACTTTAGTAGTGAGCTCTTGTAAGAATTTGGAGGAAATTTAGGTTTCACATTACCCTACATGCATATTATAGATAAACCTCCTTCCAAACCATGATTAATTCAAACCAACCATATACAGTGACTAAAACCCTTGAATAAAAATTTCTAATCATGTCATTGGTGCACAAAAATAAAAGGAAATTATAAAATTTTTGACCTTTATTGAAGTCGGAGAACCGTTTTTGCTTCTCGAACTCATTTCTCTTCCGCATTCACTGGAGCAAGCAACCTGATTAGCTCCCGATTTGCTCCTTGAAATATAAAAGCTGGCTAAATGCCCCAGTTTTTTTCGGCGCTAACAAAAGCAACTTCTTGTGATTTTGTTGGGGACGAAGCCGCCTCAGTCTAGTCAGGAAGACAAAGCCCCGCTGATACCTTGGTCCAATCTTGCTCCTGGATTCTTTATGCGCGTAACTCAAAATGTGGCTTCTGTGCATATATAGGGGTGCAGTAGGTTTTATGTAGCTAATAATTCCCCTTCTTCGGACCATTCTTTTCTTGCAAGTAGCGACTCAATAATGCACAAAGAACGTTAGTTACTCGTTTCTCCTTTACAAAAAATGAGTAAAGGAGCTTCTCATATGTGGAATTTAGCGGATTGAAAATGGACTTATAGGAGCGTTGAGGTATATGCGTTTATTAATTAGTCAGGTTCTTATGGTTGAATATTACTTCTCTATTAGGACATCAATCGTTTAATAATTTAAAGAGGATTTTTAAATGGAGTAATTATTTTCTACGATTGTAGATCCCTTTTAACGCGCGGTAAAGAAATTTAAAAAAACTGATAGATTTTATATGTATTACTTTTTATGGCCTTTTAGAATGTAATCTAGAAAAGAAATCCCAACCATTGCTACCTCAATCAGTTTTAGTCGCGTTCACTACATCATAGATTAGCTTCACATTAGTCAGAAAATAGCTACTGCTGATCCAGGAACACTGGCCAAACATACCAAAGTTCTTTAAGAAAACAGTACCTTGTTGTATAAAAATGCAAAAAGCAACGAAGTCAACTCTGTTAAAAACCTTTTGTATAGGTGGTAAGGAGAGTTTGAAAGTGAAAATGTGTGTAAGGTTCAGAGCCAGAGTGAACTACTTAGGGAAGCCACTAAGAAGAGGGATAGTGATGAATCGTTCGATGCCTCTTTGAAACTTCCCTAAAATGTAAAGGGATCGTTGATGCCTTAAAAAATGTTAAACATTTGGCCTTCAAACATACTTGAACACGACCCTCTTAGCCTTTCTCATAGTTGACCCCTGACCGGACAATCGCTCCAAGACTTCGCTCTTCACCAAAGAAAAGTGCTGAGCAACGCGTGCGCACACAAGTAAACTCCTGGGTGCGATTTGTGTGTATCTCCTTTATAGCGACCACACAAAAGTATAACAAAGAAATTTGAAGGTATTTAAAGCCGCGTCGTATTTTAAACGAGGTAATTCGAAACCTATGATAAAACCTTGAGTATTTTACCCATATTAAATGGCTCAGGAGAGTGACATTAACACAAAATCAAAGTCAAGAATTTTGTTTAGAAACTGTGCCGTTGGGTCGTTTAGTATCTTATGACTTTTTTGTATGCAGATTGAGGTCTATGTGCACATTCTATTGGCACGAACGCTTCGTGGCATGTGTATGTGGCAAGGAGATATTCACGTACACCTTGAAGGTTCAAGGCTGATTCCCGATCATTAAGCGTGTGTTGGAACCCTGCTTCTCCGATGTCCACCGACTGGACTCCAGCAGTTATGAAGAGAGGTTGATCTTGGCGGACGTTTATCATGAATTGTGTCGGTAATACGGGGAATATAAAGATGCGGCCTCGGGGAAGAGTGGCGTCAGGAAAGGAATTCTCCGGCTCTGCTCGAGACCGAGTGTGGCCTTCTCTCTCCCCAATGGGAAGGCGCCATCATCCCCTCAGGGTTGAGACAGGGGTGATAGGAGTAGGGAATTCTTCTGTCTAGTGCATCGAGTCGATACTATTCAGATATATAACCCTCTTTATTAAATTTATTTCTTATTCTCATATTATAGAACTCGTTAGTTGTTGTTTTTTTTGTCGCTCGCGGGATAAACGAGGCGTTTAATGGGTGTGGACAGAAAGCTTTTTTTTATTGGCAAAATAAACCGTTATTTTCTCCATTGAAATTCAAGGTTATCAATCGTATAAATTTGCACATTATCCTTCTTGTTTCTATTAAAGAAGGGGCCGAATTGCTCGTAACCCCTCTGTTTTTAACAGGGGCCTATAAAAATACAACTCGTTATATTTCTATAAAAAGCGAAAACCAACGAGGTTCTTAAAGTATTCAAGTTGTCAAAAGTGAAAATGTCTAAAAGGTACAGATGTCATAATTAATCATGACACACTTGATGCTAAATTTCGTTCAGTGACACTTTAATATATTATTATTTGATGAGGGATGGAGTATTTGGGGTATATTTACTTATAAATAAACTATTTAGGACATTTTTCAATAAAATAAATTAAATTTTGTGATTTTTTTGTTATTGCGGTATTTCTAGGAGTACTAATGAAACATTTTGAAACGGTTTTGCTTCAAAATATGGTTGCCAAATTTTCCCAATTTCTTTTCTTATTCCAGTTTAATTAACTTTATATATTTTATTTTTAATCATCGCTATCACAAAAATAATCGCATTAACATTTGCATAATTTCTATTTTCTCTCTTGATAAACCAGGTAATGGCTTCGCCACTCCCCCATCCCCCTACGGGGGGAGCTTGCGCTTTGCTACTAAAGTTAAAATTTAAAATCTAAAAAAAAGCAGCCATGGTTAAATTTTTACAAATTTTCTGAACTTCGAAAATTATAATAATTTTAATATAGATAAATATAGAGTTATAGAAGAAGATATATAAAAAATAAATTTTCTAACCTTCACCATTTATAATTCTTTGGGTTTAAAAAATTCACAAAATTTTGATACCTATATTTATTTCTGAACTTCACCATTTTGTTTTTTGATATTATAAAAGAATTATTAGAAATAACTTTGATAAAAAACATAAGTCATAACCAAACTAAACTGAAATTATTATTCAAATACTCAAAAAAATCCCCTTCTTAAATTAAAGAGTTAGTGATGAGGATGATGATGATAATTTGACAACCCAACGTGTTATGGAAAATATTATTACTTTACAACGCAACGCAACAAAACCTAGCGGCAGTCATCCAAAACTATTCGAGGATTGCTAAAACATCTAATAATTATTATGTCATAGCTAACTTACTTTTTCCGAAAAAAGGTTGAAAATTGCGACATGATTAATTTGGGCAACTGTACATTACCCTAATAGCTAAGAGAATATCTGGGTATCTAGGGCCTTGAAGTACGCGCAACTCTCCAGAGCCTGCTTCCATTGTGTAAGAAAGCCAGGTCGGAGAGTTGCGCGCACTTCCCTTCTCTAGTTGGTATGACTCGGATATCCTACAAGAGAAGGATTATGAAGGCCCAATATGGGGGGGCGGATGTTAGTGATGGACCCGCTTTGTGCTCTATAGGGCCCCAATGCCTGTAGAGAGGAGACTTGTTGCTTTATATCTCACACTCATATTTTCACTTCACCCAACTTCAGCACTTTAGTTACAGATCTCTCCTTACAAACTTTCTAACGGAGATGTCCTCGTTGGTTTTCGTTTCTTAGTTTGAAGTATTAGTAATAATAATAATGAGATTTTTATCATATGTATGTGATTTTTTTTATCGATCAGCCTGATCAGGATAACTGGAGAGTAAATTCCTGAGGCAAATTTGTATGCGTATTCGTTTAAAAAGCGAAAACCAACGAAGGTATCTCGACAAGAAAATGTTTGAAAGGAGGTTCGCGGTGAAAGCAGAGAAGTTAGAGGATGTGTGGATGGTATAAACCCAGTCACCAACAAAAGGCTGCTTGTGCAGCTAGGGTCATGGAGGATAAGCAAGTCTCCCGCCTTTAAGTAACGTAATAAATGACCATGAGGGGGGATTTAAAGGCCTCTATCTGCAGTCAACCATATGTTTCTAATAGCAAAGATACAACTTGCCGTATGGGACACGAAACTATATATTTGAGAAAAACTAGAACTTATTGGGTATTATTAGTAGTGGTTCGATTTTATTTAACAACAGCTGATAGAACAACATCAATAGACAGCCAATGTAACCTTCCCCCAACCTGTTTCGCAAGATCCTCAAGATTTGGTAAAAGATAAAGGTGGTTTAAATGTATTTAGGTAATTATAACGCTACAGTTAAATGCTACAGAGAACAGTCACTACCAAAGGTCAATGATTCCTTAGTTTTGATATATCATTTCCTCTGTCCCTCGAAATGAGCTACTCTCTGGTTTAAACGAGCCAATAAAAACACTTTGGGGATGAATCTTTGAAAATGAGTTCTGGAATTTCCTTCATGGTGACAATCACCTTGAATCAAGCCAGAAAGATATTCTTTGAAAGGATCTTTGAGGTATTTTAAGCATTAACTTCTCGCCGCAATTACTGATGTGAGGCAGAAAAATCTAAGAAATAGAAGCACCAGCCTCCAAATTCAAGAAACAACGGGATTTCTTTTTATCCTCATGTTTTCCTTTTCTTTCCTTTAGAGATTTATCAACCTTCAAAATAGTTTTCTATTTTCCCTTTCGTGCGGTCCAGTATATATGGCTTTTATTTCATGGTTAATAATTTAAAAAAAAATGAAAGCCGGGGTATTTTGGCTGCCATAAAGTCTTGGAATAGCTTCGTAAAAGGGGGAGGGGGGAGGGGAGACAATTTGAAAGGTACACAGACTGAGTACCGAGAAGCCTACTTGGGGTGCTAGAGAGAGGGGTACAAATGTACTTGCTCATAGTTCGGAACAAAAGCGGATTCCATACAGAGGTATTTCCACCACATGCTCTGCTTAATCTTCCATCGCCAGGCTACGAACTACTCGAGTAAAAACGCAGCTTCCCATTATGAACGTCGTATCGGGTATGGTTACAACATTGCGGACCCTGCCATATGTTGCAGTGACCCAGAATGTTCTGCTCTCATGTTAAACTCTAAGTCTTTACTAATACACCCATCATACATTTTGTTTAGTGGTAAAAAATGGGGTAAAAAACAATTACAACCCGGCTGGAATGCGTTCGTTTATAAACGTCAATTTTAATTTACCTCCAAACGGCCATCAGTTCAACGACCGACACCTTGACAAGACTGAGAGTTATTTTGTGTTTTTTTCTGTCGAATTCTAAATTTAATTTAGAATGAGACTTTTTAGTCTAGTAAACATACATATTAGCCCAGAAAAGAGTCGGAGACAGGAATGAAGTATGATCTCGCCATGCACTATTCTCGCTGAAGTTTGCTTAACATGGTCACTGACTTGAAGCAGGGTCGTAACTAACATAAAACCACAGTCAATATTTTATTATCTGATGCAATACAAGAATTAACTGCCAGTCAGTTCAGAGGACCGACCACAGAAAAGCAGAGGACTCCAGCTGAGATCTGACACCTTTTCAGGAAGAAGGCTAATGAATTCATTTTCTTTTCCATTGCTCAGAAACAATGGTGGGAAAAGTTTCAAAAGGACCGACTTATCAAGATCGGTTTATTTGAGGACCGCAATCGGAAAGTTGATCATTTTTACAATTAATCCCCAAATAGGGACCGTTGATCAGGTTTTAAGTAACACAGGCGGTTAGATGTGGTTATAGTCTTCACAAACGGACCGACTAACGAGAATCCGGTCAATTTACTAAGACCGTAAAATCTGTCAGTTTTGCAAAATCGACTTTCTAATGCCTAGATTCTCACAAATGGAACGAGGCTTAGTAATTCGGTCTTTTCGGGACTCGCTCATACTCCAAGTGGGTATGGTTAGTGATCGTATCGAACCCTGCTTTGAGTAGGATCGACCGCGGTGGCTGCCATTTGCTGTAGGTTCCCAGGAATTCTGCTCACCCTCCCTTCCACTGAATATCATGGTATCCCTGCTTTTGACTTTGCCACCCACAGATTTGGTAATTGCATGGGACTTTCTTTTTACGGACTCTTCTGGCATTGTGGGAGTTAATTTGGCGCATTCATTCGACTCTTCTCTCTATAGCCTTCTTTCAGCCAACATTAGACCAATTTGTGTCTAATGCGTCTGTAGATAGAGAGGAGCAGGAAAAGGAACAAAGAAAAAATAATAGCGCAGGCGAGTTGCGAACAGCTTCCCGCGGCGCTAGACCACTGTTAGCCAGCGGCGAATCCAATCGGCCATCCTAAGTCTCAAAAAAGACTCATTCAAATGAAGCTTTTAAACCGCTCGCGTGCACTTCCCGTATGCTCTACGTCCTTCGCTGATCAAATTGATTTGAAATCCAGAGCTCATTTTGATCGTTTAAATTTAAACTGAGTTGTTCTAAACCTAGAGATGATGAGGTGGTTTCTTGTTTGAATGATCATTTAATATAATTGAGAGGATGGGGGCTACAAGAATACACAAAAAGTTGAGGATTAAAGACACCAGCTTGATTCAAAGATAAGTGTAGAGATGCTTAGATTGAGAAACGGTCAACCTATCGTATTTGGTCAATTAAGTCTGATCTTAGCTGAAGAAATTTTACTAGATTAAGAGGATGATTCAATCTGTTTAGGATGCAGAAGAGAGGGAATATAATAAACGGTATAAAATCTCATAGATAGATGGCTACTTCGAGTATACCACATATAGTCAAAGTTAATGGTTCCGTCACACATTAGCTAAAATAAAAGGTTGACTTTTAGCTGACATATTTGATAGGGAAAAGTGCAATGAAAGCATTAATTTAACACTATTATGCTTTACTGAAGTAAAATTAAGTTCTTTGGCATTTAGCTCTGGTTCGTTCAAGCAACTTCTTGACCTGGATAACTATGGTGGTATGGACACAAATGGTATTTTCTCCAATTTTTTAACGAATAATATATATGTATTAGCTGCTAAAGTCGGTGGTATAAATAAAGTATATATTTTATCACCTACTGCATGTATTTCTTTTTCCTGATTTGTCCTATTCTGAACATAACACTAACCAATTCACTAACGTTTAATCTCTGCCCAAACAAGGCTTTGGATTACTTGTTGTGAAAGAAGGAGAGAGAGAAGGAATCCCTCCCACCCTGACTTCCCCAGTTCGCCGTTGACCGCTCTAAATTCGTCTGCGAAAATTAGCACAGTGGAAAGACCATTAAGAGGGCATCGCGGCTTCGCGCTATGGAACCTTATCGCGACCCAAAGCAATTCAGGAAGTCTGAGGGCAATAAATCTCTCTTCACATCTAGATAATTTCGGGGTATATATTCGACATTTCAGAATTCACAGGCAGATTGTGTCTGAAGCCGCCGTCCAGTACGTTAGGCGTAACGTCTTCGTTAGTCGAGAGGAAATCGACTACATTCTTGTCCAGAGAAGAATTGAGTGATTGTCGAAGAGCAAGGGAAGAGCTAGTCGTCACTCAGTGTTGTTCATGGAGATAGTTAGGCGCGCTTCAACCCTTCTCACCACGTCTTCGGATTTTAAGGATCGGAAAATCCATCCCAGAAGCCTCCTCCGTTTGCCTCTTAAGGATAAGAGGCACCTCCAACGTCAGTCTCCCGAAGTTGAATTGAGCGTCCCGTGAGACGCCCACAAGTTCAAGGTCGAACTTACCTACCTGTTTCTACTCACTGCACATCAAGGTAAAATGGATTTAACACCCGCTTCGTCACGCTACTCTCACCTTTACCGCGTCGAACCTCAAGGATCCCCTTTGCTCCGGAACTTGCATAATTGTAAAATCATTACTTAATTAATTATCCCTCGGTTCAAACTTAATTGATAGTGTTAATCATCTTAGAAGTGAACCGTCAATATTTAATTGCATTGCTATTTAACTTGCCCTAAATGTATATGTAATCTTTAGTCCTATTAAAGTATATTTTTGTAACCGTGTTTGAATATTCATTGGCCTAGCAACTGTGTATTTAAAGCACTCTTAGAACCATCCCCAGGTGGAGCCTTAATTTCGGCCGGCCAATAGGCCTGTATGCGTATAACGGCGTAGACCCGGTCATAGCACGACACTCGTCCTAGTGTTGTTGTTACTGAATTGGTGATGTTTAGAGGTTCAAACGCGGTGCTAACTCCATTTTCATAAGTGAATTATATCTTGTTGTCCTATCATCTTTTTATGTGGAGTAATTGATTTTTTTTTTTTATACCTAATTTCTTACATTTTCCGTAGCATGTTGCATTCCGTGCTGGAGCCTTGTTGTCCATAGTTTTCTGACTTTTCCAGTTTGGTTTCAATTTGTAATAATAATAAAACTTATACATTTTTTTTTAAATAAGGGTGGAGGTAGATGACAAACTCCAGCTCATTTGACGTGTCCATCCATTGGGAGGCTACCCACAACCTAATATAGGCCTATCCTTTGAGTATTGCTCAGCTCTGGATATTTAAAACAACTAGATACATCAGAAGACAAAAGTAATTCCACCTTACCATGACCCATGCAAATACCTGTGGTTTCGAAATATAACCGAGAGAGGGCGATGATAATAAAATACGAAGGATGTGTCACTTCGAACTAATTAGTAAATATTGTATAACCATATTTCTTTTAGCAAATTCAGATGAAAGGGAGGCATTTCAATCTCATCAGCCCCACCCTAAAAAAAACAACAACAAACTGTAGCTGCATAGACGCAACGACATTACACTTCGTCTTTTAATTCTTGATGTGCCAATGAACTGCGGCACATTTACACCACTGCTAACACTCGAGAATAGATGAAGTGAAGCCTCATCAAAGTTTTACATTCGTATAACTGGTGGAAAATGAAGTGAAGTCGATTGTTGGATCATCAACCTAATCGCGTTCCAATTTGACAGTAACTAACCAAGTTCTGCAAGAACTGGTTGTTACTTTTAGGTTTATAGTGGGTAAATAATGAATTTGCTCAGGTGGACGTACGATACCAGAACAAAGATCAGTATGGTATCACAGAGAGTAAAAAAAAAAAAAAACAATGTGGAGATCTGCGCCTAGAAAAGTTCTTGAAAAGAGGTTCTTAGTGAAATTAAGCTAATTAAAAAATATTACAAAGAACTAAAAGAGACGAATTAATTCGATAAGACCCAGGGGAAGCGCCACTCTCCTGACTGCGTCTCAATTTCCGCGAAAAACAAGGATCCCCTAAGGCAAATCAGCATTCCACAATAGTCCAAAATAATATTAGGGCTTTACCAGAATACATCCACCCAATTAAAAAAAAGAAAATATTAGCTCTTTTTTTTCCAGACCTATTTTTTTTCCGAGCAGTTGAAATCTTTCATCAGAAACTAGACTTTAAGTATCCTTCAAGTTTTTCCATTTTGAAATCCTCAATCTTCATTGCCTTGTGTCGTCGTCATGTTATAATGACCATGACGTGAGAGTAAAAGAACCAGCCCTGAAGGGCGCATTATAAATACCTATTATTATTACCTAAAGCTTTGCCACTCTTACCAATTCGGGCTGAATATTTTTACTACCTGTAATCTTAGTAACTACGCTACGCGTAGCTTAGGTTATCGACCGATGCAATTACTTATCAAAAATCCTGACAAGCAAAATTACTCATAATTGCAAGTAGCAATATTAACAGCACGAAATGTTTGTTTCTAATTATTTTGCTATCTATTTTCAATTGGTCGGGAGACCAACACAAATTTATATTTGGCGTATTACAGTATTTAATTCAATCAAATTAATTCAACTTCTCATCGTTTGTATTTTGTATACGAGCTTGTACCTACTGCTTATAATACGCCCTCCCAAGCTCAGCATTTAGGTTAAATAATGATATGGCATATCTGTCATTCTCCCTTCTATTCACTTTTACATTTATTCACTTATCTATTTTCCCTTTCCCTCTTTCCTCACAAAGCCACAAGGACCCACCGTGTCCCTCAAATCCCCCCCAAAATGGAACTACAAGATAGGCCCATGGCTCATCCTGAATTTAAAAGCTTTACCATAAATCAGTTGATATATACATGGTGTCCTCAAAAGTCTCGATACATAGCTAATAATTTCAACAAGAAAAATAAGTTTCCTGGCTGCTATGTGTCAATACGGTCTGAGGTTAGGCCTACGAACTTCATTGATCTTTGCCCATATAATTTGGGGTGTAGAGATTGCTTAGAGGATATGGGAAGCCTGTATTTATTTTCTAAAGGAGGGCGACTTTTAGAACACCCAGTGCAGTGAATTAGGGCAACGATTCGTGGGAGGAAGACGAAGCTCTTGAATAGAAGAGAACAAATGGGCAATTCCAAGCGCGAAGTCACTTAGGAGAGTCACTTTCAAATATGGAGACGTGCAAAATTTTGTAGTGACAATTGTGAGGAGGACCAAATTGAGGATTTGGTCCCCATTTTGCTCCCCCCCTTTGCATGAAAATTCTTCATAAATACAATTAGTTACGAATTCAGTGTTGACATGAGTATGAACATAATACAAACAGTGTGAATGTTATGAGATATAACATTCACACCAATGGCAACGAGGGACGGGGGGGGTATGTAGAAAAGTGTGTAAGGAGAGATCTGCAAAGAAAGTGATGAAGATGCGCAAAATAATAGCTAGGTAAAATATAGATGGCGGTCACTAGAAGGGAAAATGGTTGTTAAAAACACACCCCAACTCGAGCAATGAGGGAGCGATGAATCCTCCCCCCCTCCCGGCCCCGAACATGGATGAATGGACGAAAGCCGGTCGGCGATCAGACTGTGAAATAAGATGCTGGCCAAGAAAATATGTGAGAAGAGGCTTGTAAAAAAAGAAGAAAAATCCTAAAATTTAAATGTCTAGAAGGGATAAAGCCTAGGTAGTCTCAATCTAGTTTAAGACTGCCGGGAGAACTAGGGTCGGGCGAGTATGTCCATCCAGGTGTAACAATCCTCACGTGCTAGTTTAACGTCAGATCCAATCAACCTATAACAGCCACCGAAATGTCGTCCTGACCGAAATTGGGTGCCCATCCGGAATCTAAGCATAATCAATGAGGCTCAACTTTCCCATAGTGGAAAACGACATTTACACTCGGTTTGTTCGTAACTTTTATCATATATGACTACAATATACATGTTACTGATCGATGTAAACTGGTATAAACACGATTATTTCCTTTTAAAATTCAATCAAATAAAAATCTTTAACGCTTGAATTATGTTATTCTGTCGTGGCTTAGAAAGTCCCGAAAACGCGACCTAAAAATCAATTCTGATAAACAAAATCTTCATCTAAATTGACATTTCTTTTTGTAACGCTTTAACGTTGCATACAAGTCTAATCCCTTGTTGGATTACTTATCTGTTTGAAGTTATTTACGACTAAATTCATTACATTCTAGATAACTGGCATACATACATGACTCCACGACTGACACGCGATGCGACGCAGAAACCCCCTACCCCCCATTGTTGGGAAGAACGTTCAAAACACGTTTGAAACTTGAAGCCACAATTGTGAACAAGTAAGAAAAAATGGATGAGTTATTGTTGTTGTTGTTGTTGAAGAAGTTCTTCTTCTTCTTCTTCTTCTTCTTCTTCTTCTTCTTCTTCTTCTTCTTCTTCGTAGTTTCGGATGTAGTGTAGCGGACTAGCCTCGAGTGGACATTAGGGTCTTTGCTGGTCCTAGATTCTGTAGTTCTGTAGTTCTTCTTCTCATCATGTTAAAACGAAGAATTGAATATTAACGTGATCATAAGACCCAGAAAGTTTTAAAGGGGTGTGTAAAGAAAAAGAGTGAGGTTAGGGGGAGTGTAAGAGTGTGAAAGTTATAGTGACCTGAATAGAGAAGATTATATACTTGTACTAGGGTCGTAGAGGGTTCGCTACTCCCCACAGAGAAGAGAGAATGGAAGATAACGGAATATAACAACTAGTACAACGTTTAAAAGAACGGCCATGGCAAATTTCCTCGACACTAAATTCTTGGGTGGAGAGGGTGCAATCGAAGAGGGCGTTAAACGACAACTGGGGGCTATGACCTAGCTGAGTAGAAACTAAGCAACATTGGGTATGCTTAGGCGTCAGATGAGAGATCCCGGGTTACATGATAGGTGATCGCTACCAAAGAGATAAGAAAGTGTGTCAAAAGAACGAAATACTTGAGCGAGGAGGGTTTTGTTTTGTTCGCAAGTCTTATTCAACTTTTTTCCTCTCTTCCTTTATGTCCACGTGTCCAACTAGTCATGGCCAAAAATTCTGGCAGAGGCGTATTTTGCCTCATAAACACCCGAATAAACAAAGAATGGTCCTAAAATGGCCCCTTAACTGCAACGCCTTCGAATGATCCATAAGCATTATTACCTGGTGTCATCGGCCACAAATAACCAAGTGGCTCGGGTTCCACCACCGCATATATATGGGTTCACAATGAGTCAGAAACGCCCTAGATTCTTAGTCCGATCGAGAATCCTTTGGGTGCATCCCCCTCAAAAAGTCAACCCTCGACCATTAGTAAGCCAAGAATGGAGAACCACCCCTCAAGATTTCCCTCTCAAGTCGATATCAAGCCCGAACGAATCCCAGAAATAATTCACTTTTATCTCTTTTACGATGGGTCATAAATCCTAGGAAACTTATACATATCATTTTGACTATAGTGTAAGATGTTCTAGCAACAAAATTTGACTCTGACAAAACTTTTGTTCTTGAATGTCCGTCTCTGTGTCTGTATCGTGTTTTTTTTTCACTCTGCTTTTAGTCACCTGCAGCCATATACCGTCATTGACGGTCCCTAATTATTTTGTTTGAAAAAAAATTCCACGAAAATTTCGCTGCAAAAGGGAAGTATTTTTTTTAAAAAGCGTTAAACTTAGAGAATAAAGTCTCTGTCAGGAATCAGGCGAGGACCCAGGAGAGGTCAAGGATAACTTAGAAAAGTTGCATGCGATATTTGTATATAACGCCCGATTTGAAGGAAGCACTCCGCTAACAAAAGCCACTCCCATGTTTTTTGTATGTAGTTGGGAAATCCCACCTGTATTACCCAAGTTCTCTGACATCAACCGAACAGAATTATGTAAAATTCGTTATCTGCATATCGAGATATCTCTCATATGCACCTTGGTTTCGATATTACATTGCGATGTGCAAAGACTAATCTTACCAACTTTTGGAGCGGATGGTAGCTTACCACAGAAGCGTTGATATTTTAAAAGTTAAGACTAGTGGGCAGCGTCTGTCTGATTGTGGAATGAGATTGCAGAAGACATCGATAGATGTTAGAGATAACAGCATCCATAACAGCTCAAATACCGGGCCTATTCAAGACGATTTTGTCGGCCATGCAATAATTCAATTTCGGAAACGAGGACATCAGTTCGGCCGTAAAGACGAATAGAGCATAGGGAAAACGAACTTGACCCACTGATTGCGGGTGTTCTTAAAGCAAGTAGTTGGGTGGTCAATTATCAGAAATGACGTTTTATGCTTGACTTCCGCTCCCGAAGAGAAGTTACAAAGACCTCTTCTGTCTGGGCGTTTTTTTTCATTATTATTAATTAATTTTGTAGTGAATTAAATCAAGAAATTTTAGGTCCGCACTTAAATTTATTCTCATTTTTCTACCCCAAATTGAGAGTGATGAAGGAAGTGTTTGATTTAACAGAATTATTACCTTTAGCTGTTTGGCTGGAGCCATCGAGTTGGCAAAACGATGTCTTTGAACGCTGTTTCGGCTGTACCACGATAAATGCAAGCCCTAAATAATAAGAAAATATTACTTAAACAAGATTCTTGGGTAGTAGATTTGTTGTAAGAGTGAAACTTAAGAGGAAATTTATTAATTTTGAAAAAAACACACAAAAAAACAGAAATCATTTTTACCAGAAAGTTTTCGGGAAAAAAAATCGCAATAACCTTGTAAATTCAGGAAAAGGGATAATTTGTGGAAAAAACATAGCTGAGTAACTGAAAGAGGAGATTATTTGGGGCATTAGGAACTGAACAGTAATGAAAGCAGGTTCTTGTGCGGGTTCTTTGGAAGAGAAAAGCGAATGTCTAGATTCCTGAGCTGGATTTAAACATGAAGTAATCGACCCTTGTAATGAGTTAAAGCACAAAGGTGTTGATTGCACAAAGTGGGGCCAAGCAGAAAACGGGATACACAATCATGAGTGGTTTAGATGCAAATGAAGCTAAGGGGAGTGGCAAATGTCGAGTTTGACTGTGTTTCATTGTTCGAGATTTAGTATCTATAATAATACCATGATTAGGCTGTTTAAATTTACGTACCTGGCTTTGTCAGAGAAATTAGGGCCAGTTAAAAGTTCAGATTATCTTACACGGACCCAGTTAGTACATTTACCTTGTTATAAAGAACATAATAATAATAATAATAATAATAATAATAATAATAATAATAATAATAATAATAATAGGGAATAAAATGGGATACAATTAAAATGCGCGGAAAAATACACTCTTACTTTAATTTAATAAACAGCAAGTATCCTAAAACAAGTGATGTGTTGCCGTGATATGTGATTACACCCCCGATTCGGACGGTCTGATACCATTTCAAAGGGAACCTGGTTTTAAGTGACACCCACACAGTGATGGATCGCCACAGTATATAGCAACAGCGGCAAAATCGACTAATATATATATATATATATATATATATATATATATATATATATATATATATATATATATATATATATATATATATATATATATATAACTACAGACAGTAGAATGTTATAATGAACTTAAACATATTTGTTCAATGGTATTAAATTCTTCAGGTTTAGATAACAAAAAAAAATATCGCCGGCATAAGAAAGAAATGGTGCGTTTTGAATTTCTTCAGGATCTAAACTTTGTTTGAAGGAGTTTTTCATACAATTTCTAAGATTAGTTTGGTTTGCTGTATTTTTAGCCCCACTACATAGTTTCATGTTTGAGTAACTTCGGTCGACAGTCGTGATCCCCATCCCCTTAAATAATAATAAAATAAATGTTATTATTAATAATAAGTAATAATAATAATAAATTAAAATAGGAAATTTACAAATAAATTTAAGTTTCCTTTTTAAATTACTTTTCATAGGAAGTAGCCCATGTTTTGGGGGGAGAGGATAGATAATTTTCTTTCTGCATCATTGTTTATGTCGGCTCTCAGTCTAAACCGACCCTGCCCCGGCTAACCCTGGCCGTTTTTTTTCACCCCGGCCCAGGCAAAATTACGAACCCGGTCGGTCTTTAGCTCTCAGAGGCCAAGCGATTGTTTTTCTTCGCTTTCAACAAGAACAGATACCAAATAAGTTAAATTGATACCCCGGCAATTTTCTATATTGTTGGCAGATTTTAATGGTGAAAATCCGAGTAGGAAACGTCACTAACAAATAAATTGCATAAGTCAGTGAACCATGTTTCCCTAGTCTAACTAGGGCTTCTTTACCGGGATTCCGTTTTTCCCGGATCCCGTCCATATTTTATCTACGAGATTTCCCGGGAAATCCCGCATTCATTTGTAAAATTTTAATTAAAATTGATATCAATATTTTTTAATAATATTTCTTTCATTATTTATCAGTTAAATTCATAATAAAGAATGCAAAGATGCTATAAAATATATAGACTTGTACAATATGTATATTATGAAATATTTTGAATTATTATTATTTTTTGTAATATTCAAATGACTTAGAAAAATTAATTTAAGAAAAATATATAGATTAAATAGTCTTTATTCTTCAACATTGCGCAGGCGCGGATGCTGTATGATTTAACTCAACCGGTCACTTCAACAAGATCAGAAACTCAAATAAACGCATTATAGCAAGTTGTGCAATTTGTTAAAGCACCACTCTTCCATTTATATTGCTATTTGTGATTGTAACAAAGATTATTTGCATTTCTTATATTAGCCAAATCATTTACAAAAATTTATGCCTTAATATAACTTATGTAGACGGACCCTTATAATGTCAGTCATTTGTTTGGAAATATTTGGTGAAAAATTCGGAACTACAATCAGCAACCTGTAAAGAGTGTAAAGTTCAGGTAAAGTATAAAGGTTGGTCTACTACTGGTATTATCAGACATTTGCATAAGAAGCACAATATTAGAAGGTCTTCTACTATTGAATCTGATGTTAAACGTACAAGTGAGGAAAATGAAGGTACTAGTAGCAAGCGGAAAGCCTCCCAGCACACTGTAACATCGTTTCTAATAAAGAAGGAAACTTTGCAAGAAATAGTTACAAGATTGTCTACTCTAGATGGTGTCGCTATCAATTTTATTATAAAAAGTGAATATATTAGAAAACCATTGACAGACAGAGGATATACTTGACCAAAAAATCCATCCCAGGTAATGGATCTTGTTCATTCACACTACAAACAAATAAAAGTGTAATTTCTAAAATTGATAGACATATAAATTCAGGAACAAGGTTTAGTTTATCATTAGATGAGTACATATTTCTAAACAATAGTTGGTATTTGAATATTAATATTCACACAACGGAGGGAAAACTTTGGAACCTAGGAATGGTGAGGATTTCTGGTTCTCTACCTGATAAAGCTGTTGTTAAAGTAGTCAAAGAAAGTTAGATGAATTTAGTATTTCTTTAGAAAAACACGTGGTAGCTTGCGTTACCGATGGTGCACCTGCAATGAATAAATTCAGAAGATTAATTGAATGTGAGCATCAATTGTGCTATTCACATTGAATCCACTCAGCAGTGTGTGATGCTTTGTATCAGAAATCATCTACCCACCTTGCAATCACATTTTCTGTTGAAAACCAACCTGAAGTAGATCACCAAAGGGATGGCACAGATTAAAGTGAAGATAATTTCAATCATGGTATTGGATTGAAAATATTATGTCTGACTCTGAACATTTATGATTTATTCGAAATAGATATATCATCTGAATTGCACGAAATCGACGTGTCTCAAATTATCCATCAAATCAGAAAATTAGCAAAGATGTTTCGGAAGTCACCTGTGAAGAATAATGTGTTGCAAGAATACGTTAAACAGGAGCACGAAAAATTATTACATCTATTTTGGATTCTAAGACTGGGTGAAGCAGTCTTTTAGACATGTTAGAACACTTTATGAAAATCAAATCATCCGTCTCGAATGCTCTCAATGATCTCATTAAGATAAAGATAATTTTAACCCTGATAAACAAGAAGTTGATATAATTCGTGACATAGTGGCATTGCTAGAATCATTAAAGCTTGCAGTTGAAAAGCTAGGGAAAATAAAATCAAATTTACTTTCAGCAAAATATATTATTTCTTTTGTCTTGAACGAACTAAAACAACTGAACACTGTTTTTTTTTCAAAAACTACTTGGATTCTTCATTCAACGCATAACAGAGAGAAGAAACGAGAAATTGATGGGTCTCTTACATTACTTCACTGCTGGGAAAAAATATATAAAGTTCACAATTGACAGCAGTTTGCCAGCCTTACCTAATAAGGAAGTGATAATTTTATAGCACAACAAATATTTCATCATCTTATGGAGAGCCTGCTAGTTCTCTTTCTAGCGAAGTAGATGAACTTCATTATGTACAAGAACCATCAACTGTCCCTTTGCCGAATGCAATGACTTTAGCTGATAAGCTAGTTGGATTTCTAGTTTTGTTATTTGTAGGTGTGTTTTTTTGTGTGTCAGAGTAAGATACAAAAAAAAACCACACCTACAAATAACAAAACTAGTGATGCAGAACAGTTTAAAAAATGAATTAGTAAGTTTGGAAGCAACAGGAGTAAAGTCTAAGAAAATAGCTCTTATTTTGAGTGTTTTAAATACCATTCCCCCCTCCCCCAATAGAGTTTTCAGCAGCAGGACTTTTTGTGAGTAAATTGAGAACGAGCTTGAGCGATCAAAGTAGTGACCATTTTTGTTTTTTTGAAATTTTATTATAAAAATTTGCATTAACATTAATTTAGTTTAAATTAATTTTATTTACTAATTTTTTGTCACATTCATTATTCCAATTTTTTAGTGTTAAAACTATTTTTTTATGGAATTTATTTTTTTTAACAATATAAAGATTGCTTTTTTGTACATATATACTTTATAAGCATTCACTAGTCAGTAATAGTTTTTTTATGGATATGAATTTGTCATCATCATCATCACTAACTCTATCGTTTAAGAGAGGAATTTTTTGGACTATTTGAATAATAATTTCATCTTAGTTTGGTTATGACTTATGTTTTTTATCAAAGTTATTTCTAATAATTCTTTTATAATATCAAAAAACAAAGTGGTGAAGTTCAGAAATAAATATAAGTATTAAAATTTTATGAATTTTTTAAACTCAAAGAATTACAAATGGTGAAGTTCAGAAAATTTATTTTTATATATTTTCTTCTATTCTAAAACTCTATATTTTAGCAAAGGGTAGAAATTTAGTTTAGAATTCGTTTTTAAAATTATCATAATTGGTGAAGTTCAGAAAATTTATAAAAAATTAACCATGGCTGCCTTTTTTAGATTTTAAATTTTAATCTTAGTAGCGAAGCTCAAGCTCCCCCGTATGGGGGAGTCGCGAAGCCATTGCCTGGTATTTCTAATAAATATACAATTCTCACAAAAACATTTTATTTTACTTTATCTTAGACGTAGGAGAACATAAATTAAAAGATGATTTAAAACGCTAATACTATTTTTTATATTAATTTCGTATTCTTTTATATTTTAATTTTAAAATTAAATTATCAATCTTATCCCGGAATTTCCCGGGATCCCGGGAACATTATATTTTTCCCGGAATCCCGCGAGAAGCAAAAATCTCTGGAAATGAGAAGCCTTAGTTCCAACTGAGATATGCATCAAACGGTGTTAATAGGAATTTAAATACAGGACTAAAAGTACCAGACATAACTAGCAAAGCATATCGAGTGTGCTAGAAGAGAATTAATACTCGATGGATTAGGCACCTTTTAAAAAACAATAAGACGAAACCAACGAGGGTACCTCTGCCAATATTTTATGTAGAGGACGCCGCACAACTCTCCTGAACCTGCAGGGCACTTATTTTCAAAGCCGTGAAAAACGACAGTTTATGAAATAATGTTTATAAAGGTTCTAAAGAAAGTGGTGAAGTTAGGGAATGTGAACTACTCGAATGGTTTAAAGGAAAGTACATACTAGGAATTGCGAAACGAAATAGGTGGAATCGAGGGTACTTACTAGGGCCTGCCATTCAGTGGACAGAATGAGTGAGATACTGGACAAGAGAAAAACGGTGAATGAACAAAAGAATGAAAAGGAACAAAAACATAAAATAGAGGAAATCACCGCTAGAAAGTCGATAAGGAGAGACCCGAAAAAATCCTCTGAAGGAGATTCCAAATACTGTGAATACATTTGGCACAGGAACTCATTGGAATACTCTCGCCCCCTCTTGCGGGGGCTGAGGACATATCTATTTACATGTATGGAAATATAAACGGTTTCGTTTGCAATTAAATAAACCACAAACCATTATCTGGTGGGAAGAAGCTCCTTTTCTCCTTATTTGACTAAAATTACGAGGTCGAACAATCCTTATCCTTTGCCATCCAAACCAAGGTCCCAGATTCCAGGGTCGGGTTTTTTGGGGGGAGGGAGGGTCCACTTTTCACTGTTTACCACTCCGTCTGCCGGGGTTAGATTGGCCCTTTGGTATTTTCGTCATATGTTTTGTTTCGCATCGGCAAACTGCACCAATTCATCGGGGGAATGGATGACTTCATCCAATCAGAAGTCGTGGATAGTTAAAAATACGGTAACAAATATTGCTCCAATAAAACCCGTTCGCCTTCGAGGTAGGGAAGTAAAAGAACCTTCGGGAACAACCATAGTAAAAGAGTAATAACCATATACAGGGTCGGATCTAGGCACAAGCGATAAAAACAACCGATGGGGCCCCACATTTCTAGAGGGGCCCCTAAAACGCATAGATATATTACTCCTAGTAGAGATGCGTGCCGCTAACCGCCCGCCAGTTCACCATTTATGCAGCTAACCGCCAGCTAAATTTTGCCTCTAATATTTTAAGCAGCTAACCACCCACTAAATATTTTTACGATCTTACGTCGAGTACATACGTACTTTATAAATAATAATTAGGTACTCTGGATGAAATGAATATAGATTATAGATCACATTTCTCAATCTTTGCAGTTTCAAAAATTCATTTTGTAATCAAATAGAAATTTTTACCATAGTTAAGTTAGTAATATATAAAATGCGATTATCTATTTAGAAGTTTTTAAACAAATCATAGACAATTAAAAAAGTCTATAAAAATTATATAGTTTAAAAATTCAACCTGCCAAGCAGTTTTTTTTTTTTTAGACAAACCGTATAAAAACACAACAATAATAAATATCAATAATTTTTGTCAATGTTGGCCTATTTTAAATTTTTAAATACCTATTGAATAGGTATTTTATATGAATAGGAATGAGATCGGACAACAGAGTTTTCTTTTACGGAGAGATCCATTCCTGTTAGGGAACGGCGAGCATTGATGCTCACCGTGGGGTCAGTTACAGAACAGGAATGGATCTCTCAGTAAAAGAAAACTCTGTTGTCCGATCTCATTCCTATTCATATAAAATACCTAAATCTGACCTTCTTATAATTGAGTCCCTTTTAATGAAATATAATCAGCCTCAGTTAAATAAGGACTCTACTTACACACCGCTATATATTACCTGATTAATTTCATTTGATTTTTTTTAACTAGTCACCATGAATTAGTTACCACTTAAAAAAACAACTAGCTAACATTTTTTGTTGTTGTTTTTCGACCAACCAACTACATGGATAAATGAACCAACTAATATTTAATCACATCTTTCGCGGTAGTATAATTTTTAAATTCATTCATTCATCTCACAGCTTTCTCCGATTCAGGTAACAAATTTTAGTGTATTTATTGAGGTTTTCCTTTTCTTCTAATTGTAACTTTATTAATTTCGTTTGAATTTTATTTATTTTTTATCTTAATATATAGATTTTTGTCCTTTATATTGCATTTTGATTTTTTTCTTTTTGTTTTACATCCTAGTACATTTTTAGCCTAAAGCCATTATTTATCATTGTTCTCATAATTGTTAAGCAATTGTTTTCATATAAATCTTTAATATTCTAGCCTAGAAGATGGGTCCAGAGCCCGAAATGTTGGCAATATATGTTATATTCAGTACTTGCTCTCTTTTCCTGCCGAAGATCCGGCTTGCTAGAAGCAGAAACACACGTGTATATATATATATATATATATATATATATATATATATATATATATATATATATATATATATATATATATATTAATGTATTTGTTCTATGTACCAGGTTTAACCACATCCAATGGCTTAAATGTGGATGCAGGGTACGTTATCGCAAACACCTAGAACTTCCGCAACACCTGATGGTCAAGGCAAAAAACAATGCAATATATGCTGTTTTACTATTCCAACTCATAATTCGCCATCTTAGCATCAATATGCACCGCCACTTGATCCAGTTGACTGGTCATTTCCGATGGCGGATTCAGAGAGGACTAATTTGGTAAGTAGAGGACCACTGCAATGCTCTCCATTTTTCAATTTCCCTAAAAATGAAAGTGGTAGAAGTGTCCACCATCATTATTTTCATAGGACTCTTATTAATGGAGAGCAAATGAAGCGAAGTTGGCTTGTATATTCAGTGAAAGGCAATGCAATCTACTGTTTCGCTTGTAAATTATTTTTGAAGAAGTCATATATGCTAATTAAAGATGGTTACACTGACTGTGTCAATGTAGGCACCTCACTGAAAGCTGATGAAAACAGTTCAGATCATAACAAAAGCATAGTAATGTGGATGGAACTTGCAATCTGTTTGAAGAAAAGGGAAGTAATCGATCAGAAAGAAATTTCTCTTCTGGAAGCAATCAAAAATCGCTGGCGAGATATATTGATTCGCTTAATTTGCATTATTCAGTCCTTAGCAGAAAGAAATCTTGCTCTCAGAGGGACTACGGAAATTTTGCATAATCCCAACAGTAGAAATATTTTGAAGGAGGTAGAATTGATTGCAAAATTCGACCCAGTACTGAAAAATCATATCAGCAGAATTGCCAGTGGGAAGAGCGCTAAAACATATTTTGGCAAAGGAATTCAAAATGAACTTATTTCCTGTATTAGCAATAAAATTATTGTTGTAATAGTAGCAGAAATCAAACAATCCAAGTACTACGCCATCATTCTGGATTGTACTCCAGACCTTAGCCACAAAGAAAAAATGTCAGTAATCATCAGAACTTTGCAAATCAATCAACAGGTTTGGATTTGTCCTCTCTGATTCTGAACATGTTGGAGGAGCTAAGTATCCCATTCGACGATTGCAGGGGCCAATCATATGATAATGGTGCTAATATAAGAGGAAGAAATAAAAGTGTACAGGCAAGGTTGTTGAAGAAATATCCTCGTTCTTTATTTGTTACATGTGGGTCACATACTTTAAACCTGATTGTGGGAGATGCTGCAAAAGAGTCCTTAGATGCCATCAATTATTTTGGAGTTGAACAGAAGCTGTTCAATTTGCTATCAGCATCACTCCAAAGGTGGGCAGTCCTAAAAAATCAGGTGGACATAACTCTCAATTCCTGGAGTGAAACCAGATGGGACGTAGACTGAAAAGTATACAACCATTGCGCTTCCAAGCGAGTGGCGTCAGAAAGGCTTTAATTGAGGACAGAGACACGGTGCATGATGGAATCACAAGAATTGAGGACCAATCTCTAGCAGAAGAAATCGGTTCATTCAGGTTTCAAATTTGTACTGCAGTTTGGTATGAAATTCTTAGTAAAATAAATATAATTAACAAGCTCCTGCAGTCAGAAACAATGCAGCTGGATGTAGCATTAAACCTCTTAAAGAAAACTAAAAACTCATTGACCGCCTATACAAATGATGGGTTTGCCTCTACACAAATTATTGGAAACGAAGCATGTGAGGAAATGAATACAGATGCAGTTTTAAAAGAAAAGAGACTCAGAAATACGAAAAAAACAGTTTGAATATGAATCTGCAGACGAGAAATTCGAAAATGCAATGAAAAGGTTAGAGATTTCATTATTTAATGTAGTGGTTGATGGGGCACTTATATCTCTGGATGAAAGATTTACGACTCTGGAGGTAGTAGAAAATAAATTTGGTGTACTTACTAAATATCACAACGTGGATGAAGAAACACTAAAACAGCAATGAGAGTACATCGGAAAAACCCTTACCTGCGGAGAGGATGCTGATATTGACTGAAATGAATTGGTCACAGAGATTCAGAACCTCTAAAAACAGAATGATGCAATGAAAGGATTTGAATTGCTTACTTTTATTCATCAAAAAGAGCTGAAGGAGTTGTATCATAATCTTTGGATAGCTTTAAGAATATATACCACTCTTCCAGTTACAGTTGCATCAGCAGAACGTAGCTTTTCAAGCTAAAACTCATAAAAATCTATCTGAGATCTACCATGGCTCAAGACGGCCTCAGTGGATTAGCCATCATAAGTATTAATCATATTAGTGGAAAAGAGATATCTTATGACGACGTTATTGATGATTTTGCAGCCAAGAAGGCAAGAAAAAGACTTTTAAGGAATACTATAACTAGAACATAAATACCTATTATCTGTTTACCACATAGTTTAGTGTGTTGATAATATCAAAATGATGAATTTTTATATACTTATATCTGTATAAGTAATCGTTCCTTCTGTTTGAATCCAACACAATTTCAATACTATGCTTATCTTTTCATACCATTTGTATAATTGTGCGTAAATTCTATTAATGCTTATCATGAATGTAGTGTAAGTGCTTACAAAGTAAAATTGTACATAGGAAAATGCAAATGACCACAATAGTTAGGGGGCCTAAAAATATAATCTTGCTTAGGGCCCCCAAAAGGCTAGATCCGGCCCTGACCATATAACTCCCGTGAGTAGACACCGGATGCTTAAGACAATCTCAGGCCAAAGTCGATGACGGGGTTGTAAATTCAAGGTCCTCCTTTATTCGCCTTATTTGGCATTCTTGGTCTTCGCAATTGGCACTGGGACTTGAGAATCCACCCCAAAGACTACTAGTACCCAACATCAAGAGGACCTCGTTTATAACAACATCTAACAAGGGCATCTCCACCAGTAGTCTTTTGAAAAGTTTGTAAAGAAAGTGAATTTAGAGGCACACAGTCCAAATACTTAATTCGCTAAGGATGGGGAGGTCGCGCAGCTCTCCATAATCTGTTACCATGCGGCAAAGAGGGCAGGGCGTTACAGAAAGAGGACGAAGGGACAACAGAGCCCGAACGGCGAAGGTCAAATCAAAGAAGGACTCTAGCTTTTGCCCCCATAGCATCGAGCAAAAGGGACGAGAATTCTTCCTTGTTTACTACCTCTCGAAGCCGCGGTGAATGTGACGTCGAACCTATCGTTATGAGGGTTGCAGGAAAGTCCTGCAGGACAGAAGCCGTGTTACCAAGCAGCCCTGGTCGAAACAAAAGTTTACACCTCAACCGAACAGGAATAAAAATGCGACCCAGAAACGAAGCGCGGACGCAAGACGCGAAGTCCAGAACAAGCAGGTATGCATGGGATAATAATTAGCATTTACATGAAACCAAGCGTAAAATAACGATGCCATACATCTTCAGAGAACGGGGTTGCAAGATTTTTTGTACACAAAGTGGTGTGTTTAGGGACTGGAAAGACGCGTAACTCTCCAGAAGCTACCTACAGCCCAAAATGAGGGGAGATCCTTTCAAGGATATACGGAATAATCAAAATACGGAAGAAATTAAATTGACCTGAAACGGTTAAAACACATAACCCCTTGAGGGGAAAATATTCCCTGGCAAATCCGCCGTAAGAACCCTAATTTGACTAATAACGTGGTAGTGACGTATTTGGCAAGGGGGCAATCCCGCCTTCCATCTCATCGCAGAGCTGTGCCCGAAACGGGGGAAAATGATTCCCACGTGTGAATCAGATACGACAAATAATTGACAAAACGTCCTTCCATTCGATTCCGCATCGACAATTTCGACAAAGAGCTCGAAGTCCGTCATGAACCTGCAACGAAAGAGCGGAGGCGAGTAATTGTTAATTAGAACTCGAATTCAGAGTCCTGTGCAAAAGACATGAGAGCCTCTAAAGTTCAAGGTCTTCTTCTCTGCCGACCGCTTCAGTTTCCCTCAACGGCCCCAAAGGACCAAACTCCCCACCGACTGGACTGAATCTCCCCCCCCCCCGTTAAAGATCTCATTCTCCCTCTAAAATTTCGGTTTGCGGAGGAGAGTCGGTAAAGCCCTTCCCATCAGGTGATACAGAACTAAGGAGCATCTGTCAAAATGTTTTTATAAAGTGGTAAAGTTAGGGGAAACGTCTGGCGGTATAGCTCGATTAATTGAACAAGGAAACGAGTCGGGACGCACGCAATTCCATCGAAGGAGGTCCCTAAATTCTGGATGGCTTCGTCGCATAATCTCATTTATAGATTCCACCTTTTGCGAGCTCCTAAGTTCTCTTTCACACTTGTCTCCCACTCACTGTTTTATAGTCGCGCTGTAATCTTACTCTTCTCTGTAATAACACCGTTGCGTGGATTCACTCCCAGCTCTCTCTTTCACCAGACCCAACAAAGGACTCGCTTTCGTTTCGGAACGGGAGCAAAACACGAGTTGCCCGACATTAGTCTTTGGAGCTCCAAGTAACCTCAATTGGCTACACAAGCTGTGTACCTTCCACCCATTTTCCTTTCCCTTAACTTCACTACTTCCTAGGAGAAAAAATATTTAGAAAAATATTATGTCGCAAATGCCCGCGTTAGTTGTCGCTTTTTAAAAGAAGAAATTGAAATTCTTCCACTAGCGTTTATATAATTGTTGAACCGGGTTAAATACGAACGAAACATCATCTCAGTGTTACAACCACTAAGAGACATCGCCCTGTCACACTCTCGCAATGGGTTGAAGTGCGCGCCATTGAGTCCCTCTACGCTTGTCCAAATTTGTCCCTGGAGGCTTATAAAATACACCCTCTCGGTACCAGTAAATGGGATTGGCAAGATTTATTATTCCAGTCTTTGCTACCCTTTGCCTAATTCTCTACGCACGTTATTTCTATTTATCAAGCCCTTTTCCTTGCCCTCGTGTTACGTATTTTCTGGGGATTTTTTAAAATTTTCCTTTGTCTTTGATCCCTGAGTATAAAGTGATGTCCCTCGAGATGTTCTGTATGGCTACCCATCCCCATGACTGCAAAGGAGAATCATTTTCGTATATACAGGTACTTGTCCTAATTTACGAACGTGGAAGAGAGGCTATGCCAACCTTTTTTAGCCTTGCAAGGATAGATGTGCTCCGAGGCCTGGTGCCATACAACAAAGTATTTCCCTCTAGTCCTAAAAACTATATCATATCGCCAAAATAGCCCTCGACGGCTAAGTTCTACAAAGGCATTGGCATAAGGGTTAAGGAGGTGCTTTATCACCCTTTGTCACTCGAAGGAGGATACGGAAAACTCTGAATTAATCACGAACGATTGATAGTTTAACGGATTAGGAAGAAATACCGATTACATCTCAATAAGAAACATCTAAACTTATAATTATTTTGACTTACTATGAAAAATAAACCCCAAAACGCCCTTCTTTGTATTTTCAGGGAATGAATATATTATTCCAATCACGAACAACATCCAAAACTAAACAGAAATTCAAAGGAACGACAGCCGCTTATCTTAATAAATACTGTTTATGTTAAATTTACTGTCAACTGTCCCTATTATTATTGTCATATATATATATATATATATATATATATATATATATATATATATATATATATATATATATATATAGTCGAACGTTTCTTCTAGGGCAATAATTCTCAAGCATTTGACACGATTCTGTTTGGGCAACGAGAACGAGAGGGAAGAGAGTCGGGTGGGAGGGGGTGCCCAAGGCCAGTGTCAGATACGTCACATAGAGATGTGGGGGGGAGGGGCGCAGGGCGCATAAAAATGAGTCACTTTTTTAGGGGAAAAGCCGAAAAGGAAACAAACGACATGAGATTCTTCAGAGAACTGGAAAATAAGATCCTGGTTGAACTGCTCAATGCAATGCGGCCCTATGGCGCCCCTTAACGAGGAGAGCGACAGATAGCCGAACAAGAAGAGCGGTGAAATAAATAAAAAGAAAAGCCCCAACAAAAATAGCAAAGAGAATTGATTGAATAAATAAATAAAATGTTGATCTCATTTTCCCTAAAGTGTAATACGACAAAGGGCGGTTGACTAGAAAAAAAAATAAATTGAAAGATGACGATAAAGATAATTAGGCCCCACAAAAATATTTGTGAAAGATAAACATAATCAAAACTGTAATAGCAAATTTCGTCAACTCTAAATACCGGAGCCTAGAAAACAAGAAGTTGGTACCTAAAATTTTAAAAAAATACAGGCGATGAAAAAAAAAACCCTTATTGCGGCGGAAAATCGCAATAAATCGCATAATCCTCACTCAACCTGTATAAAAGGCAGCGGCAGGTCGATACACAAGAGAGAAGACCGGATCGTTGAGAGAGGAAGTAGATGAGGCCTTTAGGGAGGCCCCTTCAAGCATGAAAATTAATGCTGAACCAAATGAAAACAAAAAATTGCAGAAATCAATAGCAAAAGTCGAATATCGTCACTGAAAGCGGGTAAAAAAAAGTGGCCTCGGCTCTGAAGAGCACTTTACAAGTCTAATTTTAGCATTTTAGACAAAATAAAATCAGCTGATTCCTTTGCCATCACTTGCTTCTCACCTCAGCCAATGCCCAACCATTCCATCGTGTAGGGCGCGAAACTAATTGCCATTCGTTTATAAATGGTTCCCCAATTCAGTTTTCTCCCTCCCAACTCTTAAGACATCTTTAAGAGTCATTTACACGCTCTTGCGCATAATTTTATACTTAGAAATCCTCCAAATGGGAGTGAGTCATAAAGCGTTCTCCAAAGGGTGAATTCCCTTACAACCTTTTGTGGTTCAGTTTCACTTTCGGGTGAATAAAAAAAAGACCTTTGGTTGGGTTTTCGCTTCTTCAGGCGTAGGCTGAGGACAAATTTTAAGAAAGCTCTTAAGCCTCGCTGGCATTGAGAAATGAGTCATTGGAGTTAGTGTTACCTGATCTGCTCCAAAATCAATGATGAGAAACCACTGGATTTCATCACTCACACCCGACTTCGAATTAATTTTAAGCTCGTTTTATCAAGGCCCAGACTACCGTGGGCATTTCCGACATTAAGGTTTTGAAAGGAGTTCGTAAAGACTGTGAAGTTAGAAGTCAAAATGTGTAGGAAGGACATCCAACTCTCCCAGAAATATCCCAATCTGGGAACAAGAAGTTCCATTTATAACGTTTTTTAATCGTTGGACTTACGATCGTCTGTAGTTAGTGTTCCTTGCTCAGCAGGACAGTTTGGAAGGATGGAATTGCCGGAAAGAAAAGCAGGGCAGGAAACTGAAATGAGAAGGTTCAAGGGGAGTTCAAGAAAGGTCCAAAGAGGGTTTAAAGAGTGTTCAAGAGGGTCAGAAAAGGGTTTAAGGTGTGTTCAAGGCAGTGGTAGGAAGTATAAAGGGGGTCTAAGTCCAAAGAAGGCTCAAGGCAGGTCAAAGGACTACAGAATTGTTGAAGGAAGGAACAAATAGGTCTAAAGAGACCCCAAGTCCGAGGAGGGTATAAGGAGTGTTCAAGGCGGGTATGGAGGGGAATATTAAATGAGGTTCCAACAAGGGGAGCCCAAGTCCGAAGAAAGTTTAAAGAAGGTTCAAAACAGGTCTAGCGGAGCCCAATGAGTACAAATCCAAGGAGGGTTCACGGCAGGTCATAAGGTCCAAGGAGTGCTCAAGGAGGATCGAGCAGTTGTATAGTAGAGTCCAATGAGTCCCATGACTAACCCAAAACTTATCTCCCAACAGCAACCTAGCAGAAGCCAACGTACTAATGCTTGTTTATGGACGTTATTATCAAATATCCTCCACATCTCTTAGGATAAGTGCACTGGACGGCGCATAATTTGTTTGGCCTTGTCCTTTTTAAGGACCGTATAAAGAAAAAGAGAATATAACCGCCTTGAACCCTCTGGAAACGCCCTTTACTCCCGAGTTTTCCAAAACCCCGGCGACAATTGAGAAATCATTCAGGTGCCACATTTCATGTAAACAAGCTCCCTAACCCAGAATTTCCCCGCCACTCCCAAACACGACAAGATACCGGGATAACGAGGGGTCCCTAACGTCTCGCAACGCGTGCGGGTAATCACTTACAATGGCTCACACCAGGATCTTGTCTTCTTTTGGCTACACCAACTGCCTCACGCCTCCCTTATTTTCTCATCTCGGTCCACCACACCTTCGTTCAGCTCCGGTTCGCTCAAGGTCTGGCGTTCAAATCGAAGCGGGAAAAGGCCAGATGAGACGACCGGGAAAGGACTGGCGAATACGGAAGGAAAGCGATCCTGGCTCTTCCTCCATATAAGATGGAGGGGAAAGAGGGGGGGGGGTCTCAAGTAAAAAAAGAAGTGAAGACCAGCAGGGGGATTTCCCTCTCTGACACTGTTTTAAGAGTGGTTCGAAAAGTGCGAAGGGAATGAGAAAGTGTATACTCCTGCGGGATGTAAGGACCAGAAGGGTGAGCAACACAGCACCTGAAAATTAAGGAAATAAAATAGAACGGGGAAGAAGGAAAAGTCCAATAAAAAGGAAAGAACTCCGCAAAATCCATGGTTATAACGAAAAGAAGTAAGGAAATTAAAGTAACATTCAATGATGAATTAATATTATTTGCTTAAATCTCAAAGATAAAATAGCTGGGACGGCATCACCGATAGAAGGTTTGTAAAGAAGGATTGGTGAAGTGAGAATGGGTGCACAACTCTCAAGAACCTGCAACAGCCTCTACAATTAAAGCAGAACCAACACCGTGGGGCATCGGGACTTGGGTATGAGCTTAAAAGGAATGTAAAATTATGATGCAGAATAATATATATATATATATATATATATATATATATATATATATATATATATATATATATATATATATATATATATTGTGTGCGTGTGTTTTATGTGTTTAAGTGTGACAACATAACAATATTGAATGCACTATATCGTTTATATTCATGTTCAAGTTTGATAGAACCACACATGCCACTTATACAACCATCAATATTGAAGTTTCCTCCACTTGTTTGAACTTCTCGAACAACGTTGCGTTGGGTCTGGCGCACCGTGGCGGCCGCTCTCTTGGGCGACGCGTCCTGGCCATGATTCCAGACCAGGATGAGGCTAAAAGGGAAGCTAATCTCCCCGAATCTTCGTTTGGTCTCTTTAAGAATGGATGTTTCGGTATGGTTTTCGTCACTCTTTCGCATCGTCTGGTACTTCAACGGGGACCTGCAGTTAAATATGGGCTCCAAACCACTGGTCGCTACAGCATATATGAGTCCCGAATTGGGGCTCCTCCGGGGACGAACCTTGACCAGTGTGACTTAATCTCGCCCAAAGTGTAAAGTGGTGTCTCCACTTGGCCCGTTTACTACGGAAACTTACCTTCTCAACATTTAATACAACCACCCCGCAAACACATAGAAAAATGTCCAAGGGCAATTCCGTGACAGATTTATGGCACTCCATTAATTTTGAGGGTCCTCAATCGCTGCCACCCATGCATATCCAAAGGGCGCTTTGGGTCACGGTTGACACTGCACCTCCTCATTGAAGCGGGGGAGAGAAAGTGCCACTATTCCGATATTATTATTATTATTATTATGCTATTTTTTTGCTGCTGTTGTTATTATTATTTGCCTAAAACTAAGGGATGGAGAGAAATTTAACATTAAATGCAATGATGGTTGTAGTGAGGAGAAAAATTGTGAAGATACATAGCTCGAGTAGTCTAAAGAGGAGACTACTTGGAGCCGAACAGGAGCGGCAGGTCAAGCAACAATTCTCCAGAACCTGCCAAACTTCCACAACGAAGGTAGATCCTCGTACGAGAGAATTTTGAGAGAACTGCACCATTTCTAATTGCCATATTTACTCTTATGAAGGAAGATTTTTTCTAAAATAAATAAGGCAAAAACCATCAAGGGTATAAATAATTGGGTCTTGATTTTGCTACCGATCTGCCACTCATTTATGAAGCCTTTTATTTCTCACTTGGGGTCTACTGATTAACGCAGGATCAGAACCACGGACATCAACAGCGTATGACAGTCGTCGTGCAGGTGACCCTAATTGGAACTCCATCCGGCGAATAACCACAGCCGATGAGGTTTTACTTTGCTGTAATCGTAAGTGGTGTCTCTCCTTACAGATTATCTGCTTGGAATGACCTTGTTAGTGTTGCCTTAAATTCAATAATAATAATGATAATAATAAATTATTATTCGCTTTTTCCTTTAAGTCTAACCCTTCCGTCATTCTTTGCTCGATTATTTGCCTCGCTGGTTACGTTTTCTTCCTTTTTCCATTTAAAAAAAGCTAGAATTATCCCCTTTCCATTTATTATTGTTTGCATATTTCTGTTTCCCCTCCATATGCTCAGAGTAAACATTCCATCGTTGGATTACACAATATATACTCTTCGATGAACTATCCAAATAGTTGGGGTTTGGAGACTGAAGCCTTTTAGCCCCCCCCCCTTTTCATTCCACGTCACCTCGCTGATCCTTTGAGATCCACATCTTCGTCCGAAGATTCTTCACTCTTTCTTCCATCGTCATGATCCAATATTGTTTATCTTTGTCTATGAGCCAGGAAAAGGAATTACCCCTTTCCCACGTTGAGAGAAGCCACATGGCTATGGTTAGTGAGCGAATGAAGGCCGATTCGAGACGACGTTAAGCTGCAGATCCACAATGAGATAGGTCTCAGACGGCGCCAGTCGTTGGTGAAGATCCCACCAGAACAATATAATTTATCTTTTCAATCTACATTTTTTTCTATTTTTTTAGGGGAGGGGGTGCATCGGTCTTCACGAGCTGATTCGTTTAGGTCACAGTGGAGAACGAGGGGAAGTGGGTTTGAACTCATTCGTGGACGTGATTCAGTGGATGCTTCTGTTCTCGGTAAGGCGTCATCCTTCATAATCTTCCATCTAGACAATCTTCCTCCCCATCCTGTTCTGTATTAATGGGGCTCTGGGCACTCATAAAGGCTTTCAGGTGCCAGTTTGCTAAAAAGAAAATGAAATAATCCCTTATTGTTAATTTTTGTTTCCTTTCTGCTGCTAGGACAGATTGGGCTATGTACCTTCAATACATTTTACTTCCCTCAACTTCACCATTTCCCTTTTCCTCTCAACTATCATCGTTTATAAACGTTATCATATTACCTAACACGTCCATCTAATTTGCTGGTATCTCGCTATCTCTTTAGGAACATCGCTTCTCCTTTTGTTTCACACAATCATCGCTATTTTGTCTAACTCTCGAATCAGTCTTATCTAATGCAATTCTCAGCTGCTGCAAGGGTTCCTCAACCTATTTCCCCACTTTAAGTATAACCACTATCCCCTCAAACGCCCACTATTTCGCACATTTTTGGCCAACATCATCGAACGCACTGTTTTTCCTCTGGTTATAGAGTAGTCTGGAAGAAGGCCTAGAATTAGAGTATCTTACGATAATCGGTTAAAGAATAAAAAATATTTTAAACGCATTTAATTAATTTCATCACACCCGAAACAAGTTAAAAATTTAACAAATATTTTAAAGAGAATTGTGAAAAACAGGGATAGAAGAATTAGGCCACATTTGCTAAAAAAAACCCCCCAAACTAGCTTAATGAAAATATTGGAGATAAAGATTTTTAAGTCGATTCCAGACAGCTCTCGTTGTCAAGTGGAGAACCCGTTCGCTATTCTGGCGCCGAAAAATATCAGTTGCGATATTTTTTTCGGTTTATAAAAAAGAAGGGGTAGTCCAAAATAAGCGCAGGGGTTCAGGAATTTACAGGCTCTTAATCATTATAAGACACAGGCAGCTTGAATCCTATTTTGAGTCGTTCTTAAAATTTTAAACCCAAAATGAAAGATAGATAGAGATAAATAGTTAAATAAAGAGATAGTATGATGGATATTTGAAAATTGCGTATTTAGATTCTGAGTACAAAGTATATGTACATAAAAGCTAAAATGGACCGTAATTTTCAATTTATTTTTAGCAAATTCTTTGGTGTAATTATGGTATTCTTCTTTCTTAAAACAATTACTTATAATATGTGCCATGTATTTTATTCAATTAGGAATGTCTTTGTTCTTCACACTCATTTTACACAATATAATAAATATAAAATGTAAGTTTGGGATCCCCATCTCGCCTTCTTTGTCTCCTAAGTCTTGACGTCACAAAAATTCCTGCGCGTCATCCATGACGTCATTAAGCGTCCTTGACGACGGTATACTTCACCCTGAAAACTTTGAACGTTGGAATTTAAAATGAACCCTTATCAAACGGCCGTGAAATGGGCAGCGAGGGCTTGATTCTGCATTACATAACGACGTTTCGAGGCAATCATTTGGTCCTTCCTCTCTGCCAGTCACGGATGTACGAAAGAGACGCCATCGGCACGCCCACCCGGTCCAATTCCCGCCGTAGTGCAGCCTCCCGGCCCCATTCCTACAGGAGAACCTGGGGTTATATATCTTGCACTATTTTTATTTCGTCTACCCAGAGCCGTAGAAATGTCTAATGCCGCCCCCCCCCCCCGCCCTAAATCAAGATTGTGGGGCCCACATAACAATATTAACAGACTTAGTCTTTTAAATACTGACTTTACTATTAATACAAATAACAGACTATTTATTAAAGCTTCTAACAAACCAAAATTTTATATTTTCCTTAATAAAATAATTTGGGGGGCCACAGTGGAGCCCCTTCAAGAGCTGGGGATGGGGGGCGGTTGCTACGGCTCTGCGTCTACCTTCACTATTTTCTTTACATAACGTTTTTTAACTTTCTGCGTGATAGAGCCTCGTTGCTATTGCGCTATAAATTCGAGGAAAAAGAAAACAAAGACAGCCAAACACAGGAAAATTTTCTTCAAACAAAATTCTCACTCTGTCATTAAAAAAAAAGAAGCAATATTCAAAAGCACAAATGTGGAATTTTAATTTTGAAGCTCTTGCACCGCATCCACCTTCCTCCTTACCAAAAGGGAAATGATGAATTCCTGAGCTTTTGGCTTTAATGGGACATAACATCATCAACAATAGGGACGGGGGGAGGGACAAAGGCGTCACCAGAAAATTATTTTTACTGATCTCGGTCCATCGCTCGCGGTGCTACGTTACAACAGCCATTGAGCTAATTTCATCCTCACACCTTCTGCGAGGTCATTCATCCGCACACTTTCTGCGAGGTCATTCATCCTCACACTTTCTGCGAGGTCATCTTCTAAGTTTATCTCTATTGGGGTTCTGTTTCTTTTAGTTTTGTGTGTTTTTTGTGTTCAGTTTCTACGTTTCACATCCAAATGTTAGAACTAGTGAGATGTATCACTTAAATACGCTTGATTGCATACTTACTAAAGGTGATGAGAGATTTCTTTAAGGGTCAAAAATCTTCGGTGCTGGATTTAGTATTCTTTATTCGGCGGGAACTTGGAAAGTCTTCAGATGTACGAGTATTTCTCTTCTTTTGTATGTTTCTTTATCCTGAGATACTTTCCAAGTTCCAGGCGATAAAGACTACTGAATCCACCAAGCCGAACAAAGAACTCCATCTGGCTACCCAGGAGTGGTACCAAAACTCGATGAAAAATCACTCTTGGTAATCAAACCACTTACAACAGGGCTACAACACCTATAGAACAAATATATAGAACAGTTTTATCTCTCTTTCACAGATTTGCTGCAAAACGTCGTCTGTCAAAAAACGGAAGTGGAAGAATTCATCATATGTTGCTTTTAGCTTCACATGTATGACAACGAGAAGGAACTCAAAGATCTCAGTTTCATGATTTGCAATTTGGTGAAAAGAGTTCGTTATGATCAGAAAGCAAATCTTTCCGCATTTGGGTTCGCTACTCCTGAAAAATCCCTTCTAGAAGCTTTGTATAAAGTTTTGTACATGAGTGCCAAAGAAAAGAAGCTCCACACTATCGGGAAGAACCTAGTGAAGCTCTGTGAAGTGGAGGTGGCGATAATTGTAATGGGAAAAGAAAAGCGAGAAGCAGTTCAGTCAGGTGTCCTTGTCCAACGACACTGTACGCCAGAGAATTAAAGACATGAGTCAGGATATAATAACCCAAGTTATCAGTGAGATTAAACAGTCCTGTAAAAGTCAGCATTGAAATTGAAGAATCAACTGATGTATCAAACCACAGTCAATTGCTTGTATATGTATGCTATGTGCATGAAAGGAACATAATATTTTGTTTTATTCTGTAAACGACTTGAAACAACAACTAAAGCAGTAGATCTATTCAAGCTGATCCAAGCGTTCCTTGATCACCATGAGTTCGCATGGGACTTGATTGAGTCTCTTTGTACGGATGGAGCTCCTAACATGATTGGCAAAAAATCTGGATTCGTTGCTATGGTCAAGGAAAAAGCTCCGCATGTGCTCATCACAGACTGTGCTTTACATAGCCAAGCTCTGGCATTCAAATCATTGCTAACCAAACTTAATGGGAATAATTGTACAAACAATCAACTTTATTAGTGTATGTGCATTATATCATCAGCTGTTTCAAAAACTCGGTGATGAGCTTGGAGCTAAACACAAAGCATCACTGTGCCACACAAAGGTACGTTGGCTGAGTCGAGGCCGTGTTTTCTTACGTGTAGTGGAAATGGAAAGAAATTCTCGAATTCCTCAAGTATAAATAGCCCCTCCCCCCTCTATGAAATTATTTTGAAGATGAAAATTTTGTCCTTAGCATTGGGATACTTGGTTGAGATTTTCAGTATCTTCAATGGTTTGGACATATCAATGCAAGGCGGAGATGTGGATATTATTTAAACCGGGGAAAACCTGTCGCATTTACAAGGAAATTACCTATGTATCTAGAGTCGCCGTGTTGAATGAGGAAATCTGGCAAACTTTCCAATCCTTGACAATAACATAATTGAAGATGGTAAAACATTGCCTGCAGAAATATTTCAAAAAATAAAGAACCATTTTGAACTCTTAAGTACAATTATATAAGGTTACTTCTCTGATGTTGATGATCTGAGCATGGAACTCGTTTGATATATCTAGATTGAGTGAAAGGATTTAATGAAGGATGATTTCATTGACTTCTAAGAAGACCCAAGAAAGAAAGCTGATTTTGAAAGGGTTGGACTGGATATCATGCAGTTTTGGTGTGAGCAAATCGAAGCTTACCCAAATTGGCAATGAGGGTAGTGAATGCGTTGGTTTCCTTCACACTATCCCTGTGGAACAGGATTCTTTGCATTATTAAATCTGAAATCGAAGTGGAAAAATCGACTTGAAGCATTGGATGGAATGCGAATAGCTTTACTAGTAACAGTATCCTGATTTCATGATTTGATTGCAGGAAAACAGCGGCAAATATCTCACTAGGTCAGTGAAAGTATGTGTTTAACACAGACTTATATATATATATATATATATTTTCTGGTACATGTACTGTTGAGGTCTACAGCAATGGCAGCCTTATTAACTTTTACTTGTATGTATTTTGTGAGTGTTTTTTCTCGCCTCACAGACCCAGTCAAAAAACTTGTAAAGAGTATACAAGTTAATAACGCTGACATTGCTGTTATTGCTGTTATTGCTGTAGTTTTCAACACACATTTGACGAATATATCTAAAAAAACCTATCAGGGGGTGGGACGGTATTCGTTCGCATGATTACTGTCTCATGATAAAACAAAGGGTTTTTTTTCGATATATTCGTCAAATTTGTGTCAGTTTTCAGTTCATGACCTGTTCTGTCGATTTACTCGATGAACCAGCTTGTTTTCTCAATGACAGCGTTTAGGCGACATCAGAACCGATCAAAGGCCTTCGTCATTATCTCCTGTCTTATGCCCCCCTAAGGCCCTGGTAATCCTGGTTCTCCTCCGCCCACCTATCGTGTTGCAGCTGGATTTGCTGGTATCTCATTTCACCACACTCTACACAAAGAACTCGAGGCGAATGAAGTCAGGCGAATCGGGATGCAAAATGTCAGGTGCTGTATGATCAAAGAAATTCTCCGACAGATAGGACTATGTGTTCCGGCTGGTATGGCAGGGCGCAGAGTCTTGTTGCCATACCTAAGGCCTCCCCTCAGCTACCAGGTAGATTCAGGGCTTCACTTCCTCGCCCAGAACCCGAATGTAGCCGTTGGTGTTCAGCCTAAAGTCCTCATGTTAGAAGTATGGGGGCATGACGTCACCCTCACTGCTGACGACACCAAAGACCAGAAGTGTAGCAGGAAATTTCATTTGAATGAAACTGGGCACGTCCTTGATTTGAGTTGATTTTCTGGTATAGGCAGAAATTTTTCTCGTCGAGAAGAACTACAGCATGTCTGGCTCCAACGGGTGTTTCAACTTGTTGATCAGATACTTGATGTACTTGAGTCTCTCTTTCGACATCGCCTTAGACAGAAATTGTCCCTTCTTTAACTTGTATGAAAAATAGCGAATGTTCATATGCATCGCCAGCCTGATGAGTTTTTCCTCCACGCATTTCTACCTTGCAATGGTACGCTTCGGCTCTCTGTGATCATTATTGATGATCACTTGGATTGCAGCGATAATTCTGACATTTTAATGGTGTCATATCGTCGACCATGGATTTTCCTCGCTGACGTCGTCTCGTAGTCGAATCCTGAATCTTTTAGCTCTTTTCCCCCATCCTTCTCCTGAAGGTGAAGAAGTCTTCCTCATCTCATTTGTCCTTCCAGCACGGATTCCAGCCAGTTAGTGTGAAATAACTATTGTACTTTTTTGAAGACTAAATATTATAATGTTTGCCTTATTTTATGGCACACGTTGAAATAAAAGAAGGTAACACCGATTCGGTTTTGCCCGCTGCGGCAACTGTTAGTCTCGCGCCTCAATTCCAATTTAAACTTCGCAGGGTGAGGGTGTGTGCGAGCTATTATTTTTTGCTGTTACTGAAACATTAATTCAACTAGTGTGTATTTTTCTTGCCTGTGGATAATAGTAATCGCTTTTTCTTGCATTGAAATATGTAAAAAGAAAGTAAACAACTATGGATAAAGTCAGTGACTTGAGTCCTCGGAAAATTGGACACATCAAAGTTTTATTAAGTGATAGTGCAATAAAGCAGAAATATATTGCAAAGAAATTGGGAATCTCCCCTCAAACAGTAAGCAATATAAACAAAATAATTCAAAACGGTCTTAATTTGGATTTAGCAAGGGTTGAGGAATGTGGTCGCAAGAGGAAAACAAAACTAATAACAGACAGGAAAATAACTCAAATGGCTATTGAGGACAAAAACAAATCTTGTAGGAAGATTGCAAGCGAACTGTTAGCAGATGGCATTAGTCTTTCTCGAATTTCAAGTCATAATTTGTCTGTCTGTTTAACTGCTGCCACTAGCACCACAAGTCGTTTGGGTACTGCTATAGTGTTTTATATTGTTGCAAATTGTGTTTTCGGACGAGTCAACTATTGCAGTAGTTGATGACCGGAGGCGGTCAGGTAAGGAGTTTATGCCAAAGTGTCTTAAAAAGACTGTAAAACATTCACAGAAAATCAAGGTGTGGTGAGCAATTTCTGTACATGGGAGAAGTCGTTTGAAGATTGTTGAAGGTATAATGAATCAGTATAAGTATATTGAAGTACAGAAAAAGCGTTCGGTACCTCAAATGAAGGAATACTTCGGTAACAGAACATGCATATTTCAGCAAGACTCGGCTCCTTGTCACACGGCGCGATCAGTGAAGATATGGTGTGCACAAAATGGCATTGAACTGCCATCATGACCTGGAAATTCCCCAGACATGAAACCTATTGAGAGTTTATGGTATATTCTAAAAAAAGAAATACACGAAGTTCCCAGAACAACTAAAGCAAAGCTCATAAAACGTCTTATCTACGTTTGCTTTCACTCTGACAAAATCAAGCAATTATGCAGAATTTAAACCACTGGCATGCCAGAGCATGTTAAAGCACTTAAAGCGACAAAAGGAGATCAAACCAAGTATTAATCAATGTAAGAAAGGATATTTTTGCCATATGTATGGAAATAAATTGATTTCCTGTTAATAAAATAACTTTATATAACCTTTTCCCAGAAAAATTAAGAATTTTCAAGAAATCTATAATAATTTGATCACTACTGAATGTATATAAATATATATATATATATATATATATATATATATATATATATATATATATATATATATATATATATATATGTACGTGTGTGTCTGTGTCTGTGTGTAAGTAGGGAGAAGTTGCACGACTGGCCTAACTACATATATGAGAAACCTTCTCATAATTAACCTTGAAAGATCAGAACAAAAACAAAACCAGCAAAATTTTTCAGCCGCAAAAAAAATGAGAATTCAGCCCTACATTTATTCCCATTTAGTGTCATTTTTATAGAATTTGGAAAACCTTAGATGCGAGGGTCTCTCTCTCTCTCTCTCACAGACACACACACACATACATACACACATACACACACCACAAACACTTGCACAGGTTGTGTATGTATTTGGTACACAGTGAACCTTCTGGACGACAGCCCGAGAAGATAGGATCATTTCAGGGACGATTCTTCATGCAGGAAACCGTGCTCGTCAATAGGAGAAATAGGGTGAAGGCGAAGAAGGACAGGTGTTGGTAGAAGTGGAGTAGTTTTTGCTTTTAAAGATGAAAGAGTGTGGTGACATATATCTCAGTAAGTCTGGAAAATGCTGGTAAAACCAGCGTCTAAGTTAAGGGCAGTGAAAATGATTGGACGGTACATAGCCAAAGTAGCCTGAATAGACGAATTAGATAGCTGGGGGCTGATTCTAGCTCCCTCTCAATGAGAGTAATCCCTATTGAGGGGCTGGCGAGGGGACCGAGAATGACTCATTACAACCATGTGATCAAAATTATGTGGTCAACGAAGGCATTTGGGAGTTGGATGCGAGGCGAACTGCGATGGCACAACGTCTCATCCTATAAGATATACAGGAAGAGAGAGAGAGAGAGAGAGAGAGAGAGAGAGAATAAAGAAAGAAAATTAAAAAATATATATAATTAATTACACGATAAAATTTGAACATTTTTGTGTGAATGCAATGCATAATATAGTCATCGAATTGATACAAACCAGGACTTAAATTGAAATTCGAGAATTTACTAATAATGTCATTACGCGCAATAATATTTTTAACGCGAAAAATAATTTGGGTTGAGTTCCATTCCTTTTTTATGGTGAAGTTTCGACATATGTATATAAAATCTGGGAAAGGAAGTTCTAGTTCAAGAGTAAATATAATAAAGCATACAAGCGGGGGTTAGTTTGTTAAAATAAGATATATATATATATATATATATATATATATATATATATATATATATATATATATATATATATATATATATATATACATATATACATATATACATATACATATATATATATATATATATATATATACATATATATATATATATATATATATATATATATATATATATATATATATATATATATATATATATATATATATATATATATATATATATGTATGCGGAAAATCACACAAGACAAATGAAAAGCAGTTATGATATTATTACCAAAACAAAATAATTCCAGGGCTAACCTTGGGAGGACTTTGCCAATTATATCATTTGAAAGAGAATGTAAAAAAACATAAGGGATTCAAATTTCGTTAGAATCGGCCGAATAGTTACAATGTTATTACCAAAACAAAATAATTCCCGGGCTAACCTTGGGAGGACCTTGGCAATTAAATCATTGGAAAGAGAATGCAAAACAACGTAAGGGTTTCAAATTCGTTAGACTCGGCCGAATAGTTACAATGTTATTACCAAAAAAATAAAAAAGCAAAACGGGAACCGCCTGATAGACATAGTGAGATATAGAGTCGCATGCGCCAAGACTCACCCGCGATTAAAAACGTCTCCCATCCGTCAAGCGATTTATCCCTTTATAAACAGTAGGCTTTCGAGGCCACTCTCTTCATAACCTTTTATTAATGCATCATAACCTTACTCTTCTGCTAATCAAACTTGCCCTGAAATTTGATCTTCGCCTATGCTTTAACTTTGATGGAATCCATGGTATTACTGCAGGGTACAAATATAAAGTGCTGCCGCTTGATTAAAAATAAAGCAAAGTAATTTCTGCGTACGTGACTAGTAACACATAGGTAAAGGTTTAAATCAGTGCAATAAATATTTATATTTAGTATCCAATCCAGTGTATCCAATTTTTTGTAATATTCATTTCTACCAACTTTTTGAAGACCCTCTTGCTTATATATTAGTTTTCTGTAGTTTTTTTGAAAATGAACTTGGAATCTTCATTTCATTGTTTTTGTGTTCTTGTTGCATATATCGATTTGAGGGCACGTTTGGTGTTGCAAGATGCTTCGTTGCTTCGAGATTGATTGAGAACAAATTCAAAGTTAGTTTAAGAGGCAAAGATTTCTCTGGATCAAAACAAATAATAATTGGGTACGTTTTCTTCTATTTGCATCGTGCTCGGTAAATGATTGCCACTTAAGAAGGCAATTAAAAAATATATAAAATAAGAGAATACAAAGGCTCATAAAAAGAGTTGTAGGTTCGATGAGGTGATATGTGCGACAGATAAAAAGTCCAACTAACCCAAACAGGAGATTACTTGGGTGTTCACAAATGGCACATAACTCCCCATAAAACTAATCCCATTCTACAACGAAAGCAAATCGCATTAAAAAGCCGAATAAACACAAAAGTGGGGTCTGGAGGAGCCTTTTGATACCACATACCCTAAAATTAATTACAGACACTTAAAATCCACTTACAAGGAGCTAAAGAGAGCGCCAACTATCGGTCGGAATCGATTAAATGATCCAGACAGACCATCCTTTGGACGGATGGATAAAACCAAAGGAAAAACAAGTCCTACCCCCCCCCCCTCCATCTCATTAGATGGGGGACTCACGGGGGTACCATGAAGAGGGGGAGTCAGCGAGCCATTAAAAGAAGGATACAGTTGGAATGCCAATCTCCTGGGTCTGAACTTGTGCGCAATTTCCTGGTGTAGATTACCTGTGGAAATTTCCCGATCGCGCCGTCACGGAAAGGCCCAAAAGCCGCCTTGGTTGACGACATACGATCTCTTTCGTCCCAGCGCGAGGAGACGTGTAACCGAAGAGCGGTTAAGGTGGCGATGGCAGGTCAAACCAGGGGGATAAAGGTGGGAAGTAAGGAAAATGTTCTTTCTTAACTATCCGTCTTTTCTTATTCTGTATACTCGAACTTAACCGGGAGTGGAGGCAAGATTTAAGTACTTTTATTTAAATAAAAACAAGTACATTTTCTAATGAGAAGTTGGTAAAGAAAATGTAGCAGGTAGGGAAACTACAAATGCTTGGAAGATACATAGCCCGGATAGACTATTCAATAGACTAGGAACCCGAAGTGTACGCGATTCTCTTAAGCCAACTCCCTTTCTGCAGCCACGGCACGTCCTCTTGGCGGGTTCTAGAGAAAATTAGGTTCAGTTATCTACCTTATTAATGGTATCGGACTTGCACATTTGACAACGCAAACAAACATGATACAGATAAGAACAGTAACTGGAAATATTTGGAGGTGCTTAATGGGTAATTTCGCCTGTAATTAGGACTATCCAGGTTTAGGAAAAGAGTAAAGAACCGAAAAATGAAAAACGATGACCAAGATCAGCGGCGAAAAAGTTTTCTATAGTTAACCACCTCAACCCTAGATACTGGGGTAGGGAGGGCACAATAGAATCCACCAATAACATTTTTCATAAGAGAACCACAGTTACCCCCCCTCCCCCCCGTCCCCTTCCTTCCTTGCTGCTAAGCTGAAATGACCCACACGAGTAAGTAAAATCCTGCTCCCGTATCCTACAACCCCAAGCTTGGCGCAGCTTAGGAGCGTCCCCCAAGTAGGCCCGATCCAGTATCATGGTAGCCTACCATCGCTATAGTTAATCGCACACCACAGCTACGTACATAGAAGTTTAACAGACAAGTGTACATAAATTGGACAACCGCTGGACAGAAATCCATCTTTTGATCGTCCATCATCACCGAGACGCGGCTGGAAGACCTCGAAATTTGGCAAGAAGACCTCCTTTGGAATATTCACCACCCTCTCGAATTCCGCCTCCCTCGCAGGCGCAAAAAGAAACAACTGAGGCCCCGAAACCCTTAGATTCCGCGGTTTTACTTTCGGTTTCGTTCGACATGAAATCAAAGAAATGACGTACAGTTGCCATGTGGCGCACAAACACGCACCAACCGATGAAAAAAATGAGAGTGATCTGCGATCAACGCTGTGAGTAGTATTCACGGTCGTATCACCATGATGTAGCCTCGTAAAAACACTCTCGCGCGCCTCACCGTGATATGTATTTCGATGTGGTGTGGGTGACGCCCCCTCCCCCTCCTCCACACACACACACACACACACAAACGCGCGTTCCGACAAGAATGCCATGTATAAGGTTCCTTGGGCAAGGACAGCGGGTTAAATAATTGAAAGATAGACGGCTTTAACGACAGACTAATCCACGATCCCAAGTAGATTAAAAGAAATGTTGCATTTATATTAACCAGACATGTAGTCCCTTTAAAAGTTATAATGGTTCTTTGAGTTCGTATCACAGCTGTAATGAAGTACTCTCGTCTTAATTTGATATTATCGATCTGAAAGGATCGTTTAGGTTTGTTTTGTGATCAAGACAATGCAAAATTCGCGAGAAGTTTCTGATTTAAAGAACAAAATGAAGCGCAAATTAATATTAAGTTGTTCCAGTCGTGACAACAGTACAAAGACTTATGAGGTATTAGAAGGCTCATCACAATAAAATGTATGCATCCCAATATTTGGTTATTATTATGAGTAATATACGTTTTATAATGTTTAGATTGGAATGGACCCATCCTAGAATATGTTGACAACGAAATATTCGGCAGAAGTTTCTGCTTTTCATGGATTGTTGGTCATGTTGAGAGTTTGGATAATCACGGTGATAAATGAACTTTTGGGATTAACATAATTTTTCACGACGAACACAAATTTATTCAGCTTTCAGGCAATCGACGTGAAATGGTTTGAAGAGTCGTTAAAAAGTCCAAAGTTTGTAATTAAAATGATAAAACAAATGTAGTGTATCTTATATGTTGGTTATGTGCGTTGAGAAGATTAATCAAATAATATACTTTTATCCTTAAAAAAGTCCGTCTGCTCATGGAAACTGGCCGTACATGTCATCTTGCGGAAAGGAAAAAAGGATGGCAACAAAACGGTATCAAATGATTTTCTACATACTAAAATATACTTTTTAAAATCTTTAAAACACAAATATAACCTTGGCTAACAACTGTTTAACTCACGTACAAAACTAAAAAATTAAAGAAAACATAGTCAAAACATATGTACCTCAAATTACAATTTCTGAACTCATCAATATTATGCCAAGGCGAGTTATTGCCTTCAGAGCAGCAAAAAAAAGTCACTAAAATTTATACCTAAACCTTCATTCCTCATGTTTTCTCTTCTAAATAAGGGTTTACAGAAAACCTGCAGTATATATCTATTTCTTGCAAGTCTCTTCACTTGATGAAGATGATCTATTGTGAATATATAAATATCATAAACCAAAACAAAATACAATAATTGAAAATCGGACTTATTTCCTAACCATGGGGTACATACAGTATGATGTTATCAAGAAGAGAACGGTTGTAATTATATCCCAAATTCGAAGAATACAGATTTTCTTTTACTGTGTAAACTCTATATACCACTTTTTAGGTCCTTTGTATCTATTGTCTACTGACCAAGATTATTATTATTGTCTACTAATCTAGGCTCAGGTATTGATATAATTGATCAAGATTATTCAAATGATGAAGATTACCATTAAATAAAACTAGGATCGTTCTTCCAAAAACATCCTATTACATTTACCCGTCTTTCAAAAGGTTTTTTCCTCACATTTTCCTCAAATTAGACAAGAATGAGGTTTTTTATTCCTCTTAAGGACTCTCAAGCCATATGCCTGTTTCTTATTTAAAAATTCCAACCATTCAGGGTTGAGTAAGAAAGAGCGAAGGAGATTTTCTTCGGTAATGGTTTGATTATAGTTCTCAACACGCAACTGCACACCTCGGAACGAGTTCTTGTGGACAAATGAGTAATGGTAGGCGGGGGAACAGACTCAAGGAAGTACAAAGAGGAATTCAAACCACACGAATGACTTTAAAGATATATATTTACGTAGTTCGAAGCTTTAAAGATATATAAGCCTGGCGATCAATGAAGTGGCGGGGTAGCAAGGTTAGCAACCCTTAAGAGACGAATTAGCTGCAGGAAAGGAAAAGGAACGCCAAATGGGGTTTCAATCAAGAGGACTCAAACTGACTGCGTCCACCGCCCGAGAAATAATTGATTTTCCCACAAAAAAATGAAATTCCCTCCCTTCGACAACCAAATTATATAACTCGTAAATGTCAAATGGTGCAAGGTCGTTCAAATTTACCCGAGGGAACGCCAACTCTGTTCCCTGTCGGTCACTAATGATATATATATATATATATATATATATATATATATATATATATATATATATATATATATATATATATATATATGATGATGATGAAATGTTTAACCTATCAAAATAGCACTTTGAGAGGTACTTTGGTTACCAAATCTGCACATTTTTCCATCTCTTAACTTCATCACTTATTGTATGGAAAGAAATCAATTTTCGAAAGTTTTCTCGATGTCCTTAAAAACGCTTAAACAGACAAATAGGACCTCCATTGGAACACTTTAAGGTATCTGTGGTGTTGAGGAAACGCCACTTGGAGACTTTTCGAGAGCTCAGGGTCAAACACCTTTAACTACAACTGAGGGAAGTCCTTCCTCCCTCCTTTGTGGGAGCAATCCACAAACCGGGTCTTAGCTGGAGCCCGGAAATACTGGAGACGGGTATTCATGGGTGTGGTAGTCCGGCCTAGCCAGAGTACCCTCCAGCTTGGCCGCGAAACTCACCTGGACGAGACGTAGCCGGGATCATTTGGTATCATGGGGCTTACCTGAAACGGAAACACCTACTTAGACAATCTGGGAGAAAACATTCAACGAAAAGCGCCATAGATGCATATTTTAAAGGCTACAACTAACCAAAGGGACTAATTAGTCAATATAAAATGAAACACGATCAATTTGGGCTCAAGACATTCCATAGAAATAAAAAAAAAATTACAAGGCTGAATTGAGGTCAGGGGCAGAAATAATAACAAGATTCAAACATGGAATAGCTGCTATCGACTCAATAAATGTATAAAGCACCTCTTATAGATTTATATATTTAACATATTTAAACAAACCTTTTAGAATTTATCATATCATTCGTAAATATAGTATGATAATAATGTCTTTTGATATGTTTGCATATTTTGGTAATAAGTTTGAAATACTTAGGATTTTACTAAATGTGTGTAATAATAAAATGATATGATTTCTAAATTCAGAATTTAATCAATAATTCTTGTTTCAGCTTAAATTTATAACTAATGTATATTCAATATTGCTCTAAAAAAGTAATATGACTTAAACTATAGAACTTAGAGAAAAAAGAAGAGCACAAATTTAACTTCTCCATAGCCAAGGGCTATTACAAGTAGAAATTGCCCCCAAAATGAAATGTTCAAGATAGGGTGTCCAAACCACTATAAAACGATATCGAGACCAAAACCTTCGTATCAAGCAAGAGACGTGTCAGAAACCGCCTTATAACACCTAAAGAAAACAGATCTATCATCCTGGTTTTACTGCAGAATCGCAGAAAAAACATCTTTTGAACTTGCTCAGTCGTTCAATGAAGTTTTAAGTTCAAAAATATCAACCAGAACAGTTAGAACGAGACTTTAAGATTAAGGACTAGAAGGATGCAAGGCGAGAAAGAAGCCATGGTTATCTGAGGTTAACAAAAACAAACTTCCATTCTATTAAAATCTACCCACTCCCTTCCACTCCTATGTGCAGGTTATGTGTAGAAAAATAAGCCCCCCCTCCCTCCCCAAAGAGGGTGGCAAGAACCTCGCAAACATTCATTGTTGTGGTGAGCATATCTTTTTCCAACTCTAGAACCACTCCGTGAGTCAATCGCCTCAAATGTAGTGCTTGAGTAAATAACTTGAGGGCATCCGAGGAATAAGTAGCACCTATGGATATCGAGCTGCTTCAAGTGCGAATTCAAAATCTAATTGCAGTGACCTCTAGCCGGGATAGTGAAGAACGACGCGCTACTAGCCACTCCGATACAACTGAAGCTTATTCGCCAGAACTTATTTGAAATTGTTTCTTGGTAGAAGGGGAAGAGGTAAGGTAAATGAAATTATGTGAGAAGCACCAACACAACGCGCGAGTAACTAAGACTTTTTTTTTAATTGACATCTGGCGGTAGCCTTCAATGACAAAACTCGCCGTAATTAAAAATTCAGCTTAGTGCTAGGCTGATATAAAATTCCCCAAACCAACAACCCTCCCCCCAAAAAAACAAAAACAAAAAAGCAAGACAAAGGAAACACACTCCACCGTCGAGGAGAGGCCCGCCTCCTCCAGACGCAGGATTATGCGACCATCACCAAAGAGAGTAAAAACAAAATATAGGAGGCCAACTTCCTCCAAAAAGTCAGATAGTCTACAAGCATGAGTACATGAAGCCATCCCGTGCAAAAGGGATAAGCGGTAGCGACCCCTAGTAACGTGCGCAAAGATCAGCCTGAGTGGGACATTCAGAAAGAATGTGCCGAACAGCCCGGGAACAACGCATTTGTAGCAGTAAGGTGCAGGCGAGCGCTCAATTAAGTGGTGGTGCGTCCAGCGAGTTTGCCCAATTCGAAGACGACAGGAAGCGACCAGATGCATTCGCAGCATTGGGATGTATGTTCATGGGAACATTCGCAGCGCAATGGCACGCAACTTTAAATTCCACTCAGTCGTCATCCATCTACTTTACCAGGCAACTCAGAGGGCTGCCTAGCCTTCGAGCATGCATTCGGTGTGAGGAAGAGCGAAACGCTGGTATGGTCGCCCATTCTTCGTGGAATCTTTGGCGCCCTCATCAAGCACGCTCAGTCCCCGCAATTCCCACATGTCCAGGAACCCACCAGAAAATAATTTCTACATCCACCCGACTCGCAGCAATCGTGGCCACACGTATACCGTGAACCAAGGTGTGTGGAGATTTCAATGCTCCGAGAGCAATCAAGGCGCTTTGTGAGTCGCTAAAGTGTCTAATCCATCCTGCGAATCGGGCACGACGCGTTATCTCCCGTACCAAACGGTGTAGTGTAATCAGGTCGGCCGTGAAGATCCCTGCTTACTTTAAACAGAGGAGTTACAGCGTAGAAGCCGAGCCCCTCCTGAGAATTGGAACTATCGCAAAGGTTGAACGCAATACTCCCGACACTGTGAAAGATTTGGGAGTAGAAGCGTGGTGACAAATCGTCAATGGTGGTGACCTCCAACTACACCGAAGCTCGAAGGAGTTTCCTAGACCTAAACCAAAAGTGCTTAGGTTATGACTGGAGTCTCTCGGCGGCATAGGCACCGTCGAGATCGGCTGTGGATTCTGTGAGAGCCGTTGACGACTGAGGGATGTGACGGGCTCGCACGTACAGGCAAATCATAAACTGTGCACGGCACATATCGAGTAGCATCTCCTCGGGATCGACAAGTAGACTCTCAATAGGGGATGTGCGGAAGGCACCGCTCACTAGGCGGAGACCTGTGTGGTGGATTGATTCCATTTTCAGCACTACAAAATCGGCTACGGATGCGTAAAACTCGCATCCGTAGTCAAGCATGAAACAAACAAAGGATCGGTAGAAAAGTAAGGAAGTAGCCCTATCAGTCTACCAAATGCTGAACGACACGAAATAAGAATGTCCATGGCGCAGTTAAAAGAGATTCTAAGGTTGCGAATAAGAGCTTCTCAGGTGAGGTGTTGTTCGAAAACACGAGCAAGAAAACGGTGCGAATCCACCAGTTCTAGGCGAACCCCGTTTAGGAACAAGTCCGGGTCGGGGTGGGACGGTGGATGGCGAGAGATGAGGTTCATTACCTGTTGGAGTCGATGCTTTAGAGTTGGCCTCCTGGCCCCACCAAAAGAGATCGAAAGGTCGTCCACGTAGAGCGTAGTAAGAATATCTTCTGGCATCACCAAGGTGATACTGTTGATGCTCAGAGAAAAGTGTGACACTGATGACAATTTCCTGCGGGACACCATCTTCCTGCTAAATTGGGCCGGAGAAGGCTTTCCCTACCCGTACGCGGAATCGACGATCTCGCCAAAACTCCGAGATAAAGTTTTGGAGGCGTCTCCTATCTTCTAGAATATGAAGAGTCTCAATGATACCGTATCACCATGCAGTATCATAGGCCTTCTCCAGATCGAAAAACACCGTAGCATAGTGCTTTCTATGAAGGGAGGTCTCGCAGATGGGATTTTTCCAATCACAGTAGAGCATCCGACGCGGAGTAGAACTTGATGAAACCGCATTGTGCAGAAGATAGGTCCAAGAAAATGGCCAATCTAACATTTAACAATTTCTACATCAACTTGCATATGTATGAGGTAAGAGAGATTGGAAAAAATCCGGTCCGTGTAAAGTGATCTCTCCCCGTTTCGCCAGGAGTCTGGGAAAATACCCTCTTCTCAGTTCTTGTCGAATAAATGGAACAGAAAAGGCTATGCCTCGTTCACCCAGGTATCGAAGCATGACATAAGAGACAACGTCCAGACCAGGTGTGGTATTCGCGCACGAAGCGAGAGTGGAACTTAACTCACTTAATTTAAAGCTGTCGTTGAAGGGTTCTCCGCCTCTGGAGGTTTAATTGGCGGCCTTTAGCGACATTACGCCGTACATTGAATGCTGGCGGAGCAGCATCGCGGCTAGTGAATGCAGTATAAAGCAGTCGCGAAGGACTCCGTCACGGACGCGGAATCTGAGAAGTCTGCTGTCCCATTCTCCTGGCGAATGGGGAAGGAGGAGTCGTGCGAAAACTTGCCCCTCGCTTCCACACGTATGCCAATCCTGAAAAGCGGCGTGCGTGCTTCGAAACACGGCGGAACCTAGCCATATTTCGACGAAATTCACAGACAGTGAAATAGTTCGGGCGGCGCTTATAGCGCATGCAGGCATAGCGCTTCTGTTTGAGGACCACCTCACACTCGGTTGACCACCCCGGAAGAGGTCGGGGTGCCAAATGGCCAGAAGTTCTAGCAATAGTAGTGTGTGGGGGGGAATTTGGAGGCTGGGCTCCTTTCTTGGAAGGATTCACCGTCTTAGACAACCAGTTTAGCATGGGAGCGGGGGCATAGGAGCAAAACTCCTTTGGTGCTATCCTTCAGAGATGTTGGCTTTTGTAAATCTAACGACTCGGTGGAGCGCGCGGCGGCCGTTTCGCCTTATGGTAAACGGTCACGCTGGGTGATGGGCGAGCCCTGTTTTTAGCTAAGGCAGGATGTGAACCTTTTGTGCCGCAGCTGCACATAGGCTTAGAGGGCGCCAGGAGTAGAGGGTGCCTTTTATAACATTGGGGAATAAGACGTCTAAGGCGTCTGCAGCCTGAACGACCAGGATTTCCTTCTCCAGGAGATACGCACCACTTTGCTTCGAAGTGGGGTGCGGCTCTCCACATTTGACACACTTGGCCATAAACGATAGAGACTTAGGGTGTACAGCCTTGGAGAACTTACATAGAATTCTAGTAAATCCAACTTTGCACGTCTATAGGAGTGATTCGTATGACCAAAGAGGTGGCAGTAGTAGCACCCTTCACGGCAATGGCACGAATGCCTTCACGCGGTAGCGATATCGTCTGGCACGCACCAACTCATTGAGCCTGTCAGGTCGAACTTGACCAAGAGTATAGGGGTGGGTCTCGACCTTGGTGATGTCTTACCCTTGCACAACCTACTCCTTTCCCGAAGTCCATGATAGAGGGCGGCTTCACAGCTACCGGCGAGCCACAAGTGATTGAAAGCCTCCTCGGAAGGGTCCGATGCTTTCACCCGAAGTGTTCCTTCCGAGAAACGCGCGTCACCTTCGGCTCTCTACCAAGCAAGATAGCCAATGCTCTCCTATGATGGATCATGTTGCCTTTGGCCAATATTCTGCCATCGTTAATCGAATAACCAGAAAGCGTTTGAAGCCAGCGGGCTAAAAAACGCCAGGTAGTCTCTGAAACGTACCAATCTTGCCTGGTCACTTGGCGGACCCTCCTTTCCCGGAGCACTCGCGGAAGGAGAGGAACCCCTAGTCCTTTTTGTCTTCTTGTTCTTTCTCTCTTTGGGATAGGAGGGAGGGGAGTCAACCCGCCTCTCTCCTCTCTCCACCCCCGGAAGGCGCCCCTAAGCCCGACGGACAGGCCTTCCAAGATGGAGAAGGGCTTTGCTGTCAAGGGGCCACTTGTGAGGGAAGGGGCTCCCTCCTCTCCTTGTGATTCCTAAGGACAAACTTGCACAGGGGTGGACTCAGGCTCGGTGCCCATGTAAGCTCCTGCCATTTGGGGTTGGGTCACTCGTGAAACCATGTCCAGCTAAGAGAGGAGGCTCCATGTAGCTATCCACCTCCAAGAAATCATGGATCCCTATTGAGGGCTCTTAAGTATTATCATCTTTACTCTTTTGGAACGGCAAACCGACCTCCATTGGGGAAGAGAGAGGGACAGGCGCGCCGGCCCCTTGCTCTCTCATAATGCATGGCTTCAGGGCAGTAGGGGACCCGGCCAGGCGTGCGCCACTATCTCTTGGTCCTCTTAGGAGGTTGGCCCTATTGAGCCACTCCCACCGGGAGTGGTCAATTCTGGGCGGCACGCTTGTTCTCTTGGCAGTTCCCCCTGACAGCAAAGGGGGAACCACTCTTGATGCAGAGATGAGTGGTTCTTGGGCGCCTCCAAAGAAGAGGGTGATGTGGAAGCCACCACACCTCGTAGATTTGGGAGAAGGGTAAACGTCTTCTCCGGTCGAAAAGGACTAGATGGGCCCCTGAGAAAGAAAAGAGGGATGGGGTGGGGGGGCCTCCTTCTCTGAGGTGGAGCTGGCCACGTGCAGCTTCAAAGATGGTAAAGGGTAAACTCTTTTGCGCATTGGGATGGTGAGAGTGGATCCCCTCCACCAACAACTTTCCCAGGCCCCATCTGAGAGTTCAAGTCAACCCATTGACAGGGCTTTGCTCCTTTGAGGTCAGGCCGGGCAGATGTGAGGCTTCTCCAGGTGCCAAAAGTGACAGGCTACACAAGGTATTCCCCTGTAGGGGAATAAACAAGAAAAGATTAATTGTGGCGCGAGGATAGAGGCAACCTGGGCTGTCTATTTTTATTTCGCCATTTTCGAGTTTAAATGAAAAACGCCGAGCGTATTTTTACAGTCGTAGTACAAGTAAATGAGATCTAACTTTTTTGCAAATTTGCTTCCGAAGAGAAGTCAAGAGATCGAAGATTATATAGATATTGTAGAAAGATAACAAACATAGCTCCATGACGTTATAATTGCTAAATAGTGTAAACATATAAATGAAAAAGGAAAAGATATAAAATATTGATAAAGAGGGGCAAAATTGAAAAAATCCTGATACGACCATATACCAATCACCCAAGATATTAAGGATTTGCAAACGCCCCTGAAAATAAGAAAAGGAGAATCATAAAACAGATGAACTCGAAAATACAAGATATCTTTTAAATAATCATAGGTGGGAGAAAATATCGATATTTGACCTTTGGAAACGACCCATTGTGTAGTAAATCCATTACATACCCATTCAATATAGATATTTCAAGTTAAAATATTTCCTGGCTACTTCAGAAGCCTTTTTCGACTGATGGCCGAGAATTGCCCTTAAAATTGGTCGATATATGAGGCTTACGACAACGCTGTTCCGGAATGGCGAGTGCTAATTCCCTGCGCGACACCTAGATAATCTCAAGCTTGAGTTTCCCTTGATCAAATCAACGCCTTCCTGTACACAATATGTCTGCATCAGCTATGGCGCAAACGTAGCAAACGACGTCACCAGCGTAAACTGTGAACTTGAATCGCGCCATAGTGTTCGAACCACGTCACTGACCTCCCAAAATTAATAATTGGGCTCAATTGACTCAAGTACGAACAACAGACGGCCTTAAAAGGAGAGAAATTGGATAGGAATGCAGGGGAGCTAATCACTGTCGATCGCTCTATCGCTTAGCGACCCTCAGCCAGTGTCTTCGCGGGCTTATAGAACACCTAAAAACGTGTGAGCAGGAGGCAGTAGGCTTACCACAAAAATGATTGTTTAATTAATTGCTAAATATTTGGATAAATATTACATTATGTAGTATACATAAATGCACACACTGTACACAATCAAAGCCTTGACATTAGAATGGAGTGCGGAAGTCGCAGCACATGAGCACACACACGCGCAAACATCCAGACATAGATGAACACAATATTTAATAGGATTTAAAAGAGGAAATATTTTTTTTTACAAGAAATGACGAATTCAAGCAGTCTGGATCGCGAACGAAGCAAGGCAAGCGACGAGGTATGGCGACATAGGGATGGGGAAGGGATTGGACGAGTTACAATTTAGAACAAAATTGTTGTTACTTAAAACTAAGAAGCGAAAACTAACGAGGAAATCCCGCGCCAGAAAGTTTCTCATGTGAAGTTTGTAGGGGTAGCGAAATGGAGGAATTGAAAATGTGTAAAAGATATATAGCCGCAGATCCACGTGCGGTCGTTGAGGCAAGGAGGGCATGCAATCTGCCAAACTGATTCAGAATAGGAGAACCGATTCTCACTAGCCAAGGCAAAAGTCATCAGGAGTTCAGAAAAAACTCCCGAAGAAATCTCGTCCATAAAGTTTTTGAAGAGTGGTCAGGTTAGGAAGAGTGAAAAAAAAGCCCGTGGAAGTTAAGTGATTTGGTTAGACAACTCAGGAAGGGCGGGGCGCACTTCTCCTGAACCTGGTTTCGTTACCTTTGCGGGGAGAATAACCAACAGATGACCCTACTTGCAGGTTAAGGAGCCTGGGATGAAAGCCTCTCTTCGGAATCTACCCGTCCCAATAAAGCGAAAACCAACGAGGGCATCTTCGCAATAACTTTTTAGGAATGAGGTTTGTAAGCCAAATAGTGAAGTTATAGTAAATGAAAATGTTGAGAAGCTGCGGTTGATTCCTGAGGTACTAGGAACCAAAGTGGCACACAACTCTCCAAAACTTACTCCCGTTTCACAACGCAGGCAATTTCGGGCACTTCGTTCTAACAAGAAGGCGCTGGTGGCCTCTTAATGCGGGGGTGTTCGGAAGAACGCTCAATTATCGTCATTTTTAGTCGCGTTCGAGTCTAGTCGCGAGCGAATCTACAGTCTACATCTCACTATGTCGGTTGGGCCCCGTTTTGCTTCTTTTTTGTTTTTGTAATAACATTGTAACTATTCGGCCGATTCTAACGAAATTTAAAACCCTTATGTTGTTTTACATTCTCTTTCGAATGATATAATTGCCAAAGTCCTCCCAAGTTAGCCAGGGAATTATTTTGTTTTGGCAATAACATTATAACTATTGGGCCGATCTAGCGAAATTTGAAACCCTTATGTTGCTTTACATTCTCTCTCAAATGATATAATTGCCAAAGTCTTGCTAAGGTTAGCCCGGGAATTATTTTGTTTTGGCAATAATATCATAACTATTCGGCGGTACTCTGCTAGACTAGACTAGGGTATAATATGCTATAATCTGCTAGGCAAGCCTAGAATAGGCTATACTATGCTAGGCTGTTATAGGCTAGGCAATACTATGCTAAGCTATGCTAATTTAGGCTATAAAACGCTATGCTAGGATTTTAGGCTAGACACTACTAAGCTATGCTTGACTAGGGTATAATAGGATAGTATAGGCTATACTTGTCTAGGATAGTTAATGCTAGGCTAGGTTATACTATGCTAGGCTATGCTAAGCTATGGTGAGCTATACTAGGCTAGATAGGGCTATACTATGCTATGCTGGGGTAAGCTAAAGTATAATAGGCTAGGGAGGGTTATGCAAGGCTATGCTAGGTAATACTATGTTAGGCTACGATAGGCTAGCTAACCAAGATTATAATAGGCTAAGCTATGCAATTTATTCTAGTCTAGGGTATGGCATGCCATACTAGTCTAGGATATACTAGGCTAAGCTATAATATGATACGCTTGGCTATATTATATTAGGTGTAGTCACAATTCAGAATAAGTGAGGGCACGAGACCTTTTGGTCAGCAGACCTTGTTATAATGGCAAATTGCGGTGATTTTTAGTTCATTTTAAATTGCAAGGATTTGAGGGCGTCTATTATTGTAGTAGTTGGCCATAGCCCATAAGTTTTTTATACTTTTTTACTGTCGCCATTTTTATTTATCGACTTTTGAATTGTTGCCATTTTTGTTTGTCTACTTTTGGGCTGTCGCCATTTTTGCTTATTGACTTTTGGACTGGCGCCATTTTTGTTTGATGACTTTTGGACTGTGGCCATTTTAGTTTGTCGACCTTTGGACTGTCCCATTTTAGTTTGTCGACTTTTAAGCTGTCGCCAATTTTGTTTGTCGACTTTTGGATGGTCACTATTTTAGTTTGTTGACTTTTGGACTGTCGTCATTTGAGTTTGTCGACTTTTGGACTGTCGCCATTTTAGTTTGTCGACTTTTGGACTCTCACCATATTAGTTTGTCGACATTTGGACTGTCCCATTTTAGTTTGTCGATTTTTGGACTGTGGCCATTTTAGTTTGTCGACTTTTGGACTCTCGCCATATTAGTTTGTCGACATTTGGAATGTCGCCATTTTAGTTTGTCGACTTTTTGACTGTCGCCATTTTAGTTTGTCGACTTTTGGACTGTCGCCATTTTAGTTTGTCGACTTATGGACTGTCACCATTTTAGTTTGTCGACTTTTGGACTCTCGCCATTTTAGTTTGTCGACTTTTGGACTGTCGACTTCTGATGTTGCTTTTTTTGTTGCTCAAATTTTTGTTTGTCGACTTCTGGAATGTCGCTTTTTTTGTTGGTAAAATCTTTTAATGTCGCCATATTTTCTGACATCTAGGAAGTCTTATCTTTTTTATTTTTTTCTTTTGTTTCCTGTTGCCCTAATCACAATATTTTTTTAGTAATTTAAATAAAAACTAACGAAGGCATTCCTTCCTAAACTTTGTAAGGAGAGATCTGTAAAGAAAGTGGCTAAGATGGATGAAATTGCAAAACATGTAAAAGATATATAGCATCACACCCATTTAAAGGTGTTGGTGGCCAGTAAGACAGGCTACTTCGAGCGCTGAGGATGGAAGGGTACGTAATCCACCAGATGGCAAGTGCAGAATGATCCCCCCAGTCACAATCCTTGTAATGAATCACGTTTCTGGATTTAGGTCTTTTTAGAATCGCGATTTTGCATACGAAATATAAATAAGTATAAATAAAAGAATGACACGGAGGTTTTATCAATCAAAGGAAGCGATCATTACTTCGGCACTCTTTTGCCAATGTGCACTTAGGGCGTTTATGCCCCATACTCCCAAATGCATGGCACAAATACCAATGCCGGGGCTCCTTTATTGTGTTGTCTCTAAATAGATCCAATCTTTAGTGTACGGCCTCATCGGATTCAAAAGGTTATAGTGAAAAATACAAGTTGCTGTCCACCATACGGTTGTGGTGATCTTTTGGTAGAACTTGGGTTGAGGATAATATTTAGGGGGGCTTAGATGCATCGAGCACTTGCAAAAAATCGTTTCCGATTGTCGTATACAAACACGACTTATTCTATTCTTGTTAGAAAAACAATATTTTGATTCCACAGAGGAATTTCCCTTTTCCCACCCTTTCGCCACTTTCTTTACAAACTTCCCATCTATTTTCTTGGACGGCGGTTAATTTTGCAGGCTAATCGCCGACCAGCTTTTCTCACCCATCTATGGTTGGGGCCGTGGGGGCTGGAGTTCATCCCCTCCATCCTAGATACAGTTGGGAGCGCATTTTTCCACCTTTCCTTCCCCTTCTACTTCAATCATCTTTCCTTTTCTTTCTCCATTTTTGAACGCTCAAATCGACGTGGTGCGTCACGCCGGCGAAGTTTTGCCATCTGGCGTTGAGATCTTGACAGTCGGTCCAAGTGGCACACCATGAGCCCTATCCGATTGGGCTCCAGGGTTGGGAGTTGAGTTTTTGCCACCCAGCAAATTCGGTGAGTTTCAAGGCCCGAAAACGATATATTCAATCATAAAAGAACAGACAATTAAGTTGACGAGATAAAGGTTCGTTTGCTCGAGATTACCACGGTTCACGGTGGAGGGAAGTCCCCTCTACCCATATCTTACGGTAAACCGGTTTTCTGGGGGGAGCTGGCCACCAATTATTGACCCTAAACTGGTTAAATTAATGGAAACCGGTCCTCCTGTTTCCCTTGTGCTTCTCTCGGGTACCGATGCACCGAAAACCATGGTACTTCCAATTGTCTTTGGTAGAGGTGGGCCAGCCATTGGTACCCTATCCAGGATCTCTTGTGCAGGTAGGTTCCAGACGGGATCTCAAGACTTCTCGAGGGGAGATTTCCAGATGAAAGACCCCACCCTAAGGTGAGCGGGGACCTTAATACTAGGATTAAGACGGCGCAGTGAGACAGATCCCCAATCCTAATTCCACTACGGAGCAGAGTCCCCCCAAGGAAACCCAACTCCTCAAACTGATAAATATAAATAATAAAGGACAGGGGATCTCCACCTTCCTTTGAGGGCTACGAAGACAGGAGCGTCTTCTATCAATTCAGTGAAGGACATGAGCGAGTTACGTTCATTAGGCATCGGTGCCCTTTAAAGAGGACGTCGGGACCCCTCATTCGAAGGTTATTTGGCGTCTTTGAGCCGGGTGGTTTTAAATGATTTTTTTGTCATCCGCTTCACTAGCAGAGCAAGGTTGTGCAATGGACACGTGCCCCGACAATGCCGGAATCTATTCCTTTCCTTGCTAGAGACCAAAGGTCTTGGTTTTCAGACGGCGGCCTTTTCGTCAATGAGTGTTCTTCAGAACCTCGATGGCAGACCTTTGTGGGTGATCTGAGACTACCATGAACTTTGTAAAGGGGGTTGTCTGGGCAAGCAGTTGCTCGACTACTCCATTGAGAACATTACTTAAGAGCTGACCGACCAGGTGTCGTTCAAGTTTGTGCGAGTGACAAGGAAGAAGGTGTATCTGGCGCTGTCGTAGGGGCATACTGGTCCCAAGCAAGGTCACCATTCGTGACTCCAAGAAGTGCGGGGGCAGGGGCCAACTGAACACCTCCACTCCGTGGCCATCTGTGTGGTTCTAGCAGACCCCACATAGAACAAGAGGCTAGGCGGCACTGACTCCCTGAGCGTTTCCTGGTTTGAGCGGTGCCCTAGAAAATAAAAGGGGGTCCGCTGCTGGTATGATCGCATGAATATAGTAGCAGAGGAGCCCCTCAACCGATTGAAGAGATACCTTGAGTTATCTTGTCCTCCTCTGCACCCCGGGGGCACGAGGGCGCGCTTGGATGTCTCTCTCCTTTCGCTTGAGCACGCTTTAATAATTTTCTTCAGTTGTCGCCATGTTTGAGGTTTAAAAAAGAAAATAACGCATGGAAAGTAGATGTTATGGTTTCTTAATGGTTGGAATGTCAGGGGAAAAGTTACCATTGGATCAGAAACATCCGGAATGCGATCATTTACCCATACTCGGCCTGGAGATTCGAGGTAAGATGGGCTTTGACAACGCGATCCGCCGTAATGGTGAAATTAGACCTGGGGCTTTGCGTCATATAGGATGGTACCGGCGTAGCAAACTAGATAGGGTACTCTCCCTGCGCATCCTATTCTTAGATAGAAAAATTAAAGAGGGGATACTCGTAGAGAAAAGTGGTTATATCAAGGGAAAAGGGAAACGCCTCAGCTTCCCCAGCAGTTGTCAAAGAGTTTAAGTTAACCCAGTGATCAAGACCTCCCCTCCTCGCACTCAGGCCTGGAGGACGTGCTGCTCCTCCATTTACCAGGTTAAAAGTCTGCACATGGTACCCCCTGCGATGTTGAGCTATAATAGAACCCTGAATGACTCATAAGTATACATGTAGATAAATGTGTACCATATTTCATGGACTGGTTAAAAAGTAAAAGTATAATTTTAATTTATACACATGTAGATAAGTGTGTATCAGCATTCTTGTACTCACATTAGGGTTAACATCCTCTTTCGGGCTATATAATTTGTAAGATGGTTAATTTGGTATTCTGATCTAATTTGATGCTGTTGCTTTCAACTTTATGGTTCTCGGGCTGACCTTGTGTAGATCCAAGGGTGTTTGCTGCTCTTAGTTCTATAGTTCTTCGGTGCAGAGAAATTGTCTGATAGATATACGAAATGATGAGGCAGACAGACAAATTAAAGAGGGTATGGACCCTTCTTTCGCCTCCACCTCGGCATTCAACCCCGCAGACGTCTCCATTTATGAGTGTGACCCCAGGCCTCGCCGTTTCCTGCTTCGTCTCGTATCTTTCGCAGAGATGAAATATTTGAAAGGAAATCGACTCTTTTTGTGCCAATTCCTCGCGGGTTGGAATAAGCTGTAGACTTTTTTTCTCCACTAATATCATGATGAGGAAGAGAAGATTAAGCGAGCTGAGGCAAGAGCGACGTATAAAAAAGTAGACGCAATAGAATGAAAGATTATTTTTTCATTATTAAGGTATTAAGAAATAGAAAGTGGTTTCATCGACAAGGGCATATTTATTCAATACAGGAAAAGAAGAGCGTGAAGAGATAAAGCATAATAATAGTGAAAAAGGTCAAACCTAAAAAAAATACACAATTTGAAGTCCCTTGCAAAATAATGAAGGAATCCCAGGGAGTATTAATTGCTGGAGTTCCCTACTATTCTAATCAAGATGCTAATAGTACGAAGGGACATATCAGGCCCTCTTGCAGGGAACTAGCACTGTCCAGAAGACGAAAGGGAACTTGTGCAACCAAAGGTATTTTCACTGACTGGTGTTCGCCACAAGGTCACATTCATTTTTGCTTAAGAACGCCGGGTTTGGGAAGTTGTTTGTCCTTCCTGTCCATACAACCCAACGTAGACTAGTCGTCGAGCCATGCGACCATCGCACATTTTCACTCTCCCTTACTTCACCAATTTGTTGACGATACACTCTTCAAAAACTTCCTGTCGGAGATGCCCTCGCTAGTTTTCACCTGATTTTTGTAAAAGTTACTGGTAAAGAATAGGGGGTGGGTCAAACATATGGAGGGAAATAAAGAAAAATAACAAGAATACTAAACAGGGGTAAGGATGAAACCTGCAATAGCAAGTTGTGCTAACCCAGATTTGGGGCCAGGAAAGGAAGCGTTTTATGAACCTCCAGGAAAAAAATCGGGCAGAGGGCACAGGTACAAGATTAGTCACCTGACAGATAAAAAGATCGTGATTTGATGCCCTCAAATATAAATGACCTCAGCCTATTTTCAGTCTTTAATTATTCTGTGAGAAGGTGAAAAACAAAGGAGACTCGAAAGTCAATTTTCAACTGTTTTGACAGAGTGGATGAAAGATTGAAACGCAAAAACTTTTGCATGCTGGTAGATGGAGTCGTGTGAATGAAGCGTTCAGGAGAGATGGGTGATAAAAAAAATATGAAACAAAATCACGGAGGAAGGTGAAATTCGTAGAAAATAAATAAGGAAAAGTATGGTCTTGTATTGCCTACGAGAGTTATATTGTGAAACAATCCTCGTACTACATGCAAGGTTATATAAGTTTCCGTGTCTAGGTACAAAGAACCGCGCGCGACGCAACAAATCTGGCGACTATTTTAGAGAGAAAAAGAACGGAGTCTTTTGAAGAAAGATCACGTGAAGAGGAAATACCAAGGATATTAAAAGGACCGGGGGATTTGAATGTCAGAGAAGGGGCGATAAACAGGGTCGCATACAAGGTTATACGACGAGTAGAAACGTGGAGTACTGGAAGTTTAGGTAATTAACGACATAATAGGTTTCTTGGCCTTTTTTTTCGTTAGAAGGAAAGAAATAGTCGGAACCAATAAAGTTATTATCAATCACTGGAAAATGAGGTAAAGACCAAATAGAGGATTGATAAAGGTGGATAAATAGAAAGTGAAAACAGGGGAGACGAAATTTACAATATCAAGTTTCTTTAACTTTGTGGCTAGTAGGAAAGAATACGCTGCAGGATGTATTTGATGTGAAAAATGTAAGAATACGGGACTATACGATCACATGAGTGCGTTGTGTATGGTTAAATTGGCTGGTGTGTGGATGAAAACACGTGAAGAAGGTGGAGAGGAAGGGCGAATCAAAAGTGAAAGGTTAATGGATCAGAGAGAAAGCGAAGATTACGTGAGAAACTTGAGAGTAGGGAAGGAGGTAAGTGTAAGTGTGGATAGAACAAATGTGGAACTAATTTAAGGAAGTGAGGCGGGTAGTGCAAGGGCTGTATGTGGATGCGGTAAAAGTAAAGAAAAGAATCAAAACACCGTATTACGATGTGAAACGTGTAGTTGAAGGCAGAAGGGAGGTGTACTTGCAAATAGTGAAGATTATAATCTCAAGAAGATGCAGATGAATACATATAAGGAGAAGCAAAGAAAAGTGAAACAGTGATTAAACAGATTAAGGAAGCGGAAAATGAATTATTTGGCCGGAAAATGAATGAGGATCCGGATCGGAACAGGAAAGTCAAGGATGTAAGAAAGCTAAAAACAAAACAAGAGAATAATAGTTGTAAACATCAAGGATAAGTGTGGCAGGGATTACTTGTGAGAAATGAGGAGGTCAAAAGTAGATGGCGAGAGAGCACTTTGAAGAGTTGTATGATATGGGCACGAAAGATGAGGCGAATGTGATTGTGTTCGAGGATGTAAATCTAGTGCTCTATTATGGCCTGCTTTATAGTGGTTGGGGTTCTAAAATGTGATGGAAATTGTGTTAAGGAATGGGCCTGGTGGCTGGGTTGTTAGGGTAATCGAAAGTGGAGAAGAGTCTGATGACTTGAAGAATACTGTGATAGTACCACTGTCCAAAGGTAATGGGAGGAAGCGATAACCTGTTGTGGTGTAAGCAAGGTGTATGAAAAAATAAGATTGTGCGTATAAAAATGAGCTGAAAGATTGACAGGAGATAAACAAAGTGGATTTAAAACGGTTAGGAGAAAGGGGAAGGATTTAGAGTTTTCAATGAGAGGGCTATTTAAAAAAAGAGGGATATAAAGATGCGGTACCTACGAGGGTGGCGAAAGCTACCTAGTTACCTGCTGTTATTTTTTTTTATATTTTTTTTTTAAGAGCTCATCTGGCGACTGCCTACTTGGGCATTAGTCGCCGTATTAAAACTGGCCTAGTTCTAGGCTACTTTAAAATAAAATTAAAGAGAGAAAAAAAAAACAACACCCCAAAAGGGGGAAAGGAAGCAAGCTGGTGCGTCGGGGAGAGGTCCCCCCGGCGCAAGAGCGGGCAACTAAAGGAAAAAAAAACAAAACAAAAAACAAAACAAATGCAAAAAAACAACAAAACAAAACAAAAAAACAAACAAACTTTGCTTAAATAATAGGGAGAAGGCCGGCCTCCCCCAAGAAGTCAACAAGTCCACAAGTCAATGTGCACGAATCTGTCCCGAGCACAAGGGACAGGCGGTAGCGACCCCGCCCATCCCGGTACTGGGACAGGTATCGTGCGCGAAGATCACCCAGACTGGGATTTTCGACAAGAATGTGCCGAACAGTCTGGGGGACGACGCAGTCGTTGCAATAGGGCGCAGGCGAGCGCTCCATCAGATAGCGATGCGTCACACGAGTGTGTCCGATTCGGAGACGACAGAAAGCAACCTGAAGCCGCCGCGGCATTGGGGGATAGGTCCATGGGAACAGTCGCGGCGCAATGGCACGCAACTTTAAGTTCCCTTCGACCGTCTCCCATCTTCTTTGCCAAGCAGTCCGAAGAGCTGCCCGTATTCCTGCCATGTAGTCGGTGTGAGGAAGAGCGAAACGCTGGTCCGGTCGCAGAGTCCTCGCGGACTCTTTGGCGCCCTCATCGGCGCGCTCATTCCCCGCAATTCCTACATGTCCAGGAACCCAGCAGAAGATAATCTCGACATCTGCCCGGCTCGCCAAAACCGTGGCGTCACGGATATCGCGAACCAGGGGATGCGGAGATTCCAATGCCCCGAGAGCACTCAGGGCGCTTTGTGAGTCGCTATAGATCACAATCCGGTCTCCGAACCGGGCACGTCGCGTAATCTCCCGTACCGAGTGGTGTATTGCCACCAGCTCGGCCGTGAAGACAGACGCAGCGCCTGGTAGAGCCCCGCTGACTTCAAACAGAGGGGATACGGCGTGGAAGCCGACCCCCTCTTGGGACTTGGAGCCATCCGTATACACTGGCACGGTACCAGCGTGACACGATGTGTGCTCCAAAAAGGTCGAACGCAATACTCCCGGCGCAGTACAAGCTTTGGGAGCAGAGGCGTGGCGACAAATAGCCAAATGTGGTACCCTCCAGGGTGGCGTCCTGGGCAGAACCAGGGGCGCCACCGGCCCGAGAGCTATATCTACCTCTCGAAGGAGTTTCCTGGCCCTAAACCCAAAGGGCTTAGGGTATGACTGGCGTCTCTCGGCGGCATAGGCACCATCGAGATCAGCTGCGGATGCAGTGAGAGCTGTTGGCGACTGAGGGAGGCGCCGGGCTCGCGCGTACAGGCGAGTGATGCACTGCACGCGGCGCAGAGCGAGTGGCATCTCCCCAGCATCGACCAACAGGCTCTCAATGGGGGAAGTGCGGAAGGCACCGGTCGCAAGGCGAAGGCCGGTGTGGTGGATCGAATCCACCTTCCGCAATAAACGCTCGGCTGCGGATGCATAAAACTCGCATCCGTAGTCGAGCTTCGAGCGAACAAAGGATCGATAAAAAAGTAAGGCGGTAGCCCTATCAGCGCCCCAAGCGCTGAACGTCACGGAACGGAGAATGTCCATGGCGCGGGTACAAGAGACCCTAAGGCTGCGAATATGAGCCTCCCAGGTGAGGCGTCGGTCGAATACAAGACCAAGGAAACGGTGCGACTCAACCACATCTAGGCGCACCCCATTAAGAAACAAATCTGGGTCGGGGTGAAGCCGTGGATGGCGGCAGAAGTGCACCACCTTAGTCTTGGCCAAAGAAAACCGAAACCTGTGCGCTTCGGCATAGCGAGAGACGCGGTTCAATGCCTGTTGGAGTCGACGCTCCAGAGTTGGCATCTGGGCCGCGCCAAAAGAGATCGAAAGGTCGTCCACGTAGAGCGTAGCGAGAACATCTTCTGGCAGCACCGAGGTGATGCCGTTGATGCTCAGGGCAAAGAGTGTGACACTGAGGACACTTCCCTGCGGGACACCCTCTTCCTGCTCCTTTGGGGCAGAGAGGGCTCCCCCCACCCGTACGCGGAATCGACGATCTCGCAAAAATTCAGATATAAACATTGGGAGGCGTCCCCTCGCCCCCATCGTGTGGAGAGTCTCCATGATACCGTATCGCCATGCGGTATCATAGGCCTTCTCCAGATCAAATAACACCGTGGCATAGTGCTGTCTACGAAGGAAAGCCTCGCAGACGGCATTTTCCAGTCGGAGCAGAGCGTCCGACGTGGAGTGAAACTTACGGAAGCCGCACTGTGCAGAAGACAGATGGCCTCCGCTGTCCAGGAAATAGGCTAATCTAACATTTACCAATTTCTCCATCAACTTGCACACGCAAGAGGTTAGAGAGATTGGGCGGAAACCGGTCGGAGTAGAGTGATCTCTCCCCGGCTTGCGAAAGGCGAGCACAGTAGCGATTCGCCAGGAGTCTGGGAGAAGACCTTCCACCCAGATCCTGTTGAACAGATCTAACAGAAAGGCCATGCCTCGCTCACCCAGGTGTCGAAGCATGGCGTACGGGACATCGTCCGGACCAAGGGCGGTGTCCGCGCAAGAAGCGAGAGCGGAACGCAACTCACTCACAGTAAACTTGTCGTTGAAGGGTTCTCCGCCTCTGGAGGTAAAGTCCAGCCGGCGGCCTTCCGCGACATCACGACGTGCATTGAATGCTGGCGGAGCAGCATCACGGCTAGAGAATGCGGAGAAAGCGGTCGCTAAGGATTCCGCCACGGACGCGGGGTCCGAGATTGCGGTCCCATTCTCCTGGAGAACGGGAGGGGGGTCCTGCGAGAACTTGCCCCGAATCCTTTTGACTCGCTTCCACACCTCAGCTAAAGGGGTCTTCCCGTTAAGTGAAGACACGTATGCCCGCCAAGAAGAGCGGCGGGCGTGCTTCGAAATATACCGGAACCTAGCCCTAGCCCGACGAAATTCAGCGACAGTGAAATCGTTCGGGCGGCGCTTATAGCGAATGTAGGCATAACGCTTCTGTTTGAGGGCCGTCTCACACTCGGCCGACCACCATGGGAGTGGTCGGCGTGCAAAACAGCCAGAGGTCCTAGGAATAGTAGTCCTGCCCAGGGCGATGAGGTTGCCGGAGAAGAACTCAACAGCCTCATCTACCGACCTAAACTCCTCGACTGAGATAGAGAATTCCTGAAATGCAGGCCACCGCGCCCGCGCCAAGCACCACCGAGGTGGTCTCTCAGGTGGCAGTTGCCCTGAAAATGATATTTGAATGGGAAAGTGATCACTACCATGGAGGTCATCGACAACCCCCCAATCAAAATCAGGCTGTGCATCCGAAGAGCACAAAGATAGGTCAAGGCAAGAAAATGAAGCGGTTCTCGGACAGTGATGCGTAAACTCATCCACGTTTAGGACACCCATCTCAAGCTCTTCGATTAGATCGGCAAGGACTTGTCCCCTGGGATTTATGGAGTAATCTCCCCAGAGAGGATGCCTGCCGTTCAGATCTCCGAGCAAGAGATAGGGCCTCGGCAACCGTGCCACGACGCGGCGGAAGTCCCCCGCGTCGAAGTCAGCTGACGGTGGAATGTACGCAGAAATGATAGTATACCTCCTATCCAGGTGCAGCTGCACAGCCACTGCCTGAAAGAAGGTATCTAAAGAGAAAGGAAGAACGGAGACATCAAGCGGGTGTAAACCGCGCATCCACGAGCCCGGCCATCCCACGGTGGTGGGGTCGCAAGACCCTTATACCCCGGGAGGGCAGGAAGCGGGCACGCGCCTAGCATGGTCTCCTGCAAAAAAATAGCTAACGGGGAACGGGACGAGACGAGCCTCCGCAGCTCCTCCCAGTTGGCCCGGAGTCCACGGCAATTCCATTGAAGGAATATGCCCTCCAGGCCTAGCTCGGAGGAGACGCGTGGGCCCGCCTCGAATTGAAGACCCTCACGGGAATGGCCGTACGCCTCCGGGGGGCAGAACCCCGGGCGCTGTTGGCCGGACAAAGCGCTGAAGGCGCTGTCGCCTTCGAGGACTTATTGGGGGAGGTTGGGCTCGCCATGCGAGTCTTTTCCTCCCTCCGCCTCGAAACCTTAGGCGGGCGTTACGGCTTCGGAGGCGGGGGGCCCTCTTTTCGAGGAACCACCGTCTCCGAGCCACTCGCTCCACCTCGGGGCGTGGGCGAAGGGGCCGAAGCTCCTTTGTTGCTGTCCTCCTTTCGGGGAACAGCTTTAGGAACCCCGGAAGATGGCCTAGCGACCATCTTCAGGGGTGTTGCCTCCTGTGAGTCTAACGACTCGGTGGAGGCGCGTGGCCGTTTCGCTTTACGGAAAACGGTCACGCTGGGGGAAGAGGGGGGAGCCCTGGTTTTAGCCGGGGCAGGGTATGAACCCTTTTTGCCGCCAGCTTTACCAGGGGAGCGCCCAGGTTGGGTAGAGCCCGCAGAAGGGCTCCGAATGGGCGCGGAAACAACCGTGCTCGTTGGCCTGGATGGGCCAGGAGCAGAGGGTGCCTTTCTAACTATTGAGGCATATGACGTCCCAGGCAGAGCCGGGCGCGCCAGGACCAAGTCCTTTGCCTCGCGGAATGAGAGTCGATCCTGGGCCTGAACGGCCAGGATTTCTTTCTCAAGGAGATATGCACCACATTGCTTCGAAGAAGCAGGGTGCGGCTCTCCGCAATTGACACACTTGGCCACACACGATTTGGACTTATCGTGTGCGACCTTGGAGCAATTTACACATACTTCGGGTGACCCCGACTTTGCACGTCTACATGAGCGATTCGTATGGCCGAAGCGGTGACAGTAATAGCACCGCCGCGGCAGTGGCACGAATGCCTTCACGCGGTAACGGTACCAACCGGCACGCACCGACTCAGGGAGCTTGTCACAGTCGAACGTGACGAAGAGTGTAGGGGTGGGTCTCGAGGCCCCTCCCTGTTTTCTCATCACACGTTCGACCTTGACCGCCCCATGGTCGGCCAGCTCTAGGGTGATGTCCTCAATGGAGTAGTCAACGAGTTCCCTCGCATAAACTACTCCTTTCACAAAGTTCATGGTAGAGTGCGGCGTCACACTCACCGGGGTGCCATGAAGTGTCCGAAGAGCACTTATCTTGGCCGCCTCGGCGGGATTCGCCGCATTCGCCAGAAGGCTCCCGTCCGAGAAACGGGTTACCTTCGGCTCTCTACCAATTGCACTAGCTAATCCTCTCCTCTGATGGATAATGTTGCCCTTGGACAACATGCTGCCATCAGTGGAGCGAATAACGAGGAAGCGTTTGAAGCCAGCGGGCTAGAAAACGCCAGGTAACCTCTGAATGAGGGGCCCCGATGTCATCGAGGCTCCGCCCTGTGCACTTTTGGTCTTTGTCATCGTCAGGAGCTCCGTACCCGGGGAAGCAGAGGGCCCGGATGTGCCGATCTTGGCTTGGTCGCTTGCCAAAGTGGCAGCAGACCCATCCGTCCCCGTAGCCCCCGCGGATTGAGAGGAGCCCCGAGTCTTCTTCGTCTTTTTGGTCTTTTTCGTCCTTTTCTTTTTTGGAGAGGAGGGCAGGGAATGAACCCGCTTCTCACCCCCGCCGGTAGAAGCCCCCAGGCCAGATGGACCGGCCTCAGCCAGGTCCTTCTCCGAAATGGAGAAGGTCCTGGTGGTCGCAGGGGCATCATCCGGAGGAGATCCCTCCCCTCCTTGTACTGCCTGAGAATCCACAGCCGTTTGATGAGGACCTTGCATAGGGGCGGATTCGGGTTCGGTGCTTGGCGCCGAGCCCGGATTCCCCCCCATGGAAGGCCCTACCTTCTGAGGCTGGTTTTCCTCAAGGACCATGTCCATCACAGGAGGGGCCTCCAGTTGGCCATCCCCTCCCTGGACATCGCAGGTCCCCTTGGCAGCGTCATAAGTCTTTAGTGGGGAGGCACAGGCCTTGACCCCGGCAAGGTTTAATATTTTTGCGAGCAGGTCTTTTGAGGGAAGCGACCGAAGGGGCCTGGCTTCCCTCTCCCCCCTAAGGGGGTTTGCCCTACCGAGCCGCTTGTACGAGGGGCGGTCGGCAATGGGCTGCCTGCTGGCTTTCTTGGCAGTCCCCTTAGAAAGCAAAGGAGGGACTGCCGCTGGAGATAGGGAGGTGCCCGAAAGCACCTCCAGAGAAGGGGGTGAGGGGGAGTCCCCTACACCCGTAGGCGTAGGAGAGGAGTAAGCCTCCTCTCCGGTTAAAGAGGTATGGAGGGTCCCCTGCGCAAGCACAGGGGGGGGGGGGATGACCTCCATCTTTTCTGTGGAACTGCACGAGGGAGGCTCCGTTGTTTTAGGGGGAATTAAGGGGAGATGTTTTTTTTTTTCATCATTGGGCATGGTGACCCTCTTTGTTTTACGGGACGCAATCGCTCACCACCTCTTGCAGTAGCCCGCACTGCAAGAGGTGCTTACAGGCCCGGCAGAGCCAGGCGCCGCCATTTGGGACCACCCCTCCCGCCTGGTGGCCTGGCAGTCCTTCGGCATGGCGGCTCCACCTTAGACACGGCGTAAAACAGATAGAATGTGAAGAGGAGAGGAAAAGGGATGTGAGGAAGGTATGGGTGGGGATGAAGCAGGTTGTTAAAAAAACCCCATCCCGAACCGGAGCTGAGGGGTTAGGGAACAATGTCCCCTCCCCCCTCAGCCCCCATCCGGGGTGGTTGGCTTGAGAAGAAGGTCAGCATTCTACCCTGTGAAATTAGAGGCTGACCAGAGAAAGTTGTGGGAGAGGTTGTATGAAAAGCGACGAGGTAGGGGAGAAATCGGGCTATCTGAAGGAAGGAAGAGAGGCTAAGCTGGGGCCGGACGGAGCGCTGGATCCCGTCAGCACGGCGGCCAGGATGGCAAATCACCGCGCCCCTTACCTGCTGTTAATGGGGATAGTTCGTTACTGAGGTAAATGCAAAAGCTACCTTCCGAACACCAGAACAAAGGAACCCGTAGAAAAATTCAACCAAACAACCAAACTAAGATAAAAGAAGAGAAATAAACAAAAGATTCCGTAGTAACTAAAAACTGAATAAAAAAATGTTTAAAATAAACAAGATCTCGCAGTAGGACATTTAGAACGACCACAACCATAAAACAACGGAAACTCCCGCTCACCGGGCACCTTTCATTACTAATACTTCTTTCCTTTTTCCTTACTATTTCCCCCTCCACCTGTCTCCATTACTCCTCCTCCCTCTTATTCTATGTTGCTACCAAACATTGAGATTTGAACATAGATCGTTAGGGAACCCGAGCACAGATCCCTGAGGAACGCCGCTATTGACCGATGGCCACGCTGAACTCTTTCCATTGGTTACCATTAACTCTCAGCCTGAGGAGCTCTCGCTGGCCTAGTGGGGGCATCGTTGGATTTCTGACCTCAAGGCAGGGGGTCAATCCAAGCGGGCCCTCTCATAAAACTTTCGGCTGCGTGATGAGCTGGCCGTCTATTGGGTAGATACGCTGATATTTACTCCCACGGGGGTAAGTAGCTCCACCCGAATCATCAGGCACATAGCCAATCACAACACCCCTATCATTTCCTTCCGGCCTCAACCACACAACATACGCACTCTCTCCTCTGTTCTGGAACACTACCGATGTGTCTACTATATGGGATTCTTTTTGCATAGCGCCCATAAGCCAAAGAGGGCATAAGTCGCCCTAATTAATTTTAGTCTATTGTTAAGCTGCATAAAAAAAACAATACACACACTAGACAAAAGCAAACAAAAAAACCAAAAGCAATAAGAAGAATGAACACGCTCCAGTGTTGGGGTGGGCTGCCTCCCTCAGGCATCGGAACACGCGACCACCTACAAAAAAAGGTAAAATAAAGTGGATGAGGCCAGCCTCCTCCAGACAGTCCACATGTATGTGTGCATTAACCCGTCCGGAGCAGAAGAAACAAGCGGTAGCGACTTCACTCGTACCGGTACTAAGATAGGTAACGTGAGCAAAGATCCCCCAGACTGGGACACTAAAAAAAAAAGAAGACTGTTGCCGAACTGTCTGGAGGCTCACGCAGTCATCTTAGTAAGGTGGAAGGGATTGATCCATTAAATGACGGTGCGTCCCGCGGCTGTGACCATTTCGAAGACATAAAGAAACCCGAAGCCGGCACGGCTTTATCGGGAGGTCCACGGAAACAGTCGCGGCGCATTGTCACCCAACTTTGGGTTCCTGTCGGTAGTCTCCCATCTTCTTTGTCAGACAGCCGGCCGGTCTGCCTGACAAAGAGTCCTCGCAGGCTCTTTGGAGCCATCGTGGGTTCACTCATTCTCCACAATCCAGGAACCCAGCAGAAGATAATCTCAACATCTACCTGACTAGCGCTGACCTTGGTATCACGGATACCGCGAACCAATGTATGCAGAGATTCCAATGCCCTGAGAGCACTCAGGGCACTTGGTGAATCGCTATAGATCACGATCCAGTCTGCGAACCGAGCACAACGCGTTATCTCCCCTACAGTGTGGTGTATTGCAACGAGTTCGACCGTAAAGAAAGAGAGAACCCATGATAGAGTCCCACTGGCTTAAAATAGGGTGGATACAGCGCGGAAGCCGATCCCCTCTTCAGCTTGGAGCCATTCGTGTACACTGGTACTGATTCAGCGTAACACAGCATTAGGCTCAAAAAGGTTGAACGCAGTACTCCCAACGATGTAAAAGCTTTGGAACAGAGGCGTGGCGACCTATAGTCAAAGCTGGTACCCTCTCGGGTAGCGTCCTGGTCAAAACAAGAAGCGTCAACGGCCCGAGCTCTCTCAATAATTTCCCAGCCCTAAACCAGAAAGGCTTAGTTAGGGCAGGATTTGCGTCTATCGACAAATGAGAGCCGTTTGCAACTGACGAAGATGACTAGCATGTCCGTACAAGCTTAGTGGTATCTCCTAGACGTCGACAAGCAAACTATCAATTGAAGACGTGCATCCACCTTCCGAAATTAACGTTTTGATGTGGGTGCGGAAATCATGCAACTGAAGTCAAGCTTTGAGCGAACAAATGAACGATAAAACAGCAGAGCAATAGAAATATCAGAACCACAATTGCAGAACGTTACGAAACGAAGAATGCCCATGGCGCGGGTACAAGAGTACCTAAGACTGCGAATATGGGCTTCTCAGGGTCAAAATCAAAACTAAACAAACGGTGCGATTCCTTCACTTCTAGGCAAACTCCATTTAATAAAAAGTCAGGGTCAGGGAGAATACGTGGGTGGAGACAAAAGTGCACTACCCTAGTCTTGGCAAAGGAAACCTAAAACATGTGCGCGTCGGCATAACGAGAAATGCGGTTCAATGCCTACTCGAGTCATCACTCCAGAGTTGGCATATGCACCGCACCAAAAGAGATCGAAAGGTCGTCCAAGTAGAGCGTAAAGAACATCTTGTAGAAGCACCAAGGTGATTCTGGTGATGCTCAGGGCAAAGAGTGTGACACTGTCTCATCCTACCATATTGGGCCGGAGATGGTACCTCCTCCCTCCCTCCACCCATAGGCGTAATCGACAATATTGTACAAATTCCGATAATAAAATTGGGAGGAGTCCCCTCTCCCCCAGGATATAGAGGATCTCTTTGATATCATATTGCCATGCGGTATCATAGGCCTTACTAGGTTGGAAAAGATAACAGCGTAATGCTGTCTACGAAGGAAGATTTTCCAAATAGCATTTTTCCGGCGGAGTGGAGCATCCGAAGTGGAATGGAACTTGCAGATGCCGCACCGTGCATAGGACAGGTGGTTTCCGAAGTGCAGGAAATAAACGAATCTAATATTTACCAATTTATCCATAAACTTGCATAGGCATGGGGTTAGAGAAAATAGGCGAAAACCGGCGGGTGTAGAGTGATCTCTCTCGGTGTTACAATAAGCGAACACAGTCGTAATTTGCCAGGAGTCTGAAAGGATACCTTCTGTCCAGATACCTCCGTGACAGTGACATAAATGTCTTGTCACGATCCACGATCGCGATACCAACCAGCCCACACCAACTCAGGGAGCCTATCACGAACGAATGTGAGGTGGAGTTTAGGGCTGGGCCTCGTGTCTCCCTCCCCCCGTTTTATCATTACACGCTCGACCTTGACTGCTCCTTGGTAAGCCAGATCTTCGGTGATACCTCAACTGCATAAGCCACTCATTTCACGCAATTCATGGTAAAGTGCGATATCACACTCACTGGCGAGTCATTGAGTGTTTCAAGAACATTAATAATGGCCGCCTAGGAAGGTTCCGGCTCATTTTCCAGAAGGCTCCAGTCTTAGAAAAGGGCGACTGTGGCTTTCTAACAGTCAGTTTAATCAATACTCTCTTCTGATGGAACATGTGGGATTTGGCCAATATGATGCCATTTATGGAACGAATAACTAGAAAGCGTTTCAAGCCAGCGACTAAAAAACATCAGGTCGTCTCTCAATGAGTATGCCATACTTAATCGAGTCTCCACTCACCATATTAGCAATTTGGCCTTTGTCTGGGCCTCCCTGGCTGAGGGCACCTTGGGCCGGACTGACTAGTCTCAGCCTGGTTACTTACGAACGGCAGCGAACCTGTTTGTCTTCGGAACTCCCCTAGAGGGAGGGGAACCCAGAGTCCTCTCATTCTTCTTTTTTTCTTTTCTCTTATTTTGAGGAGAGGAGGGTGGGGACTAAGCCAGTTTCTCTCCAGCCTCGGAAGGGGCCCTAAGGCCGAATGACCAACCTCAGCTATGTCCTTCTCTGAAAGGGAGAGAGTACTTGCCAGCAAGGTAGCACAAGGCGGGAGGAGTAGTCCTTCCTCTTCTTGTGAGTCCTAGCTATGTGTGCTGCCTCAAGAGGATCTTGCACAGGTGTAAACTAAAGTTCGGTGTCTGGCACCGAACCAAGTCTCACTACAGGAAATATCCTACTATCTGGGTTTGGGGCACCTTCGGGATCATCACCACCTCAGGAGGGAAATCGAAGTGACCATCCCTCACAAGTTGTCAGATATCCCAACTGGGAAGTCATAGTGCCTATGGCCCGTCCCAGACGTCAGTAGGGTCGCCATGACGAGCTCCATTGAGCGGGAACGTCGGATACACGAGGTGTCTGGGAAAGTCTCATGGGGCGACACTTTTTCCCCCGCTAAGAGGGTTGAAGTGGTTCACCTGCCCCCATTTGGGTGGGTCGAAAACCGAAGCCGCGCGTTCTCTGCCAAGGCTTAGTCTTTGGGGATCACTTGAGAAAGAGAAGAGGGATCCACTGCAAGTAGAAAGTCGCCTGGAGAAGTCCTCAAACCTCTAAGTAATGGAGAAGGACCCCCTAAGAAAGCAGAGGGGGGCCACCGCCATCACATATGTGGAGTTACCTGAGTGCGACTTGGAAGATGACATAGGGGAAACCTCTTTGCTGCAGATAAGAGTGGTGCCGTCTCTATTTACCTTGTCAGTCCCGACATCAAGGTCGGGCGAGGATTTCGAGAGGGGTATATCGTCAGAAATGTTGCTAAATTTGTAAAAACCTTCTAACACATGAAAGTTCTGAAATTTGTGAGCAATAAGGTGAAAAGAAAAGGTGGTGGGCTATTATCCCTCGCCAAGCCCCTCCCGCCTATCCCGTCTCAAGTTTTCGAACTTTTAAGGTCTCCACCTTGGTTGCGTTAAAGATTTGTGTTCCCACCTGTGCCGCGACGTACACCGACCAGAAGTTGTTCGGTGGACCGGTCGATCCCTAAGGGCTGTCAGTTCCCACCTGATCAGCCAGAGAACAATAGTGATAGGGTGGATTTCATCGATACGTCGTACTAATTCTCGACAGGAAGATCTGTTGTGTCAGACACTGAGACGGTACCCGAGACTTTAAGATGGCCTGGCAGCCAACAATACAATAAAATCCGTTCACCATAAGCAGTAAAGATTTATGCACTAAAGAATGGCCGCAGGGAGGGGATCAGCCCATTACACACAGGGAAGGGGTTATTAGGGCTTTTGCCTATTAAAAGGGCATTTTTAATGAAGTTCGAAAGCCTCTATTCTGAAACCACAGCATGAGGTAGCTGGTTAGGTCCTTAAACCTAGACAAAGGGTTGATGGGATAGGCGTATAAAAAAAGAATGCTGAGAAGAAGCAACAAGGAAGCGCCCCCCAAAACTTTCCCTGGTCCCCATCAGAGAGTTCAAGTCAAGCCAGGGACGGGGCTTCCATAATTTGCACTTGGGCCGTGAGAAAGTGTGGCTCCTCCAGGTACCAAGTATAACAGCCTACAAAGGATACCCACCCCCGGGCTCTACTATGTGGGCACTCATACTCATGACGCGGAACTGGTTCCACTCCGTGGGTTCACGAGAGGTTTCATCATTGTTTGTTGATTGGTGTCAAAAACACAAAATACGAAGGAAATACACGGCAACAAAGACGGGCCAATTGTGCCTTCGGACTCGCCAGTAATTGCCAATCTAATTATCCAGACAGGCGATATCGTCATCTATTCAGCCAGTCTAAAATCTATTCATAACGCTTCTCCCTATTCTATTTATTACGCCTCTCATATTCCATTTAAAATGCTGCCCTTATTGCATTTAAAACGATCGCCCTATTCCATTTACAAAGCTGCTACTATCCCATTTATTACGCTGCCCCCATTGCATTTTAAACGCTGCCCCCAATACATTTAAAACGGTGCTCCTATTCCATTTATTACACTGCCCCTAAACAATTTAAAACACTGCTCATATTCCATTTAAAACGTTGTTCCTATTCCATTTATTACGCTGCCCCTATTCCATTTCAAACGCTGCTCCTATTCCATTTATTACGTTGCTACTATTCCATTTAAAACGCTGCTCCTACTTTAGTTATTACGATGTCCTGATTTCATTTAAACTGCCGCCCCTTTCCATTTAAAACACTGCCCTTATTCCATTTAAAACGCTGTTCCTATTCCATTTACTAAACTGCCCTAATTCCATTTAAAACGCTGTTCTTACTTTAGTTATTACGTTGTCCCTATTTCATTTAAAATGCTGCCCCAGTTTAATTAAAATGCTGCCCTTATTCTATTTAAAACGCTGTTCTATTTCATTTACTAAACTGCTCTTAGTCCATTTAAAATGCTGCTCCTATCCCATTTATGAATCTGCTCTTATTCTATTTAAAAAGCTGCTCCTTTTCCCTTTACGACGCTGCCCCTATTCCATTTAAAACATTGCTCCTATTCCATTTATGAAGCTGCCCCTATTCCATTTAAAACGCTGTCTTATTCCATTTAAAACGCTTCCTCTATTCCATTGAAAACAACCTCTACTATTCCATTTAAGACACTGCCCCAATTCCATTTTATTACGCTGCCCCCACTTCTTTGCGCTTATCTCGTCTTTTATGTGGAACGATGCGAGTGGTGTTCGGTGTGCGACGGGTAGAACGACTGAAAAACAACGCGGTAAGTGTTGGTACGCGTCTATGGTGTGAAAAAGAGTGGTAACGAGGTTTTAACTAAAAGTGTTTTGATGTGGTATAGGTATGTAAACATACATAGTGGAAATACACTTGTGGAGAGAATCTACGAGGGTGTTAGGATGTTGGAAGATGGCGTAGATTGATTATGTGAATAAGTGTTTGAGAGAGAATGTGCTGACCGAGGGGTAACTGGATGCTATTGTGCATGATAGATGTGCAAAAGTAGAGGGGGTATAAAGGGGCGTGCTTCACATCCTTCTGCTGAGGGGTGAGCCCTGACTGGACGAGGTGCCCCATCGCAGAGGACCCCATCACTATACAGGGTCATTTGGAGTGGACAAATGATGGGTGCCTGGCAATAGTGGGAGGGAAGGGTGGGTAGTTTTAGTGGCGTTGATGCGCACTGACCCACTTTTAGTGACTCGGTAGATATGGAAGATTGAAGTGTGAAAATCAAAAATTATTATTATTGCTATTATTATTATCATTATTATTATTGATATTATTATTATTCAGCTTGCTGTTCAATTCAGATGCCATCAATACACACAATGAACCACTTCGCAAACTAAAACAGTGGGGCTGGTCAGGTCCTTCATGTTAAAATACTAAATACAAGGGGCGGTCAATAAGTTTTGCGAATCGGTAGGGCAAAACTGAGGAAGGGAGATGGCTGTTTGTAGGGGTGTAAGGACAAGTTAGGACAAGTCAGGACCTGCAGCCGCACGCTATTACCTCGTCTATTTAAGAAGCAGTAGCTGATCGCAGATCGTTAGTCACAAATTCTCTAACAATGGAGAAGGTTGAGCACCGCGCAGTGATCAAATTTTTAGCCAAGGAAGGCAAGAATGCAAAAGAGATCCATGAAGGCATGGTTGCAGTGTACACCAACACCGTCCCTTCCTATGCAACCATTGCTCGCTGGAATAGGGAGTTCCGCCATGGTCGTGAGTCCCTTGAAGATGACCCCCGTCCAGGACCCCCGTCAGATGTGACCAACGAGGACAATGTGGCCCGTGTGGAGAGGATGATCCTCGAAAATCGACGGGTGAAGGTCAAAGAAATCGAGCGAGAACTTAGAATATCACATGGAAGTGTTATCAACATCATCCACCACAATTTGGCCATGACCAAGGTCTCTGCTCGTTGGGTCCCTAGAAACCTCACGCCCCATGATCGACTTCAACGTCGTCAAAGTCCACAAGGCCAGAGTTGCACAAGCTGCCCTGTGCGAGTGCGGATTCGAGGAGCTCAACCATCTCCCCTACATTCCAGATCTGGCCCCTAGCGACTACTTTTTATTCCGCCAGCTCAAGGCTGCACTGCGTGGACGCCGGTTTGGGGACTAAGAAGATGTCCAGCTCGTCGTCCAGGAGTGATTTGCTAAATTGCCCCCAAACTACAAGACGGAAGCAGGTTGTGTCCTTGAAGGAATACAGGTGTTGCCGAATCACGCTAATCGATGCATTGACATCATCACAGTTTTTCAAGGGAAGTTGGAAAAGGAAATGCTTAAAGTTTGCCAAGTGAGTCTGTTGAAGTTTTTACTTGGCCGCTAGGAAACCTGAAGAGGGCTAGCTCTCCTGAATTTGCCAACGTAGCTGATCATAAGATGGGGAAGGTAAAAGTAAATGTGTTTAGAAAGGACTCAACTCGAGTAATTAAAAGAGGAGATTACTTATGCCGGGAATTTACGCCATCGTGTTGCAAGTGATTCGTAAAATGGGAAATATAGAAGTGGTATCTGGAAGGGGCGTAACTAGAGGAACAAAAACAGGAGGGACCCCCCCAAAAAGAGCCCCGAAATCCGATCCTAAGAATGAGAGTACTGCAATAAATTCTACTGAATAAATTGCCTAATGGGGGCGAGGAAAGATATCAAAGGTTTAATTGGGATGTTATTTATTAGTACTCATTTTAGCAGGAGTTTCTATTTAATAGGATCGTCTATCTTTGAGGAAGGGATGGCCTTGAGGGTTGAATACAGATAGTTGAGCATTCCCTGCCCTTAGCGCCCCACGTAGTTTCCTCCTTCAGCTACTCTAGCAGTACCTTCCACGCATTTTACCCCTTCTATTTGCCCTTGCCACTCACATAAGGTATTTAATTCTTTACTTGTGTCTTCTGAAGATGCCTCAGCTTTATAATGCATTCCCTTGACTTTAATATTTAAGGTTGGGAAGGTTTACCTTCGCAAGTCAATATCATCCTTAACCTTTCACTATTTCTCTTAGCCTCGCTAATTGTTCCATCATGTGGCTCTTCCTCATTCTTCCTCCATTAAGTGAGAATATCCTCGTTTATTACGCCACTTCCGATTTCTCAAATAAAACACTACACCCCGTTTCGATGAACAAGCCTTTAATGGCCGAGTGTAGCTACCAATCCGGTGCACGAGGGCTCAATTTTGATCGCCTCTCACACCTTTGATTGCACGGTCTTATGGGGATGGCAAATGAGTGCAGTATTCTAACTTAGAAACGCTGGCGGCTACTTTAAATACTTTTGATAGTTTCTTCTACATCCCCAAATATTAAGTTGTGCCAAGTTGGCAGCCACCAACGATAGCATAACCACCCAAACACCCACCTCTAAATTCCTTAACCTACACCTAGGAAGGTACATACTCGTAAACATTTAATTATGCCTTCTTCAAGGCCACGACTACACGGGCAAATCAAAATAGTTCTTGGCTTCAAGGTAAGCTTAAATATTCTGCGTAAGACTCGCCTACTCCTAGAACTCAATGACTCCGCAACCTGGCGAGCAGGAATCTGCCCCAAGCATCAGGGAGAGAGGGCAGCGATCCCTATGGTCCTGCTACCGGTAGAGGTATCGCTCATAGAGCTTTGCTAGAGTGGGGCATTCAATCAAAAAGTGACCTTTAGTCAGTGGCACCACATTGTCCTCTCGAAAGGGTTCCTGGAAGCGCTCCATCTGATGGCGTTGCCTTCTTCAGGTGTGTCTAGTAACGTGGCAAATTCGAAAGCTCTCGTAAAAATGAAGAACCCATAGTCTTTCCTCTTTTTATTTATGTTCTCTTTCTTTAAGGATGGTGTGATGTGCACTCTCTTCTCTATGCATCCCTATGGTCCCTATGGTCCTGCTACCGGCAGAGGTATTGCACATAGAGCTTTGCTAGAGTGGGGCATTCAATCAAAAAGTGACCTTTAGTCAGTGGCACCACATTCTCCTCTCGAAAGGGTTCCTGGAAGCGCTCCATCTGATGGCGTTGCCTTCTTCAGGTGTGCCTAGTAACGTGGCAAGTTCGAAAGCTCTCGTAAAATGAAGAACCCAGAGTCTTTCCTCTTTTTATTTATGTTCTCTTTCTTTAAGGATGGTGTGATGTGCACTCTCTTATCTATGCATTCTGAGCCACCGAGACCGGACGAATAATCCTTTGCCTAGTCTTTTACAGAAATGGTAAAGAACTGGGTCGTCTGCAGAGCTCCACCGAAATGAGGACGGCTCGCCTCTCCCATTTAAGTCCTCGGGTCCGTGTCTCTTTAGGAGAATCTCGTCTAGGATCAGAATTTGGTTTGTAAGTATTTCCCGCCGAGTCAGCCAGTGTCCACTCTTACCTAGTGGGCTTCTTACCCCTTACGTTAATCCTGCAAGGCAGCGGGAAAGCCTCACTCCGCTGATGCGCCAGCCCATATTATTTTTAAACAAAACAAAACAGCCAGTACAATTTGAGAGCAACAAGGGCTGCATGGTGCAACATTGCAACAATATATATTATAAATATATACATTTAAAAAATTATGGCAAGAACGGCAACCAATAGTCAATTTGCATAGTCAAATAATCTGTCACCAAGGTGTGATTGAAGAGCAGATTAAAAGTCCTCAATGTTTTTACATGAAACTACATATCGCAAGCTAAAATGTCTCCTCCTGACCTCCAGCTGTGCCCTGGAAAGGGCAATTTGTATTAGTGCCCTCTTGTGGAACCCAGGGATGGGAAGGGATCAAGTCTTCCCTAGAAAACGGAAGTTCTGTCATAAAAAATATGCCAGTATTTAATAATATCATGCCTCAACAACCTCTCATTAACAGAGAATAGATTCAGAGCTCATAGAGACTGAGAGTATTCCATATCTCTCATCCACGAGATCTTTTTTGTCCCCCGTCTCTGAATAGATTCAAGCTGCCTCAAATCAACATATAGGAAGGCTTGTTTTGTAATTAGTGGGGACTGTAATGCAAAGCATGAAGAATGGCTCAATTCTAATGTAACTGATCAGCATGGTAGGTCAGCTTATGGATTTTGCACTGCTGCTGATTGTCTCCAGATGATTTAGCAACCCACCCATATTTCAGGTAATAGACTAGATCTTGTGTTCACAGATGCTCCAGCTGCTGTAAATGCAAAGGTCTGTGAAAATTTGGGGACATCAGATCATTGTTCCATTAGAATGGACATAGCTGTTAATCAGCATATCCCAAACGCCACAATCAACAAAAGAGTTTGGCTTAAATCTCTAGCTGATTAGGTTGGTTGTGAAGAGAGTTGTTGAGCCTTGAATATTTCGGATGCAATATCGGACCAACATCCAATGGATAAGGGGAATGATATGTTATCTACTGTTTTGGCCAGGAATGTTCCCAGTAGAATTATCAGGATTCGTACAAACGACCAGCCATGGTTTGATGAATCCTGATAAGCAAACAAAGTTTAATGTATGGAGGCGTAATCGGTCTCGAGAAAACTTTGAGATCTTTGTTCAGTCTCGGCGTACTGCCAACAGAGTTTACCATCGGGCTGAGAGATTATATAATGATAATCTGAAGAGTAAGTTGGCAGAGATCAGACAGCCTCATTTGTGGTGGACTAAATTAAAATCTGCTATTTTTGACTCCAACACTTCTACCATTCCGCCACTACTTTTGTCAAATGGAAAGCTAGCAACTAGTGCAAATGAAAAGGCAGAGTTACTCCATCCAGCTTTTGAAGCCAAGCAGTCAGTTGAAGAAGTTCCTCTCCCTGACATTGGCCATCCTGAGCCTCGTTTGACTGGGTTTGCTTTTCATGCAAGGGATGTTAAAAAGATACTTGACAGTCTTGACAGCTGGGGCAGAGAGGATCCCGACGACTTTTTCCCTTTACTCTTTAAAAAGATGTCTACTGAATTAGCATCTAAGTTAAGTAGATTATATAGATTTTTATTTAGACGAAACACCTTTCCTGATAATCGTAAATTGAGCAATGTTGTACCTATTCCTAAGGGCATGTTATCTGTCGATTGTAGTCAATACAGGCCTATTTTAATACTTCATGTGCTCTCTAAGGTTGCTGAGAAGCTGACATCTAGGCCCTTGTATAGATACCTGGAGTCGAATGGCTTACTGGCTAGAAGTCAGCATGCATATAGGAGGTAGTTGGGTACTTGCGATGACCTTTTAGATTTGACTTGTAGTATGCAAGATAATCTTGACAATGGTTTTGAATTTAGATCAGTTCATATTGATTTATAGTGCTGCTTTTGATCGTGTTAACCATAAAACACTTGTTTTTAAACTATAAAACCTTGGAATAGGTGTCTACATCTTAGGACTACTTAACGAATTTTTAATATATCGATAGCAACGTGTTGTCGTAGATGGAGTTTTTAGTGAACTTAGACGTGTTGTGTCTGGAGTTCCACAAGGCAGTGTTCTTGAGCCTTTGTTGTTTTTAGTATATACAAGTGATTTGGTACAAGGTCTTGAAAACAAGGTTGTTATGTATGCATATGATACTACACTTGTTGGGGTAGTCAGGTCTCCAGCAATGAGAAACCAAGTTGCCATGAGTCTAAATCGTAATTTAGAAAAAAAATAGGAAATGGTGTGATCGTTGGGGTATGAAGCTTAATTCAAGTAAAACTAAGACCATCTCCACTCTGTGTTGGAGATACACTTCTTGCTGAGTCGGAATCCCTAACGATTCTTGGCATTACCTATGATTCTCACCTGACTTTTGAAAAGCATCTTTTAAATGTATCTGCTAATGCTGCCCGAAAACATGGCATTGTACGTAAGACCTCATATATCTATAAGAATGAAGATATTAATGCCACTTGTTTCATGGCCTTTGTTCTCCCTTTTCTTGAGTATTGTTCTCCAGTTTGGATATCCGCATCTGCCAGAGATCTATCTCTCTTAGATAGGGTTGCTCGTGGAGGCAGGTTCCTTTTTCCTGATGGGGCTAGCTATGACTTGGATAATCGACGGATGATTTCATGTTTGTCGATATTCTATAAATACTACTTCAGTAGAGAATTGCCACTATCATTTTTAATTCCTGAGCCCCTGCCTCTTGCTAGAGCAACAAGGTTTACGGATGGACAACATCCATATGCACTATGCATTCTCCGCTGCCGCACTTCTCAGTTTCAGCGTTGTTTTTTGACAAGTACGGTAAAGCATTGGAATGATCTTCCTGCACAAGTTATGCAGGAAGATCTTAATATCTTCAAACGAGGTTGCAATACTAGATTATAGGTGGGTGCTACTGCCTCACAATTTTAATATTGATTTGATTTTAATAATTTTAAACTTATTTATTTATGTATTTATTTACACATTTCAATTTCTTTCTTTTAGCATTCATTCTTTCTTACTTGACATATGGACACTTTGTTCTGTGGGAACTTGTTTTCAAGTTCATGGCCGCTAGGCTTTTACCACAAGAATTGTGTGTTCATTATCTCAAATAATAATAATAAAGTCCCCAATATAGTCCAGGTTCTACAACGAGAAAGACCCTGCCTTCTGGGGCGTGGGAACATTCGGGTCCTCGCTCACCTCGGGATAAGTCGCGGCGGATCACGACCGGAGGTCCGGGATTCGCTAGGCCTATTTCCTACTGTTATTATATAGCCCCCTCTCCCCGCCAAGCCAACCTCCATCTGGAAAATTGGGGGGACGGAAACGCCGACCCCCATGAAGGTCACAATATACGGGTTGAGGAGTAGGAAAGGCGTGGCCCTAATGGACCCCTGTGGGTGGCGCTGGTTCCGCGTGTTCTTATTTTCCACTTTAGTGACCACTGCGGAAGAGGTGTGTGGGTGAGGAGGGGGCTAGTAACTCTATTAGAGATTCGTCCGGGGTGGTCTGAAGAAGGGAAGAATGGGGTAAGGGTGAGATTCCGTTACCATAAGGTAAGACGAATTGCCCTCTTGCTATGACGTTTATAAGAACCCCTGGCAGAGCATATGGGAACCGTCTCCTCTGTAGAGATTGAGCTGCTATTGGGTGGCTTGGAAGATGCTGAAGGGAAACCTCCCTTCCTAGTCGAGTGTGTGTGAGAGAAAAATCCCTCCACCAGTCGAACTTGTGTTATCGGGGACCTCACCCACCCTAACTCCAAGGTGAGGAGAGGTGAGGTTTTCCTTCTCGTTTGCTTTCATAATCTTTAGACTTTGCAATGCAACGAAGATTCGAAAACTTGTGGCCAATAGAAAGCGGAAAATAAGGGTGGTGGGATATTACTCGCGCCCAGCCGCTTCTGCCCATCTATTTTCTAATTTTTCGGACTTTTCAAGGGTTCAAACTCTGGCCCCGTTAATGGGTGCTTTTTCGCCTCTATGCGACACGCACGGCGCCCGGTAGTTGCCCCGCAAAAGGTCTCTATCGAAAAGCCGCAGCACCCAACCGAGCAGCCAGAGAAGCAGCTACGAGAGGAGAATCTCTTACTAGGTCGTACTAGTCGTTGAAAAGAAGGCAGAATCTGAAGATATGTCAATTGACAGACCAATAGACGGGATCTGAGAATTTTTCTTAGCCTGTTAGCTAACTAAACAATAAAACCGCTCTCCGCAGGCAGTATCAACTTTATGCACGCGAGAGCGGGAGGAAGGATGTTTTTTTTTTGGGGGGGGGGTAAAACAGATCTTCCCATCATTCACGCTCCAACGCCCAGAACCCCTTGAGCCTGGTTTCTTGCAACTTGAGCGTCGTTTATAGAGGTTCTAAAGCCTTTTTTTAGACACGGAATGAGGTATGTGATCAGCTCCTAAAAACTAGATAGAGGAAGAAATAAGGAAGGGCAATGAAGGGGATAGGCTTAGCCAAAATAGGGGTGCATAAAGGGACCGAAGGAAAGCACCACATTTCCTAGTAGAGAATTGAAGTCAACTCAGTGAGTCACGCCTTCCTTAAGGGCAATCGAGCCAGGAATAGTTGCTGTCCCTCCAGTATCAGGTGTAGCAGTTTAAACAAGTTAGCTCTCTACCGATCATTAAGTAAGGAGAGATCTGCTGTGGGCACTGGAATCCTGAGTGGCAGTGGGACTGAGAGGAATTACTACCCCTCTAGGTACCAGGTGGAACGGTCTAGACTGGTAATCCTCCCCAGGACCCTGCGGGACAAGGAAACGGCCAATTATCGCCCATCTGTCCCCGCAATCCATCCTGATTGGTGGAGAGCCTTTCTTACTTTACTGCTTTTTTTCTTCGTTTACTTTAACCTCCGGTTCCTCTCCCCCCTTCAAGAAAGGGCTCGAACCTAAGAATATAAAGCATACCGTGAGTTCTCTCTCAAGTGAACTCCGGCTCCGGGACAGAGTTCTTTTTGTCCCCATCTATTGGTAGCGCTTACGCTACTGCGGGAACAGTCTTCAGGGTTACCCCTCTCGTCAGAAGAGATCTCCTACATTTCTAGTTTTGTAAATGTCACGTAAGTCCCCATGGGGAAAGGCACCAGTATTTACTTTCGGTACGACTGGGAGGGTAAAATTTGGTCAATTTCGCAGAGCAAGGGCCACACCAAGGTTACGCTCGCTATACCAGCCATACCAATGCATTTGGTTCAAATTTAATCGGAAAAATAGATTATAATTTTACATATAACAAATCAAGTAGAAACCAGGTTTCGGGACTTCTTGCTTCATCTTTCAGTTGCACTTTAAAATACGGAAAAAATAAGCGAAAACTTCTAAACTATAAGATGAAAATTTTCCTATACAAAAATGATATGCATACAGTGGCGGATCCAGACTAAATTTTTTTTTTGGGGGGGGCTAACCTGAATTCCTCCCTCTGAGTAGTGTGAGAAAAGGTCATTGACGATTAATAACGGTTAGCATACACAACATTAATAATATATAACTGTATCTCACACAGGAGTGAGCACTAATTCTCTTAGCTCCAAATTTTTCCACACCTCAAAAAATTATGAATTGTGTTTTATTGTAGTTTTTGGACCTCAGCTGAGGTATAATACTGAATTTAATAATTATTTTTGAGAATTACCTGTATTTTAGACATGTATCATATAAGATACATTCGATTTCAACGGTTTAAAAAACTCCTCTCCTGGATCCGCGCTTGTATGAATACAAAGTTGAGTACATAGCCAGTGGCAGTTTCGCGTACAAGGAGAACACCCTATTTCATCAAACTTAAATGCTGAGGCAGGAAGGGTGTATTTATTTTCATGAAGTAATCTATTAAAATCTTCATACTTTGCAACAAGGCCTACTTAGAAGCAACCGAGCTAACTTGGCGCGTGACTCTCGTATATTCAATCTATATCGCTATAGTCCAAAATATCCAGGCAATTTTTATTTTGTTTCAAAAATAAATAAAAAAATATTTAAAATACTACCAGTATATATGGCTAAGAAACCATAGATACACAGTGTGTTTATACCTTCTTAATGTTTTATGGCTGTGTTACTCATTGTACAGGGGCATCTATGAACTCGTTCTTTTTTAATTATTTTCATTATTAAGAGTTGCTCTCTTGGCCGCAAAGAGATAGATATATCCCCAAAGAGGACCATAATCTTCAGTTTTCCACCCCAAAACGAGTTAGACATAAGCGATAGGACACACACCAGGTCCTGGAGACCCACATATTCGGAATTCACCAGGGCGTTGATGATAATACCCCTATTGTTATCCCGTTTTGGAGTCTCGTAGATTAATGAAAGTGACCATCCCATTTTTATTTGTATATCTCCAACCTGTCTAAAAGTGCGGGCCCACTCAACCTATAAATCGCGGATGCCCTTTCGCATTTCAGTTAATGCAGGGGTCACCACCCGACAACTAAATCCCCCTCGCTGCCGGTAACCTTATTTACTGACACTTGATACATTATATCGCTTTATGCGTAAAGATTATTTTGTTAATATTTCGGTCCTGAAAAAATGGTGCAATTTCAAGCTAAGAGGAACGCTAAATTGCGAGTAATATAAAATCATAAATTCGAATGTATATCTTTACTAGATTAGTCCTCGTAGTTTAATACTGTGGGGGAGAAATAATAATTAACACACCATTTAGTAGAATTTCTAAATATAGTGTTGAAATAGTTAAAATTTGAAACTTGAACGTGAAGAGATAGCGAGGGGAGGGGGGAGCAAAATGCCAGTTATCTGTACGGATAACGACAGAGGTGAAGGATATCTGGGCTTTGGAGTGATAACGTCTGCAGTAGTGTGTCAAGATTAGAAGCAGATGCGTGGCGCCTAGCAACCACAAGCGAACTTGACACCAATTCATATTACCCGACATCAAGCCTTCAATTCTCGAGGCAAAAAAAACGGGTTTTTCTTTAAATGGTTTTAATGGACTTTCTGGCAATAATTCATTCGAAGTGGCGCAAAAGACTTGAAATCAAGTCTGTCCTAACTAGTTCGTTCAAACGAAGAATCCGATAAGTAATTGAATTTCTCAAGGTTTTGGAGCTTATTTTGTATGTGAAAATGGTAATTTTGGAAGCGGGACTTGGTTTAAACGCATCAATCTATGTGTTGGCCTTTTCAATCCTGTTGGGGACCGAACTCCCTGGTTCTCCAATACCAGGAAGAAAATCGCTTTTTTCTAATTTTAAAGCAAAGAAAGACTATTTTTCACGTACTTATATATAGGTCCAATTATATCTAAACGAGCAAACTAAAACCACAAAAATGTGGGAATGAAGGGTTAGAATCAGATATTTTGAAATAAAAAGAGGATTTCCAATAGATATTTTATAATTACCAAAATCTGCGACTGTATTTTATTTAAAAAAAAAAAAACAAACTTAGAAAGGAATAAATTTTTTTAAGGTCAAAATAAAAGAGAGGCATGATCGCCACGGCGCCATGTCACTTCCTCCCGGGTCAATTCGTCGCCGGTAAAATGACTGTATTTGTTTGTAATTACATAATTTTATTAGAAATAAAAGTAAATATTTATCAAAAATATATATCTAGTGAGTTTGCAGATTATGTTCAATGTGCCTTCAAAAAGTTGTTTTTCACCAGAATCATAATAATGTTTTATCACATTTTGTAGACGCAGATTCAAGTCCCTGTATTTCTTCTCCCGATTGGCTCCTTCGCCTTGGATAATTGTTTGAAATTTGGCGCTTGCTTGAAAACTTCTTTTTCCCCCAAGCTGCTACGAGAGTCCAAATATCTGGATGACTCTTATTCATTGTACGATTACCTAACATAATCTGACGACGAATTGACCGGACACCTATCACAAATTTTTTTACGAAGTTTCTAAGTGGTAAAAGATACAATTCAAACTATGTGGAAGATACATCGATCAGAGCGTAAGGCAAGGGTGGAGCGCACAACTCTTCTAAGCTTCTCTCTTCGACCTTCCAACAAGGGGTGAAAAATGAGAAGAAAAATCTTCCTTGTCACATTTCATGAGAGGACGAAGGAGCTTCAATATTTTTACCATTAAAATTCATTTGAAAGAGGGCATAGATAATGAAAATGTTAAATAAAGGCAATTTTTATTTTATTGATTCAAAAATAAATAATAAAACAAATTTAAAATAGTACCAGTATATATGGCTAAGAAACCATAGATACACAGTGTAAACAAAGGCGAGTGAACAAATTTAGATATAAGGAAGATTCGAGGTCACATTAGGTCAGATCAGGGCGATACTTTTTAAAATTTACCTAATGAGATCGTAGACAATTCCACTTGTTACTTTAAAGAGTGGCACGCCTCCTTGGCCCCAGTATTCCCGGCAGTCTGAAACTAGATTGAGACTACCTAGACTTTATTCCTTATAGACATTACCATTTTACCCCTTTTTCTTCACTAGTTTCTCCCAACTCGTTTAGTGGACGACAGCAAATATCGTTGGGCTAGTCGCCGACTGGCCTTCTTCCATTCATCCTTGGTCGAAGCCTTTGAGGGGGTAGGGGGCTGGTTCAACCCTCCTTCTTGGCACCATTTGAGTGTCTGTATTCTTCCTATCCTTTTCAATTTATACTACACTCCTCTTTATTTTCCCTATCGATCCTTTTATTTACCTGTAGAGGGATGTCAGGTGACGTGGGAGATCCTGTGCCCTCCAATTACCGCAGCTCGTCATCTCTGCCCAAATAGATGCAGGATGATATATATATATATATATATATATATATATATATATATATATATATATATATATATATATATATATATATATATATATATATATATATATATATATATATATATATATACACAAGGGACGGTCAATAAGTTTTGCGAATCGGTAGGGCAAAACAGAAGAAGGGGATGGCTGTTTGTGGGGGTGTTAGGACAAGTTATGACAAGTCAGGACCTGCAGCCGCACGCTCCTGCCTCGTCTATTTAAGAAGCAGTAGCTGATCTCAGATCGTCAGTCATAATTTTTCCAACAATGGAGAAGGTTGAGCACCGCGCAGTGATCAAATTTTTGACCAAGGAAGGCAAGAATGCAAAAGAGATCCATGAAGGCATGGTTGCAGTGTACACCGACACCGCCCCTTCCTATGCAACCATTGCTCGCTGGAATAGGGAGTTCCGCCATGGTCGTGAGTCCCTTGAAGATGACTCCCGTCCAGGACCCCCGTCAGATGTGACCAACGAGGATAATGTGGCCCGTGTGAAGAGAATGATCCACGAAAATCGACTGGTGAAGGTCGAAGAAATCGAGCGAGAACTTAGAATATCACATGGAAGTGTTATCAACATCATCCACGACAATTCAGCCATGACCAAGGTCTCTGCCCGTTGGGTCCCTAGAAACCTCACGCCCCATGATCGATTTCAACGTCGTCAAAGTCCACAAGGCCAGAGTTGCACAAGCTGCCCTGCACGAGTGCTGATTCGAGGAGCTCAACCATTCCAGATCTGGCCCCTAGCGACTACTTTTTATTCCGCCAGCTCAAGGCTGCACTGCGTGGACGCCGGTTTGGGGACTAAGAAGATGTCTAGCTCGCCGTCCAGGAGTGGATTGAACAGCAGTCGGGAGATTTCTGGTTGTCGGGAATTCGAAGCCTCAGGGACAAGTGGCGCAAGTGCACTGAAGTCGAGGGTAGTTATATTGAAAAATAATAAAACACTTTTCCTCATATCTCGTTTCCTTATATCCGAATTGCAAAACTTATTGACTGCCCCTCGTATATATATGTATGTATGTATATATATATATATATATATATATATATATATATATATATATATATATACATATATATATATATATATATATACATATATATATATATATATATATATATATATATATATATACATATATATATATATATATATATATATATATATATATATATATATATATATATATCAGTGGCGATTCCTCCATGAATGCAAGGCTTGCATGCACTGCATGCCTTGTTTTCATATAATCATGTTATAACTTGTAAGCCTTTCACACTGCAGAGAAATCAAACATTATTTCATAAGATTCAAAGGATAATTTTCTCGTAGCCTGGCTTCAAGTCAGCGGGGATTATCTCAGTTTTTAAAGTTTATATCTCGGTACAGAAAAATGGTCTTGATTGCCATAGACAATAAAACTGTTTGTTGCGTACATCAGCAATCTAGGCGAGATCATTTAGCTTTCAAAGATTGTGGGTGGGTACAGAAAAGTAGCTTTTATTTCCGGGGATAATAACGTTGTTTGTTGCGTACACTCCTTCGCTGACAATTTCGTTTAACTTCAAGTTTTTGTAGCTAAAATACATGAGTTAAAATGATGCAAAACATGCTAAAAATTAAAAATATATATTTACCTCTCAGCTACAACAATTTTATACATGTGTTGTTATCATTTTTTTTTCAAAAACGTGTCAAAATGTTTATGAAAGCTATTCTAATTTACTAAATTCTATTTATAACAGTTATGCAAAGTTTTTGTAGGAACGTTATATTTTCTCTGTATTTTATATAAAATTGCATGCCTAAGCAAAAATGTTAGGAGTCACTTCCTTTACACATCTCGCCTTACAAACTTTCATCGGGGGATGGCCTCGTTGCTGTTTCGTTTTAAACTCAAGAAAAAACAATGCCATAAACAAAGAAGTGATGTAAATAACGAGGAGAAATGAAGTAAACGGGGGATAACTAAATATACCTAACGAAAAAAGGGAAAACCTATGTATGGCAAAGACTACAATAGCAAAGCTTATCACAAGGAACAGATTTGTATAAAAAAATGTAGGCATATAAGAGCCCTAGGCTCCAACCCTACCCTCGAGAAGGGCAAAAATAGACATAATATATATTTACGTCAAGGCCACCCTTGAGAGGTCGTATGGGGCCAGAGAGGGAACAATTATTCCATCGTTTCCAAAGGTCATTCGTGCAAGACCACTTCGTCGAGACAAACGCCAAATTTGTACTTTTTTATTATTCAAAAAGAATAAATACCAACGATGCGTCTTCGGCACTTTTGAGAGGTTTGCAAATGATGTGATGAGAGAAGTAAATATGAGGGAGTGGGGAATACAAAGTTCGAGTAACTCAAAGGATTACTGAGGGGTGATAATGCTGAAATGGCGCGCAACTCTTTTAAATTTGCGACCTTTGCACAAGGAGGACAAGTCTCTTTGCGATTTTCTAGCCAGGAAAGAGATTTTATTATTTAATTTCAAGAGCCCATCTGGGGACTGCCTACTAGGGCTAAAGTCTCCGCACTCACACTACAGCCTAATAATAGGCTAGATTAAAAAAAAACGAAACAAGTAACAACATGTAAATAACAAAGATGAAAAAAAGGAACAAAGGCTAAGATACAAGCTAGAAAACAACACCAACAAATGAAAACAAGAACAAGATAATCAAAAAGGAAACAAGAAGGAAGCGCGCTCCGGTGCCGGGGGTAGTCTCGCCTCCCCTACAACCTGCGCCTTACAACAAAGAGTCAAATAAAGTGGAGAAGGCCAGCTTCCTCCAAAAAGTCGTATATTCCACAAGTCTGTGTGAACGAACCCGTTCCGAGTACAAGGGACAAGGGGTAGCGACCCGCTCATCCTGGTCCGGCTAACGTGCACAAAGATCACCCAGACTGGGACATTCAACAAGACCACGGAACAGCAAATATGAACGAATATATAAGTTGAACGAAGGCTCGAGGGCGACGCCACAGTATTAAGGGGAAACTTTGCATTTATTTTCATATTCTCACGTTCCCCCCCCCCCCCCGAATGAAGGGACAATAGGTCCACGCAAGGGGGATTTATCTTTCAGGAAGCAATGAACGACAAGAAACTAGTTCATCAACAGCATAGTACCCCTCCTCCCTAAAAAAAAATCTAAATTCTAGTCCACGCGATGAGCTTTTATTTCTTCAGCAGAACTTGTATTCCGAAAGGTATTCAAACCTGATTGATCCGGCGAAGTTTTGGTTACGATTTCTCAAGGTTGATCAAGATCATTTGCTACGAAGTCAATCAATTCGACACGTATTATTCGTTCACAACTAGAACTGGGTTAGAAGCTCTGAAACCATGGCTGACTACTCTAACGCAGCTCATTGCTAACTCGCAAATGTATTTCACTCTCCTATTTAACGCCTGTTTGTGGGTATACTTTAATACAATTTAGAAAAAATAAACTTAGATTATTTATTACCTTAATAAAGTGAAAACCGATGGAGACATCGCAGCGGGAACGTTTTGAAATGAGGTTGAGAAGGAAAGCAAAAATGAGGGGAAGGAAAAAAATCCGTGGAATTTACATAACTCGAGAAGCTTAAAGAAGACCTACATCGAGCGCTGTGGGAAGACATTTACATTTCTTGAGCCTGATTCTCTTTCATAACGAAATCCATGTCCAAAACATTTAGATCGAAATACTTTTGATATAGTAACCTTAATGCCTAACCGCTTCTTCAAGAATACTCGTCTATCGCGATGATTCTTTTCAAAAAATGTCGACCTCTAGTTTCTTTTTTAACAAAGATTCTCAAAAAAAAATTGGCTGAAAAAACATGTAAGCATAAAAGTTAAATCGCCTTTAAGACTTATCGAGAGGGAAAATGTAATTCGCCAAAACCTTAAGACAAAGAGATAAAGTCCAGTTGAAACCCCACTAAGACTCTTTCAACTGTATGATCGATCTTCTTAATATCATGCAATGACCGTGTTTTTATGGGATGGGGGAGGGGAGGGGGCAGTTCTTTATAGTGCTCATTTGGCGATTAACACCAAAGGCAGAAGTTGTCGTACATGAAATGGCCGAGGAGTCCATTTCACTAAGGGGATGAGGTCGCCGAAATAAAAGAGAAACTGGTATGGAAGAACTCGCCGCCTCTTTTTAATGGATTCGAACCATCTTGCACCATTGAAGGCCCTATTCTGTCTTCGTCCTGGTATGTGGGCTAGATCCGATGATCACGCGATCCAGCTGTAAAGATTTCGAAGCGAATGGTAGAAATCGTTGTTACCAAGCTGTAAAAATGAGCTAAATCTGGTAGAGTGGAGATAAAATGATGGGATGAGAATTAGAGTGAGTTGGTGTGTTTGGAAAGAGTGACAAAAGTTTGAAGCTTTAACAACAAACATAATGAGTTTATTTACAGAACTGAAGCTTCAAAGAGCAGGCGAGTGCTTCAAGCACAATTTTGAGGGAAAAAACAAAGATAAAGAACCAAAACCCGGCCTCTAAATGCTGAGATTAGGAAGCCACGGGAGTAAGTTCAGTCGCAAATCGCAAGCACTGCCCTGCACTGCACTGCACGAGCTCGAGCCCCATTAAGCGTGATAAAAATGCACTTCGTTAAGGGATCGAATGGGGGCAAGGCCCCCCCCATAAACTAACGAGAAATGAATAAATTCAGAATTGCGTAAAAAATTTCAAAAGAGGAAAGGGTCAAGGAAAAGAAGGCCGGAATAAAGAAATGGGGAAGGTGGGGGGAGGGCGATGGGGTCACTGGGGTACATTGGGGGAAGGTGTAGGGGCAATGGGGTCACTGGGGTACATTGAGGAAAGGGCGAGCGCTGCTCTTTGTCTTGGATGTGACGCAACGTTCGGTGTCTGAGCGAAAACTATCAGATTCCGAACGCTTCGATTGAAAGGGTCTGTTCTCCTGGGAAGAAACTGACTCAAATTCCCTGCCACCGACGCACAAGTGCGCGTCCTTTGCATTCAGTCCCATATCAGAAGGCGCCGCGAGGATCTTATAATTGAAAAAAAGAAGGAAAATGTGGCAAGCAGCAAGAAAATTTAAATTCAGTGTAATATGAGAGTGATTTGCCTCGTTCTATACGCTCCTCCCTCCCTGTTGGCAGACAGAGACTCTGTGAAGGTCTGTGACCTTGACGAGCACCACACAAAAAAATAATATTATTTTGGGAGAAACAAATGAAGAAAAAAAAGGTGGATACATAGATAAAATAGGAATAGTGAAAAAGCTATTAGTTCTCAGAGGTGGTATTAAAAACTTTCAGAAAGCACTTCATACAACGAGCACAGGTCAGAATTACCAACTTCAGCCCCTTTGCGGATCCTCCATGTACAGTTGGTAGCATTTACATTTTGCCCACTTGAGAGAATATTGGCGCAAATTCTTATTTAACAATAAAAATCTACTTTCTGATATGCCGTTAGTAATAGACAACTAAATCTGACAGCTCTTTGTTTCAAAACTGTCAAACCATAACAGAAACACCACCTTGTTTGGTAGTTGTTACCGGTTTTTACCAAACTCTTTCTCTGTTAATTAATCTCTCAGCGCATTCGCTTCCAATGAAAACTAAGGAAATCTTGACTCGTAAGAAAGTAATTAGGCTGCGTCTAAAAGCCAGAGACTTCCTCTTCCTAATATTAGCCGCAATTACAAGAGGACCCTCGTAGCTTCTAAAATTATTATAAATGGTTTTTTGCAGCAAATATTGGACCAAAAACAAAGACTTCTATAAGAATGCAAAGGCTAGCGAGCAATTAAATCGATATTTTGTCCTTTTCTTTAAAATTGACACTTCCATTGGCATAGAGTCCCAGTCTAGCTATATATCGTTGTATATTCTCTTTTTAAATTGTCCACAACCACTGTTTACAAATCTAAAATTCCTCGAAACTCACAAATATTACCTAAAATAATGTCCTACATTTGGGATGTCTACATTTTATCGCCAAATTATGGATGTTCGTTTACCTTTTGTGTTTGTCCAGAGTTCCTCATACAGTTGTCTTTACATTTACACCAATGGCGTCTATGACCTATGACGACTTCTGTCATTGTCTCTAATAACGTTCGATCTTTCTTTATAAAGGAAGAATTAGGTTATAAAAGGACCGAATTCAATTTTGGGGAGGTTTAACCTTTAAGACTCGCTGGAGTCAAGGTTTGTACACGAGTCCATTGTCATGGGTCCAAAGTTGTTGCTGAAGGCTTAGAATCCACACTTCTAGGGGCCCCAGTATGAGATTTGGTATTGGATTCATTGTCATCCTCAACTTCTTTAACGATGGCTTTTCTTTTTTCTACCTTTTCACTCACCTATCTGCTTACCTTCTTCCATGACTGGGTAAAATGCCCTCGTTTGTTACACTGCTTTATTTTCGTTTCTAATTCATTCTCACTTCTTATTATAGTTGTCCACTCCTTTCTATACCAAAGCCTGTATGTGCCTTGCTGGAATGCCCGTTTCTTTGCCACCCCACCGCAAGGGGGCCTTCCTTCGAGGCGGAATGGGATGCCCTCTCGATCCCAAGTGTCCCTTGTCTACTCGAGCTACCTACCTATCTCACATTTTCACACCGCCTAACTTCACAATCTACTTCACGATCTCTCGTTTAAGACTATCAGAGATGACCTCGTTGGTCTTCGTTCTATTATTATTTTTTACTAAGAAGTGATAAGTTGTGTGGATGTGTGAAAGGAGGATAAGGAGAGGTCTTGTGATCTTCTGTGTGAAGGAGCTGCCTGTACACACTATTCAGACACAGCGCTTCCGTCGCGATCCCGCTACCCAGTCGGGGAAAACCAACGCCTAATCTACTATTAATAATAATAATAATAATAATATTTTTATTATTATTATCCTTATTACTATTATTCACGTAAAAGTAAGAAGCGGAATCCAATGAGGGCATCTCTGCTAGAAGGTTTTGAAAAGTGATTCGTATATCATCATCATCATCATCACTTAACTATACAATTTAAGAATGGGATTATTTTGAGTATTTGAATAATAATTTCATCTTAGTTTGGTTATGACTTATGTTTTTCATCAAAGTTATTTCTAATAATTCTTTTATAATATGAAAAAACAAAATGGTGAAGTTCAGAAATAAATATAAGTATCGAAATTTTGTGAATTTTTTAAAAACCCCCAAATTACAAATGATGAAGTTCAGAAAATATATTTTTATATATCTTCTTCTATAACTATATTTTAGCAACGTGATATTTTGAAAGGGGGAAATTTAGTTTAGAGTTCATTTTTAAAATTATTATAATTGGCGAAGTTCAGAAAATTTATAAAAATTTAACCATGGCTGCTTTTTTTAGATTTTAAATTTTAATCTTAGTAGCGAAGCGCAAGCTCCCCCGTAGGGTGGAGTGGCGAAACCATTGCCTGGTATGATAATACTAAAATTAGGATAAAAGAAAATGTGTGTATGGCGCATAACCTAGACCTTCAAAGGAGGAGACAAATTAAGGGGTAAAGGAGGTTTCGCAAATCTCCTGATTCTGGCCCCGACCCATTATGGAGCGAAACCATCTTATGTATTTTGGGTACAATATGGGGAGGGGATGGGAGGGGGAGGACATGACACTTAATCGATGAGAAAGAGAAAAGAAACAGATGCGGGGTGGTGTGAGAGGGTGGCGAAGCACTTTCATTAAGAGAAGTGAAGCATTGTGAAGTGGTGTTTATTAGAAGTGAATGGAGGAAATGGTGTGTGGGAGAGAACCGCTTTAGACACCACCCAGGTTCCATAAGTAAATCCATCTCAATCCGTCTCGAAACTTCAATCAGCCGTTCAAGGCCAACAACTGCAGACGATTCCTAAAAAAAAGCCTTGAAAATAACAGAGGGCAACCAAATCATCGATCCAGATGCAACGATTAAATAAGTAAAAAGAAAAAATCACCCGATAACATCCCCCTCTTCCAAGGAAAATAATAGCAGTAATCTTACAATCACCCCTACTCCCCCCAAAAGACAAACCATAAAATAATTTATATCACCTCCACTCCCCCCAAAACCAAGCCAATAAATACTTTTATAATCGAACCTTCCCCCAAAGGTAAACCGATAAATAATTTATGTCACCTCCACTCCTCCCCCCAAAAGACAACCCAAAACATACTTTATATCACCTCCACTCCCCCCCAACCCCCCAATAAATACTTTATATTACCTCCACTCCTCCCCCCAAAAGGCAAACTAATAAATACTCTACCTCCCCCTCCCCCCAAAAAAAACACCCCAACCAATAACCACCTTTATCACCCCCACACCCCAAAGACAAAGCGCTAAATACTTCCTAGCATCCCCACTGAACGCGCCCTCAGTTCGAAACGTGAATATGGCGTATCCTCACGAGGATTACAAGACGCCGGATGACCTCCTCCCCCACCCTACCCTTCCCTCATCTCCTAAGCAAAGACGCCTAATGACCGTACACCAACCCCTTCCCCTTTTCTAGGCTACATATAATATTAAGATATCAGTAATCCAATAGCAATCATGATTCATGAACAATCATGGCGGTGGAGGTCCGGTCCCTCGGATTCTGAGCATAGAAGCGGTGGGGTGGGGTGGGGGGCACTCGGTCTTTTTTAGTACCCTACTACTGAAGCGAAACTGTGAGGAAGATCTTTAGCCCAAATAGACAATGGAAATGAGCGAAATGTTTTAAATGCCAATACACCGACAAGTTTAATGATTTAAATCAATGTACGGATAAATCTGAGGTGAGGAAGGTATACACTAAGAGTCATTGAAGATATACATCAGCGTCCCACAAGGGGACCGTCATTGATGCATGGAGGAGGGCGTTTGGGAGAGTTGCGCGGCTACTGTTCCCTAGCGGCCAAGGTATCGAGCTACGTACCTTCTACGTATTTTTATTTTCTTTGACTTCATTTTATTAATGGATTTCATTGGACATCAATTCTGACCGAGATGCTCTGGTCATTTTTCGCACTGACGACTAGCCTACATAGCTAGGGCCAAAGCAGCCCGGTGAAAAAACGTATAAACTAGCGAACACGAATTCTGAACTTGGAAGTGAGGGCCAAGAGGTAGATAAAAGTTGATTTCCACGCCTATTTACGGGGTTCGATTCCCAGCGAGACCGTACAAAGAAAATGCGGATTTTAGGTATTTCTTCCCTGTCTACACTCCCCTGACATTCTGATCTTTATGTGAATTTTATTATCTGATCGAAGAACCTCGTCTACTAGTTAAAGGGGCGGGTGTTGTAAGTATCTTGACTCTAAATAACATTCAGGCAGGAGTGGAAAATCATGCGTTGCCTTTTCTCGCTCAAGGAAGTGAAAAAGAGCGCAGTTAGTTTCCCAGGTGTGGCATCCAAAATGAATTCTTTAATGAATGATGTGGAAGCAATACTTAATTAAGAATAAATCCCACTGACACAAAGCAGGATACACATACACCAAATTCCAATTACTTTCTTCCTTTTTAACTTGTGAATCATCAAATGATACTAAGAGAAACGACAAGGATAAAGGTAAAGGACCCAAGGTCAGCCCCTCCATAGCAGGATCACGAAAGTGGAGAGCTTAGGACAGAGTTTCCTTATGTGAAAATTGTGCATTTTGAAACGAACTCAATTAAACTGGAATTGGGAGGAAAGTAGGAATTCGAGATAGCGCAACAGGTGCCGAGAGGTCGGGATAGCTGGAAGCGGTTCACGTACGATTACACAATTAGCCGCAACAATTATTTGTGCACGTAAGCGTCATATTTTATTCTCTAAATTTCGCGGTTGCAATCAAATCGAACGCTCCTAAAATCACGTTCTCAGGTTTCACGACAAATGAAAGATTCTAACCAAATATTTCCATTTTTCAGGCTTTGGATTCGTTGTTCAGACCTTCACAGACTAATTTAGTAAACATTGCGACATGACCTATGTTACAGGAGCTGCCAAGTGTAGGCCATGAATGGTCTTTTGCAGTCTCCTTTTTTTCTTATGTTCTTATAAGCGTTAGGTGGTTATGGGTTATCAAAAATAAAGCAAAATCGAAGAGAGGGGGGATGGCTGCCAGATTATTTTTTTAGGTGGCTTGGAAAGAAAATAGTAAAGTTAGGGGAAGTGAAAATGTTTCCAAGACATATAACCCGAATAGAAAAGAGAAGGAGTTACTTGGAGAGTCGGGTGGTTTGCGATGAAAGGACAAGAGAAAGACCGCAGAATCTAGGAAAATGGTACAAGTTTTTACTTTATCGGGTATCGCAAAAGTCCTGTCACACTCTTTATGACGCTCTCAACAAAGGACACAATGATCATTTTAATGCAGTTAGAAACGTTTTTATTGTTTAGACATTTAAATGTGTTTAAAGTGTAATATTAATCAATGGCGCCGCCCTCGGTGGCGAGTTCGCGCTCCAGGCGAGACATGAAGGCCGCGTATACGTTGCGGACGAAGTCTTTTCCTATGCTGGCCCGCACGAGGTTAACGGAGGACTTCAGCTCATCGACGTTTCTGTGGCGGACCTTGCAGCCCTTGCCCCTGACATGTGCCCACATGCTGTAATGGATAAAAATGAGGTGGGGTGACTGCAGCACCCAAAAGTCCATCGACTAGAAATTCATGTTCAACCCCAACCTCTCTTGCACGGTCTTGGCCGCATGGGCCGGGGTACCGTCCTGCTGAAAGACGCCAACCGCCTTTTTCGTGATCTTTCTCACCCAGTGAAGGACTTTCGTGGCCAAAGATGTCCCTGTAATCGGCCACGGTGAGCCTGTAACTGGCTGAGAAGCCGCAACGTCGAGCATCATCATGGAGGCCCGGTTCTTGGTCGTAGACATGTAATTGACCTTGAAGTCACCCTGGCCGAAGCTGACCACGCAGTCGTTCTGTTTGTTAATGACCGGATCGACCGTGACAGTTTTTTATCAGAAAATATGAGAATTCGATTGCCATGACTCTTCAAGTCGTTGAGAATGCGACGACGGCGCTCCCGACGTTGTTCTCGCGTACGGTCGGTGAGGAGAGGCCTTTCCACGCACCCCTGGCTCTTGGCGCCCTCCTCCTTCACAGCCCTTGACACCGTGGCCACCGAGATGTTCTTCGGCTTCGTTAGTACAGTCATTTTAAGCTTCGTAGCACTTTAGAAGGACCTCTCAGTTAAACGTTTGAAAACTTGAGTTCGGCCTGAACGAGGTCTTTGCCCCTCTTGAGCCTCTCCGCGATTCCGTGGATGGTCATCCTGCTGACGTTGAGCCGCTTGATGATGTCGGATTTGATGTGGCTCACGTCCAGGAGAGCAGAGATCTCGATTCTTTCCACTTCCATCTCGACACACAATGGAAAAGACGTTTTGATGACACTGGCTGGAAAAGTAGAAGATTATGGAACTGTTTATAACACACGTAAACCTCTCGAAAGATAAAAAAAAAATATCCAGTGTAACATAACTTTTGTAACACCCGGTATTTCGGCATGGCGAGATTAATTTCGCGTTCTCTGTCATCTTTATTTAACTATTTCTTTCTAATTATCCGCACTTTTCGCCATACCTTTCTTCCACATTTTTTTATTTAATATTATGGAAGTATAGGAAAGAATTTGGAATACAATGGTAGAGGACACAAATTCTGAGTTCTCGTCCTCGTACAAATTTACTTTTCGTTTGCCCTGTTTCTGTTTTTCTTTATTTCGATGTTCTCACCATTCATTTTCGTTTGTCTCATCTCCTTTCTCTTTCTTCTGCATATTCTATTCATTCAATTTTCAATTGTCCCATTTCTCTGGCACATTTTCCTGCTGGGAGACTCTACCTTATTTGGCGGCTGCCAGAGGGGTTGATAAAATTGATAATAATATTTAAATTCTATAGCGAAAACCAACGAAGGCACTCCCGTCAGAAACTGGTGAAAAGATGTTCCAAACGAAAGTGTTGAGCTAAATTTTGTGGAAAATATATATATATATATATATATATATATATATATATATATATATATATATATATATATATATATATATATATATATTGGAAATATCACGAAAGTTATCACGTGATAACTATAAATATGAATATGTACCACGGCAGGAAACTGAATAAAAGGCGGATTGGAGTTAATACTGTGGATTATAGTATCCATATTAATGATTTCATAAAGAGAAATATCCTGGAATCATTTTTAATCTCCCACACAAAGGAGACTAATCTCAACATTAGCCCAGGGCTGTTTTCATTAGATCCAATTTTATCCCTTTTTCTAAAATCCGACTTATCTGATAGCATTAAAATGTTGACCTCATCCCAGGAAAACGTGCTTTGTATAAATACTGGGTGTCTTATTTTTCTTACCATTGAGTTTGAAAATGTCAAATAAACGAAAGTATTAACTCCAACAATCCGCCTTTTATTCAGTTTCCTTCCGTAGTACATATTCATATATATATATATATATATATATATATATATATATATATATATATATATATATATATATATATGCATTTAAAGGCCCAAAGAAATTAAATTTGGCATCACGACACTAAGGAAGAGGACTATTGAAAGCTTAAGAAAGAAAATGTGAGATATAGAGACGGAGAAAAATAGTGAAAACTAATTTTAACCGTTATATGAAAATAAATAAAGGAGTAGGATTTGAAACTGTGTCTTCAAGCGTACGTGGTCACATTAGCGATGTACGCTTGAGGACACAGATTCGAATCCTACTCCTTTATTTATTTTCATATAACGGTTAAAATTAGTTTTTACTATTTTTCTCCGTCTCTAGATCTCACATTTTCTTTCTTAAGCTTTCAATGGTCGTCTTCCTTAGTCTCGTGATGCCAAGCCAAGTTTCATTTCTTTGGGCCTTTAAATGCACATATATATATATATATATATATATATATATATATATATATATATATATATATATATATATATATATATGTCGATTAGACTAATTTTCTGAACATTCTCTCGCTTCTCATCGAATGCAAGGAGCGTTGTTTGGCCCTCACTGGATTACCAATGATTCCTAAGACTATGAAATTAAATTTCTAACTTACAATGATTTTACCATTGAGTTTGTATGAATGAAGCATTATATTGCAGGGCAATTAAAAGGTTTTTCCTGAGAACAATTTGAACGGATTCAATCATGCAATAATTACGATTTGGGGAGATGCTTTATCTTTCTCACAATCTTCGATCCTCGTCTCAGCGAACAAATGAATTTTAAGCAAATTTGTTTTAATAAAATATAAATTTATTTTGCGCCAAACACAATCAATGCATGATATCGGAGACGGAGCGAGTTTCGTGACAGGATGGCTGCTTGGAGTCTTCAAGATCTTCACCAGTTCGTAAATCGGCAATCATGGTCAGTTTGCCCATGTCCAATTCCCCGCACAAAGTTGGTTTCAAAAAGGCCAACAACTTTGATCTCATAAGATGGAGCTAGCGATAAACTGAATCATGTAGGTGCAAAGGAAAAACCTTCAAAACGCTCATAACCTTGTGCACTGAACGCTTGATTTACAGAGGTGTAATAACAAGCTGAACGAAAAGGGGGAAAAACATTCAGGTCACTTTTATAACCTTTAACTCATTTTTCTTAGCTCCTTTGTCCAGTCGCAACATATACACGATCTTTGCTCAAAGAAGAAACAACAGCTTCTCTACGGCAAAAACAAGTGTGGATCAAATCCTATGGCTCTATATAAAATTTTCAGGTTCGATATATGAGAGGGACGAAATTCAGGAAAGAAGGAGAAACGGGATGAATAAAATGACCAGCGAAGGTAATAAATCTCTAGAAAATACAAAAATGTTAGCAGATTGAAGTAAAATAATTCACAAACCCTCCCTTACCCACGCCATAGGTTTGGAGGCTAGCCACTATTAGCGTAAGGAAAACAAGACCAGACCCTTACACTTTCTTAAAACTTCCAGTCCGAACCTCTCCTTTATACGCCTGCGATCGTCTATGTGTTGTACATAGGGTTATTTACGTACACCTCACGTAAATTTCTCAAACAATGTCAGTTAATGTGAGCGTTAAAAACATGAGTGCAAAAAAGCCAGTTGCAGGGATTTTTTTTTTCAAGGAAAATCCTTTTGGCGGAGCAGATAATTTTTGGCATACTAATATATAAATTGGGGATTTTAACTTCCCACAAGAATATCCCTTCGAGGGAAATGAGTCTTGAGCTCTTTTTTTTATTCCAAAGTCATCTCAAATCCAGCTGTTAAATTCTTTAAGTTATATTTTTTCACTTAAAGACCTGAAGACATCAGAAACTAAGCGAGAAAACTTAGTACAATCCGAAGTTAAGCAACAAACTTCGTTCCATCAGAAACTAAGCGACGAACTTCGTACCAGCATATCACAAAGATACAAAGAGCCCCTTCTTATATAAATATTCAAACATGAAATGACGACTCCAATGTTCGAGTGAAGAACAAGTTTTGATCGGTGTCTGAAGGTGCAGGAGAGCGCATGCATCTAACACGTGCTCGCCAAGCTGCTCGAAATGGAGATAGAAACAAAAACATAAAATCCCTCAACAAACCTAACTGGAAACGAGCTGGCGAAAAGTGGTGTGGCCTTTGATCGAATATAATGAGATTCGTCAACTACCTCAGGACGATTCTTTGTTATTAGTAGTACTAAATTCAGGGTTCAAGTTTTAAATGCAAAATATCGTAAGGTTTTTAAGAACAGTTTGTGTTACTCGATTATTAGGCAATGTCGTGGTATTGTTGTTGTTACTTTAGAGCGCCAGTCTGATCCTATTAATTATGAAAGACAACAATACTTAAATATTGGCTAAGTGGACTTTTTAATTACCTTATTGTTGAGAGAGTGTCACAGCGTTTAATCCGTTTGAAGGAGAGAGCCCGTTAAACACGTAAAGGATCCATTAAAACACCCCAGAATTATTCAAAAATCAATATATATTTTAAATTTATCAAATAACTAAAAAAAAAAACAGTAAAAATATTTATATTGACCTAATAAGTTTAACGAGGAGAGACATACTTGAAACTGGGCCTATTACAGAATCTATTCATGACCAAATCAAAAATAGGCTCCAAGTAAACAAACCAATTGCCGATTAGTTATTTTATAGTGACCCTTTTAGATTAGCATTAAACTCCAATTTAAGCTTTATTCGTCTAACGGTAAATATGATGGGGGTAACCAACAATTGTATCTACTTCAGTTAATTTGAGTACCGTAATAAACTCATACTAAAGCAATACGAATATAAACCTTTCTTTCATGTAAGTTATTACATGAAAGAAAGGATCAGGGGTTGCCGGATGTCACTAGATGGCTTTTCTCGCGCTTCGGTGTGTTGGCGCGGGCGATTGTAGATTTTCTTCGAGATGCGAGGGAGGTAGGGGAATCCGGTCTAATTCTTCGGTTCTACGTAAAAACGCGGAGGGAGAAGTTGTACTCTTAGTCTCAAGGAGTGCTCTTCTGGATGCTCTTGAAGTCTCTTTGTATCCTAGTCTTCTTCTCTCTTCGGTATTAAGATCGCAATTTGAGTCACTCGAGGGTGACTGGTTCTTCTATTATATTACTTGCGAAATTCCTGTTTGGTACTAGGAATGTTGGTTCTGCCAAGCTTCTTACTAAGCCTGTGCAGGATGCTTCGTACTGGCATCGATACAAAACTTAACGTTCTAAGTTATTTCGAAATTTGGGCGAGGGATCGAACTTCTCGAACTGATCCTTTATCGTCTCTCCTCGAATAATCCTTATTCTCTTGCTGCCGAAATTCCTGGTTTGGCACTAGGAATGGTAATCCAGTCAGACTTCTTCTAAGTCTGTAAAGGATAGTTCGGTCTCGTAGTGATACAAAACGTGACGTTTTTCTATGTTGATTCGACACTGGATGAAGGATCGATCTTCTCGAACTGATCCTTTATCGTCTCTCCTCGAATTTTAATCTTTCTTCTTTCCTCCAGAGGCTTATATAGGCTTGAGACCGCACCATCTAAGGGGCAAGGGGCGAGGCCGCAGCGGGGAGAGCGAGGGGTGAAGAGGGTGGCACCGCGGTGCCCAAATCGGCTTGTTAATTAGAGACACCACCAACCGTCCCAATCCTTGGTGTTCCTCTTGACTGGCACCGCTTTTTGGCGATTTAACCACGGGCCTCCGGATCTCGTAGGTAATCGGATCCTTTGAACGCTGCTTGCGGGCCTTTGGTAGTCACCTTAGCACAGAGGCTCGCTCCGACTAGCTATGCGGCGGATGGATAAAAAAAGGGTAGGCAGTTAGACTGTTATTCCGCCGGCTAACGTTCCCACGACTCTCCTCATGTGGCTCGATTCTTTTGCTTGCTCCGCAGGGGGGGGGGGAGGAGGGGACTTTAATGTATACGTCCACCTGGCCCTCCGGGAGGCTTTATGTTGTAATTCATCTACAGGTAACCCGACAACTAGTGTCACAAAAATCTCCTCTTTTGGCTAATCGGGTTGGGAACCTTCCACACATTTCACTTTCATCAGCTTTAACATTTTCCTTACGAACCTCTTCAATAATAATCAGGCTTTAAATATAATCATGTTCCAGTTATCTATTAGAATAAAACAATGTTTTTAGGCCAGAACAAAATTACTGATTTAACAATTATTATTATTTGCTTAAACCTAAGAAGCGAAAACCCAACATGAGTCTCTGCCAGAAAGTGTGGGAGAAGAGTTTTGTGGAGAAATGGTAAAATAAGGAGCAATTTATGATAAGATGGCTGCGTTGAAATTGTTCAAGTTTGGGATAATTGATGTAAAAACGAAGGTATTTTATGTGGAGAACGAATAAAGAGACAGAGAGGGAGATGAAGGAAAAACTCTAAAGTGTGAAAGAAGCGACTTTGCAATTGCAAATCTCTCAAAACTTATTACTGGGGTGGGGAGGGCGTAAGACGCATTCTTGAACAGGTTCGTACAAAAAACAGATATTCAAAAGAAAAAACTTGAACTCACTTGCCGTGTCAGGTTAGAGAAAGGAGACGTTAATTTGCTAAAATATCTAACAAACAAATAGGCTTCGAGCAACAAAAACAGACGCAGAAACTAATATTCGAATAACTTACCCTTAATTTCTTTACTAGCCATTTTTTAAATCTTTATACCGGACATGCTCTCGTCAGGGAAGCATATTTTTTAAAAATAAATAAATATTCAAAAGAAGAAATCAAGAAACAAATATGAGGTTCATTATAGCGATAATTTTATGAGTCTCGATCCGCCTTCCCGTCGTCCGCCCCAACACGAGGAGGCCAGGTCGTCCGAGTACTCTATTTTGTGTGCGTACTGGTCCTTGGTGAGTTTTCACGGGCATTTCTCGGTCAGTGCTCCCAAGGCTGAGACAGCGTCTCCAGTACCTGCCCTCAGTCTTTTATTGTCTCCGCAATAAACTCGATCTACTCGCCCCCAGGCTGTCTCCATCACGGGAGGAAAAACAATGATTTATTGGAAGGGAAGACAAACTGATAGTCTAAATAAAAAAAAACAGAAGAAAAGGAAGGGCAGATTTTTTAATATATTTTCGTTATTTTCTTTACTGCAACCTCTTTTCTCACCGCGTAAACGTGTTTCAATGTGTTACGCAAGTTTCTTTTTCTTTCCCAATAAAGACAATAATAATACAGTTCGTTGAATCACCTAAACTTCAAATTTTGCAAAAATTCTGTTTGCCTCCATTTGCCCTTAAAGCTAAGGGAAATTTTAAATATTAAATAAAATTTAATTCAATCAACAATCAGGTTAGAAAATGTTACATTATAGAGTAAAAAAACAAAACATATTCAGCAACTAATTTTATGTTGTTTTTATAGTTTAAAAAATAAATATAGAAAAAGTTTATCTTTGGTGACATGGTACTTACGGTGGTTATTCTTTTGGGTACTAGAAATTTGGGTTAGGAGTATGTTTAGTTGTTTAATACTTTTCCTAGGAACTAGTAATATATTTCATTTATATCAGTAAGATTCTCACTTCCTCCATCTTATCCACATTCTTTATTACAGATCTTCCCTTACAAACCTTCTAGCGGAAATGTCTTCGTTGGTATTAGCTCCATTTTAAATTTTTTTTAGATAGAAGAAACTTGGATATTTGATAAGTATGATAAACCAGCAATTTATTCAAATTAACGACAATATTTAATGGTTACCAAACTCCCTTTGTAAAAAAAGAAGAAATTTAGCTCAACTAAGCGAGTTATGGATAATTTTATAGTTACAAAACTCTCTAACCTAACAAATTCGATTTAGTAATATGAATTAAAAATAAATTTAAATAATTTTCTAAATCTATCATATTTACTAAACATACTTTTAATTTTCATAATTCTCGGTATTTATGAAAAGCTTCTAGTTTGTCAAATTTGCCCTAGCATATATTCTCCACCCATAGAATTAGCAGCTTCTCCATCCATAAAATAGGCAGCTTCTCCACCCATAGAATAGGCAGCTTCTCTACTCATACAATAGACATATTCTCAACCCATACAATAAGCAGCTTTTCCATCCATAAAATAGGCACTTCTGCACCCATAGAATAAGCAGCTTATCCATCCATAAAATAGGCAGCTTCTCCACCCATAGAATAGGCAGCTTCTCTACTCATACAGTAGACATATTCTCAACCAATACAATAAGCAGCTTCTCAATCCATATAATAATCACTTCTGCACCCATAGGATAGGCAGCTTCTCCACCCATAGAATAGGTATCTTCTCAAACCATATAATAAGCAGCTTCTCTACTCATACAATAGACATATTCTCAACCCATACAATGAGCAGCTTCTCCATCCATAGAATAATCACTTCTCCACCCATAGAATAGGCACTTCTCCACCCATAGAATAAGCAGCTTCTCCACTTATTTGATGCATAGGTGTGGCCGCCTTGGGACCGCCTTCAAGATCCCGCATAAAAAAATACAGGAAATGATGGTGTAAACAAATTTATGACATTCCCTTTGCTTAAACTCAGTATTTTATAGAATTACGCACCAGCAAAGAACAACTCGAGTTAGCTCAAAAAAGAAGAAGAAAGGATGTAAGTCATAGGTTAAGGCATAGATAACGAATACTTGATTGGTAGCTTCACCAAATTCCGGATTCTGCCACTTCCATAGTCGGGCAATAAGTCAGCGCGGTTGTTTGCCGCTATGCCCGCCAGGGGGCGATTCAAGTCATTGTTAGGATTTACTTTGGGTGAGACGCTGCTGCCATCTTGCAAAGTTTTGAAATCATAAGTTAATTGTATTTATTTGCCATTGTAGGCCTGTTAGTACTAGTACTTGTAAGTAGTGAAGATGTGGACTCCTGCTATTTAAGTGAATAAGTTATAATGTGTGTTAAATAAGGGAAGCCAGCATATGATACATATATGTTGCTTAGGGAGGGACGCTATAATCATCTAGAAATTGCAAACTTAGCCTTAAGCCTCAATGCATTCGTTAATTTCTAAAATAACTTAAAAGTTATAGCAATAATTACGTAAATAATACACTAATTTAAATTAATAGTGCATTTACGCTACAATAAACTTAACTATTATCGAAGGATTTTATTATTTATTGTATTGTATACGTTTGTAAACAAACGAGGACGATTAGGCTTAACAAGAGTACGATCGTCTAAAATTGTCAGAAATGACGTCCTTGAACACAATTTTTTTATACGGCAAAAGCTCCTCCATTCGGCAAAAATATTCTCAAATATATATTTTTTATTTTGATTTCGTTAACCTTGTATCAGCGCTGATATATCGGTTATCGGCTAATTTACATATGGGTGCAACCCTAATCTATGGTATTGTTTATCCATATATAACTGTTTATCATAACTGCGTTATTAAAAGTCGTGACTACGATACGCACCCGAAACTACACCTTCACCGGTGCCTTGGGTTGATCAAATCATCTCTAGCTAGTTATTACGGTAAAATTATATTTTATTGTCGTTTATCATCACCACTAACTCTATAATTTAAGAAGGCTATTTTTTTGAGTATTTGAATAATAATTTCATCTTAGTTTTTTTATTAAAGTTAGTTCTAATAATTCTTTTATGATATCAAAAACAAAGTGGTGAAGTTCAGAAATAAATATATAAGTAATCGAAATTTTGTGAATTTTTTAAAACCCAAATGGCGAAGTTCAGAAAATTTATTTATGTCTTCTTCTATAATTATATTTTAGCAACGTGATATTTTGAAAGGGGGGAAATTTAGTTTAGAGTTCCTTTTGAAAATTATTATAATTGGCGAAGTTCAGAAAATTTATAAAAATTTAACCATGGCTGCTTTTTTTTAGATTTTAAATTTTAATCTTAGTAGCGAAGCGCAAGCTCCCCCGTAGGGTGGAGTGGCGAAGCCATTGCTTGGTAAATTTATTAAACATGGGTTTAAAGACAGCAATAAAATTTAATTAATAATACTGTACTGTTATTCATATGATTACAAATGGTGAATTACTTTGCCAGAAAGGCCCGCAGCCTCCTAAAGTGTGTTTCTTGCCAGAAAGCTCTGGTAGAAGGCAACACTCTTATGCCCTCAGTGCAGGTGGCCGACCCCGACAAGCTACCAGAGACTTTCAGAGAGATGATTGAATTCCAGGACCGCGGCGGTCTCATCTACGCCTCAAACGAGTGCATCCACATGGCCACGATGGCCGTGGAAATCTTCAAGGCAATTACAACACCAGGCGAAAGGAGGGCGAAGTTCCTGGTAGCCTACTCTTCAGAAGAAGTGTTCGTGAGTGTCTACAAGGAAATAATGAGCAATGACTAAGGCATGTCCCTGCTGGACTGTGAAAAGGGTTGCAGCCTGGTCAACACCGTTGTTCCTGCCATCGCCAGGTCCCTCTTCCATGTCATGGGCAAAAATATGGTGTCAAAAGCTAACAGTCATGCCCATGCAAAAGTCAAAAGAAGAGTCATAAAAAGAGGTAATCCGGATGCACCCGAGAAAGCTACCAGGAGCAAAAGTGACTACAAGAAGAAGAAACTTTCTAGTGAGAAAAAGTCCTAAGTCAATTTAAATATGCGTAGCCACTGACATTTGTTATGTATCTTTATTTTGTAGGGTAGATATTAGAATCCAGGTTAACCATGAAATAGGTTACTAGTAAAAGGTGTCCACACCTAAGATTCTTACTAGCTATTACTTTATTATACTTATTTCAGAATAATATAGTCGGTACTCACCCATGGGCTATGAAAAAGATTTATAAAGTTAAAAAAAAATAAATTAAATGCTGGGGGCTAGTAAATGATATCTAATGGAAATATAATTGTTTGCTAGATTAGTCAGGTGTGGGCCCTGGAGGGATTTCTTCTTTTTTTCTTTAATTGATGCTACCTACTTTATTTCATTTATTAGAATCTACCTTGAAATATGTTTGTAGTTAAATGTAATATACCCATTTTTCATTACAGTTTTAATTAGAGATTTTGCCTTTTTTTTAAGTACCTGGAAAACCTATGGAATTTTGAAATTTGATATTAGTAGACACCCTGTAGTATCTAAGAATCCCAATGTACACAGCCTTATTAAATAAAATTGAATTGAATATAATCAACATCGGTTATAAATATAAGGTTTTTATTTTTTCTTTTTCATTATATAAGTCACATTTTCGTTTGTCACACCGAATCTGTTCGTCGAATGAAAATTTGACTTTAAAACTCGAAGAACATTGGTCCCAGGGTGCTTCATGCCAAATTTGTGGTGAATATCTTTAAAAATAAAGAAATGAGAACGATTTTTGTTTTTTCCTGGCTAGCCCGACTATGGAATCGCCTGATTTTGAGCTACCAATCAAGTATTCGTTATCTATGGTTTAGGATATGTAAAGGAAGAAAGGACATGGATTAAAAATTAGTTTCTGAACTCTTATTTCTGTAAATTTATATCTTAAAATAATATTTATCGACTCTATTCTTAAACATATTTATTGTATTGCTGTTGACGCAATTCCTAGGTAAGTCTTTTCAAGTCTGTTATTTTTATAAGAAAATAAATTTCATGGTATCGCATTGTTAAATCATTTGTTTACTAGTTTGACCCTGTTATTTCTAGTTGCCACTCCGTTATCTAGCTTGAATATTGGTGCTTAGTATATATTAGTGAACCCGTTTAGTATTTTAAATACCTACTTCAGTAAATTGGCCGCGCAGATGCAGATTTATTTCTAAGTTAGGAAAATAATTTCGTTGCTCAAATATTGCCGATTGGTACCGCATTCTCTGCTTTATATAAAGGAAGAATAATTATCTTTCGATTTAAATGCAAAATGTCTAGTTAAGTACATATTCCAAAACACTATTAGCTTTTTGTGACTCTACAGTGCATTCTGAGATTATCGTGAGCTATGTGCATTACCTTACACTTGTCCACGTTGCATTGCATTGCATTGCATCTGTCATCTTTCCGACCATTTTGCTACTGTTTTTTGCAAGTTTTCAGTCAATATAATATTTTGCGCTTGTATCAAGTTTCGTCTTATCAGCAAATTTTGAAATTTTACACAATAAATTTGTATCATGATCATTTATATACATTTAAAAAAAGTAACGGCCAAGCCCAGCTCCTTGAGGAACGCAGCTAGTGATGCGCTATTTTCTCATTGACGACAAATTTCTGCTTACAATTTTTCCAGCCCTCCATTTCAGTACGTTGTCCCCTATTTCGTGTGACTTTAGCTTTATTAAGTGGCTAACCATTGTACATGGTGATTATAAAGTCCCAGGCAATATACCTTATTATATGTCTGTTATATGTCTACTATATTTCTGAACGGACATATGATAAGGTAAATTGTCCTGGCGTTTTGTGGCCGCCCTCTACAGTTTCCTATTTTCATTCATAAGTCTGTAAGTCAATTGAAACGGCTATATTTATTAAATGTAAAGGGCTGAAAACTTTGATTTAGAGTTGGTCTCAAATTAAAAAAAAAAACAGACACATATAAACCACTTAAATATGCTTAATAAAGGTAGGAACTAAGTACCTTGACTCTTATACTCTGCAGATCTTTCAGTCGATACAACAACGGTGAATGGTAACTAGGATGTATCTAGACTCTGATAGAGATGAAGAGATAAGAGAAATAGCTATTTTACATTTAAATGAACTGAATGGGATTGACGTGTGTTAAAATCCTTTATGGTTTCAACGAAGATAAACAAAACCCTTAATCTTAAAAGTTTTACTATTTAAAAATTGAAATAAAATGAGCGAAAAATCTTAAATTTCTACATCTTACTTATACTCTTTATTAATGGCTCTTTTTATAGGATACATAATGGACATATGCCTAGGTGAAAGCGTGTTGCCTGCCCTCTCGGTCTCTACTTACTTATCTTCCATACATTTTCACTTCTCTTAACTTCACCACTTTAAGAATTCTTTTTAAACATTGTTTGGCGGAAATATTCTTCTTTTCGCTTTTTGCTGTTAAAATAAATAATTACATGATGCATTTTTATTATGGTGTGATTAAAAATTGATAAGGTGAGTTTGCTTCAATTTCCATAAAATATACATAAAAATATGGATCACAATGATTCCAAAGATAAGAAAATAGACACATTTTATTCACTATTTTAATAATAACAAAGAGAATTACATAAAAATTTCCACATGTTGACAAAAGGATATTCTAAATTTAGACTTGGCATCTAAATGAACACCTTAAATCTTCTAGAGTTTGAAGTTAAGATAGATAGGACGGTGAGAAGAAAACCTGTCGACCGTACAGATGCTGAAGGTCATAAAAGGCGTGGTTCTTTATTCAGGGAGTTGGCAGAAATTTCGAAGCATCTGAACGCTTAACAACATATAAAGTAGATCCTAATTCTGCTTATGCGGCATCAAACTGGCGACAAAATGTCCATAGGATTTGAGACATCTGAGATACTTTATTATAATTATTAAAAAAGTTCATTCGTGACAGAAGCGAACGAGGTCACAGCACATTGACTTTGACAATTTACGTAACTTAAGACGACCAATTAGTTTCAAAAGCAGCAGACTACCGAATGACATTAACGTCGACCCAAAGTTCACTTAAAGCTAGATAACCCCCATTCATAACACAACAAAACATGAACAAAGCCAAACGAGTTTAGCCACTGAATTAGCATTTGCTAAATTTAGTTCTAAAAACACTTCCCCAAATTTTTGTGCGAAATATCGCCAAGAAAGAATTAAAACAAATCAACACATAAAAATCCAAATCTAGGTGTGAAACACCCAGAATTGAAGATGAAAATCTTCTAAAAAGCCACGTAGAGATAATATCTATAACTACAAAGGCTTGAATGCCCAGTGCATTTACCAGATGGTGTATTTATATACTATCAAAAAAACAAAAACAAAACTAAAACGCAAAGAAAGCCAGTGATACCCTTTCACCAGGGATCTGTCTTTCATACTACCTTTCATATTCGCTTTCCTATAATTTTTCCCCTATTTCCCCACTATTTCTCCTACTAAAACCCTCTTCTACTATATTCCTCCCTTTTTATGTCCAATGTCCAAACACAGCACCCGCCCCCCACTATCCAAAAAATACTGAGATACACAAACACACCACAGCCACACTCAAATTCGGCGAAAAAGTGCTCGTCCCATTCAAGACTAAAACAGTTATGTATACAGATAAAATTACCCCGTACATCTGAGAATAGGATAGAAAGTTCTAAAGATGTTGGATGCGAGGAAAGGGGGGGGGGAGTCGTATCAAACCCTAAATAAAAAAAAAACAACTTAACTAACAAAAAAGTAAAATGGTGTAATAATTGAGGGCATTTCCATTCAAGATAAGGGAGGCTGAGCAAACAGGAAAGGGAACAAGCGTAGGGAAAGATTTAGGAATCAATGTGTGGTTGTTTTCATTTTTATTGGGATCAATTTGTGGTTGTTTCCATTATTATTGGGATGAATTTATTGTTGTTTTCCTTATTATTGGGATCATTCCCCCACCTCCCAATAAGTTGGATCAGTTGGGGATTGTTTTCCAAATTATGGAGATATATTTGGTTGTTTTCTAAAAGGATGAGATCAGTTTAGGTTGTTTTCAAAGTGATTGGGATCAGTTTAGGATTGTTTTCATTATTATTGGAATCATTTCTCCCCAAAAATGATTGGGATCAGTTTGGAGTCGTTTTCAAAATTATTGGGAAAAGTTTGGTTGTTTTTTAAAAGGATTTGGATCAGTTGGGGTTGTTTTCAAAATAATTGGGATGAATTTGTAGTTATTTTCAAAATTATTGAGATAGATTTGGTTGTTTTAAAAAGGATTGGGATTAGTTTTGGTTGTTTTCAAAATGATTGAGATCAATTTGTGGCAATTTTCAAATTATTGGAATCAATTTTGTTTCCCAAAATGATTGGGATCAATTTGTGGTTATTTAAAAATTATTGGGATCAATTTTGTTGTTTTCCCAAATGATTATGATCAGTTTGAGGTTGTTTTCAAAATTATTGAGATCAATGTATTTTCTTCGGGGCTCAAGACTGGATTTTTAGAGTTTAAATGAAACAAGGTCTGCTGACCAAAAGGGCGCGTGCTCTCACTTATTGGGATTTATGACCTTACGACCTTCAAAACTTTTAATAATTCTCAGACTAACCTTGGGAAGACATTGACGATTCTATCATTCGAAAGAAAATGTAAAACAACATAAGGGTTTCAAATTTCGTTAGAACCTAGCCTAAAATAGAATAGCCTGGCTGTGCCGGGCCTAACCTAGCCTAGCTTAGAATAATCTAGCTATCATAGTATAACCCAGCATAGTATAGCCTACTTTAGCTTAGTATAGCATATCCTATCGTATCCTAGTATAGCCTAGCCTATCGGATCCTAGTATATCCTAGCCTAGCTTAGTAGACCCTAGTCTAACCTAGCATATTATAGTATAGCCTAGCCAGGTATAGCCTTCCGTAGCGTAGCATTAGCAAGTGTAGCCTAGCTTACTATAGCCTAGCCTAGCATAACTAGGTATGGGTTAGCATTGCATGCCAGAGGCTAGCCTAGCGTCGTCTAGCCTAGTATAGCCAAGCTAGAATAGGCTACTATAGCCTAGCCAATATATCCTTGCATACGATAGCCTAGCTTGTTATAACCTATCCTAACATAACCAACCTAATATAATAGAGCCAAGCGTATCATATTATAGCCTAGCCTAGTGTAGCATACCATACCTTAGACTAGAATAACCTTGTACATCTTAGCCTATTATAGCTTTGGTTAGCTAGCCTATCGTAGCCTAACATAGTATTACCTAGCATAGCACTCCATAATCTATTATACTTTAACTTACACTAGCCTAGCATAGTATAACCTGTCATAGCATTAACTATCCTAGATAAGTATACCCTAGGCAAGCGTAGCTTAGTATTGTCTAGCCTAACATACTATATGTTATCCTAGTATAGTATTATATAGCCTAAATTAGTATAGTGTATATTAACCTTGTATATTATATCTTAGCATAGTATAGCCTAGCCTATAATAGCCTATTCTAGGCTTGTCTAGCAGAGTATAGCATATTATAGCCTAGTCTAGTCTAGCAGAGTATCACCCGAATAGTTATTATGTTATTGCCAAAACAAAATAATTCCCGGGCTAACCTCGAGAGGACTTTGACAATTATATCATTCGAAAGTGAATGTAAAACAACGTAATGATTTTGAATTTCGTTAGAATCGGCCGAATAGTTATGATGTTATTGTCAAAACAATATAATTACCGGGCTAACTTCGGGAGGACTTCGGCGATTATATCATTCAAAAGAGAATGTAAAACAACATAAGCTTTTAAATTTCGCTAGAATCGGCCAAATAGTTATGATGTTATTACAAAAACAAAGCAAAACGGGGACCGACCGACATAGTGAGATGTAGAGTCGCTCGCGACTAGACTCGCACGCGACTAAAAACCCTAGGGGTAAACACTGACTTACCTATAGTTAAAGTGATCTAAAATGTCAATAGCAACATAAAACCAAGAAAACAGCTATCTGCCCTTGGTCAGCTCTCGACAAGCGATATTTTTGACAACCTAAAATCGTGATTAGTTTGAAGGCTAACGCTTTTTATATATTTTATGGCGTTCTCCTTATGCTTAATCTAGTTAATTAAATCAGCATATGGGATGACCAGTCGGCAGTTGAAGTAAAAACTACATGACAATCCAATTTCAAGGAAGATTATTAAAAAGATAAAATGGCTCAAGCTGTGGCGATTAATTTTAATGACGACCTTGTATATCTTTGTAGTTAAGATAGCAGAAAAGAATTAAATGTGCAACAAAATGCAATGCTCGAAGTAAAGTTGGACAAATTAAAAGTTTAATTAGGTTTTAAACAGAAACGGGATGGGACAGTTATATAAATCTTCAGCGGAAAGTTTATTTATTTGTAGAAAGGTGCAGTTAGGGGAAGTGGAAATATGTGAAAAGAGACTTAGAGTAGCCCAAGAAAGAATACTTGTGGAGGTAGTAATCTAGGGGTGGGGGGTTCACTCCTGACTCTGCCCCCTGCGTGCCTATTTTGAAAAACACCGCCTTTCCCCCAAAGGGGATGTTTTTTTCTGGAAAGGTAACGAGAGGTAGGTTCGCGAGAGTTGCGCGGCCTCCGTGATCGTCTCCAACTAGTCACCGCTTTTGGTTCCTGTGCCTTTGCCCCCTCCACACATTTAGCCTTTCATAACTTCATTACTTTTATATGGTTCTCTTTTTTAATCACTTTCTTGCGGCGATGCCCTCGTTGGTGCTGGCATCTGTAGAAAACTCTCAGGGCGGTATATTATTATTATCGTCATTATTATTATTATCATTATTATTAATTACCAGTGGTGTCAAAATGACCTCAATATTTAATTAGGATTAGTATATAATTGACGAGTTTGATTTATTAAAAATAGAAAGCACAAAAACCAGCGAATGCATCAGCATACATCTTTCTGAAAAGGCTTGCAAATAAAGTAGTGCAGTTAGGTGAAGTGAAAGTGTGTGGATGGGATAGTCTGGGGAGTTTAATGAAGAGTTCCACAAGATGGTTAAAAAAGATGGCTTCAAAAGATAGTTCCAAAAGATGGTTCAAAAAGATAGTTCCTAAAGATGGATACAAAATATGGTTTCAAAAGAGGGATCCAAAAGAGTGAATCAACAGAGTTCCAAAAGTTGGATAAAAAAAGGCTAATAAAGATAGTTCCAAAAGATGGTTCCAAAATGACTCCAAAAGATGGATACAAATTATGTTTCCAAAAGAGTGATCAGACAGATGGTTAAAAAAGATGGATACAAAGGATTGATTCAAAGGATGATTAAAAAAGATGGACCCAAAAGATGGTTCCTAAAGATAGATACATAAAATGGATACAAAATATGGTTCCACAAAAGAGTGATCCAATAGATGATTCTAAACGATGGTTCCAAAAGATGGTTTCCCCAAATTGACCCTTCAAGATGGATACAAAGGATGGTTCCTAAAGATGGATATAAAATATCTTTCCAAAAGAGGGATCCAAAAGATTGTTCCAAAAGATGGCTCCGAAAGATGGTTCCAAAATTATACACAAAAGATGAATCCAAAGGACTGTTCCAAAGGATGGTTCATAAAGATGGATACAAATATGGTTTAAAAAGAGGGATCTAACAGATGCTTCCAAAATATGAATCCAAAAGATGGTTGCAAAAAATGGATCCCCAAAATGGTTCTAATAGAGTGATTCAACAAATGGTTCCAAAAGATGATTCCAAAAGATGGTTCCAAAAAATAGACGCAAAAGATGAATCCAAAAGAGGTTCCAAAAGATGGTTCATAAAAATGGATACATAGGATGGATACAAATAATGGTTCCAAAAGTAAGATCTAATAGATGATTCTAAAAGATAGTTTCCAAAAATGCACTCACAAGATGAATACAAAGGATGGTTCCTATAGATGGATACAAAATATGGTTCCAAAAGATGGTTCCAAAAGATGATTCGAAAAGAATATTCCAAAAAATAGTCCTAAAAGATGGATACAAAAGAAGAATTCCAGAAGATAGATCCAAAAGATAGATTCCAAAAACGGATCACAAAGATGGTTCCAAAAGATTGATCCAAAAGATGGTTCCAAAAGATGATTCCAAAAAATGGATACAAAAGATGGATCCAAAGGATTGTTCCAACGGATAGTTCCTAAAGATGGATACAAATGTGGTTTTAAAAGAAGGATCCAACAGATGGTTCCAAAATATGGATAAAAAATGGATCCTAAAACTGGTTCCAAAAGAGTGATCCAACAGATAGATCCGAAAAAATGATTACAAAAAATGGTTTCAAAAGATGGACCCATAAGATGGATCCAGAGGATGGTTCCTAAAGATGGATACATAGGATAGATGCAAAATATGGTTACAAAAGAGGGATCCGAAATAGTGATTCAATAGACCGATCCAAAAGTTGGATGAAAAAGATTGCTACAAAACATAATTACAAAAAAAATGGTTATAAAAGATGGTTCCAAAATGACTAAAAAAGATGGATACAAAATATGTTTCTAAAAGAGTGATCTAACAGATGATTCCAAAGGATGGATCCAAAGATGGTTCCAAAAGGTGGTTCCAAAAGATGGATCCAAAAGATGGTTCCAAAGATGGGTTCAAAAGATGATTCCATCTTCACCACACTTTGAGGAAGACGCCCTCGTTGGTTTTGCGCTTTAAATCCGAGGGGAAAGTGAGAAACGTATTAGAACCACCGGGAACAAGTTCGTACTAATACCAAGAAGTCTCAAAAATACAACTCGAACCTCCCTAGGAGAGCAAATGTGCACAAGAGGCACAATTACTCAAATGTAAGAATTGAATCTCCTTGTGGAGGTGTCCAATATAGGGCAAACGTGTTTTCTCGTTGGGGTAAGGGGGGGGGGATCAGATGTGGGTGGCGTTTAGGTCCAACTGGCGTAGGCAGACAAAGCTGCATCCGGGTACCAGGAATTTTTCCAACGGGCAATCGGTCCTCCACGGGACAGGAGTCAAAAGTAGACACTTTCGAAGGCTTCAGTAAATATTTATTTTCTTTGAAAGTTCACCCACACAAAAGTGCAGTGGCTAATTTTCAATCACAACGCGATATTCTCCAATGTATTAAATCTCCTTAGATGGACATCAGTACACACGGTTACCTTGAGACGACGGCGGTTCGATGAAACGACTCGAAAAAAGTACGGGTTCACCTAAACATATTGGACTCGCTTCCACAAATGGTTCGCGTGTTATCGAAATCTCCCTGGGTCATTGTTATCAATCGGATCCACCAAAATGAACACCTCGACTTGAACGCGTTTTAAGTTGTTTTTTTTTTTCTACGAAGAAATTCAAGTAGCATCGCATATTATAAATAAAAAAAAAGAGTATTACCTATTCTTAAAGCCAAGTACCGGACATTAGAAAAAAAGGAAAGACTAGTTATTATTCTGCACCCTTGTGCGGAGTTGAACTACGGAGTTATATTTAGGCTTCCATTTGAATACAAATTCGATGCCATACTGCACCCTTTATAAACGCCTGATAAACTGCTTTTCAAGAAAATTGTTGTATAACCCCCTATGATGTGTGCAGTGTGCGTAAGTGCGACCTAAGTGTGTACAATTGTGTATGTCGATACTTGTCGACCTTGAGCATTAGATAGAACTGGGAGCTGCACGGACCAACTTCGTGCGAGACTTTGTTTACGAGGACGACTCCATTGTGTTGTGGGGGAGGAAGGGAGGAGAGGTGTAGAGAAGGGACAGGGGTCACTTTTTGCGCGCATGGGCTTAGCGTGTGTGTGCAGAAATTCATGTGCAGGTGGGAAGCAATAAACGGACGGTCTTATATAGCACTTTTCGATAAGTCTAAACTTCATAATTTTCTTAACGGGTAAAAGTTACGACTCAATCTCTTTTAGCGGTCCAGATTTTACGCTAATGTATTCAAAATAGAAGTTCTCGGAATTTATGGCAAATAATTCTGGATTCTTAAAGCATTAGTAACAAAAGGCGGGATTGACAAATAATTGGGGCAAGTAAAATTTGGTTCTGAAAGTATTGTGGCAAATAATAAGAGATTGTCAAAGTATTGATGACACATAATATTGGATTCTAAAAGTATTTGTGGCAAATAATACTGGATTTAAAAGTATTAGTAGCAAGTAATATTATATTCTCAAAGCATTGGTGGAAAAAAATATGAACTTATCAAATCTGGGTCGCAAATTATATGAGAGTTACAGGCATCGGCGGCAAACAATTTGGAATAGTCAAAACATTGATGCAAATAATATGGCATTCCTAAAACAAAGGTAGCGCATAATATAGTATTCTCAAAAGCATAGTTGCAAATGATGTTGGATGGTAAATTTATTCTTCATCTTTACAGTTCCACTTTTAGGAATGGGTCACTATGGATACGGCTTCTTTGAAAAATTTTTAAAAATCACCAAAAGGCGAAAATAAGGAATATACGGGTAATAAAATTAGACAGACAGAGAAGCAAAGTGTTATAAACAGACCAGGCAATGGCTTCGCCAATCCCCCCAGGGGGGCTTGCGCTTCGCTACTAAGATTAGAATTTAAAATCTACAAAAAAGCAGTCATGGTTAAATTTTTATAAATTTTCTGAACTTCGCCAATTATAATCATTTTAAAAAGGAACTCTAAACTAAATTTCCCTCCCCCCTTTCAAAATATCACGTTGCTAAAATATAGCTATAGAAGAAGATATATAAAAATAAATTTTCTGAACTTCACTATTTGTAATTCTTTGGATTTTAAAAAGAAATCCCAAAATTTCGATACTTACATTTATTTCTAAACTTTATCATTTTGCTTTTGATATTATAAAATAATTATTAGAAATAACTTTGATAAAAAACATGTCATAACTAAACTAAGATGAAATTATTATTCAAATACTGAAAAAAAAACTTCTTAAATTATAGAGTTAGTGATGATGATGATGAAAAGGAAAACAAATGTATACAAGCGAACACAAACTTATAAACAAAAAATCAAAAATATATAAAAATACAAATATTAGATGAGAACAACTAGACAATAATGTTGTACCTTTGGCCCCGAAGGAACAATGTACTAAACAATGAAAACTACTTCCATTCCATGGGGCTATATGTTATGGTAATGGCTTTAACGACTTTACATAATCACTGTATTTTCAACTTTAGTGTCCCCATTTGGTACGTCCCTTATAATAAGACATCTTCAAACACCAGTTATTTTGGTGACAAAAAAGAATTAAAACTACGCAGAATAACATAATTAGTTCCCAAGTTCATCACGTTCAAATAAAAAGTCACAGAGCAAAGATACCACAAAGATGCGGCGAAACCACAAAAATATATAAAATTATATGATTTAAATTATTAAGTTTCAAAACGAGAGGGATGAAATATATGTAAGTAGTGGATAGAGGGAACTCTTAAGTTTCACTTAGCACTATTTTTATATTTTTGTAATTATCTTTGCATTCACTATAAGTACTGTTACGAAGGGTTTTTAAAAGTTCTCTTAAAATATAACAACAAAATATAAAAATAAAAGATGAAGAAAACCCATTAGGGCAGATCAAAGTCATCCCAATGATAGCAAGCAAAGAATCCCACCAAGCCACTACCATGTTATTTGTATCCATTGGATTGCAGATACCGTAGGCACGTAATATTTCGTCTATAATACTAGACCCCAAGCATGTAAGTAATAAAAAATATATATACATATAAACCTGCAAATTCAGGGTCTTCACATATGCACCCCCTATACCTGAATAGTTTTCTTTTGAATGATGTCAAACTAGAGCTTTTTACAACATCCACAGACAATGCATTCAAAGAATCGACGACTCTATTACTGAAATAATACAATTATGTATTATTTATCATCAGTCTCCAGCTTGAAAGTTAACAAAATCCAGCTTTCTAATATACTAATCCCTTTAAACATTTTTAAAAACTGCATTATATCACCCCCTAAGTACCTCCTTTCAAATGAAAACATGTTAAGTGACCTAAACCTATCCAGATAATCAAAGTGTCTCAAGGAAGGTATCATTTTTGTTGCTCTTCTCTTTACTGCCTACAGAATGTCATGATCCTGCCTCGGATGTGAGACCATACCTAAATACAATATTAGGGGCGTGGTCTAGCATACGCTTTATACAGCTTGAGAATAACTTCCTTACTTTTCTGGATAACATTTCTATGGATAAAGCCTAACACCTTATTTGGCTTATTTCTAGCCTCTAAAAACTGCGTATAGAGCCTCAATGACCGATCTATTACTACTTCTAACTGTTTTCCCCGACAGTGGCTTGTAATTTCGTATCATCGGCAAACATTAACATTTCGCTTTTAGCACCTACAATAGGTGGTTAAGGTGATCCAAGAATAATAATGGGCCCAAAACAGATCACTGAGGTACCCCACTAATAACATCCATCCATTGCGATTTCTCTCATTTGCACTTGTCTCCTATGAAGGATCTTATCAAAAAAGTTTGCTAAAATCTAAAGAAACTACATCTATATCATTTCCTTGTCATAATCTAGAAATTCTAGCAGATTAGTCATGCAAAATTTACCTGACCTGAATCTAACACTTTCTAAAATATCTGTTATCCCTTGTTGAATTACATTCTCAAAGTAATTTACAGATTATAGAAGTTAGACTTACAGGTATATAGTTATTAGGAACTAAATTAATTCTTTTCCAGTCATCTGCTATCCATCAAAATCTAAGAGATCTATCAAATATCTTCTCAAGAGCCAATGAAAACTTTCTTCTCCCTTATTAAGAATTATAGAACGAATCTTATCAGGACCCATAGCTTTGTTAACATCCAATCTATTTAATAATGCCCTGATATTTTCCCTATTAACATTAATGCTCTCTAAAACATTTTCTTTTGTCATATCATTGCAGTAAACACTGGCATAAAATGCTCATTAAGCACATTAACCATTTCGTCAGGGTGACGAAATGGTTAATGTGCTTAATGAGCATTTTATGCCAGTGTTTACTGCAATGATATGACAAAAGAAAATGTTTTAGAGACGTTCCCTCCACTTTAAAAGGGTCTATCCTATCTTGATTGACCCTTTTATTTATCTTATAATAACTAAACCGAACTTTCTTTGATCCTTATTACTATTTAGTGCTGCTAATTTCAGTCAACCTTTTACTCTTTTTGATCATCTGGTTTAACTGATTACTAATTTTGTTATAGTTGTTTAGGCTATACGGTATTATTTTTTGGTAATTTTTTGAAAGATCCTCTACTTTTCATGATTAAAGAGCTCTGCTCTTATGTCACCTTAATGGTTTCCTGTTTTTTTTTTAGTCGCGTGCGACTCTATATTTCACTATATCGGTCGGTCGGTCGGTCTCCGTTTTGCTTTTTTTTTTTGGTAATAACATTGTAACTATTCAGCCGATTCTAACGAAATTTAAAACCTTATGTTTGGTTTACATTCTCTTTCGAATGATATAACTGCCAAGGTCTTTTCTACGTTAGTCCTGGAATTATTGAACTTTTTGAAGGTAGTAAGGTCATAAATCAGAATAATTGAGAGCACGCGACCTTTGGTCAGCACACCTTGTTTTCTAGGCAACTTCATTTGGATACATTGCTCCTGTACCATATTTAAACTTGCTTGTAAGCTTCTCACATCTCAAACCGCTAATAGGCAAATGAATAATAAAGGAGTGGAAATTACAAAGAAACCAATAACGAAATACAAATGCCTCGAATGGTGGATTTGAAAATGCCGTGGGTAAGAGCAAAGATTGAATATACGGCCTAAACACTGGCTTACAAGTTACTCCAATGTTATTTACAATCAATTAGGTTTCCCCACTTACAATTTCCAATACACAACCTTTCCAATCTAACACCTGCCTTTTATCGGGGCAAAAAAATTAAAACTGCTTTAATGCCAAGGTATATTTTAAAATTAACATACCCTAAGTTCAGGAAATTGTCTTTTGTTAACTTTCTTCGCGTAGTCTAATTACATGTGGGATACAGTATTTAAAGTTGTAAAACCCCACACTAGAGTTCACTCTTGAACAAAATGTGTGCCAAATGATAGATAATAATAATTATTAAACTGCTACTCATTCTCAACAAAATTCCTACTGTTCCCTTGTTCTATTTAAACATTTAGCATGTAGCTTATTATAGTTTATTTGCATTTGAGAAGTTTCACACACTTGAACATTAACTTTTACACTCCAGGTTACAATTTGGTGTTTTGTTCATTGGAGAGAGGAAGCGAGACTTCTCTAGGTAAAACCAATCAATGAACTTGGCTTCATTGTAGAATGGAGGCAAGTTTCGGGGAGAGTTGCCTACCTTTCTACGTCCCTGACACACAAAATGGTTTGTTTTGGTTATTCAAACCCCTGTAGTATCAAATTAGAGTAAAACTAAAAGGGCTTTTCTTTTTAAACATGTCAATTTTACCCTTTTTAGTCGCGTGAGAGTCTATTTGCGGGCCACTCTATATCTTACTATGTCGGTCAGTCCCCGTATTGCTTTTTTTTTTGTTTTGGTAATAACATCATAACTATTCAGGCGATTCTAACGAAATTAAAAAATTCCCATGTTGTTTTGCATTCTCTTTGGAACTATTTTATTTTGGCAATAACATCATAGCCATTCGGCCGATTCTAACGAAATTTGAAACCCTTATGTTGTTTTACATTGTCTTTTGAAGAATAAAATTACCAAGGTCCTGCCAAGGTTGGCCATGGAATTGTTTTCTTTGGCAATAACAGCATAGCCATTCGGCCGATTCTAACGAAATTTGAAACCCTTATGTTGTTTTACATTCTCTTTTGAAGGATAAATTTGGCAAGGTACTCCCAAGGTTAGCCCTGGAATTATTTTCTTTTGGCAATAACATCATAACTATTCGGCCGATTATAACAAAATTCGTAACCCCTAAGTTGTTTTACATTTACTTTCGAATGATACAATTGTCAAAGTCCTTCCAAGGTTAGACGGGGAATTATTTGTCAATAAAATCATAACTATTTGGCCGATTCTAACTATATTTAAAACCCTTATGTTGTTTTACATTCTATTTCGAATGATATATTCGCCAAGGTCCTCTCAGGGTTATTCCGGGAATTATTGAAAGTTTTGTAGGTGGTAAGGTCACAAATCAGAATAAGTGGAGAGCACGCGACTTTTGGTCAGCTGACCTTTTTTTTTCAAATTTCTGTATAAACCTTTTGTCACCTATTTTTCTTTGGCAGTGGCTAATTTTGAAGGCTAGTCTCCGACCAGCTTTAGTCCACTCAGCCTTGTTCGGGGAAGAGGCGTTCACTTCTTCACCCTTGTTCCTGGTGGGGTGGGGGTATATAACTACTCCCTGCAAGGTGGTGTCAGATGTAGTATGGTAGCCATGTTGCAGGTAAACTCTTGAGGATTGCGTGCTTTCCATTCCCCAAAGCATCTATAAAATCTCCACCCGCCCCGTTATCACTTCTTACATCTCCACTACTTTCTTTAACTCTAATTCCAAAGATTCTGCAAAAGATTCCCTCGTTAGTTTTCGCTTTAAAATTTGAGTCAAAAATGGTTATTCGGGCTACATACCTACCACACATTTACTAACTTCACAAATTTCATAACGAACCTTTCTTCAATAGTGCTGGACGGAGATCCTCTCGGAGATTCCTATTTTCTTATTATGTAAAGATGAACAAAATACGAGTAATAGAACTTTAATCACCTTCAAACGTACTCTCTGTCCAGGGAGTATACAATAGACACGCAAACTAGAACAAACCACTACCTCTTTCTTTACAAAGTCACACATCAATGGCGTTACACGTCTCTTTTAATCCTTAGTCGGCTGGACGCCAAAATCCCCAAGCAAATCAAATGACTTGCAAGACTTTTTTGAGATCTCCGCTCAAACAAACATTTTCGCTTTAATTAGCGACTTTTCGCCACTTCTGGCAGAAATCTGACACCGGTTACAAGACTCCGAATTTACCTACCTTCTTATAACCCCCAAATCACCCACTCTTCTTCTGCGGAAAGTTATTTTTCTGTTGACTGATGAATACATGACGAATCTCTCGAACACATCTTCTATTTCGCACACTCTATTTGATCGACGCAAGCTCCTGTCACACCCTAAGTATCATTAGCTCTAGTATGTTCTACGACCTAAGTAGTTTCTCCTTATGCCTACTCGGGCGTTATAGCTTCTATAATCTATACATTAGATTTACCCTAGCTGGGCATAATAGCTTCTATACATTTGCAATTACCCTAACTTCCCCCTCAGTGAAATCAACCTTCAATTTGGATATTCATTAAGTTCTGGAGAGTATCACGCCCTCCCAGCCCAGAGCGACCCAAGTAGTCTCTTCTTTAGATTAATCGAACTAAGTAATTTCAATTATTTTCACCATTTTGTTATGAATCTCTCATCACATACTTTCTGGCGGAGATGCTTTCAGCACTTTCGCTGTTTACTTATTAATAGCAACAGTAATAATTAAATAATAATAATGCCCAATCGGTCACTGAATGCTTTCGATATATCAGCCCATTTCCTGTTCCCGGGACTTACTAGGACGTGAATTAAAAAAAAAACGGACCATGAATTAGAATCAAGCCATAGTGAACTATTTTGCATGCCAGAATGAAACCGAAAGGGTGGTAACGAGGACGGCGGGGGAAGGGGGGGGGGATTTTTAAGCTGCGACCGGCATTTGTGCTTATGTAAGTCACATTCGTCTCGATGGCTCGCGGTCGTGGCAGTGATGCGAATCCAACGACGACATTCGCGAAATTGGTTGTGGTCAAAGGGCGACGCGAAGCCACACGTCACACAAGGAGGCTCAAATTCCTATTTTGACTGCCTGAAATTTGTTTAAAAACTTGCTCCTGGGTTATAATGCCCCTCCACCTGCCCTAGCATTTAGGGCGGACGAGGTTTGCTTTGCTATTGGAATCTTTGCTATTGTTAACCCTTTTCCATATTATGTTACCTTATTTCTCCACCTGTTTACATTATCTATGTGGCAAGCACCAATGCATCATTCATTCCAACTAGTAATGCCTTCCTTGGTTACATCGGTTTCCTTTTTATCTCCCTTAAAAATTGGACCTTATTGGTAATATATTTCCCAAGAATGACTCATCATAAACAAATAAAGTGTTATCCTTGAAAATTTCATAACAAAGATAATCGAATCTTAACCTTTGTATACATTTATTTCCCTGTAACAAATACAAATAACCGTATTGGTCTCGATCCAATAAAAGCAGCTTTAAATCGGAAAGAAATCGAAAGAGGGAAAATTAAAGGTAACCAGGGGCGCCACCCCCTCAAGGAGACTGTGTCAACGTTGAAGAACGGGAAGATATTGGAGAGAGTTACGCACCCTCCTTGTCTCTAAGCAATGGCTCTTCCTTTGGTCAATCGGGCAAATGTTCTTTTTACAAAAGCAATCGAAGGAAGTCGATTTAAACTAATTAAGGGAGCTGAATACCTTGCAGAAGCTCGATGCCCTGCAGGAGCAGGATGCCTTGCAGAAGCAAGATGCCCTACGGTAGTAGGATACCCTGCAGCGTCAGCATGTCTTGCGGGGGTAGGATACCATTCAGGGTTAGATAACTTGGAAGAGCAGGCTGCCTTGCAGGAGCAGGATGCCATGCACTCGACAACAGTACTTGTACATGCCATAAGTACCATCATTTACTATCCATCACTAGCCTTCAACGAGGTATCAGGTGCAGCATGCGGCAGCTAACATTTAGAGAATTATGTGCCCTCCCAGCCTCAACGCCTGCAGTAAAGCAAATCTTAGAAAGAACTTGGATAAAAGCTTCAAATATACCTATGTGACTCACAAACTAAAATTCAAGTTGAAAAAAAAATTGCTTTCCTAAAATATAGTGTTATGGATATGTACTGGAAATCTTCTTTTTTTAGATAAAAAGCCCATTGTCAGAGCCAGTTAGGTCGTAGGTCACAGATCAAAAGTCTGCCTGCGAAAGGGCAGGTTCCTCTTGTAAGGAGGAGTTGCAAGAACGCTCCCCTTCTTTAATTAAAAATATCGTTAAATTAAATAAAATTTCTACCCAACGATAAGTAAATTTTAAAGCTACCCATTTAAAAAACACTTTTCTGTCATTTTCTTTATCCAGATTTTCGGGCAAACTAAAATATGAATATGTAGCATTATCACCAGGGCAGGATTTAATTTGTGTGATTGGATATAAGAAGACTGGGTTGCATTTAATTCCAGTAATTTTTTTGTGCTTACCTATTTTAATGGGGCAAGTTAATAAAATTGTCAGTCCTCCGAATGAGGGTACTAAAACATCAATATTTCTTCGTATCGTTGCAAGTGTGTATTCAGGATTTCAACTTCGGCCAGTTTCTCCCAAAGTGCGGCCGGCACCTTTCAATACAATTAAAACTACCTCAACTCTCACCAAATTTATTCTCTACTAATTAATAAGATTACCCATCATTTTGTCCACGCCTTCGAAGGTATATACCAACATAAATAAAACGTAATCCACCACTTCTCATTAATCACACACCCTTTTCCATTAATCCCATACGTACTTTTCTTCATACTCCATCCATAAAGATACTAAACAGCCATCGCAACAGTACACAACATTGTCGTACCCAACACAACATGCCAAACCATTCAGTTCTTCTTTCACCCAAACACACACATTACTTCCAACATAAATACTCTTCACATCATCTATAAATATACTCCTCACTCCATACATTCTTAGGGCCTGTCACAACGCTTCTATTTCTACACGGTCATAAGCTTCCTCCAGATTCATGAACCCATTATACATTTTATAATTCGTATCCATTGTTATCTTAGCTAGCTTTCACATAACAAATACTTGATTCACACACCCTTGCACACTCTAACATTCATGTGCATTACTTAAGTGTGGAAGAATGAGAGAGAGAAAGAATTCACCCCCTCCCTGACTTCCCCAGTTTGCCGTTGACCGCTCTAAATTCGTCTGCCCCATATACTGCGAAAATGAGAACGATGGAAAGACCATTAAGTGGGCATCGCGACTTCGCGCTATAGAACCTTATCGCGACCCAAGGCAATTAAGGAAATCTGTTGGCGATGAATCTCTCTCCCCGTCTAGATAATTTCGGGGTATATATTCGACAGTTCAGGCAGATTGTGTCTGAAGCCACCGTCCAGTACGTTAGCCATAACGTCTTCGTAGTCGAGAGGGAATCGACTACATTCTCGTCCAGAGAAGAATTGAGTGATTGTTGAATAGCCAAGGAAGAGATAGTCGTCACTCAGTGTTGTTCGTGGAAATTTTTAGGCGCGCTTCAACCATTGTCACTACGTCTTCGGATTTTAAGGACCGGAAAAGCCATCCCCGAAGCACCCTCCGTTTGCCTCTTAAGGATAAGAGGCCCCCTCAACTTCAGTTTCCCGAAGTTGAATTGAGAGTCCCGTGAGACGTCCACAAGTTCAAGGTCGAACGTACCTATTTGGTCCTACTCGCCGCACATCAAGGTAAAAGGGATTTAACACACATTTCGTCACGCTACTCCCACCTTTACCACGTCGAACCTCAAGGATCCCCTTTGCTCTAGAACTTGCATAATTGTGAAATCATTACTTAATTAATTATCTCTGGGTTGAAACTTAATTGATAGTATCTTAGCAGTGAACCGTCAATATTTAATTGCATTGCCATTTAACTTGCCCTATACATATGTATATATAATCTTTAGTCTTATTAAAGTATATTTTTGTAGCCGTGTTTGAATATTCCTTGGACTAGCAACTGTATATTTAAAGCACTCTTAGAACCATCCCCAGGTGGAGCCTTAATTTCGGTCGACCAGTAGGCCAGTGTGCGTATAACGGCATACACCCGGTCATACCACGACATAAAACTTAAGAAACTCGCCTTTATCCTTATACAGTCGATCAGACCTTTCCCATACACTTTACCAACAACACTTTACCAACAAGTCTCTCTTTTTGTTTTTCATTACACGTTTCACACAGTTATTCCACCATTCTACATTTTGCTTCCTCTTTCCAGTTCTGTCTAGCATACTCAGCCCTTCCATTACCTACTACCACTTCCTTAAATTTGTTTCACACTCGCTCTCTCATCATTCCTACTTATTTCCTCTCTTCTATTCTCAAACATTTTTCCGTACTCTCATCTTTCTCTCTGATTCAATAAACTTTCATTTTTGATCCACTTTTCCTTTCCACCTATAAGGTAAGAATAAGGTTAATTTTTCACCCTTTTCGCCCTACCTTAATGGTAAAATTTGTTCCTTTCTTTCATTTTGTATGCCTTTTGACCTATTGCGAGGTTAGGTTCGTAATTTAATTTTACATGATGATTATGAGTTATTTGCACTTTCTTAATCACACAGTGTGCTTAAGTTACCCTTGTATTTTTCCAACATGACGTCACAGCGAACTTGTTTTTACCTGCGGCAAAGCGCCAGGTCTAGGCGTCACTTTTTTTTTCAAGAGGAGTAACGTTCAATTTTCAAAAGGAGTAAAGTTCACTTGTACCCATTTAGAGCCATGAAATGACCCATATGACCATGGAACATAGGGTTATTCACCCTGGAGATTTCAAATCTGTCATCAGATTTGGCGTTGGGTGGCACCATCTAGTGGCAGAAGCCTTATTTATTTTGCAAAAGAAGTTAAGTTCATTTTTAAAAAGGAGTAAAATTCAATTGTATCTATTTAAAGCACTGGAACGACCCATATGACCATGGGGCATAGGGTCATTCACCTTTGAGATTTCAAATCAGCCATCCGATTTGGCGCTGGGTGGCGCCATCTAGTGGCAGAAACCTCATTTAACCATTCAAAGGCACTTGTGAGTGATTTGAACCATGGGGAACCATCAATACAATAACCATTTATCATTTTATCACAAAAGGCTGCATGTCATCGGAAGGACTTTCCCTCTTGCTACGGTTTATATTATTAATATTTGTGTTTAATTATGAAAATGTAAATAACTTATCCAACCTCAAATTATTACATCTCTTGCAAACATAAACAGGATGCCATAGATTGGGACTATTGGTAGCCAAAACCAGTGGCGCTGATTATGTAACAAATTACCTTAATAGGTTAATAAATGCATTTTTCAATTGGGGTTAATGAATTCGTCTGGAGAGGTACCTCTCTTTCTTGATTCTCCTAAGAGATAGGCGCTTAAGAAGGAACCCTGATGTGAGCCAACTCTTATTTGAAAACGAGCCTGTCATCTTTACACTGCTTCTTACCTTAGTTCTTATTCCTCCATACACATCTAATATATATTTCTAAACGTCTGTTTATATATATTTCTGAAGAAAAAGTTCCCGTTTTCAATTAAAAGATGACTAAATTGAGATCAAAGCGGATGCTCACTGCCTCAGTGTGCAAGGTTCGAATCCCACCCCTGTACGGATTTTTGCGAATTAGGAAATACTATTTCCGAAGAAATGATTTTCCCGTTTTCTGTTTCTTGCGGTTTGTTGGATTCATTTTCATTATTCTTTCGCGCTCAGGAAAGATTTATACACACACACACACACACACACATATATATATATATATATATATATATATATATATATATATATATATATATATATATATATATATATATATATGTGACCGCAATAGAAGTCCACTTAGAAAAACTTTGAAGAACAACAAAGGTCACCATTTGGGGTAGCTTACTTGACCAGGGGAGTAACATAGGTTACTTACATTTGACAAAAGTGACGCCGCCTGGTTTTTAGGTTAGGCTACGTTAGGTTAGGTTAGAATTTTTACCCTTTGTAGGTTTATGACAAGTAATCGCTGCCATGAGTTGCAATTAAAACCTCAACATTGCCCATGAAAAATGAAGGTTTGTCAGACCAATTATGCGACTGCAATGTTGAAAAAACACGATAATACCTATTATCAGATCTTTTTATTATAGTGGAAAATTCTTTTGACTGATGAATTGAGAGATTTTCTTTCCTTTTCACATTGAGCAATGCACCTGAAGTGAGCATTAACATAAAATTAGTAGGCATTTTCCGTTGCTTTCTGTCAGATTGAAACATTAAATCTTGAGATGATAATTTCTTTTTCTTTTTCAGATTCATTTTCTCTATGAGTGTCTTTACATTTATTGTAATATCTAGCGTCTATCCATATCTCATCATAAGCATAGTCAATTTCTTTTATCTTTGTTACCTTTCCTCTAGTTGTTTTCTTCCGCCATTTTCCTATAGACTGTGAATGCGTGTGTAGACTTAGTAACATTATAGATATTCCCTGTAAATTTTAACTCACAAAGACCTACTTCATACTGACTGTGGTCTATTATTATGGATTTGTGCAACTCGATTCTATAGTCAGACATGGTATTTTGAGGGTAAACATCCAGGGAGGATGAGGAAGGAAGGGTGACATAAAAACTCTCTGGCTCCATCTTCACAACTGATATAAAACCTTCCACATCTCCCACCTTTATATAATTTTATGAATGTATTTGCTCAATATTTTGGGGTGATATCATATGCCTTGATATATGAGTTAAACGATTCTGGATACTCTCGCCATTTTAATAAATATAGCTTGTTTTTTATATGCCCTTTAGATTTAACTATCCTCTTCGCTACATATTTCTTACGGGAATCAAATTTTACTTTCTGTAGTTCTTCTTCATAAACTCCACCTTCAATATGTTCTCCATTTAAATCTTCAATATAATACAGGGCTAATACATTTGAAATTTTATATATCTTGTAGATTTCCTCACTCCACCCTATTTCGTACCCTTTTTTAAATTTACTGGAAACGTGTGAGATTCGAACATAATCACCGATCTTATATAGTAACCTCTTTTTTTTTTACCTTCAGCTCTCTGCTTCGGTATAGCAACATCGTGTATAACTTTGAATGGTGTGTTCCCAATCATTCTATGTCTAGTATTATTATAAACCTTTGCAAACTCATCTAATACGTCGATGTATTTCCAGGTATTATTAAAAGTAAAGTATCTGAAGGGTTTTTATTTTATTGTTCTTTGTACACGCTCTACAAGATTAGCTTTATTTAGAGAGTGAACATGATAAATACCGATATTAAATTTGCTTAATAAACTTTTCATCTTATTTCTTTTAAACTCTTCTCCATCATCAGAACATATATAACATGGAATCCATCCGAATTCTTCCATGAGGTTTCTTATAGCATTTGACACTGCCTGGTCCGTCTTCTGCTTTAAAGGAATTAGCCGAGATATCTAGAATATACGTCAATTACAAAGAGTATGTATCGTACACCATAATTAAAGCTTTCATATTTGGACATCACAGTTAAATCTAGTTGCCAAATCTCGTTAGAGCCTTGCGCCTTTACGTGTTTGGTCTTGAATCTTTTTCAAAGGGGTTTGTGTAATGTATAGCTATCCAAACCGGAGAGAAAGCTTTCCAAATCAGATCTTTTGGCGATCTTTTTTACAGATTGGTATAGTCGATTTATCCCACCAAAAGATATTGGTAAACTCGGGGATGTATATAAGCGTTACAATTGACGGTTCATTTCTAACTGAATATATGACTAGCTTACACTCTTATATAACTACTCAATGAAAAGACATCTTATCTTAAAATCCAATTTTATTTTACATCTAGATTAAAATACATAATTTCAATTAGAATTTCATGGATGTTCGCAACCTTATTACTTTGTATACATTTACTAATTCTCTGAATCAAAGGATCCAGTATTTGAATAAACATATTTGTTAAAGAATTTTGCTCTGATAAAATATTATTTCTATCTGGGTAAACTTAAACTTTCTTCTTGCAAGTATTGATGACGCAGGCTGGTGACACTCCACCCTCTGGACTTTCATGGTGAGACTGGTTGATGGATAGATATTTTATTAAATTTTCTTTACACGTTCTGGTGACGTAGTTGTAAAGATCCCTGAGGACAAATTATTTCACAAGTTCGATACTGTTCCCTCTTTTGTTGAGAAAACAGTGGAATTCATCAAACGAAATATTTTTTTTTTTATATGCTTAACTTCTGTGATGGTAGGTTGAAGTTTTCGCCATTCATCAAGTCCATCGTTGAATGTAAGATAACATACATCAACCGCATTCTGTAAGCATTTCATCTGAAGAAAACTTTGATGAAACTTGTCTTCAAGTTTTAGAAAAGTGTTGACTTCATACTCGTTGTACAGCGCACTTTCAAATCGTGTAGGAATGAACTCTTCATCCCTTTTCCAGTAAATACCGAAATGGATACTTGGAAATAGATTGTTAGGGTTGGCTTCCACTACACACTTTAACTGCTTTACACCGTAGTCCTTCACCAAACGACCAATATAGGGGAAATTTTCCTGTTTTAACCTGTGTATTGCAGCAAACACAAGCCAAAACACATCCTCACGAAGGAATAGTTTATTGTTATAGCGGGTTCTTCCGTAGGTATTTTCAAAGATCACTCTAACATAACCACATTTTGTTCTAGTAATCTTCCAAAGGCTGAATATATTAATTTTATATTCTTGTTGTATAATTTGCTTCACCTGGAATCGAGACATAGCTTCTTACGCGTGAGTATTCGTGTGAATTTGGACAGACAGTGAGACAAAAACCATTATGATAGGGTTTCTCTGACGCAGTTTGAATTTTCAGGTTTTTTCTCGTATTAACATAACAGTGAAGTTGCCACTTAGCCTTTTAAAATTATTTGATTGGACCGTTTAGTTGCCACTTCCATCAGTGAAATTGATTAATAATTCAACCAGTTTCCTATTTTGGGTTGTTGGCGATAGTGAGAAATACGACGTGTGTTTGCGCAAACCCTTGAGGTTAAAGTGGAAGAGATTAATGCGTGAGTAATATTTTCTGATTTTTTCCGGCGTTGCGAATTTTTTATAATAGATTTCGGGAAATTGGAAGATATTAACTTTGCTCTTACTTCTTCACAGAAGAAGGGTGGTGCTCTTTTCCACGTTCTAGTTAAATCATTAAGGAGGTCGATAATGTTAGATTGTGGGAGTCTTTTACCGTCGATTGTAATCACTCCATTATTATCCCAACTGTATCTTTCTGTATTTTTTAATGCCTGATAAATTAATCTACTTCTTTCACGAACATTAGGTTCCAGTGTTCCTAGTACTTCATCCGCATATTGTTTATTTCATGCCTATCATTCTGGTTAACATTAGCGGGAGGTGAGTTTACAATCTTATCATAGTTTGAAATTAAGTTCCAACGTGTTCTCGTAAAGTATAATACGTTTATCTGGTGGTATGTGTGAATTATTGAGTATAGTAGTCAATTCTCTCTCCAAAGATAAAAGTCTTTCTTGAAATGGTATTAAGTTTGAGGGTAGCTCTCCCTTTTTCGAGATAAACAATATTTTTTTCATCTTAGAAGGTTGGAGAGAAGAGGTGTTAGGACAGAGAATAAGATTGGTAGAAACGATCCTCCACGCTGATTTATTATTTTTTTTTATTTAGACGTATATGACTTGGCTTCCGAGCTAACATACGTATCCCCTCTTTGAATCGTGATATCTTTTGTTTCTGTGATGCTGTCATCGGAACATTACCTTTTATTAGATTAAGACACATTTCACATAGACATTTGACAAAATCACAATCCATGCTTCCTATGATTGATTTTTTCATCTTTTTAAAAAGTGTAAGGAACGCATGGAAGAGATACGCGTATCTTTTCATTTTATGGCTCATTCTAAAAGATATACATTTTCGATTTCGTTTGGAAATATACCCGTCCGTAAGGTAAATCGTACAGTGTTTCTCGGACTGAAGTCACAGAGCAAGTAGCCATAAGGTTTTGAGACCGATTCTTTATATATCTTCATGAAGCTCTTACGTTCACCAGGCATTATTTGTCCAGCAAATATATTTATCTGGGAGATGTCTCTCCTCTGGATAAATAAAACTAGATTGTGACAATTTAAGGAAATATCGCGCATATAAGAATTTTTATAAAATAGATTGAGCCACTACGAATATGGAGATATTCTTATGGTGGGAGATAACTGTAAATATCTGATATATTTGCATCTATCTTCTGCATTAAGTCATCTAAAATAAGGAGTGTATGATTTTTTCCAACTAGAGATGAAACATCGTACACACCTTCATGTAACATCACTTCATTTTTAAATTCTTCATAATCTTTCTGCCATACAGTATAACACCAGATGATTCTATCAACACGTTAGAAGTATTGTGGGGTGTACCCCGAGTCTCCCTCCCCCCCTTACCGGACGAGCCCCCTCCTAGCTCCCCCTACCCTGATTTATTGACATACACACACCTATACACACAGATGGCCATTGTACATTTTCTCGCACCACAGAAAATTTAGTATTAATGAAAAAAAGGTCCATTAAGATTTATTACAGGAATTTTTATCTGATAACTATAAGACTGTTATCATTTTTTTGCATCATTGACCTAGTCTCTCCGTCCATCCTCTTTCTACCACCACCATTATCTCTAATGAATTTTCTGTGCTATTAATAAAAAAAAGGTCGTCTTATTTCTTCATTTGATGGCCTATTCCACTCATCATTTATGGCATTAGAGGCAGTGTTTATAGAGCGCGGTCGATGTTTCTTATCGTGCAATCAACCGTACGGGACGATATTTGAGGCCGAGCATCTTTAGAAAATAATTAGTTATGGAATCAATGACATACACACACACAGATGGCCATTCTACATTTTCTCGCACCACTGAAAATTTCCTGTTTCACCCTGTATTTTACTCCAAACATACGAGTTGCCATTTAACATTTTCTATAGTATTTGATTGGACCGGACGGATAGATACGAGTTGCCATTTAACATTTTTTACAGTATTTGATTGGACCGGCTAGTTACCCTTTTAAAGCATTTTTTCCCTAAATATCTCAGTGTGCACACGTTCTAAGATGATTCTCTACCCACAACGTATCACGCCTAGACTTGCGAAATATTTTTCAGCCGAAGATGTGTGTGGGTCCGATTATAAATTTAACCCAGGCTATTCAACTACGGTTGATTTCTTCGATCATCTTCGTCGGCTTATTCATTAACACTCAATTGAACGGATTGAATTTCTGTATAGTGGATCAATACAACCACCTTTCAACTACGATAATAGAAAAGAAATTCTTGAGCATCTCCAGTTTATGGATTTAGAAGATGTAATCATCGGTTAACATTTCAAAAACGAGCTTACAGATAGGTTTTTCTTTGTTGGAGGTCTATCCGATCGTCACAGTGATTGGGCGGATAAGTTTTTCTGTATATTGCATTCTAGCATGGTTAATGATGGTGATAAAGTAGTAAATATCGCTATATTTGACACAAACCCTTGTTATTTCACTTTCTCTCATGGTATTTTCATCAGATCACTCCTCTGATGAAAACCAAGATTGAAGAGAAATGGATGAAAGAATTCTCTTTCCCACAAGTTCAAGAGAATGTGACGAGTTATTTTGTGGACAAATTAAAACATTGGTAGTTAAACGCTTTTTATTATTTCATCTTTATTAGATATTATCATATAAGATTCCTTTGAAACCGAAAGGTATGGTACGGTAAATCTCTTGAATCTCAATACGTTTACGAAAGGTTTTTCTCATCACCTTTTCTCCTCTCACTTCTTTACCCCCCCTTCCATGTTCATCGGCGCTGAATCCCATAAATGGTAAAGAAATGCGACTATCATCATCGGCTCCAACAAAGAGTTTCATAGTATCGTAAGTTATTATATCTTGCGTCTGGGTGTTGATGGTTAACCCTTTAGTACGAAGTATATACTTCACACCACTCGTCATCTGGATACATACCGAGTAGGATTTTGGACCCGATGAGATCAAAGATGTGTACGGTGACGATGCTTACGGGGATTCATTTTGCTCAACGGGTCCAAAATCCTACTCGGTACGTATGGATGATGCGTATGGAGATTCATTCTGCTCTACGGGTCCCAAATCCTATTCAGTACGCATCCAAACGCCGAATGAGGCGAAGTATATACTTCGTGCTAAACGATTAACCATTAACACTCACACGAAGGATATAATAACCTAAGATACTGTGAAACGCATAGTTGGAGCCGATGATGATAGAGAAAATGATGATAGTCAGATCCTTGTACCATTTATGGGTTTCAGAGCCGAGGAACACGGTCGAGTGAAAGATGTGAGAGGGGAAAAGGTTTTAAGAAAGAAGTTTCGGAAACGTGTTGAGCTCCCAGGGAGTTACCGAACCATACCTTTTGGTTCCAAAGGGATCTTACAAGATATTTGAAAAAAAGTCCATTGAATACCTGCCAGCTATTATTAGCTCTTTCTTTATGTGCATAATTATTTTTTTCAATTATTAATAATATTCTCTAATTTATATGAATGAAATAAAGATAAAATAATACGCGTTATGCTACCAATGTTTTATTTTGTCTAAAAAAGAACTCATCACTTTCTCTTGACCTTGTGAGAAGGGGAATTCTTTCATACTTGCCTCTTCATTCTTGGTTTTCATCGTATCCGTAGGCTGATGGGAATACCATGAAAGAAATCGAAATAACAAAGGTTTTGTGTCAAATATAGCGATGTTCACTACTTTCTCCCCATCATTCATAATGTTAGAATGCAATATGCAGAAAAATCTATCCACCCATGTATTATGACGATCGGATAGACCTCCTACAAAGAAAAACTGATCCATAAGCTCGTTTCTGAATTTTTTACCTATGATTAAATCTTCTAAATCCATAAACTGGGGATTTTCAATCACTTCTTTACGTTATTATAGTTGAAAGGTGGTTGGACTGATCCACTATAGAGAAATTCAATCTGATCAATTGGGTGTTCATGAATAAGTCGCCGAAGATGATCGAAGAAATCAACCGTAGATGAATAGTCTGGGCTAAATTTATAATCCGATCCACACACATCTTCAGTTGCAAAATATTTACTAAGTCTAGGTGTGGTACGGTGTGGCTGGAGAATCATCTTAGAACGTGTGACACACAAAGAGTTTTAACGACAAATGATTTAAACAGATGGCAACTAGACGGACCAATCAAAGAATTGTAAAAGGTTAAATGGCAACTCCACGGTTATGTTAATACGAGAAAAAACTGATAATTCAAAATGCTTGCAAGTATGAGTGTGTGTGTGCAGACTCTGAATCCTTAGAAAAATCTTATTATCACTATTATTATTTAGGGGGGGGGGGGGTATGGGCGATAGGGAATGACGTGTAAAGGGGGGGGAGACTTGAGTGCAAGTCCATGTGCGTATGTACGCATCTGGATGCGCTCATAGGAGGATGAGTTTGTGTGCACTCGATCATTCACCTATAATGCTACTCTGCTGGTCTCGAACTTTGTCTCCAATGATCTTCCAGAGGTTCTCAATTGGGTTCAAGTCGTGTCTCTGAGCAGGCCACTTCATTACTTCGATATCTTCTTGTTCTAAATAGTATTTTAGTCGCTTTGCAGTGTGGCATAGCGCGTTGTCCTGCATAAATATGTACACGAAGACTGCACAACCATTGAACAATAATACATATTCCACTTGTCCCTTTTAAATTGTTCACATTTCGATTTAATTAAAAAAACTTCTTGTTAAATAACAAGTAAAATATAGAGTTTTGTTCAGAGACGTTACCATTTCGTTAGAGGATATAAGAGATTAATTCAGTGACCTGAGGCCAAACAGCGAGGTATCTCCATATAACATACCTTCAATGACATATACGATGTTGCCAGTATCGCCTTCTTGAATGACTGTTTCTCCCGTCGCCTTCATTTCGCTGTACATGGAGTCGACGATCTCTTTGACCTGATTGATGTCCAGATTCTTGAGGAAGTCGTTGTCGAGCACAGCGTGTTCAATCAGCTCCTTCGATCTGAAAAGGAAGACTTCTTTCAAAGACCAGGAGAGGGTGAGTTTATTTTCAATGCGAAAACAAACAGAGGCAGCTCAACCCATAAATTCTTCGAAAGAGGTTCAGGGAATCGAAAATGTGCGTGGAGGAGGTGGGGGAAGTAGCAAAAAGAGAATGTTACTTGGGGCGCTAGGGATCCGCAAAGAGGGCAGGTCTTAAGAACTTGACTTAACTTTCCAGCTACAACAAGGAGTTGCAAAGATAAAAAAAAACGAGAAATTAGCCGAACGCCCAAATGGATTAGAGTTGATGGGCGAATCCGAGGGCCAGGAAGGATTCAAAAACAAATTTTTGAACTAAATGTTAACTTCACCTCTAGGGACATCTCCACGCCAATTGTAACACGCACACACACACACACATATATATATATATATATATATATATATATATATATATATATATATATATATATATATATAGCATGTTTTATTAAAAGCGACCACTAGTTTCGAATTAATAATTCTTTTTCAATCTTCTCGATTTGTCTTATATTCGCCTTTTTTTCATTGTTTAACCTGTGGATAAGCGTACCGAAGTTCATCGGAGACTGATGTTTGTTATTTTGCCAAAAGAGAAGTACATTGATGTAATTTAATTTAACTGACGCGTTTCGATACATCGAGTACCATCTTCAGAGTTACAATGAGGAATTATTACAAAGTATTCAGTTTATATACGAGTATGTTACAAAATGTATTAACAAAATTACGAACGAAGTTATACACGTATAGGCAGGTTGGATCCAGGTGATAAAAGGTCGGAGAAGTAGGTAGCCAGAGAGGGGGGAGGGATTAAGCTGCTTGCCATAAGGAATTAGTGGCTAGGGGCAGCTCTGAGTACACCTGTTCCTCTCAAATTACTACTGATCCTATTTCATTCATCTACAACTCGATTTGTGAACCAATTTCTACTAATTTTTTTCTTAAACCTAAATTTGTCCAGCTTGAACCCATTGTTGTGTCTTATCCTGTTCACTAAAAATAAGAACCTTACCTATGTATGTCTCCCTTATTACAACCTTTTACCCATTTGAAGACTTCAATCAAGTGCCCCCAAACTCTTCTCCTTTCTAACGTATGTATATTTAGTCTCCCGAGCCTTTTACCATAAGGTAAGCTCCTCAACCCCTGAATCATCTTAGTCATCCTTCTTTGCATGGACTTAAGCAAACCAATATCCATCCTATAAGGTGCTGACCAAAATTGCATTGCATATTCAAGATGAGGCCTAACTAATGCCTGGTACAGTTTCAGAAAGATATCAGCACTCCTATTACTTACACTCCTCCCAATAAACCCCAATACCCTATTAGCTCAATTCCTAGCCCTTATACACTGATTTCTAGGCCGGGGGTCTGAACTGACCAGGACACCTGTCTCTTTCGCATTCTGACTTTCCTAAAACTGCCCCATTCAGTTTATAATTATTCAGTGGATTACACATACCTATACAAAGTATATTACACTTGTTTATGTTAAATTCTATTTGCCATTTCTCTGCCCATTGTGATAATATGAGAATTCATTTTGTAATACCTCAGCATCAGATTCAGACCTTGTAATAATTCTAACCCAACATAGTATCATCGACAAACTTGCTCAGGTTGTTTCTTATACCAAAGTCAAGATCATTAATATAAATCAAGAACAACAACGGCTCCACCACCGACCACTGAGGAACCCCATTGGTAACATTTCCCCATTCATTTTTAATTCCATCAATACTAACTTTTTGCTGTTTGTCACTAAGTCACGAGTGAATCCACCTAAGAATACTTTCATTGATTCCAAGCACTTTAAATTTATTCAAAAGTCGTAAGTTTGGCACCACGTAAAAACCCTTAGTAAAATCCAAATAAAGAATATCGAAATTCTCATCTCTCTCGGCAGTATCGTACAACTTTCTATAAATAGAGTGTATTAGTCAAACACCATTTGCCGCTAGTTCATAAAGCCATGTTGAGATTCCTTAATCAACTTATGTTTATCTAAGTGATCCCTAATAGATTTCGGTATTACAGATTCCATTATTTTCCCCACCACTGATAGGAAACTCACTGGCCGGTAATTGTACGTATTTGTTTTATACCCTTCTTAAATATAGGTGTCACATTAGCTTTCTTCCATGCCATGGGTACAATGCTAGTCTCTAAGGATTTTCTAAATAGGCATTCTAGGGGCTTTCTTAAGACTTTACATTCGTTCAAAATCCTACGAAAAATCTCATCAGGGCCCCAGTGTTTAACAAAGTTTAATTATTTTTATTTGTTTAGAGACTATTTATTTATAATTAAAATATGCTCTAATTTCTCCCCCTCATTATCATTGAAGATCAATGTCCCATCCGGTGCAATTTGAATATCTTTGAGTGTAAATACTGATAGTAACTATTTAACATCCTAGACTTCGTATCACTATCATTCTTACCTACTTTATCCTACTTATTTCTTTTGAGACTATCTCATTTATAATTAAAATATCCTAGAATTTCTCCCCCTCATTACCCATGAATATCAAGGTCCCATCAAGTACAATTAAAATATCCTCGAGTGTAAATACTGATAGTACTTATTTAACATCCTAGACATTGTAGCACTAATACTCACTAACTCTTCATCTATAGTTTTAAGTGGGCCTATTTTATCTTTATTCTTAGTTTTTATTTGCCACTTTAATTTCACAATTTCTCTTTGTTACCATAATTGACTTTTTAATGTCCTGAGTTAGCTAATTGTATCATTACCTTAATTGATCCTCACATTTTTTTTTATTTTCCTATAAATGTCCCTTTTAATTGACGATATAATGTTAAAATTTATCTGACATCTATTTAGGATTGATAGCTTTGGTTCTCATTGCACTATATGAAATGTTCATATTTTGTCCGGCAATGAACTGCTTAATCATTGTCTCATATTCCTGTTGTACACTATTCCTATCTACCCGAGGGTTATCTTCTTCCTCGACTGCTCTAATTAGCATCAAATGTCTTGACCTAATCTCACTCACTTGTCTCCAAACAACCGCCTAGTGTACCGACTCTGACTATTATAATCTGTTTTTCAAAAATCTGGGATTTTAACCTTATTTATTCTACTGAGAACCGTGGTCCATTTTAACAGAAATCTAATTTCGCAATTTTAGTATTTCCCAAATTTTCCCCAATCTCTGCATCGCTAATACCTTCTTCTCTATTGGTTAGAACTAAATACAATATATTATCACCCCTAGTGGGCTTGGTTACAACCTGTTTAAGAAAGTTTTTCCCCTACCATAGTAAAAAATTCTTCAGCCCCCTGATCACCTACAAGGGATTCACAGTCTATATTTATATAAATAAAATCACCCATTACACTGGCCTGAGTTTCAATACTCTTTTCCAAAGGTCATAGGTTTTCCAACTGATTTAGAATCATGCTGAATTTAAGAATACAAATACTTTTATTTGGTAAAGCCTGGTTTCTAAGATATGTTCGCTTTATATTAAAACGTATATTCCAAAATAGCGCTATCATCCAACCGTTTATTACTTCTATTTTGTCACATCTAGTGAGGAGTAACCATACATAGCCTATTGAATTCATCTTTTCAGGCCTAGATTTGCATTACAATGGATCGCACGTGTAAGAATTATCCGAATAGGTTTTGTTACATCTGCGGACATGTCGCTCTTCCAGACTGTCAAAGAAAAATCACTGATTGTGTGCAAAAGGCAAATCATGCTTACTTTGGAGTGAAACTAGGGGACCAGGATAAGTCATTTGCTACCCACATTTACTGTAAAAAATGGGTGGAAAATTTACAGGCTTAGAGTAATAAAAAAAGGAAGAGTATGCCATTTGGTGTCCAAATAGTGTGGAGGGAAGCCAAATATCACGTCACCGACTGTTACTTCTGCATGTCAAATTTGAAAGGCACCAATCGCAAAAACAAGCACCATGTTCAATATCTCAATGTTCCTTCTGTTATAAAACCAGTCAGACATGGCCCTGATCTTCTTGGTCCTAATCCTGATTTTATCATGGGTTCTAGCTCTGATTCCGAGGCTAGTGTCACTACCGATACAGCTGAGTTTGATGCATACAACCCAGAAGAGGGCGACCAACTGGTGCCATTTATGCATGGCGAACGCAACGACCTGACACGAGACCCGAACTTTTCCCCAAAATCTGCCCAGCTATTGGATTCACCACAGACAACATTCTATTGATATCGGGATCGCGAGAAAGAATTTAGGAAATTTGTCACGTTTGATGAAGCCTCTTTACTTGTCCACTGTAACAACATTGCTGACCTGCTCAACTACATGGGACTGAAGTATGATGCTATGGAATGGAGAATTTTCATTGACTCATCTAAAAGGAGTCTCAAGGAAGTTTTTCTTAGTAACGGCAATAGTTTTCATAGATCTCTGCAATGAAAGAAATTTGCAACAACATGGACCCTCTGTTGTCTGTTCTCAACTACCAAGAACAAAAATGGCTGATATGTGGAGATCTTAAAGTTGTTGGACTCATCCTAAGCAGTCAAGATGGGTACACAAAGTATCCATGCTTTATGTATTTGAGAGATAGTCGGGCTGATGATCAGAATTATGTCAGACAAAGACTGGCCGTCAAGACAAGGATTAGAACCCGGTTCACACACGATTATCCCACCCTCTGGTTGAACCGAGCAAGATATTGCTTCCACCCTGCCCGTTAAACTCGGTTTGATGAAGAACTTTGTTAAGGCAGTGGACAGGGAAGGTAGATTATTTGCTTTACTCCGTCAGAGCTTTCCACGAGTCAGCATGGAAATACTAAAGGCAGGTGAATTTAATGTTCCTCAAATAAGGGAGCTCATCAAGGACACCACTTTTGATGAAGCACTACTTCCTAATGAACTCTCTGCCTGGTTTAACTTAAGTCAGTCATTGCAAACTTTCATGGCAATCACAGTCCTCAGTATGAGAAGGCGGTTGATGAGTTAATGGAGAATTTCTGCAAACTTGGTAGGCGCATGTCAGTGAAAATGCATTTCCTTCGGTCCCACTTGGACTATTTTCACAAGAATTGTAGACTTCAGTAAAGAACAGGGTGAGCGCTTTCTGGCTGACTACTGTTGGTTTCTGAAAAGGGAATTGGTGTCTGCTAGGCACAATCGGAAGTCCCTGAAGAGACCATTCATCCATGAGTAGCTTTTTGTATGTTATACTCTTCTTGGTATCAATCAAAACATTTTGTAACCCTTCTATGAATAAATCAATTCAAAATTTACTATTGTGTGTACATTAGCAAACAAATAGATCGGAGTATAGGAATTTCTGGCATGTCCTTATATCTCAAAAACTTGATCTGATTAGATAAAATGAGCATGATTTTCGGATTTAGCGCGGAAAACGCCTAAAATCAGGTATTATGTGTCAGACTTTGAAATTAGCGCAGATCAGTGTTATGCACACATGTTCACTTCTTCAGGCATGTTCTATCTCCTTGAGATCTACTCACTGCCTATTCTAAGCCTAGGTACAATTTCTGACACTACACACCTCCTACTACTATCCCGAAAATTTCCTCTCAAATCGCTATAACAAGGCACTAGCTCCTCCGACCTTGTTTTCCCCATGGCATTCACTTTCGCATGTAAAGCAACAACTGCATCCTTTTCAGCTCCATCCGCTATCTCTTCAATACTCTCACTCACACCCGCTACACATGCCCCTGGCCAACAAGCCCTCATCCTACTCTTGCACTCACATTCGCAAAAGGTACTGTCTAAATACCTAACCTGTGAATCACCGACCACAAGCCCTTCAGGCACTTCATTTGCTTCATATACACCTATAATCCCCACCCCCTTTCTTCTAGGTCTCCTATGACACTTAACCTATTAACAAGTAATAGGCTAGACCTATACTCTCTACCTAGGTCTGCTATCACCATATCCTTAACACCGACATTCGTACTTAAATCTGGAAGAGTAGATGCCTCACTTAGCTACCTATTTCGTCATCCCTTCACCACCCTCCACTCCCTAATATCTTCACTAGCCCTACTCCTATCTAATGCAAATGGGCTAACTTTACGATTCCCAGATTCCCCTTGGGCCTCGTGCTGATCCTTGCTAAGCTCAGTCACTAACTCCAACATAGCTTTTCTTTTCAAATCCCGCACTCTTCCCCCCTCTAATTACCCTACATACTCTTACAGCCCACATATAACACAAATAGTCCGTAATCCTACCATTCCACATCCAGCACAAACATCACAATATTCACGCTCACTTTCACCCCTATGTTCACCCTCAGTCATCCACCTTTCTCTCTACTCATTGCACGCAGCCATTTTACCCAATTAATATTTTTAAAACATAAAAAAAGTTCTTGGCATGTAAATAAAAGGAAAAAAAATGCACTCACGAAAGTGAAAGAGCAAGAGCGGACACAAACGTCAGCGCACATCGAGATCTGGCTACCAATTGGTGGACTCGCTGTGCCCAGCCCTGTATTCGGGTGGGTAGATCTTAGACTTCTCATCAGACACTTAGCGAATTATAACACTGCTTTCTTTCCCCTCCCATCTTCGCTGCACAACACATACTCGATCTCTCTCTCTCTCTCTGTTCCAAGGAATCCTGCCGATGGGTATCTATATTCACATGCCTATGACACGGAACAGTTCCCTCTGCCCCGAGGCGGCGAAGGCTTCCACCTGAGCGCTGTTTTGTGCTCCAAATATAATCTTCATGGCACCTCTTCCCAAAGAGGACCGGCCCTTGGTGCACTCAGGATCACCAGCGATTGACATACTGACCTTCATGTCTATTTCATTATCCAGTCGGGATCCGCATGTTTCTAGGCAGGTTGGCGAACCAATACTACAACTAAAAACAAATGTATTATTCGTAAAAATAGACAATACTCCACAACCAAATCCAAATAGCACTTCAAAATTATGATGAATATCAAATCGGTCAGAGAATAACTTCAATGCAACCTTCTAAAAGAAAGCCAGGAAACCATGATTCTCATTTAATCGTTAACAACGTTTCGGGTACATTACTCATCTTCTGGTTCTATAAGATAGTGAATTTTTTTTAAACATATGCCAGCTATGATCAACAAAATGCAGAATTGCGATCAAAGTTAAGGACAAATGAAATTAAACAATGGTAAACAATGTCTACTGACCAAAAAGTCGCGTGCCCTCACTTATTCTAATTTATGTCCTTACGACTTTAAAAACTTTCATCAATAATTCCCGGACTAACCTTGGGAAGACATTGGCAATTCTATCATTCGAAAGGGTTTCAAATTTAGTTAGAATTGGCTCAATTGTTACAATGTTATTAAAAAAGAAGAAGCAAAACGTGTACCGCCATTTCTAAAAGTTTATTAAAAAGCAAAACTAAATTATATTCAAATATATATATATATATATATATATATATATATATATATATATATATATATATATATATATATATATATATATATTTAATTAAAATGGCGGACCTTAACTTTTTGTCACACCTCATTTATGGAATTATAAAGGCGAAAAAAATGGTCGCACCCTAATTGCATACTCTAGAATAGTATAATATAGTACATTATAGCATAGTATAACATGGCATAGTATATTATTGCATAACATAGTATAGTATAGCATAACATAGAAAACATAGTATAGTAAAGTATAATATAATATAATATAAGTATAGTCTAGTATTGTCTAGAATAGTATAACATTTTATAGCATAGCCTAGTATAGTCTTGAATAGTAGCCGGGCAAAACCTAGCTTACCTTAGAACAGACTACCATAGTATTACCTCAACTAGCATAATAAAGCATAGCATAGTATAGAGTGGTATGGTAGAACTTACCATAACATACTCTAGCGTAGCTAGCATAGTATGTAGCCTAGCCTTACACAGTATAGTTTAGCCTAGCATAGGATACTTAGCCTAGACTAATCTAGCCTAGTCTAGCAGAAAATGTATAGTATAGCCTATCTTAGCCTAGAAACCATAGTAAAGCCTAGCCTAACAAAAACTAGCCTAATATAGTCTAGTACAGCCTAGCATATATAGCCTCCTAGCCTATTTAGCATATTCTAACCTAGACTATCATAGCCTAGTATAGTATATCATAGCCTACCTTACCCTATCCTATTAGCGTGAAAACGGAAGTAAAGATGCTAAGATGGTTCGGGCGGTTTGAGATGTGCAATTTCTTCAAGTCTCTTTGCGTACATGCAAAATTACGACCATAGGATTGATTTCAACCATTCAAATATTATTAATAAATCAAACGATTATATTGTGAGGAAAATAGCTGAATCAATACTCATCAACAAAGTCGATAATTTTAATTTATCTCGAATTATGTTGCCAAACTTATTTATAAACCGCCCGAACCATCTTAGCATCTTTGCTCCCGGTTTCATTATGTTCAATCTTTGCCCCGGGACCAAGCCTAATATTTATACTTATGTTTTTCCGTTTTGCTTCATCTAGTTTTATTTCGTTTAGTCTTTTAATTCGTTCGGAACTAATATATATATATATATATATATATATATATATATATATATATATATATATATATATATATATATATATAATATATGTATAATATATGTATATTCCTTTTCCTTGCTTCCCTCCCCGCCTTTTGAATAAGTTAAATATTTCTGTTATATTCAAATATCAGTCTACCATGTATAAAATGTTGATTCATAATAATAACAATTGTATAGGAGGGGGGGCAGGTACTCTGTTGATTGTTCAGTTTCCCCTAAGCAATACTTTGGGCAAACCGGTAAATCATTAAGTGTACGCTTGACGCAACATAAATACAATATTAGGTGAGGTGAAAGTAATAGTTCCTTCTTTGTCCATTTATCTGAAAATAGTCACCCTATCAATTCGAATTCGGTTAAATTTATTGACAAATCTGAAAACTTTGTTCAGAGAAATATTGTCGAATGCTCATTCATTAATTCCTCGCCTAATTTTTATATATCCTCTGGTCTCTTTAAACTAAACCCTGTTAGATTTGTGACTGACGATCCGCGATCAGCTACTGCTTCTTAAATGGACGAGGCAGGAGCGTGCGGCTGCAGGTCCTGACTTGTCATAACTTGTCCTAACACCCCCACAAACAGCCATCCCCCTTCTTCTGTTTTGTCCTACTGATTCTCAAAACTTATTGACCACCCCTCGTATGTACCATATGCTATCCTATCATAGCATATTATAGCCTAAATTAGCATAGTATATTTTACCCTTGTACATTATATATTAGCATAGCATAACCTATTCTTGGCTTGTCTAGTAGAGTATAGTATATTATAGCCTAGTCAAGTCTAGCAGAGTATCAGCTGAAAAGTTATGATGTTATTGCCAGAACAAAATAATTCCCGGGATAACCTTCATAGGACTTTGACAATTATATCATTTGAAAGAAAATGTAAAAAAAAAACATAATAGTTTTGAATTTTGTTAGAATCAGCCGAATAGTTACGATGTCATTGCCAAAACAAAGTAATTACCAGGCTAATCTCGAGAGGACTTTAGCAATTGTAGCATTCAAAAGAGAATGTTAAACAACATTAGGGTTTCAAATTTCGCAAAAATCGGCCGAATAGTTACAATGTTATTACAAAAACAAAACAGAAAAGCATAACTAGGATCGACCGACCGACAGAGTGAGATGTAGAGTCGCTCGCGACCTTATTAGGACGCGACTAAAAATTAGGGTGGGGTTACACTGAACAAATACAATACAACAACGAAAGCAATAATTAGATTATTGATCTTTGAAAGTAATTATTGCTTAAACACAAACACAGCTTACATTTTGCGAAGTGAAAATCCGGAGAAGAGAAGAACTGATTTTTGTATAAGACGTAATAAGATCGGTGGGTTATAAACTTTGAAAATTATGTGGCTAGAAGGGAGGAGGCTGTAGAATAAGTATTTAGACGGGTTTAGTTGCTTTATGAACAGTGATTCCAGGGCCGAAGTGAGGTAGAGTCTTTGCAATGCCCTAAAATAGCAGAGTTTAGGTGATCAGCTAAACGAAGAGGCTCATAAACTTTTCCCAAACTTTTTCCCGAGTTGTTATCAATACTTTTCTTAGACAAACTCTTTATTCTTTTGAGAACAAATTGAGATAGTTTTTCTCTCCCTCGAACACACATTAACGAATATTCACTTCAGACAAAACTTCTGCCTCAGCAACCACATTGGCGATCAAAACTAGTCACGCCCACTTTATTCTCACATAAATAATCGGACATTATACTATAGTCAGTCACATAACTTCAGGAAGCACAAGTCTCTTCCATTCGTGTTCCCTTTGTGCTCCATCCACTGAGGAAGGACTTTTAACTTACCTAACGCCCACCCAATCACCTCATCAAGCATTTCTCGGTGGAATGAGTCACAACTCGCATCACATCAGGAAAGACGTGTTCTTTACATCTGCATTCACATACACCTCTTCCACCGCAAAGGGATTTAAGCTCACCGACTCCAGTCATTCATCTTACCAAACGTCAAGTTCAAAATAAAGTTATTTTATTAAATTGTTTATAAATCCCAATACGAATTTATTTGGTGAACACTCTCATAAACGAACTCGAATCTCGAATTTGGATTCATAAGCAGAGAAGACCTCGCTACAAGAATCTTTCTTCCACACACACACACACACACATATATATATATATATATATATATATATATATATATATGAGGGAATGGACCGCTTAACGATAAACATCCAATTATTAAATACGCGAGTGAGCAAGAAAAAAACGCTTCCGTCCCCTATTTAGATGTGAAAGTCACTCAGAGGCAAAATTTATTTCTGACCTCTATTTATAGAAACCCTACCTACATGGAATTAGGCTCAGGCCCTTTTTCAGTTTATTTCCTCTACTTTTAAGCTTACGGCGGTCCATTCCATTTTCCATAGAGCCCTTTTAAAATGTTTCACCTATCTTTCCTTGCAGGAAGAATTCACATCCATTAAACAGTTGCTCATCAAACGACCTAATAAACGCCTTACCTCTGTCCTGGCTCGCCCCTCCCTAAGCCCCCTTCTGTAATTAAAAAAAATACTAGTCCCTTTCATATTTTGGACCCTAGGCTTCCAATTTGACTGCATGGATAACCAGGTTTCTCAATAAAACTGTCCCATATTTGGATTTAAGGTTTGTTGTGACCAATGGCTATAAAATTGGGTCTTTGTTTCAATCAAAAGAACCAACGGCATATGCTGATGGCTCTAATCTTATTTATCATCTATCTATATTGTTCATCGTGCGATATATCATATATGATACATAGCAGGGTCGATTAACATTAGGGAAGAGTAACTGTACAGGTGAGTCCTTAAAATGTCCTGGCTACTCTACCAATCGAGAGCACTCCAATTCTTGTAAAACCGTAATAATCATAATAATCATCATCATCACTAACTTTATAATTTAAGAAGGCGATTTTTTTGAGTATTTGAATAATAATTTCACCTTAGTTTGGTAATGACATGTTTTTTATCAAAGTTATTTCTAATAATTATTTTATCATCACTAACTCTATAATTTAAGAAGGGGATTTTTTTAGTATTTGAAAAATAATTTCAGCTTAGTTTGGCTATGATTTATGCTTTTTATCAAAGTTATTTCGAATAATTCTTTTATAATATCAAAAAACAAAATGGTGAAGTTCAGAAATAAATATAAGTATCGAAATTTTGTGACTGTTTTAAAACCCAAAGAATTACAAATGGTGAAGTTCAGAAAATTTATTTTTATATATCTTCCAAAACTATATTTTAGCAAAACGTGATATTTTGAAAGTGGGGAAATTTAGTTAGAGTTCATTTTTAAAATTATTATAATTGGCGAAGCTCACAAAATTTATACAAATTTAACCATGGCTGATTTTTTTTAGATTTTAAATTTTAATCTTAGTAGCGAAGTGCAAGCTCCCCCCGTGGCAAAGCCATTGCCTGATTTAAGGTAATTTTCGCATAGTTTGTTTAGCACACGACATAACCTAAGTCAGACTTTTGGAATCTCTTTATATTCACAAATAAAAACCTTCCCTTAATGATCATTTATCCTCTACCACACTGAATATTGTACATTAAAATTGGATGTATAAATACGTACAGATTTTGATAATTTTGTAAAATTTCCGTTTTGTTAATCGTGTTCCAATTCTATTTCACATTTTTCCTGAAAATGAAGCTAGGCCTCGAAAGGTCAATAGAGTAATAAAGATGAATTTTTCACATTTCGCTTGGTCTTAACCCCAAACTATCACAAACTATCATATATATATATATATATATATATATATATATATATATATATATATATATATATATATATATATATATATATATATATATATATATATATATATATATATATATATATATATATATAATAGCCCAAGGAAAGAGAAAGTGGTATCTCAACCTGGTAATAATACTCTTTGGAATAGATTACGTGAACAATTTGAAAGCTTATAAAGAAAATGGGATTTTTAGAAACAAGGAAAATAGGATAACATTTTAATCGCTATATGAAAGTGAAAAAAGTAGTTGGATTCAAACCAGTGTCGTCAGGCGTTCCTCGATATCAGAACCACAACATTCATTGACTAAGACACCATCCTTAGCCCCCCAAAAGGTTTATTCAAGAAGCCTTTTGAATAACAAAGTGTAGTTATTTTTATCTAGTGGGAAGCAAGCGTTTATAGTAGGAGAGTGCAAGTGCTCTATCCTACTAAATAAGTGATATACATATGCTCCAAACAATCAACAGTATTAAAAAAACACAATGGAAAATATAAGTATTAGCGTGAAAACGGAAGCAAAGATGCTAAGATGGTTCGGGCGGTTTGAGATGTGCAATTTCCTCACGTCTCTTTGTGTACATGCAAAATTACGACCATAGAATTGATTTCAACCATTCAAATATTATTAATAAATCAAACGATTATATTGTAAGGAAAATTGCTGAATCAATACTCATCAACAAAGTCGATAATTTTAATTTATCAGAAAGGCAATACAAATTTAACAAATATATCTCAGATTATGTTGCCAAACTTATTGATAAACAGCCCGAACCATCTTAGCATCTTTGCTCCCGGTTTCATTATGTTCAATCTTTGCCCCGGGACCAAGCCTAATATTTATACTTATGTTTTTCCGTTTTGCTTCATCTAGTTTTATTTCGTTTAGTCTTTTAATTCGTTCGGAACTAATATATATATATATATATATATATATATATATATATATAATATATGTATATTCCTTTTCCTTGCTTCCCTCCCCGCCTTTTGAATAAGTTAAATATTTCTGTTATATTCAAATATCAGTCTACCATGTATAAAATATTGATTCATAATAATAACAATAGTATAGAGGGGGGGGCAGGTACTCTGCTGATTGTTCAGTTTCCCCTAAGCAATACTTTGGGCAAACCAGTAAATCATTAAGTGTACGCTTGACGCAACATAAATACAATATTAGGAGAGGTGAAAGTAATAGTTCCTTCTTTGTCCATTTATCTGAAAATAGTCACCCTATCAATTCGAATTCGGTTAAATTTATTGACAAATCTGAAAACTTTGTTCAGAGAAATATTGTCGAATGCTCATTCATTAATTCCTCGCCTAATTTTAATATATCCCCTGGTCTCTTTAAACTAAACCGTGTTATTAAAAGGATTATTTATTAATTTAGTTGTCTCTCTTGTTTACTTTTTATGTATTCACAATCGGGTATGTATGTATTTAGTTTAGTCACATAAATGTCTACATTCTTTGCACACAGGTTGGAATTTTCCGGAAGTAGACTTTATCTATTTGGTTTTCTACTTCACATCCATCTTTGATATTATTTTTCTATTTTGGCCAGACCTAAATCTTGTCGAGAAACTGTGGCAAGAATTAAAACTAAAAATTCAGAAAAGAGACCCAAGAAATCTAACAGATTTAAAAAGAATATGCCAAGAAGAATGGGCCAAGGTACCTACAAATATTTGTAAGAACTTCATAAGTAAATATCACAAACAGTTGGAAGCTGTACTAGCGACGAAAGGTCATATCACCAAATACTAACTGGTTTTCATAGATGTATCGGATACTTTTTGAAACGTTCGTTTAATATTTTTGCCGTAATCATAGTAATGTTTTACTATTTTTGCAATATGGTACCAATTTGTATTCAACGTACAAAATACATAAGATATTCAATTTTCGATTACTTTACGGTTGTGTAACTATGGTAAAGAAACTTTTTACCATGTATCAGATATTTATTGCACTCACTATATATATATATATATATATATATATATATATATATATATATATATATATATATATATATATATATATATATATATATATATATATATATATATATATATATATATATATATATATATCAGAAGATAGAAGATAAAATTTTCGGTCAAGTATAAGAAGAATACCTAAGGCTCGTGAGTCTTGATGAAATAATGGCAAACTGAAATCAGCTAAAGAAAAAAACTATGGCTGAAGAAAAGAAAAGGACTTGGTTACATCTTCATAGGCGACACGCTTGTGTCCTTAGAACATAGATTTAGCCAATGCATCTCACCATTTCTAACATGCGAACGCGAAACTTGAACACTGAGCACAAAAATCATGCCGAAACTGAAGACAACCCAAATAAATATTCAGCCGAAAGGATGGATTATTATTATAGACATCCAGGGACGCTGGATTGTGGAGCGTGGTCGATCGGGGCATCTTAGGAAAGCCTACATATGCCACAAAGTCGGCGAGGGAAAACGAAAGGAATATTGTGAGTACTTGAGATAGAGATTGAAACGACTAGGAATATTCATTCCTTTTTCCTTGAAGGATTTGTATATAGAAGTTTTCTTAAGATGTTGCAATCGATAACGCTCCATGATCTAGCCTTCCTGCGCGTAATTATGATTCTTCCTTTCGGGTGATGTTTCTTTGCATTGTCCTCAGCTTCCGGAGGAAGAATACCCATCTTCTCCTCAGGCACGTATCGTAAAAGGCGACTAAACCCGGTTATGGGGTAGTTGCCTGGGAAACCGCGCACAAATGCCTTGTTCGTAATAATAATGATGGGTGGAGCTGTTGCGAACCCCGTTCAGTGATGCCGGAGTGGCGCTGAAGTACACCGACCCCACTTTGTGAGAAAGGTGGGGAGATAAGTAATATATGGCTCATGTCAAGAATAGCAAACTTATGTAAATATCAGAGAAAATAAAAAGTTAGATATGAGCCTCCCAGTTAGTATAGTGGTTAACACGCTTGCCCGGCAATCGCTGGGTCGGCAGTTCGAATCTCCGTTCGGATTCTTTTCTGACACTATTTACTAATGGAGGTTACCGCTGTGGCTTTAATATTCAATTTATTCATGATGGCAAGGTAAGTTAAGTTCTGTTTCCATTTCAAACTTATTTCTGAGAATACTGTTTGTAAGTATCTCTAATTCAAACGTCAAAACTAATTCAAACATCAACAAACAAACAAGTTCTCTTACTATTCAACCCCTAATTTCGTCTCTCGTGATTTAAACAACTAATCTAAACTAACGAGTTGAACTATAGAGCTAAAAAAAAGCTTGGAAAAGCTCTGAAGTGACAAATTCACTCTTTCAATCTTTTTCCTGCTCAACATTTTCACAATTTACTATTAAATCCACCAGTATGTTGGTTCGGCTTTTCAACCAAAGGCGCAATAACTATTTTATACCTTTTATTTCCAACAAAATAATAGTTCGATTTAAGAGAATTTATATAAGAGTCGAGCTACATACGAGTACGATGCCGATAGTCGAATAATTTACACATTGTATCGAAATTAAGGATGACGTTCTTAGCACCTTAGTACACATATCGTTAATTCCTATCTCCTTGTAAGTAATCGTAGTGATCCTGGACATTCTGACAGACTTCTTCGTTTCAGAGGAACATATGTTTTAGATATTCACTTTAAAGTCTTTATGATTAGTAACGGGCATCTATGAAGAGGCTCCTTTGAACTTAGCCTAATATTAGGAGAAATGCGTGGGCCGATAAAATGATGTTTTTATAATAAAACGGAAATCAATGCGAACAACGAGGGTATTTCACTAAGTCCAGAAGAAAAACAAAGACTTGCAAAGACTGCTATTTTCATTTGGATTGTTCTCATTCTTACTCGTTGCCGCGGTACAGTCAATTTTTTTAAAAATTGGACTGAATTTAAATTCGAATGAAGTGTATTGTTTTTGATATACCGCTTTTGTTGTGCGTGACCTGAAATATTTTCCAGTGGTTATACGTTCGAGAGTGGCTGTTTCGCCTTGACTGGCCTCGATGAAGGCTAGTTGAGGGAAAGGAAGAGGAATCTTTCTACGCTTCCTCAAGGTAAAGTGGTTATTGTTCATCGGACATCTTTCCATTCTTCCACCTTTGCCACATACCGTTTTCATTTCTTCATAACGAATCCCCAAACACACACATTCACGCACAGCTACACACACCAAAAACTTGGTCCTCCAGATTCTCTCGCAAATTACACCCTCGGGTGGAATGGCGGAGTGATGGAGACCCTGCGTATAGCCTTGAAGACCTTACCCGACCGGCCAAAACCGGACAGGGGTAAGGTCTTCGAAAAGATTTACGGTAACCTAAATATTGATTGATATTCCTAATGGCTATTCGGCTATCTGTGCGAGGGAGGAGGACACCAAAGCTTTCACCTCCCCGCGTGCCACATAAGTCTCACATAAAATCAACCAAAAAACACAGACAACACCACAAATACGCTCCCATAGGAGCATAATCTGCCACCGCCTCGACCCATGGGTTGAAGCTACTCTACTGACGAAATAACTGACGGGATTCTTCGAATCACTCGTGAGCGAAAGTAGCCGAGGTTATTAAATTCAAAGACTACACCCACGTGTTCAAAGTAGTATTCACCGAAACCACGATGGCGATAAAAGCGAAAGAAACTAGCTTCCTCCTCTTTAATGTCCGTATCTGCCCAGAGCAGATCGAACGGGAGGAATTCGTTGACCTGCAAACGTGCTACAGGTGCTACAGGTACAACGAACATACCACTGCCGCTTGTCTTAACTCTACCATTACAGTTTGTTCCGTGTGCGCCCAACAAGGCCATTCCTGGAGTGAATGTAAAAGTTCTGCCCAGAAGTGCCTCAATTGTGGTGGCCCACATAAAACAATGGTAATGACGTGTCCTATTAAAAAGGAACAAATAAAAATAACAAAAGAAAAAGGAAAAAAAAGAGGAAGAGAGGGAAGTTAACGCCACCTATGCGAAGGTTGCCAGGGCATCGGTCGCAGAGAGTAGCGTGGCCTCAAGACCTACTTTCCTGCAAATTATGTGCTGTATATATTATGACTACATTGACAATCTGACCCGGCCTGGTACCTTCGCGGAGGAGTTAAACACCATACTCGTAAAAAACGGCATGGAACAAATGTGGTTTCCGGAAAACCCTCCGTCGAACGAGGTCCTAAGAGCTAACCTCCAGTCTCAGAGCGAACAGAGACACCAAAAAGCCCCGGCCTTGAGCAATGCCCTTTCACGGAATCCTTTAGTCCAGGCTATGACTGCCCGGCAGAACGCTCAAAATACACACTTAAACACAGACACATCTGAGAAAACTAACAGATTCGCAAGTCGAGTGGTAGAAAGCCCCAGCTGTCAGGCCCAAGGTGGAGCATTCGCCCTACCCCTAAAGACCTGACAGTCACGTTTACCGAGGAGGTCCTCGTCATCGAAGAATCGGGCTCTCAGGTGCATGTACTACTCGAGGATGCTTAACCTCAGGGAGGGTATATGCTGCCAAAGGGAACCAGTTTCTAGACGAAGCGGGCCAAGATGATATTGTCGATGGCTTCAAGGCCGGACAATACAAATGAGACTACACGGCCGACACGCCAGAAGACCTAGTTAATGAGGCTCTCTTCCGCGAAATCGTGAAATTCTCGACAGACACTTATGTTGTTCTTAAAAACTCTGAGTTCCGAAAGAAAAAATCCGGCAAGGGGAGGACTCCACCGCCCTTCCCCCAAGGAGCAAAAGTGGAGCGAGAATAAACACGTACAAACCAAATACAACTACGCTACATTGCGAGCGTAGTATTTATGGCTAGAAGAAAATCGAAGACCTTACTGAAACATGACACCAACCTAATTTAACAAAATAACAACCCGCATATACAAACCCTAAATTACGACAAATATAACCCAAAGTTGACTAACCGCAGTAACGGGTTTTTACCAAGTCACTACAAAGGCTTGAATGCCAACATATCGTGACAAATCATAAACATAAGTTACAACTCTACAATCGCAGAGCTATCCTGTCACCAGGGATCTTACCAACCAACTTTCTTTGTCATACTAATCCCTTTCACCAGGGAATATCCCCTTCAAACTCGAACTAAACTATTTCTTTGCTATCTTTTCAAAAGGTTTCACCCCTATACCTCTCCTACTAATCATTCTACTACTCTCTTCTCTACCTTATATATGTCCAATGTCCAAAGACTTGCAAAGAACACAGACACTGAGAAGGCCGAAGTGAAACCTATTTCAGGGAGAACAAGTCTTTGGCTTTACGGCACAACATAAATATTTCCTAATGAGTCAAAATATTTTCTATTTTTCAGACATAGACTTATGAGTCTGGATATTTTCCAGCCAAACTATAACTAACAGTTAAACATGGTTTATCTATTTTGGTTGGGGGAACTATTTGGAACAATGCATACATCAGAATTCGTAATGTTAGTGCAGAAATGGGGGATTTCTATAATGAAACATGTATGTTAATACTATAAAAATGTTAAATTGAAAACCGAGTTAAATTCTGGCATGGAAGATGAAATTCTATGCCACAATGCCAAAAGGAAAAAATTGGATGAGTAAACTGGCACCAACGAGTAGGTAATACTAGACATTACTAAACAAAGAACATCATATAAAAATTGAACCCGATCACAAATGTTGAACTTTGTCGCTAAAACAGATAGATACAATTTATTTTGACATGGCGATTTGTTCCAATTAAATCAGGTAAAGAGAAGTCAAGAAAGAATCAATAGGTAAATCGTAATGCTTAAAACATTTTTTGATTTTAAACTACTAAATAAAATTATTTGAGAAAGAATTATTATTTTATACCCTTGCCCATGATACGAAAATTCCAAATGTATCTTGACAATCTTATATTCAACACTGGTTAAATTTTATTTGATTATCTTTAGAAAAAAAGACAAAAATCAACGGGTGCACCTCGAGGAAAGATCTGCCAGTCGCCTTTGATAGTCAAGTGTCTCTCAAAGAAGATGTTGCAAAATGTCGGCAAATCCCGTCCCTGCTTTTGCCATAATCTTAGCTGTATTCGCTCCCATTTGGATCACAATTGCTTCGAGATTGCCATTTAAGCTTTTGCCTCCTTCTGCCTTAATCACTAAAACTCAGCCCGTGTCCTTCCCCACCCTGTCGCTTATGCACTCACCCCTGCTCCGTGAAATGCACTGGCTACCCCCTCCTACCTGTCTTCCGCACTAAACCTTTTCCAATGCATGAAAACCCTACTTTTGTCATACTTTCATCACCTTTTATAGTTGGCGGTCGCCAGCGAAGGTACAACTCATGGGGAAAAATACTTAATAGACTAAACTAATTTAAAAAGACACTATAAAAACAACAATGAAGAGACAGTTTATAAATGAGAGGAAAGCAAGGGTTTAGTTTATAAACCACCAAGAACAAATTAACAGGGTAGATAGATACATTCGAAAGTTCAAACTGAAGCATTCTCGGTAAAGTTGATCTCGTATGAGGAACAGCAATTCCGGTTCTGCCTAACGAGCCTCGATTACCGGGATGACAACTTACGCTTTTGGTTTGTTGACGACGACTGGAGGAGAAGGAGGAGAGATACCGGAGGAAATGTCTGAAGGTTCGGCGGATATCGCCAATCGGTGAGTCTTGTTGAATCTCCTCCTCGCGTGACTCATTCGAGTCAAGCTCACCGAGTCGGCTCCCTTAGCCAGCGAAACTTCCAAGCGCTCGGGCATCTCTAAGAAAGGAAAAGTATTCCTTGTTGACTTGAAGTCCGACTTGACTTTTTTCCGTACCTCCACCTCGCCATCGATCGAATCGATGTCCTTCGATGTTCGACAAGTATTCAACTCCCGTCGGAGAAAGCTAATCGTACCATCCTTCAATTGAATCTCGTCCTGAAGTGAGCGGATAACCTTTTCCTTGAGGTTACTTACTTCCAACGCCCGTTTCAAAGCGGATTGCAACTCGTCTAGAGATCTAGTAAGATGGCCCTTAACTTCGAGTGTCTTTTTGTTGATTGCTTTCTCTGTTTTAGGGTCATTAAAGGTGGGAGTCCCTTCTTCTTCGGATCGATTCTCTGCCGGCAAGCTTTTGGTACTTTTGGCTGAAGGATTTCGTCTGTGTTTGACTTTGATCCCGGATGGAAACGTTTTCTTGTCAATTTTAAACCATTTGTTCATTTTGAAGAATCTATAATGTCCACCTCCTTATCACTACTTTATCATTTTACGAGAAAACATCATTCAAACAATAGCCACACCGCCAGGTTTTGAAGGAAATTTACGATACATAAAAGCTACATGCAAGAAATTCTTGATAGAGCGCATTAAAAGTCCAGAAAAAAAAAATAAAAGATGTTATATACACAATACACGCAAAATATCAAAACACCTTCTTTAACGTCTTATTTGCGACATCTCAAAGGTGATTGTCCGAAACAACGGCCAAAAATACATTATGTAGCGACCAAGATGATACTGGCACAGTGGCACACGTGATAAGAGACTAGTCTTGAACCAAAATTGCTACTACATCATTCAAATAACAAGGATATCTTTCGAAGAGTAGCAAATAATATTTATAAACGCGACACTGAATTAATAGAGATACTCTTTAATAAAAATTGTGGAAGTGTAATTTAATCAAACACTCATACTTCACCCGAACGCACGATTAACACCAACACCACAGCGGCATACCAATTTCAAGCCTAGCTTAATACTTTAGGTTGAGTAAATTAAGATTTCGTGATCGCAGGATGTAATGGAGAGAGTGTGAAACACTTGTTGATTAAATTCTGTGAATTTCTCAACGCTTCCTACAGATAAGAGATCCAGCGCTCGCATAGTCGAGGTTAAAAATTCCAATTTAATTATTACGTAATAATGAATGACCTTGGAGAGCGGATATGCTTCTTCCTGACAGAAATACTAGACGAAAACATGTGTTTCTTTTTATTTAAAAAGGGTTAAAGGCGACTCAAAGTGATGAATTTAGGGCGAATATAAACGCGAGTCGGCTTTAGGAGAGTGCGAAGCTCTGCAACGAAGGTCGATTTCCTTGTTAGGAGAAATCGAGGCCAAATATGCAAAAAATGCCTGGTTTATCGCCATTTATTTTATTTTTAAGATAACACAAGCTTAGGTAGACTGGAATATAGAAATATATATGATTAATTAGAAATTTAATGATGTTAAGTCGATAAAAATAACTCAAAATTACCTTATTGGCACTGGTAAAAAGTACTGAATTTTTTAGACCGTAAAACCTGCATATATTCTTATCTAAAGCCATAAATTATCGTATTTTGGCCATTATGTTATTTGACACCCTTCTTCAGCTTAACACCCGCAAAAGGACGTCAGGTGTAACATGTGCTACCTTGTTGCGGCTGACATCTGGAGGATTTTGTCCTCTCACGGCTTCCATCTTTTAAAGAGCCCATCTGGCGACTGTTTACCTGGGCAAAAGTCCCTGTAATCACATTACAGCCCAATACCAAGTTATATAAAAAAAACCCCGTCAAAAAGCAAAAAAAAAAAAGAAAAAAAAGTCAAACAAGCAAAAAAACAAACAACAACAATAAGCAAGAAAAAGAATGAAGCACCTCCCGGTTCCAGTACCGTGAGTTTGCCCTATCGGCCCCAACGCCTGTAGGAGGATATGCGGCTATATATCTTCCACACATTTTCACTTCATCCATCTACACCAGTTTCTCTACAGATCTCTCCTTAGAAACTTTTTGCGAGAGATATCCCCGTTGTTATTGCGCTGTAAACTCGGGGGCGGGGGGGGGGGATATCTTGGGCTCATCTTCAGTTGTTTTGATGTTGAAACTTGCTCAAACTATGGAACAATTCACGAATTTTAGAACTCACATATTTTAATACATTTTACCTCCACATCCAGGAGGGTGTGGGGGAGAAATATATAGTTAGAAGTCCGTTATGTATTTGATTCATATTATTAAAAGATTCGCCCTAAAATTCCATTCTAAAATATAAATATAACTTTTATAAAATTTTGAATTTTTGTGAAAGGAGAGATTTTTGGGAAAGATCGAAATAAAAAAAAAGAGGAGAACACGATTAGAAACATCGATTCCCTGCAAAATGATAAAGCAGCCACTCTACTCTTTTATATGCTTAAAAAATAAAACTAACGAAGGCATCTCAAACTCAAAATTTTGAAAGTTCATAATGATAGTGAAGAAGTTAATAAAAATGAAATAAGACCGAAGACACCAGAATAAACAGGGTACTGGGGCATTGGAGACAGAAAGGTTGTTCACTTCTCTTTAACCATCTCTCCATCGTCTGCGGTGAAGACAGCTCTACCTTCCTTCCTGGGTGTCTCAAAATGCCTTATCGTGTACTATTGGCACGGTTTACTGGAGCAGTTATTTGCGCTTTTCGTCTCTTTTAATTTTTACCCCTTCTCTCTTTATATTTCTTTCATTCTATGATCCATTCTCTACAGGGGGCGGTTAAGTTCTAGTTTTGAGTCTTCGTATGAACTTACCTCCAGCCCCCCTCTCTAAGATCTGTAAATTTGTAAGTACATTACTTTTTTACCCTTATTTTCATCGCTCTTTCTATTATGTTCTCCCACATGCCCTGAATGTCCGTGCTATTATTGGATTATGGCTAGATATTCTTTCTCAATCACAAGTAAAAATCATTTTTATCTTATTAGCTTTATTCAGTACTCTGTTACCCTTCAGAAACCGAAAAAAAATATACATCGTTAACTTACCAAGTCACACATGAGCCTGAAGACAATAGAAGAAACCTGCTTTTTTAAGTCGACTTCTCGGTTAGAGAAATTGACCATCATCGTTGAAGAAATTTGTATCAACTCTTAGCTAAACAGCCGTGGGCATTAACTTGCTTACCCTTAAAGAGTAAATGAAGGTAAAGTCAAGAGAGTATCACAACTAGAGAGGGGACGGGGTTCTAGTGGGGTAACCAAGGAGAACATCGTCAAGGCATGTAAATACACGACAAAATAGAAAAAAAGGGGCTACGACCATGCTTAGTGGAAACATTATTACCGTTTACAGCAAAGGTAAGGCACGTCGGTTGTGGTAAATCGACAGTTGGAGTCACATTAGCACTAGAAATTATTGAAAATACCTTTATACAGTAGCGTCCTAAACTAGTGGACAAAATAGCCAAATCTACATTTAAAAAAAAAAACTTCAAATTTTCATGAAAATTGCACATAAGATTCTTTGAACTTTACCTATGATACTGCCCAAGTTTAATTCCATAGAACAGCAAATAAAAAAATGAAGAAAGTAATATGTATTTTAACAAAGGGGCGGGTCCAAAAACTAGAGAACGACAACTTGTAACTTTCAGTTTATAACTAAAAATTTGTGACATGTGGCAACACTCCCACGTGTAAAAGCGACTACTCATGATGGAATTATGATGGAGACGAGTTTAAGGTTACAAATCCTGTAGAAAGCAGATTTTTGTAATCAGTAAAAAAAAATTATTTCACGCATAATAAAGATCCATGAGGATACCGACTCCTGTGATTAGCCACCTCCAGGAAAGATAGCATGATGCAATGGATGTCGATCTAGGACAGATTTGAGACATCGGTCAGTATTTCACGTTAGGTTTCCGTGAAAATTAATTAACTCAGACTATCTTACGTCACTTGATAGATGTGGGATGCATAGTACGCTCTCGTGCTAGGAAATAACTCGCAGGTAAAGAGAATAAACTGCTAGGTCGACATTCACATCGTAGATGTGAAACATTGAATTTGTAGGTGGCGTTATGGCGTTGGGTATGTTTTCAAGCGCTGGATTTTGTCCGTTCGTCCGTTTATGAGACAAAATGCTTCGATATACAAAAATCTACTTCATGAACATTTGATCCCTTTTTTCCGAACATCACGAGTACGCGAGCCTGTTTTCATGTTAGCCAATGCTCGGTGTCACACAGCAAAGACGATGAAGCAGATCTTGGATGCTGAAAATATCGAAGTGATGAACTTTCCTGGCCAGAACCACGATTTAAACACGAGAGCAAACTTCTTTAGGATACTTGGTGAGAAGGTTATGGCTCGGAACACTACGAATGTTGAAGATCTCTGGCAAAGATTTGAAGAAGAATGGAATAAAATTACACTTGAACAATACGACAAATTGGTCCTGCAGCCAAAGATGTGCTCAAGTCGCTTGTAACAAGGACCTGCGATAATTCTTATTAATATTTTGTTCGACTATGAGATAATTATTGTTGTTTTTTTCTGGTTATAGCCGCATGTATACCTATTGTTGTCTAGTTTTGGACGGATCCTTTCTTCAAATACACATTACTTTCAAAATAACCTTTTCTTCCGGCGTTCAATTCAATGAAACTTGGACACTATTAGAGGCACATTCCAATATTTGTGGGAATTAAAAGTTATTTTCAAGAAAAAGGAGTTTGGGCACTTTCTTCTCTACTCCTGGAAATTTAACGCGCAATTAAAAAAAATCTAGCTTTAGGTATTTTGTTCTCTAGTTTGGGACAGTACGCTATGTAGAAGAAATCTAGCGCAGCTATTTTTATCAGATGTAGCAGAAATAGACACGGTTTTATTCATTGTGTTATCGAACAATTTAATAGTTTGACAATTTAGGAGTGGATTTAATACATTACAAAACTTCAATTGGTAGACATCACTCCTGTCCGGTTGTTACGAAAAAAGTGCATCTAAAATGATTCAGTTACAGATGTAAACCTTTTACCTCCCATCCCCTTCAGATCTGTGGGAATATCTTCATCATCACCAAATGCCAATACTGCTGATGGTTTGTGATACTTTAGTTTCGAATATACTTTCCTAGGCTCGTTAGGGGACGCTTTCACAACTGTGTGGCTATCTTTTCTTTACTTGCTACAGTGGGAGGATTGTCTATTATTTTTGCCAACAACTGATAGTAACTTGAATCTAATAGATCAGGGATGGCGAATCTATGTCAAACGTGCCGTAAGTGGCTTGGCTGTAATGTTTATGGTTTACAATATATCCTAAATCTAGAATGTCACCGAAATCAATTTTATTATGGCAAGCATAATTAACAAAAATGTGTGAAATTTTTTTCTGATTAATGCAATCATGACTATCAACGTACATCATTAGTACTATTTTTAATTATATATTTTTTTAGCACAGAGTAGGTTAAAAAAAATGTATACCCAATTTTGACATGCGTGGTCAAGAATGTTCACCGCCCGTCTCTTAGGCAAATGATGCTTTGTCTATCCATATTTAACATTTAATTTGATTTCTACTCCCTTGGGATGTGAAATTTCATGTAGGACTGACAACGAGAAGCAAGTCTTTAGGTTCTCTACTGATCTTCTCCATTAATAGTCAAGCCACATCATAAAGGTAACAAGAAAAATTCAGGAAATCGATTTCGCTATTCTACAACACATTACTACTAGTAGAAAAGATCGAAAAGTGCAAGAAAATCTAAATGGCTCTAAAATACAAGAAGGTCTCATAGATACGCTCACAAGTGGGGTCAAACTTTTAATTATAAGTGCTTGAGTTTTCACTCATCGGTTCCTCTTGGTGTTCGTATCCTATAAATTCAAGCGAACTTGAATAATCGGTTGTAGATTTCGATTGAGAAATTTAACCCTTTAAGGGCATATGTTGCCATGTAGAAGCACAATTTCAAGCCACTTTGACAAACACACACACACACTCACTTACTCTCTCTCTCTCTCTCTCTAGAGAGAGAGAGACACCCCCTTGTCGTGGGGAGAGAGCTTGCGTGTACCATAGATTTTTCGAGCTATTTTGCCGGGGTATCATTACAGTACCGCTGGTAGGGTTACCCTTGTCGAATTGGTCGGGAATGAGGTTACAGACGAAGTTCGTCCATCTTCTACTCTTCTATCCTGTATTCTGTTACTGTTTTCTCTATCCCTTCGACTGAATAAAAAAAATAAACGAAAAAAGACAAAAAAACCCTACTAATATCCTTTTAGCTTTATCCTTCATCCTTCTACCTAAATTTAAGGACCTGACAGCTACCTCATGCGTCAAAAGAGAGGCTTTCGAACCTCTAAAATAACGCCAATCGACGCTCACTGGTTGCGAGAGACTAAGACTAGAGGGGTCCTAGGCGCTTGGACGTGATGAATGGAATGAGGGTAAGTACCCCTTTAACCCCTACTCTGGCGCGTAATAACTAACCACTCCCAATGACCTTTGAAGGGTGCCTCTGGTAGCAACTGTCCTAGGTGACGGGCCTTGTTTCCAGGTCGGTGGCCAGGCCAACACAAAGCCCTGAGTCGAGTCTTTTCGGTTGGTGGGATATCCATTGAACGCTAGGCCGAGATCCTGGCCGCCCTGAAGGAAACTAGTAGGAGTTTAGTACGGGGTATGTTCCGCTGTTCACCTGGTACGAAATCGATACCCCCCTTCGGAGGCTGTCAGTGCTGCTTGGCTGGGAGCCACGGCACGCTGGGCTTGAACGACTCGGTCGGACGAACAGCAGTAAAAGGAGCGTGTGCCTTGTGAAAGATCCGAAACGTCTCCGATGGATAGGCGAGAGCGACTCACGCGGGGCGAACTCACTAACCCCCTCTTTTTTACTTATTGATTGGTCGGAAGTTATTAGAGATATAAAGTGCTTAGCATGACTGGAAAGAAACGACCGGCTGCTCTTAAATTCACATGTTCCTCATGTAAAAAGGACAAGTGCGTGGAATTCCCGGAGGAGTGTTAGTCTAAATGCCACCTGGGAAGTATCTGCACTGACTGAGTACTTAACGGGTAAGTGCAAGAGCTCAAAGCTCTATACAGATCATCCGAAGAAAAATTTAAGGCACTGGAGAGGAAGCTGCAGACCCTAGAATCTGAACACGCGCGTCAGCTTCGCCGTCTCGAGGATAGGATCGCCGGGTTGTCATCAATACTAGAGGTCCAGTTGGCTCACGATGAATCTCCCACCGACGTAGATGGAGTCGCTGACGAGCGCCTCGTCCAAGAAGCGAGCAGTACATCGGCAGTGCCAAGCCAGCCTTCCAACATCCCAGATCTGGAGCCAGCTGCTGTGGGATTGGCTCAACGGACCAAAAAGAAGAGAAAGAGGAAGAAGGGAAAGAAAAAAGAAGAGAAAGTAGAAAGAGAGGAAGATAGGAAAAAGAAAGAAGAAGAAGAAGAAGAAGAACTACAGAATCTAGGACCAGCAAAGACCCTAAGGTCCGCTCGAGGCTAGTCCGCTACACTAAATCAAAAACTACGATACACCCTTATCTACGAGTGTATCTCTAACATGCTATTTTTTTTTTTAATACTATCTACTGTACACACTTATCTACATGTGTACATTATCGTGCAATTTTAACTAATCAAACTAGGGGTCGGGGGAGATAGAAAGTTTTTCTTCTCATCTTCCGCAGCCACTCGACTGCTAGTGGTGAAAAGCTAATTTAGGGATAGAGACTACTTATAGGATAGGCGGAAAAGAAATGGGACATCTAAGCTACACATGCAGAGAATCGCCGGCATCATTTTTAGCCATCATAATTTCATATCCTTAAACCTCCGCTCCAAACTCTCTCTCTGCAAGGACGTTTAAATTCACAGTGCTCAACTACGTTATATTTAAACTATTCAAATGCACGTCGAGACGATTTTTGAACATATTAACCGAAGTGCTATCTACTACGTGGGTGGGCAGCCGATTCCAATTTTGAGTAACTTTAAATGTAAAATAGTTTTGGGCTATACTAGTGTTAAAACGCTTGTTCACTAATTTTAACCCGTGCTGACGAGTATTTCCCCTATGATCCAGTTCGAACAGATTGCGAAAGTCCACGTTTGAGAAACCCTTTAGTATTTTAAATACTTCTATTAGCTGGCCACGTAATCTTCTGCTTTCTAGCGATGGCAAATCTAAAGCCCTGAGCCTTTCCTCGTATGATCTATTCCTCAGCTCTGGAATTAATTTCGTAGCCCTACGCTGCACTCTTTCTAATTGCGCGATATCTTTCATTAAATATGGAGCCCAAAATTGAACAGCGTATTCGAGAAGTGGCCGCACAAGGGATTTATATAAAGGTAAAATTACATCCTTAGATTTGAAGATGAAATTGCGCGCGATATAACCCAAAACGCGATTTGCTTTTTTACACGCATCCGCGCATTGCTTCGAGAATTTAAAATCGTCTGAGACTAATACTCCCAAGTCTTTTTCTAATTTAACCGCGTCGAGGACTTGGCCTTTCATGGTATAATCTACTCTTAAATTATGGCAACCCAAGTGCATTACCTTGCATTTGCTTAAATTAAATTCCATTTGCCACTTGTCCGCCCAATTGGCAATCGAGTTTAGGTCCCCCTGCAATTTATCGACATCCGATCTTACATAGGCACGATTGCCCAGCTTCGTGTCGTCCGCAAATTTCGAAATCCGACTAAGTATGCCTTTATCTAAATCGTTAATATAAATTAAAAACAATAAAGGGCCTAAAACAGAGCCCTGCGGTACCCCACTACTAACGCTGGCCCAATCTGAACATTCCCCATTTATTACCACCCGCTGCGAGCGATCTTTCAGCCAATTTCTAATCCAGTTTAAAATCTTACCAGTCACCCCAATCGCTTTAACTTTCATTAATAACCTTTGGTGGGGGACGGTGTCGAACGCCTTTTTAAAGTCTAAATATATTACGTCTACAGCTTTGCTTTCATCGTACACGCAAATCATTTTGTGGAAGAATTCGAGCAAGTTAGTCAAGCACGATCTCGCACGCCTAAATCCATGTTGGGTATCGTTAATCAGCTTATTTGCCTCGAGGTGGCTCACTATTCTATCTTTAATTACAGATTCTAAAAGCTTCCCAACTACCGAAGTTAGACTAATAGGCCGAAAATTCGTTGCTTCAAATCTATTTCCCTTCTTAAATATAGGTGTAACGTTTGCTCGCTTGAAATCCAACGGAACTACGCCATCCTCTAATGAGCGATTGAAAATTTCACGCAATGGCTTAACGAGTTCATTTTGAAGCTCCTTTAAATGAATTGGATATACCCCATCGGGGCCCGGAGATTTCGACTTTTTCATTAGCTTAATAAATTTAAGAATTTCCTCGTCCTTTATACTTACATCGGATATGCATTTATCAGCACTACGAACTTCCCCAATTAACGATTCCAATTCGGAAGAATCTTCCACAGTAAACACGCTCGTAAAATGCTCATTTAAAATTTTAGACATTTCTGTCGGAAGTTCAGTCAAACGACCATCCTTATCTTTGATCGGCCCTATCGATCCTTTTACGGGTTTCCTATTATTTATGTACCCATAAAACCGTTTCGGTTCATTCTTTGAATCCTTAGCGAGGTTTATTTCATACTTCCTCTTCGCATCTCTGACCGCACGTTTAACTTCCCTACGAGAATCTATGTAATTTTGCCGACTTATAACTGATCCATTGTTTTTATGAATTTTAAATTTTCTATTTCGGTCCCGGATTAAGCGTAGTATTAACGGACTAAGCCACGGAGCTCTCACCGACTTCCCGCTCTTACGCACATACTTAACCAAATCAGAATTCACACGAAGCAGCGTACATCGAAGTTCTGCGTACATCTCTCCTACCGACCTGTTCTCGAATCGTATTCCCCAGTCTATATCCTTAATCCTTTCGCGAAAAATATCGAAATCACAGCTACCAAAACGAGGGATGAGCTGCGAGCTCATTCTAACTTCTACGCAGGTGTTTAGATCGAATCTAATCGCATTATGGTCGCTGGAAGCTAAATGTTCACCCACACGTACGTTTTCTAACAATGACTCATCGGTTGCCATGATTAAATCAAGAATATTGCTATCACGAGTAGGCTCTTCCACTTTTTGTACGAGAAAATTCTCCAACATAAAGTTTAATAGCCTCTCACCCGGTTTATCAGAAGTAAGGTTGCTAAAGTTAACATTAGGTAAATTAAAATCGCCGCAGACTAATGTGGTCCCTTTTCTAATCCAAGACGTAAGCGTATCGAAGAGTGCAGCATCTTCTCTTTCCAATTGGCAAGGCGGACGATATAGCACGACTAAGTTAATTTTATTTATAGCATCTAAACTTAGCTGGACTAATAAAGCATCACTTCGCATATCATCCTTAGACGAGTCCATCGTTATGGCGTTTAGATCCTCTTTTATATACATTAATACGCCCCCTCCTCTACCGGTTTGTCTATTTCTGTAATGAATTTTGTACCCCGCTATATCGAACTCGCAAACACTGATCCCCGTATGAGTGTCTAACCATGTTTCACTTAGGAATACGAGGTCGAAATTACCCTCTAGAATAACGGCTTTTATTTCGGCAATTTTATTTTTTAAGCTACGAACATTCGCATATATGCATCTCAGTTTGCGCTTTACGTTAACTCTTCTATAACACTCAGATCCGTTCCGTTTCCCTGCACCCCGTCGATAGTGCCCTCTTCACGCGTGGGCCGGCCCGGCGCATCGGCATCACGTGGCCGCGCAACTCTCCTACCTAAAATGCTACGTACGGACTCGTCTAAGATCCTACCCAGCCGACTATTACCCACATCGCTTAGGTGAATTCCGTCCTTTTGGAAAAGTGACGGATGGTCCTGGAATGAATCCCATAAGTTAAAAAAGCTAACACCACTTTCTCGACACAACCGCTTAAGACATTCGTTAGTATAGATCGCTCTAGATTGGAGGCGCAACGTGGATTTAAGTCGGGGGAGAACACCAATAATTCCCACGTTGGTTGCTTTGGATTTCGCCGTATCTATCATGGTTCTGGCACGATAAACTATATCTTCCGGGGTGCTGTCATACCTATGGACGTCGTTGCCCCCTACCATCGTGATGATCGTTCGTTCACCACGCGTATCTTCCAATTTCTCGATCTCGGCGGCCACGTTGTTAATGCGGCCACCGGGATAGCAAAAGCGCTTACGCTTAGAAGGGTTACGCGCAGCAAACTCCTGATCCTGCCTTCTAATTAAGGAGTCCCCCATTAAAACGGTTTCCTCTTCGCCCTCGATAGGAGTTAGCAACGCGAAAGGGTTCGAACAGGGTAAAACGAAGTTCTGATCCCTCGTTGGTCTAGCCCCATTTCTAACACGTCGAAATTGCGATTCCTGAGGCCTAAACGAGTTTAAAATTCGTTGTTGCTCGTCAACAATTACCTGATGATTCGAATTTGCAGGCCGCCTATCTCTATTACTATCTTCCCTCCCGTGCATGTCGTGAATAGCAGAGTCTAGTTTGGAATTTAAGTCATCGACTTTACGGTTAGTCGAGATCACATCCCTCGCAACGGTATTTAATTCCAGTTTGATCTCGCTGATCGCACTTGACAACTTGCGTTCAAACGCTTCGTTCAACATACAAAATCGACATATTCTAATTTGCTCAAGGTTCGAGGGAACGTAAATTTCCTTGTTAAATGAAGCAGCGCACCTTGAGCATTCGATCTTTATAACGGGCATTGTCGGTTTTTTGTTTTTTTTAATTCGGAACTAATTTAGAAAACAAGCTGCACAAGCTAATATACTGTAATTGAAAGATCGAACTTTATAATACGGCGACGAATATTGAATAGGCGATATACATAAAAGTATTCAGTAGCAGAGGCACGATAAATTCTGAGCAGAGTGAAATTAGCGGGAGCACAGAGCGAGCACGTCTTTTCAGTAGAGAGTCGGTGGGACGAATGAAGTAGAGAGTCGGTGGGACGAATGAAGAGAGTCGGTGGGACGAATGAGAAGAAGAAGAAGAAGAAGAAGAAGAAGAAGAAGAAGAAGAAGAAGAAGAAAAACACCAACAACAACAGCAACAATAAAAATATGGAGATTAAAGAGGAAACAGACAAGTCGTTTCCGAAAGGGAAGACTGTCTTCTGCAACCAAATGTGCGAAAGTTAACCTTATTGGCGACTCTCAAGCACGGTTTCTGCAACTCCTGTTAGCCGCCCGCCTTCGCACCAGTGTGAAGGTAAGCTTCCTGCCAGGACGGGGAAACCACAGAATCAGGGTAGAGGCCGAGAAATCTCAGATTTCCGAGAACTCAGTCATTGCCCTGATGGTAAGTGGCAACGACCTCTACCTCAAAGGATGTAAGCTAGGTCTCGAAGGAAAGATTTTACACACGGTCATGGGAGCCGTGGACGACTGTGGGTTGAAAACACGCAGATGTGTCGTGGTCGGGATGCTCCCAAGAAGAGGTCCAAGCCGGATAGCTCACTCGAGGAACATCTCCTTGAACCGACACCTGTCAGATTTGTGTATGGCGGAAGGGGTCTGTTTTATGGACCCTTACCGCACCTTTTATGGTAGAAACGATCTCTACCAAAGGGATGGAGTGCATCTTTCTTTTAAAGGAAAGGCTGTACTCTGTAACATGACACGGGATGTCATGGAGCGGACCCAGAGTGAAGGCGGTAGTAGGCCCGTGTCACTCCTGGAGCGACCTTCTCGGAGGTCGCAAAGAGGGCTGCCTCCTCGCTACCAAATAGGCCGAGAAACGGAAGAGCGTAAGGAGCCCTACATTCGGGGACTCACTGAAAGTTATTCTGTTTAATGCGAGGTCGATCAAGAACAAGGTTCCTGCCCCTCTCCCCTACGTATCTGCTTACTTCTCGTGTGTTTTCTAATCCCCCTCTTTAGACTATCGCTTTATCCGTTAATCGTTTTAACCCTTTTGGCTCTGTTCTTGACTCTCTATGCCTCTCGGTTTGACCTTGCTACCTGTTATAGCTAAATCTTAATGCGAATTTATCCATCCCTCTCCTACTTCTTCATTGGTGATTTCTTGTGTTAGAGGCGGTCCTTTATCTTTTACTAGCTTATATATATACCGTTATTATATTATTTTTTCTTGTAGTTATCTTTGAGAATGAACTGAATAAAGTTCAAAAGTACTTGGAAGCACCTTTTCATTTTTCTTGCGGGACATTGCATTCACACACACACACACACACACACACATATATATATATATATATATATATATATATATATATATATATATATATATATATATATATATATATATATATATATATATATATATATATATATATTGTTGAATTTCACGACGTATAGGTAAGAATGAGTGGAGGAAATAAAAATCCGGAAACACTGGAGTTCTTTATTGAGGTTTCGCCTTTCAGCTTCTTCAGAACAGAACTAAAGAAAAAAGAAGATTGCTCTCTATATAATCGTATGTAGACAGATGTCATCCTGGGTCACGGCTGCTCGTCCTCGGTCGGCTTCTTCGATTTCGTGATGATGGTGTACTCAATTTTAGAAGATGTTTGGATAGAAGGGAGGGCGTCGCTTTATGTTTTTCTTTAAATTTTTCCTTTTATCTTATTTTTTGATAAGTCGTATTTTTCTAGGTTTGTGTATCTTTATGTGTTGCTAGCGTGTTCTTCTTATCGTTTGTGTTCCAATTTTTGTGTACTTATTTTTTAGTTAAATTCTTTGAGCATTCAAACAAGCCAGTAATAGCTTTTGGCCTACCAATTTACCTTGTGTTGTTTTGGTCTATTGTTATTTATTTTCTTTGCGTTGGTTTCGGGTTGTACTGAGTTAGTTTCTAGTGTTTCTGTTATGTGTATAGTGATGTAATGTTCTCTTGAGAGCATATCTTAGTGGTCGGGAACTGGCTACGACTTGAGATTTTCTCCCGTAGCCTTGCAAGTATGTTTAGCCTGCCACCTATTTCCTGTAATTCCGGAATGACAACATTGGTCAGAGTGGACCAGACCTTTCTTCCCAGTTTTGGGGTAAAAATATTGATAGGGTCTAGTCTCTTTCTCCTATGAAGATTCCTTTGCCGATGGTAGTCAGACCTTGTGGCTTTGTTGATTATTAGGGATGTGGAGTTCGGGACACGTTGTAGTTTTATCATTGAGGTCTTGCTGGCCGCTTGAGTCATTACTGCGGGGTGGATAAGCTTAGCCCGGACGTACATCAGATATATTTTCCTAATGTTGGCTGAACTAAGATCTATAAACCTGAATAGTTTGCAGATTTCTCTATTTTGCAGGTTCCGCCTATCCGAGTAGTGTCTCGAGTATCTATAGTCGGAGATTTTCAGGCCCAGGACAGTGCCTTCGCTGGAGTAGCCGTATCCCCCTCTTCCCTTCAATGATGATGGGCCACTTCGACCTGCGGCTCAGTGGAACAATTTTAAATTTGTCCCTGTTTGTTCTAATCTTCCATCGCCTCTCGTATCGGTTGATTTCCGCTATTGTGCATGTTGCCTGTGCACTTGCTTTCCTCTCTTGGCACGGGACGATTTGAGCGATGTCATCTGCGAATTGCAGATACATCGTGTCCCTGTGCACCGGAGTTGGGAGATCGAAAGTAAAGACCAAGTAGAGCAATAGGCTCTGGCAGCTTCCCTGGGAAACGCCCGCCCTGAGTTCTAACTCAGGTCCTTTGTATCCTTCAATCATGAGACATGCCCTTCTGTCCATGACAAAGTCACAAAGGATCCTTTCCAGGATGGGTCTATCTGGAGGTTCAGGATCTTGTATTGAAGTCCTTCCAGCCAGACTTTATCAAAGGCCTTTTTCACGTCCCTCATCACAATGTCTGCATAACACCCATTTGCTTGGCAATAAAGCTACTTTCTCTGTTAGGAGTGCCAGGGCTGTTTCGGTGCCCCTTTTCGAACGAAACCCGTGTTGTTGGGGGGTTATGCGCTCCTCACTCGCTCAGTGAGCTTGTAGCCTATTAGCTATAATCTTTTCGAAAATCTTGCCATGCATCTCCAGAAGAGAGATCGGGAGATAGTTAGCCACCTGGTCTGGGGGCTCGTTTCCTTTTGGGATGAAGATGATTTTTGCCATCTTGTACCCATCAGAAAAGTAGCCTGTATTCAGGGCGGCATTCATGGTATTTACCCGTCCCTCAATAATTTGCCTTGAGGCATTCACGAGGTTGTTTTTCGTGATTCTAGACGAGCCTGGTGCCCTTTGCTTGAAAGATCTTATGGTGTTCATTATCTCTTCAAAGGTGATTAGGCACCCGTGGTTAACTATCTCCCTTTCCTAAGATACTTGTAGGTGGGGGTGGGTTCTATGTATCACTGTGTTGAGATCATTGAGCAATTGGTCTTCGAAGTTCTGGTCAAAGTCGTCGTTCTCCTCATGGGTTATAGAGAAAATCTTTTTCCAGTGTGTCTTGAATCTTATTTCGAGAGACTCTGGATCCTCAATGATATCTTCTTAGTCTTTTATTTGTGTTCTGGTTTTGGTGGGCAATCCGCTAAATCTTCGGATGCTGTTCCAAAACTTACTGGATTGCCTTCCATGTCCAGCCTACTAACGATGTCATTCCAGATTTCTTTATGTTTTGCTGTGATTGTGTGTTTTAACTCCTCGCTTAGTTTTCGGTTGTTGGTCGGTTGATGCTATCAGACTCCGACCCTTCCGCTTCATTTCTTATGACCCTAGCTGCACCAGTAGCCAGCCCGAAGAATCCATTCCGGTAATTAGTTGACCTGTCGGAGATAATATGCGCCACTTCAATCATTCTTCTCTCTCTTTTTGCTAAACCCTTATGAATTACTTTGATCCCACCCCAATTAGGCAAATGACGGTATTCGTCGACATGTACTACCATTGCGTTTGATGTTCTATGAGCTCTAATGTCCCTTTTATGCTCATTGATCCTAGTCTTAATATCTCCTCCTGACTCACCATAAGAACTGCGGTCGCATGCGTCACAGGGTAGTTGATAAATGACTCTGATCTACCCATTAATAAGAGGGATTATATCAGGTTAATATTCTTATGTATAAGGTTTGGTGCTTTCACCTTTGATGTGGACGAATATAGGCGGTACAGAAGGCTATCCATGGGATCGCCTCTTAATGCTGTTATGGCATGCTTGTTCATGGAAGTTCTAGAAACGGAGAAATTGGCGAGGGTTATGTGGAGTGATTCACTTAGGTAGAGGTAAGTAGACGATGACCTGGCCGTAATTCCAGCGAATACCGATATAGACAACAAATTGGAACTGCTGAACGAAGTGGATGAGGACATCCAGTTTAGCGTGGAAAAAGAGAACGATAGAATTCCTTTCCTGGACAAGCTGGTCCATAAGGATGACGATAGGGCTAAATTCTCCGTGTACAGGATAAAGACGATTTTATTCATTGTCTCTCTCTGGACATGGTAAGAAAACGAAGACAGGGGTAATCATTGGATTTTATTTAAAGGCTATTGGCATTTGTAGCGAAAGCCTCTTGAATGATGAATTTGAGTATATTAAGAAAGCCTCATTCAAACTAAAATATCCAGTGGATCTTTTGAATAAAATTACGTCAAAAAGCATTAAAAATAGCGGAGAGAAGTAGAGTGGCAAGGCTCACAAAGGCGGACGAAGGTAATGAGCCAACCGTAAAGGCATTAGAAGGGGTCAGGTACCTGTCTGCTCCGCACTCTCTGGCGGCAGAGAGTTTTAACGGGTCTATTAGGAAGGCAGGTATTTTGAGAGCTAACTCTGCGGGAACCAGAGTTAGAGAGTTAGTGAAGCATAGGAATTCGACAGCAAAAACGACAAGGAGATTATCTATCCATAATAAATGTGACCGCAGTTATTATGGTGAGTCAGGAAGGGATATTAAGACTAGGATTAATGAACATAAGAGGGACATTAGAGCCCATGGAACATCAAACGCAATGGTAGTACATGTCGACGAATACGGTCATTTGCCTAATTGGGGTGGGATCAAAGTAATTAATAAGGGTTTAGCAAAAAGAGAGAGAAGAATGATTGAAGTGGCGCATATTATCTCCGACAGGTCAACCAATCACTGAGACGGGTTCTTCCGGTTGGCCAATGGTGCAGCTAGGGTCATACGAAATGAAGCGGAAAGGTTGGAGTCCAATAACATCAACCGACCAACTCGAAAAAGCCGACCGAGGACGAGCAGCCGTGACTCGGGATAACATCTGCCTATATATTGAGAGAGCGATCTCCTTTCTTCTGTAGTTCTGTTCTGGAGAAGCTGAAAGGCGAAACGTCAATAACGAACTCCAGAGTTTTGTGCTTTCAGATTCGTCCGTCCTTGAGCATTTCGTCGCCAGATGTATCGTCATCAGGCTTTTCGTCGCCGGATGTTTCCTCGCCGAACTTGTTTTTTTTTTCTTGTATGGACTTTGTTTTGGAATAAAATGCATTCGTTTAAAAACATTTATTTAATTTTTCGAAGAAAGAAACTTAAAACTATGCCCTTATAACCTTACAAATTATGGGCAATACCTTTTCTGTATTTCATTAATAATTGAATAATTTTTTTTTCTATCTCGTGGCATAATACCAGCTAAAGCGTATTGTATTGTCAGTTCTCAATCATTTTGTTCACTTTTCAATTTTGTAATTAGGCGAGCTAAGTTGGGATGAATGATTGATAGTCGTAGTTGAAATGCGCGGTGCCAACCTTCAACAGAATTATTTGTGCAAGGGATTCCGGCTTGGTCTTTTCTCTTAAATTCTACATTCATATATCAAATTGCGGGCGTCTTCGACTTCCTATATGCACAGCGTACAACTAAGTACCCTCAAGGTATACAAAAAAGTCTCCCTAAGACATGATCGATTTCCTCGTCTAAAGAAGTTATCAGTTCGTTAAATATGTCAATGACGTCATCTTTCGGAACGAATACCAAGGCTTGAATGGTTTTAACTAGGTGAGACTTCGTTTATTATGCAAATTTTGCAGACTGCAGGACTGGATGTGTCTCCACAGACGGAACATCCGGCAATGAGATGTCCGACCACAGATTAGTCGGTAGGTTTGAATTTGGTGTATTTGACTTTAAGATAAATAATGAGATTTCTCGACACACCAATAAAAATTTGAAGAATGAATTACCTCGAATAAACACTCACTGATACAAATTAAACATAGAAGCGAAATTGTGATGAGAGGCAAGTCAGAAATTTAAAGGGATTGGAGCGGTAAATAAATTGAAAGAGATGCTTAAAAGTAGACAGAAGAATGTGAGAGGTGACTTTGAATGAAAAGAGAGAGGTGTGAAATGACCCCTAAAAAACCCGGTTGGAACAGGTTGCTATACTAAACACCCCTCTATTCTCTCAAATTAGGGTTTGAGTGTGTTAGAGAAGCCCTATTCAGGAAGAGAACCTGAAGGGCCATAAACGCCTAAGATTTTTGCATACACGTTTTACAAAACAAGGTCGTAAAACGGCAAGTTCCCCAGCCATGAGATCAGTCTTTAAGACGTGTGAAAAATAGACAGACAGATAGACGAAGGAAGGATAACTAAAAAATGTATCAGTTCGATAGATAATTCTAACACATCCGAAGTAAATAGATCGCGTTTAATTTCATCGCAGGAAAATACACCATTACTCTTTTTATATGCTGAGTACGTAAATGCAACGCTACATATAATTGTGTTAATATTAATGTAAATTTCACGGAAAATATTCAATCAAAATATAACACAATATTTAATATATTTAATAAATATAATGGTAATAAAATATTTAGATATCATTTATATGTATAATAGCAATGTTAATTTTAAGCTAGGTTAGGAGTCTAGAAAAACGAAGTGCAAAGCAGCGTAAAAATGATGTTCGAACACGAGATAGTTAATTTTTATTTTAATGCAACTTTAATCATGTCTAGCGATTTATTTACTTTGCGGCGATGAATTTGCCGGCGGAGGAATTGTCAAACGCTAAAATTACAAGCGATGAATTTATGACGATGGATTTACTTGGAACGGCTCTTATTTGATCACCTCACCCCTACGTTTATAAGAGTTAATGAGGTTAGTTGCTGCGCTGCTTTTTGATGTCTTTTTGTTCTGATTGTTCACCTCTTTCTGTTCACCCCTTTCTCCATTGTGATAATGCCCTCGTTACATCGCAACATACACACTATACATTTTTCTATAGATTTTCATTTTTCCTAACCTCAGAAGAAACTATCGTTGTCTCCTTGGAATCAGCTTATTGGAAAACTTGTTTCGAACAAAACACAATGGTTATGGCAATAATTAAACAACAATAAAATATGGAAATAAAAATAATGAAGCAGAACAACAAGCTTTCCTTTTTCCTATACCTATATTTCCCAATCACTACACGCCGTCCACACCTCCGTCAAGGGCGAGCTAGTTTGGTGTCGGAGGGGAAGTGATTCAGCTGGAACCGGCGTAACAATTCCTTCCTTCTTAGTTAATTGTGCCATTCATCCCTTTTCAAACAGGGGTAGGTCCTCTGACCGGATAATAAAATTTACTTGAAGTTCAGGATGACAATTGCCGGCAAACCCGAGGGGACCAGAGCCGGTACTCATTGGGGGAGGTGGTAAGTTCAGGAAAAACGGCAGTACTTTATTTTTCACCAACCATCGATGAAGGAATCTTTCGTCGTCCAGGGAGAGCTAACAGCTTTTTATGTTCATTGTGCCTCCTATAACCTTAATCTTGCTGTGATTTCAGCCAACAACGGCCAACATGTCAGAAATTGCTTGGGAGCCATTGAACTAGAATAACTTTTTCAACTCTACCAAACGATAGCTGAAATATTACCAGATATACTCCAACTTGAGAGAAAAAAATGCTTTCCAACTGAGCCATTGAACATAATAACCAATCCATGCCAATTTATTGCGAGCTTAAAAATGGCGTAAAAGAAGTAATAGAAAGGTTTTCCCTTCTTTCAGCGAAAAGACTTGCAGCTGGCTGAAACTGTGCTCATTTCATAAAATCCCATAAACGATAACATTTTTGTCTCTCTGGGAAGTGTGCCAAAATATATTCGAGAAAGAATATTCTTACCGACGATGCCGTCATCGCTTTGAGCGACTAAAGAAGTACAAGTGAAATGAGAATCCCAGATTGTAATGTGATGAAACAAGACACTCGTGTTTCATGCTTTGGACGTTTCACATTTCGGATCATTCGTTGCCCACTTTCATGTAGTGAGGTGATGGAGGAAGTTGTCAAATCAAACAGAAAAAAGTAGTATATATTTATTTTGGGCCCGTTCAGTTTCTCCTTAGTTTACTTTGTTAGTTTACATAAATACCGTGTAAAAATGAAAAAATAAAAGTTATGAAGTTTTCTTTTACACTCACTTCTTTTTAAAATCTTCTGCACTGTTTTGGAATCAAGGTTAGGATTAAAAACCTTTAAAAATGGAATCCATAGGAGGCATGGCCGTCAAAGAAAAAAAGAAAAGTTGGTCAAGTAATGGAAATGAAAGTGTGCAAATGGTACATATTCTGAGTAACTAAAAAAGAGAATATTTGGGGGTATTAAGGACCATGAGTACTTTCGTTTATTCTGAAGTTTGACAATTTAAAAAGAAGATAACTCTTCTAGTAAGTTTTTAACTAGTTGAGAACTGGGAGTCTTCAATCATAGCAAAATAGTGAAAAGAGAAATATAGATAGTGCAATCAAAATTAAAAGACTAGTGACGAAAAGAGTTATTGAAGCAGGCGACCCAACGGATATTCTAGGCGGTCACGAACGAATTATACCAACGCAAAAGTTGGATTCCAGATTCTGCTTAGCACTGTCAATTATATCAGAAATTCCTTATCAAAGAATGCAATGAAGTAAAAACTAAAAATTCCTTTAGGAATCATCCCATTGTTATTCAACTAATTTCTATTCAATTATGACGCTATCGCCACCCCATTCAAACTATATACTCCACTCTGTACTGCATATATTATTGTGTACAAGTTCGCATAAACTGTCAGAACTGACAAATTTCCCCCTTTTTATCGATAGAGAAGATGCGGCATTTGTATTGAATCCAAAGAAACTCCTAATTTGCCCTTGAATTATTACCTTCATAATTCCTGATTAAAAACCTTTAGCTCATTTGATGGCAAACCGTAATATTCAGAGATGGAAAACGGGACTAAGCTAATTACAGCTTTGATGCATGAAGAGTTGTGAACACAAAGAGAGATATAGTTTAATTTTATATAGCATATGCCTATAAAAAAATATAAACAATCTCAAAGTGGGTTTAGTAGCCGAATACTGTAAGGCCAGGCCCATTTATAATGAGACATTTTATCGCAGGGTCACTGGATAACACACTGGATAATAGCTGAATAGCCGCCTGAAAGAAATATAATAGACACCATATTTTTAATAATTCATATATGCTTTGATAAAAGAGCTATTAGAATTTTAAAAAATGGGGGTAGGATCGAGGTCGATGATGACGGACGCCCTCCAAACGACCATATTCGCCTCCGCCGCCAACGTGCAGCTTTCCAGCTAAGAGTCGCTCTTCATCCAGGGTGAGCCCCCACCACCATACAGCCATCACCGTGGGACTTAGTTATGGTCGGTTTGTTGAGGGCATCAAACCTGCACTAGGTTTAAACGGGTAGGAATGTATGCAGTCTTCAGACCCGTATCTTGACCGAGGGGAGAAGGACCCTGGTGGCAGGAGAGCTGCTGAGACACCAGTCTGCTTTTGCTCGCCTATAGGCACTCCCGATCCTGGTTTGTGATCTAGATATCCTTCCTCTAGCCTTTGCCTAAATAGGAAGAACCAACAAAGCAGTGGAGGTATTAGAAATATGTAAAAAACAACTTATCTATTTAAATTTCTAAAAAAAAATTCATTTCCGTACTTTTATTGATTCTACAGATTAACGATTTCACCTGAAAGTAATATTTTCCGAGTTCGAAACGCACCCTGCAACCAAGTTAGAGGTGTGCGATGTTTTTAAATCGCGAACCTCGCAAAGATCTTACCTATAAGAAAATTCTGTAGGCGCTTCTTTATAGCTATTACCGTGAACTCTCGCGAACTTGGAATTATACAACAGGAAAACCACGAACTATTTAAATAAAATAGCTGAAAACTAAAGCGTCTAAATAACCTACCCCTAACCTTGGATAAACATTATATTTCTTGAATCGGTGCGATCCCTTTCGATTTCCATAGTGGCTATAAATGACGAGATGGTTGCAAATCTATTATACCAGCATAAGTAGACATTTCCGCAGCATAACGAATATTTTGAACAAAGCGCCTACGATTGCGATGGAGTCATTAATCTGTAGAAATACTGTAGTTTATAATATATTTTCATTATTTTAGTAATTTTTCCACAAATTTATTAAACATTTTACTTCTTCTTTTTCTTCTTCTTCTTCTTGGGCCACCCTTTGGATCGGGATTTAGCTATTTCTTTAATTTATTTGTTCAGCCTTGATTATTTCTCTGCCTCTCATGCATTTTGCTTCTTTTCCACGCCAAGGTTAAAAATTCTTTTGTAATTTCTACTACTCGTATCTCATTTCTTTTCCTGTCTACTCTTGCATTTTCAATAGCATAGCCTAGAACGGCTGCTAACCCCTGGTCCTTCCTTTACCTCACCTCTTCCCACACCTCCCTACCCAACGGATCCTTCATTCTCTCTCTTTCCCTTACATACCCAATGCATTCCACTACCACATGTTTAACTGTTTCCTCTTCCCTGCAGATTCTGCACTCAACTCCCCAATCATTCCATCTATACATTCTTCCATTTGTCTCTAGTGAGCCAGTTCTCGCCTTAAACAGCAGCTGGCTCCCTAAACTACTATCATATAATTCATCTACTTCTGGTTTTCTTTCATTTCCTTATATTCATAAGGTCCTCTTTCCTAATCCATTCTATTCATTCTCTGTGCGCCACTTCTTTTATTCTTCTCTCAATTTCATCACCTGTTGCCTGGGTCCTGATCATTTCCCATAGTTCCTACCTATTCACTATTCTCTCAGTTTCCCTCTTCCATTCTGTTCTAGAATTCATTCTATAAACCCATTCCACCAAGCTCGTGCCATTCATACCTTCCACTTACTCTAGATACTGCATTTCCCTCTTAGCAACTCTCTCATGGTATCTGCTCCCTCCCATCTCTCCTCTTAATGCTTCCCCCCTTACATATGCATTTGCACCTAGACACATCCTCGCTACCTTTTTCTTGATTTTCTCCATCCTAACTTCATTTTATTCACTTTGCATATCTCATATCCATATAAGCTTCAGGGAACAATTACCCCCTTCCAGAGCTTTCTTACTATTCTAAGTCCATTTGCCGCTTATTCATGACCTCCCTTAGCATCCCAATCATTCTTAACATCTCTAGTTCCTTTCTTCTCTTGTGTTTATCAAAGACATCCCTTTTATTGCAAACACTAATACCCAAGTACTTACATTCGCTTACCACTTCTAGCACCTCGTTCCCCCAAACCCAACCCTCATTCATACATTCCCAAAGATCATTGTCTTACACTTACTTCCGCTGAATTTCACCATCCATTCATTCCCATAGTCAGCTGCTACATCTAGCATTCCTTGCAAGCCCTCTCCACATTCACTCATAATCATTATATCCGCAAATCCCAAGCAATCTATTTCCCTATTCTTTAACTGCACACCTCCCCTTGCACATTTCAGTCTTTTTAGCAGTTCTTCTAAAACGTACTGAATAGCTGTGGAGACATCATGCAACACTGTCTCACACCTACATCATTCGATATCCATCCTGTTTCTATCCGTTTCAAATTCACTTTTACTTTATTCTCTCTATATAAACTATTAATCACACTCAGAATATTTCCATCCAAATCTTCTTCATTTAATCTCAACCATGACTTTTCCCTGTTCACTTTATCAAACGCCTTCTATATGTCTAGAAAGCATACATACAGTCTTTTTTTCTTTTTCTACATAAATCGATTATTCCCTTCAGCACAAACACATTGTCTATTGTTCTCTTACCCTTCCCGAATCCATTTTGCTCATCTCCTAGGATACCCTCTCTGTCATCCCACTCTTGCAACTTGTCAGCGCTTACTTCCTCCCAAATTTTACATAATACACTAACAATTGCCCCTGGCCGGTAGTTCCCCACATCCATTCTATCTTTCCTCCCCTCCTTTATAGATAAGATTTACCCTGCTCTTCACCCATTCATCTGGCACCCCTGCATTCCTTAGCATATCATTAAATAGATCTTTCAGGACCATCTTCATTCTCTCTCCTCCATGCTTTATAAATTCCCCTATCATCAGATCTTCATCCATTGCCTTCCAATTTTTTATTTGGCCAGACAGTTTCTTCTACTATCTCATCTTCATCCTCATCCACACCTCTCTGTATATTTTCTTGGAATATTCTCCTCCAGTATTCCTCTACTAAGGGACTTATATCCTTTGCCCTTCCTATCACCCTATCCCCTCTCTTTAGTAAGATTTGGCTACTTCTATCATCTTCCTTTAGTTGGCTCCTCATGTACTTTCATTGCGCGCGCTCTCTCTCTCTCTCTTGTCCCCGCTTTAAGTTTCTCCCAACCCTCAACCAGATTGTCCTCTTCCTTGCATTTCGCTATCCTTATTAACTCAGTCATCTTCTTCTTCTGTACTTTATATTGGAGTTATTCTCATCTATACTTTTTTGCAGTCTCCTTTTTCTTCGGTTCAAATCCTTTCTCTCTCTGATTTCTCTTCCTATGCTAGCATTCCACGATGTTCTATTCCTTCTCTTTTTTCCATTTCTGATGTACTTAATTCTAACTTCCTTCTTTGCAATGCCTAATATGTACTCTTGTAGCTTTGAATAGTCTTCTTGCAGATTACCATTCCTTCTAAAGTTCGTCATCTTATTATCCATACTTTCCTTGTACTTCTCTCAATCAGCATTTTTCCTTTCCCATACTGCTCTAGTAGGGCCTGTTTCTTCATATCTTCCATTCCAACTGATATTTACCATCAGGACATTATGGTCTGATTTGAAATCTCTATCTTTATTATCATTTACTTTCATTTGCTCACAGTTGTCCCATGCCATATCGTTTACCACCATAAGATCTATTGCACTCTTCCTTCTTCTCTGTCTAGGGGTAGGTATTCCCAATACCTCTAAATTTTTTATATGCACATCACACTCCATTAACCACCTATCTACCAACTAACCATTCATGTTCATATCCTCACCAAGCAGACCAATGTGGGAATTAAAGTCACCCACCACCGGCGCCGCACTCTGTTGCCTGCTTCCGCCTTCAATCTTGTTGTAAACTACTCATATCATCAATTTTATCTCTCCTTGCATTACTCAATATGCACTCCAAGCCTTTCTTCCTAGCCCTCTCATTCCATTTCTCTTCTTCCAGGCATACTATATCTTTGTGTACCATGATACCTACCCTATTATACCCGTCCTCCTCCTGCAGGACCCCACTCCCTCATATTCTACATTCTTCTACCTCTGTATATTCCTCTACCACTCTCATCTCTGCCATTCCCCAAATCTCAATTCTAGCTTTACTGCATTATCTAGCTCTCTTTTCTCGTTTCCCTAATTTGAGTCCCTGACAATTCACAAACCCCACTTTGATGTACATATTATCCTTTTCATCCATACCCTCCCTTTCCTTCCTGATGGGTATTCTCTATCCGTCAGCCCTTACCCCTTTCCTCCTTGTCTCCTCTCCCAAATCCACATTTTTATCTCCCTGGCTAAGATTTTCTGCCCTTCCAGTTCCATGTGAGCCCCATCCCCTCTCAACCACCTTCTCCATTTTCTTTTCTCTTCACCCATCTCTATCGCATTCCCTCCTTCCTTGATCATTCCTTTATCACCCGTGCATTCACCTCTACACATACCCTTTCAAACTCCTTTGATTCGCACAGTCTCGGTGAGACTGGCATCACTGCTGTCTTCACCCCTGGCCTCATTTTCTTCACCCTGTCAATGCAGTCCTTTACGCATTTTATATATTTTCCTATCCCCATTTCCTTCAAACCATTGCCTCACTCTTGTATAAAAACCCAGTCATTCTCTCTCACCTCCCTAACTTTCCTTATTGTCTCCCTGCATATCTCTTCTATTCCCTTTCCTGCAAGTGCTGATACCTCCCTCTTGAGTCCATACTCATCAAACCTGCTGTCCATATTCCTAATAATACTGTTTCCTACCATCATTACATCTATTTCCTTCCTTTTCTCCTGCCCTCTATTGGTCACCCGGCATGCCCCCTCTTCTTTGCTTGATTCCTATCTATCTCTTCTTCGCCCCCCCCTCCTTTCCCATCTTATCATCTACTCGCCTCCCCTCTCCCTTGGTCTTCACTTTTAAATCCTCATATACTTTCACATATGCATGCTCTTCTTCTATTTATGTTTTTTTCCCGCTCTACTAACATCTTTTCTCTTCCATCTAACTCTTCTGCCATTCGTATGTTAGCTCGTTCTACCACTTCAACCCTTCTTCCATGCCTGGTGTTGATCTGTAAGTCTTCCCATAGTTTCCCTTAGGTATATTACCTCTTCTTCTAGTTTCTTATGTTCCTTGCACCTCTTACATATGAATATTCTCTCCTGAAGTTCCTTCATTCTAACTTTTTCCTTTATGTAGACCCACATTTCGCAATTCCCACACATAATAGACCTCTCTCCCGGTTCGTGCACTATCACTATATTCCTATACTTCATCTGACTGTACATTTTCTCCACTGGGACCTTTCGTACCTCTCCTCCCCTATTTAATTCCTCACTCTCCCCGCAGGGTCGCAATCCGCAATCACCTCTCTTGCCACTTGAACATTCTTTAGTCTCTCTACTAGTACTGGCTTAGCCCCTCTCGTACTAACCCTTCTCTCCTCTCATAATACCCTCAGCTCATCCACCTTCATTTCCTTCAAACTAATTTTCTCAGGCATCTTTCAATTATTTATTTGAATTTATCACAGTTTCAGCACGTGCACATTTGCATCGATGACATAGAGAGCACTATTAACCTAGGACTGTGGTTTTCGACATTTTTGTTCCCGTTCGATTTCTAGTATCTCTCGTTTTCTATGTTTAGGAAAACGTATATTTTGGTTTTAAGCGGTGACTAAATAAAAGAAATTATATGTTTATGATTTCAACGAGCTAAAAGTTCTAGAATATTTTACGGAATCATTAATAGACAAGTTAAGACAAATAAAATATGCAGAAAACACGGAGAAACTACGATACAATGGAATGAAATTATTATATTATAGTAAAACAACAGTTAACTTCAGGTTGAAAGACGTCGTATCAAAATAAGACATGTCCTGTATCTAAGGATATATATTTTTTATCATGCGCCCTGTTTTGACTTTGTCAGTACACCTAAATGTTCTATATTCATTTTTTTTTCTTTAAATAATAAATTCAGCAAATCATATCTATATTATTTACAAATTTAAATAGTTGCATTCATACTACTTCTATTTCAGTTCATTGAAACTAAAACCCAAGTTTTTCTCATTTAATAATATTACTTTATCTAAACCTACGTATCCTATAAACAAAATTATGTATTTGAATTTAAACGTGTTAGAGAAGCGGAGGAGAAGCGAAGATAAATAATAGAATAGATAACTGTGTAAATAATTTGTAGCCTAATATAATTATCAATTGAAGAGAAAGAAATTATCAGCTACGCCAATAAACCAAATTCCAGGGAAGCAATTATGTGAGGGGAAAAAAATCTAAGGCTTTTTCATATTGAAATAGTAAACTGGAATTCTTTTCAATGGGAAGGAGCCCACGAAATGTAATTCTGCATTTTTTTTCCCTTAAATTTCAATTCAAGAAAAATTCTATTCCCACTTATTAGCGAATGGCGATATAAAAGGTCGGATATGTACAAGATAACTGGTGGAGCGCTACATTATCGATAACCTCCGCCCCTCGGGAATCTGAAAATATCTTCATGATCACCAAAACACTTTTCTTCCCTTCAGCGTAGCTCAACTCAAGTGTAAGATATCCTAGAGATTTTTCGAACTATTTTTCTGTTTTAAAGTTTTGTTGAGCTCATTTAAATCACCTAGAAATATCAGCATACAATGGTAACCTCTGACAATCCTTAAAAATGCAAATACTTGATGACTGGGATTCCCTTTGGTTTAGGAACACTACTTTATATAATGCTCAAAGCACTAGGCTTAAATGCGACGAGAATTTGTTTCTTGAAAACCCTCCCTCCCAAAGTAAGGCGTTCCATGGATATTTGGGCTGTTCGGATGGTATTCTTCGTTGGTGCTCTTATGAGCGCGGTGATGAGTCTATTCTTAATGAATCGGTAGTTGGAAAGCTTGGCAAAATGTGATGGTATTCATTCGAGGGTGGGTATACACGCAATTGTCTACTAACTCCCTCTAGCTTTGAATAGTTTGTTTTTCGTAAAGACAATTGCTGACTTTTTGGCAAACAATTATGATCCCAAACTAGCACCGACTGTGATCAACACTTGGTTAATAACGTAAAACATACTCGAAGCTGTTTATGGACAGCATATCGAAGCGTTTGGGTTCTTATTGTTACACCGATGTCTAACAAGAAGTTTCGAGGATTCACTTCGACGAATAATAAAACTTTTTCTTTCCGTAATCACCGTTGAGGTAACACTTGTAGCCTTCAAAGGGATTATTATTTTAAACCTGTTAGCAGGGTTTATCCAGACCGTTGAGGAATGGGATACAGTTAACTACTCTCATGAAAGTATATTTGGAGGCAAAACAGGATTCTTGAAGTAGTACGACTATTTCTATTTTGTTGTCATGACTCTATCTACAGTCGGTTTTGGAGATATTGTTCCTTCAACGGTTCAAGGCCGTATTTTGGTGGCCATCCTTATCCTGACATGCATTCCAGCATATCTCATTTTGGCAGTCCAGTTGACAGATTGGATTTCCCATATTGTACTAGGTTTACACGAGCCCAGAATTACACTGGACGAAAAAATGGCTTGTCCCCGAATTGTCGTTACGGGAAGCATTGACCCTAACTTGATACATATATTTCTCCAAGATTTTCTTCACCCTGAACGAAACAACTCCATTGCAGATGTAATATTCCTAGGAGAATCTAAAGTGAATGCAGATTTCATCGATGTAACCAAAAAATTTTGGAACGTGCGATTTTATTTCGGATCACCGAACGACCCAGATGTTTTGTACAAACTGTTTCGTACAAAGCACGTGGTGCGCAAAAACGACGCTCTGATACTGTTGCTAGACCTATATGCATAAAACAAAACACTGGAAGATCACAAGGTCGAAATATTAGTTTCCGCAACCAAGAAGATTCTTCCCGACCTAAAAATTGTGGCATTAGTCCAAAAAATTGAGACTTAAGAAATTATTTAACGCTTTGAGCAATGGCAGGAAAATGACCAAGTGATCGCCATCGAAGAATTGATGAATGTACTCGTGACCTAGAATGCAAGAGCACCGGGAGCTGCTACTCTTTTAACATAATGTCTAACGGCTTATTATCCTCCTCCCCTGCAATACATATTCAACCCCTTTATCCATTTTAGAAAACCTAAACTTAGCAACATTAATATAAAGACGAATATTGACGAAATGAATTTTATCAAAATTTATCAGAAAGGGAAGACACTTTAATTGAAAATTTCCTCGTTCATATTTGACAAAGAGACCGATTTCGAAACGACGGCTTTCTTTTATTACAAATAAGGAGCAATTCTTCTTGGCTACAAAAAAACTTAAAACAAAGAGGAAATTGTCTTTCTACCGAAGCGAATTATGGCAGGCACCAACGGGCTTTTTCTTTCTGATAATACCCAAGACTTCTCTTTTATAAAGCCAGACCTTGGAAAGGATTACGAAATAACTGTAAATATAACAAACGGCGGGGAGACCTTTAAGTTCTAAAATGAACCTCAAAATATTAGTATTATTTTAAAAGGCTGCCCAAGAGTAAATTATCATAATGAGCGACATTTATTGAAAATGTTGGAAAGAGATAAGGTGAAGAACATAAAAAGTGATCACAGAAAATGGGTTAAAGACAAAAAAAACTTGGTAGGTATGAATCACTTTATCTTTATGGAATTTGCCGGTAATCAATCTTAAAAGTCTAAAAACAACGAAAAAGAATACTAGGAAATTGATTTAATTAGGACCATTCATATGATGAAAAGCACTTGCAAACGACACAACTTGGCTGTGAACTTTACAGTAAAGCTGAACGAGCCCAAGTAATTGTTTTTGCTCATGGACTTTCCAGCTACCCATCGAAACGTCTGGGAACCGGTAGCCTTTGGCAACGGCATCTTCCCTCACATGGTCTTGCCTTTAGTGAGCTGTGCTTACAAAACTCCTCTACTTTATAATACCTTGCTACGACTTCTTAAAAGTAACGATGCTACTGCCTCCATTGTTACTGCTACGATACTTAGACAAATGACTGCCGGTGAATGCTTCTACCTCCTCTTAAAAACAGGCCGAGTTATGTTGGCCGTTTACACGCGGCTTACACATGATGCCAGAGTGGTTTTAACTAACCCGCCTTAGAGCTTCATCATCTCAACAAGTGATATTATCATTTTAATTTCGAGGAAAACTTCAGCCAAGTGATTTTCAATGTTTTGGGCAACGGCCCATGGTTAGCCATTCATCGAAACAGCGAATGTTGAGAAGGTTAGACACTGTATTGGCGGAATTTAAAAGGCTCCCTAAATGTTTCGATTCTTGTTTCATGAGATAGACATCCTAAGAAGACCCATTTGAAGAAAAGGGGTCCCAGTTTAGGCACATCTAAGGAATATAGATCCTAAAACTATGAATATGAAAGTCAAAGTCGAAAAAGTAAAATCATTTATTTAGGTTTGATCTGATAAGGAAGTGGGGCCAGCGAATCGGCTCCATACGTTATGTATACAAACATTAACCGAACTTAAGCAAGAGGTACGTCCCCCCCTCCCACACACACTTTGTTAATCGGGTTGTTTTTCAAATTGACCCACTTGAATAAGAAGGGCCCCAGTTTTGCCCATATGAAGAATAGCGGTCCCTCGCTCCTTTGGACCGCTATTCTTCAAAAGTTCCAATATTTCTTTGGAAGCTACAGGTCATCATCGAATAGTTTATGGTCCAATCTTCTGCATGTATTGAAGCCAAGAGAGCACATAATCATCCAGATGTCAGCTGCAATAAAGATGTTACACATTGCATCCTATACCGGGTCTAAAGTTTTGTGATGCTATTGTTTTTGTATGGTTACAACATCAATTTGCACCGTTTTAAATGGGTTCCGAAGCTCCGCTCTCCGATCCTAAGATGTTCCTCAATAGTATTTTAAAGGGAGATGAAAGGCTGGCTTAGCTTCGCACCAGATGCAACGCTCTGTCGTGTGAGGTCGTTCTCATTCCTAAACATAAAAAAAATGAGGATATTTATTTTTCTAGTTACCTTTCAGTCTGTTTCTATCGTTATAAACTTATATATGTTACTGCAAAAGTCATACGATTGTTAAATCCTATTAATTATCCGTAAAACTTAACCTTTACCAAGATGTGGTAAAGGGCTTCCAAACAGGTGAAATATCTCTTATTCCGGATGTTTACCAATATCTTCTAGGCAAATGGCAACATTTGCTATTAATTTTTATGGTTTTATGACGTAAAGTTTTGACACTTAAACACAGCTATCGTTGTATCTCAGATTGAGTCTAAATGTTTGAAACAGTGAAAGTGATTTGGGATAAAATGAATGTTCCTGAAATAAGAAGCGATTTTCCAAAATCTTACTTTAATAGTTTAATTTCTTCAATGAAAAGTTTACTTTAATATTGTAAACATTTAAATTCCTACTATATTTTCATCAATGGTAAAGACTAGAAATTAATTGTACGTCTTTTCTGAGAATAGTTTTGTTTAGGTTTGTGTAAGGAACGATTTGCTATAATCCACGAAACACATACCTCTAAAGGTCACAGCGAGAGAACGAGAGTCAAGATCGCTAAAGCTCAAATACTGATCGGGCTTAGAAAGGCTGTGCCCAAATTTTCGTACCTGCGTAGACCTAAAAACTTCAATTCCTTTTTGATAGTTTTAACATAATTTTACAGTTTATTGCATGCAATTCGTAGTGGTATTTATGTAGTGTTTTCAGTGTGCTCAGAATCGGAGTGATTTGGTTAATAGTGGTGTAGTGTTTGTTTTGGCCCTAGTACTGCTTCGATGCGTTCGTTGTTTTATCTTTTGTCGCACTCACTTGAGATAAATTATTAAGTTTTAGTTTATATATTTTTTCCCTTAGGTTAATTTCATTCTCATTTTTATCCATTTGCTCCTTTCTCCAGTTTCGATGACAAACCCTCCCCAAATCCCGCTCTCTCTCCCACATAACCACATCAAAACTGTCCTAACCCACCCATTACTCCTTGTCGATCGAAAGCGTCAATGCTGTATGAGTAATCTAGCTTTTTCGACATTTGTTTCTATAATGTGGGATGATCTGCCTGATGCAATGGGCTCCTCCCTTCTCCTTGGTGTCTTCTCCCATCCCTTTTTTTAATTGATGTGCTGGTGTTGTGTAAAGGCTCATGTTGGGGAAGAGCGGCATACAAAAAACGCTATTATACTTATAACTCTGGAATCAATAATGAGGAATATGCAGTTGTGGCAGCCTCGTGATGGGAATGCAAATACCATTGAGGAGTGTCTGGTTGTAAAACTAATACTGAACAAATAAATGAATTTGCGTTATAAAAATCATTTTTATCAATATGCAAAACAAACCTGACCGAGGTAACAAATTTATATTATGGGTACCTTCGGAGTTGCTATCTATTGTCATTCTGATCTATGTGAATTTCATTACCCGGTCGGGGGACCACCTCGAGTGAAAAGGGATGGGAGGGGGGGGGGCAATTAACTTAACAGATTTAGATTACCTGCGCAAATCTTTTATTCTCAGTGTGCTCTAAACAGAAGGGATAGAAAATGTTGTTTAATTGTTTAGATATTTTCACTATTAACGGTGCTTCTTGCATTTTTTATTCAGACAAGGCAAACAGGTGATCTGCAAGTTTAAAATTTATCATATAAAGCACTGTTTGTCTGCCCAGTGAAAACGACCGTTGTTATTTCTGGGCTCCCTTAACATTTAGCAGCTGTTACTGGATGTGTCAAATTTTTTTTAAAAAGAAGACAATAATGAAGGCGAAAATAGCCTTGAAATTAATGAGCCTCAGAAGGATGATCCAAAAGCTACAACATCTTAACCTTTAAGAACAGCCTGGAAAATAGAAATAAGAGACAATAGGAAGCCTACACAAGGTATTATCGATGAACAAACTAAGAAAATACTTCCATCATTATCTTCGAACTTCTCTAACTTGACTGCTGGACAAAATGTAGGAATAAAAATTTCTAATGTATAAACTAAAATGGATCCTTATGATTGATAGCTGCAATTATTCCACCTCAGGATGACGAATTTTATCAGCTGGATACAAAATGCAGGAAAAAAATATGGCAGATGCTAAGAAGAAATCAGCAGACTTCGTGCACGGAAAAATTCTTTAATATACACGATGTGAAATTGTGTATAAAAGCTCTCATTGACTGGGGAGGGAGGGGGGTACGAAGGGTTTAAAAGTGCAAATAAAAGAGTACAACTAAAAGTTGTTTTTGCAAGGCCTCTGGCATTTTATGTAAGGGTCATTATTGTTACACACGTTGTAACAAGTAAATTTGTGTGAGAATGATTCTTTTAAGTTCCCCTTTGCCTCCTTATTTTCGAGGGTAAATTACTCTGAATAAGGTAAAATCGAAAATCGCGGTGCGTCTTACGTCTTGAAAAGGTTGAGAAGAAAAAGTATCTAGTAAGAGTAAAATGGGTAGTCGTTATTAGTTAAAGGGGTGAAAAGGAAGGAGTTTCGGTGGTAGTTGCTAGGTGACCACCACTTATCTCTTGGGTTCTTTATCTTCTTTTGTATTTATTTATTCACATTTTATTTGTATGTGAAGGCTCTCGCGCCTCTATTGTTCTTCAGTATTAATTTTATTTCTTGTTTAACCTTCTTGTAGCTGTTTTTCGTTATTTGGACTTTTCTTCTTCTTTTCTTCAGCAATTCTATATTAAGTGTACATAAGTACCGGGTTTCTCTTGTAAGTGGTTTCCCACTCCTAAAGTTTCCCCCCGTTGGTTTCTTTGTAGATCTGGGGATGGCAAGTGTCCTTTTTTTCTTCTTCGCTGAGTATTAGTTCTAATCTATCCCATATTTTATAAATTCTCTTAAGCAATGCAATGTTTATCGTTTTGAGGCCTATTTCTTGATGTAGGCCACTTTGTATCGTGTGGTCTTTTCTTCTGGTATTGGTCATTATTAAGACTCCATTGAGGAGTATATTAAGTAGTATAGCTGGATACAGTAAAGTTGATCTGCAGAGGGCGTTGTATATTTTGATTTTATTCTCCTTTTTTAGGACTTTTAGTTGGAACATCTTTACTAGGTTGGTTTTAGCTAAATTTATTTTTTCTGCTACAGGCTTTTCATAACCGTTCCTCGTAACTTTCAGGCCGATAACATTAACTTCGTTATGGTAGCGATATTTTTCAACTTCTACCAGCTCTCTTTGAGTTTGTTGTTATTTTTTTTGTCTTCCTATTGGTATTATTGCAAATATGTCGGCGTTTGTGCGGATTTTCCTTTATCTCAAAGTTGTTTATATTCTCTATTTCTGGCGCTGTTACCCTTGCAATGGTGGGTGCGCGCCTATACGTTCTGCTGAGAGTATTGTTACGTCCTCAGTGAATTGAATATAACTTGTCTCCTAGATTGGGCTTGGTAAGTCTCTAGTAAATATACTGTAAATGTAGGACTCAAGCAGCTTTCTCGCGGAACATCTTGGCTTGAGGGATTTTCAGGATTTTCAAACCTGGTCCATCATATCCCCCAACAGAGATGTATACTGTGCGGTCAGTGATGTAGTCACAAAGGCACTTTGTAAAATGCCTTTTGAACATTTGTTAACACCAGGACTGTATAATTCTTGTTGTGCGTAGCTCTTACCAAAGTTTCGACGAGGATATCTAATGCTGTTTCAGTGCCTCTTTTCTTTTCGGAAACCATGTTAATGTTGATATTAATGAATGTTTTTCTCCAGATGAAGAATTTAATCTCTTGTTAATAAATTTCTCTTAGAGATTGTGAGGTATTAATGAATGTTTTATTTTTCCAGATGGAGGTTTAATCTCTTGTTAATCAATTCCTCCCAGAGCTTGACTAACGTTGGCGGCAAGGCGATTGGTCGGAAGGTACCTGGTTTGTTTGGTGGCTTGCCCGGCTTGGGGCAAATATATATATTTTTCCTTTTTTTCAGAGCACTGGAGAAATATTTCGCACCGATTGATGTGTTATACAGCTGGATAATTTTACTAAGGAAGCCGTCCGTGGCTCTCCTTAGGTTTTCTCTTGTTAATCCAGTTTCACCAGGCGGTCTTTGCTTGGTCGCTTTTAATGTTTCTTTAAGTTCTTGGAGTGTCACTGGTTCCAATTCTTGTATTTCAAGTGCTATTAGGGAGACGGGATGATTTGGTCTTATCCCGTTCCGATGTTGTTTTAGTTCTTCAATGATTGTTTCTCCCTGTTCCTTATCAAAGTCCTCATTTTCCTCTGAGTAAATATCGAAGACCATGGCTCCAGTGCTCCCGAAAGGCTTCTTCTATTTCCTGAGGCGCTCTTGCGTCTATCCCGTTGTGTCGGATAGCGAGTTTTGATTTTGGCTGTCTTTTTCCTCTTGCTCTGTTTATCTTTTCCAGACCCTTGCGGGGTTTACTTCTTCGTCCATCGATTCCACCAACTGGCCCATTTTGCGCTTCGCTCCATTGCAATACTTGCTATAAGTTTGTTTTTTAGTTGTTATAGACCTGGCCTGTTGCCCCTTAAGTGTCCATTGCGTTATATGATTTCTCTTAGTTGTTTATATTATCTTTCGAGCGCAATAATTTATGGCGTGCGATGTGGGTGCGGTAGTGTACTGTACGTTGATCTCGGTAGATACTTTCTGTAAGCTTCGACTAGCGCCTTAATTGTATTATCCGTGGCCATGTCAATTTATTCAATAGTAGTTTTGCTTTGCTTAGGTCAACTTGCTGGAATTCAACCAGTTCCTCCGCATAACCGCGTCAATTAGCCTTTTTGTAGCTCTTACTACGCGGGCAATTAACTTGAATTGGGTCTATAGATATTGTCAATATGACCATTCAATGGTCATTGGTGGATGGCGGTCCTTTTTCGCTAAGTAATTATATCAGAGTTTGGAAAACGCCAATATGATGTCTGGTTTTGTTGCCAGTTTAAGTCCAAACAAAGTTCCAAAGTCTGGACCGATTCTTTCTACTATTTCCCTTTTCAGGAGTAAATCTAAGTTCCTTCCGGTTACCATTGTAACCGGAAGCCCTGCAGCGGCCGTTTAAATCTGCCATGAAAATTACGTGATCCCTATTCTCAATGATTTCCATGAAATCATGGAGTGGTAGAAAGTCTCTCCTTGGGGGAGGGGAGGGCTGGTATCCAATCATTACAATTAAGTTGACTGAGGATGTTTCTACTTCGATTGCAAGGTAGGCGTCGTTGAGGTCTTGTAGTCTGCTAAATCTTATATCGTTTCATACGGCCACCGCTGCTAGTCCATCAAAATTAATATTCTTGTGGTCTTAGTAATAAACTGTGTAGTTAAATATTTTGGGGAGTTACTGTCGGGGTTTATGTTGATTTCGTTTAGAAGTATCACTTCTGGATCCTCTTTAAGGTAGGCGTTGCCTAGAGAGTGCCTTTTCATATCCCACCTGGCCACGTTGTGGTTGATAATTTTCAACTTGCTTATGTGGCTCATTTTGAATCTATTTACTCTTCTTTTGTCGTCTTTCTCTCTGTCTTAACCAAGTATTGATCGCTTAAGGATTTAGTTCTGCCACTTTTTTTCTTTTTACATTCTTTCTTTTTCACTGTACAACATATATCTATTGGGGTGTTTAGCTGTCCCTCTGTTAGAATCTTGTTGACATCTCTGTCAGAATATGGACCTTCAAATTCATATTTGTAATACCCTTTCCTTATCCCTTGGATTATTTCTTTGTTGCTCTTTTATCAGGAATGGTCTATCTTCTGAAACATGAGATTAAATTCATGAACTCACTTTTTTATGCTCTTGAATTCTTGCGCCCTCATCTCCTACTTCTTCAGCTGGTGCTGGTTGCTGGAATTTGTATTTCCATGGTTTCTTCTGCTGATTTGGTCTTTCTTGTCTTGAGCCTTGGATATTTTTGTGCTGCAGTATTGCTTCTTTGGATATGGCTCGGTGTTTCAGGTTCTTGAGTGAGAGTGATTTGCTCTGATGTTGCTAGTCTGTACTTTAATTACTTCCGCGGAATCCGGGAACAACATTGGTTCAAGTCCGCTATTGCTCAACATCTTATTGATCCCTCTTGAGTATGAACCTGGTTTGACTATATTAAGGGCGTATGCATGGAGTATGCATGAAAGTATATTCAAAGATTTTCCGGTTTTATCTCAATAATGTTATTTTTTTCTGGGTGGGAACTGGTCGTCTGTGGCTTTTGCTACTTTTCCATATGTTTGGTTTTGCTTCTCTTTGTCCCTTCCCCCCCCCCCCTCTCCTCTCTGCCTTACCCGGGTAGTCTTTGAACACATGTTTGTCTAGCACATAAAAATTTAAGCATGGAAGGACGTTGATGAAGTCGTCGCTTTTAATTTGATCTGGTGTTATTTTTAGATTGAAAGCCAAGATTCTAATTTCTTTGGCTTTTCTCTCTATGCCGGTCTCTCTAAGGATAACTTTGAATACATGAGATTACTCTCTGTTAGTGTTCCTATTTGTGAACTTGACGACCTCTTTGACTCTGGCCCAATTTCGTCTTCCTCCTATATTTTTTCACTCTAACAGATTGCCACTTAGGTTGTGGTGTAGTCAAGTAACCGACCTAGCACAGCTCAAAGTTCTCGATATATGAATCAAATAGGATGGTTCTGTCGGGTTTTCACGCAACCTTATCGATGCGCAAAGGGACCCGTTTCGATGTTTCCATGAAGTTGCTAATCAGTCCTCTTCCTTTTCATTTTCTTTATAGGATAAAGAAAAGAAGAAAAATAGAGGTAGTTAATAGTATAGTTGTATATCTGGCTGATTCCGCTAACTTGTCGTTAGCTCTATCTTTCCTACCTAACACCTCGCCCTATCAGTCTTTGCTCCCATCCACAAAAGACCGCCGCTCACACGGGTCTAACCCATTTCTTGCTAAGCTCCAGCCTTCGCCGGGTAAGCTGCAAGGTCAGATATGGCTCCTGCTTGTGTGGGTACCTATGGAGACTTGAGCTTCCCTAACCGACACGCCCTAAAGAGGGGTGAGATATGATAGATTAGTCCTTGTCTAGGAGTCAAGACCAAAGTCTGGTGATGTCCAGTACAAGTCTCTTCTTAGGTCTTCTTGATAGCTTCAGGGTAACTCTTGGAGTACGAATTATTTTAAGGATTGCTGTGAACTTCTCGAAATAAGAATATGACAACTGCCATCCATCAATGATAATCGCGGTGGGTGATAAAGTCTTAATAAACATATAAATAAAATTGCACATAAATCAATTATCTAATAACTGAAGTTAATTTTCAAAATTATTTTTTTTAACAAATATGTTATGGTTTCTTAATAAAATTTAATTATTATTAACCATAATAATATACACATGTAGTAATTAGATACGTTTTGGGAGGGTGGAGGTTACCTTTTACCTCGTGTCTCATCTCGGTATCAAAAGTCTGGTTTCAGTAAAGAGAAGTGCATTATTCATGTTATTGGACTTACAGCATTAGACGAGTTAGGTAAAATTTTGTGAATTGTCATAACAATTGGGAGTACGGAGTGTAATGTTATTTATATTGTAATATAATGTTTACGTAATAATATTAAGGTTTTCGCGGGAGGGAAGATATCCAAGAAGTTTTGTGCAGGGTTGAATTTTATACTAATTTTTCGTGATTTCTTCAATAAAATAGAACTCGCATTTTACTATTCAGTTTTTCCAGACTAGATGTCACTATCAATTTGCAGCTGATGGTCTATATACAAAGGTTTCAGTGCAATTTAAACGCCTAACTTTCTTAGTTCTCTCGAATTACAGCTCGATGAATTGACATCTTTAAAAAGCTTAAAAAATACTTCAATACCCCAAACATTTATTTAAGGTGGAATTACTATATATTAATGTTTGTTGATCAAGCTCTAACCATGTTGGGTTAGGGCAGTGGCTTTTCGGCTATTACCACAAAAAATAATTCACTTAATGAAGTGAATTATAATTATCAAGATGGTCAACGTGGTCAAAAAGCCGGCACTAAGCGCAGGGCTATTTCGTGAACTACAGAGAGCGCTGCGTAATTTTTTTGCCGTTGGCATGGTTCTCTCTTCTTCCATTCATAGTAGCCTTAGTCGTCCATCGCCAATAAATAAAGCAATACCGGGGCCTGAATTCAATCTTCCCAAAATTTGTAGAAGACAAGCTGTGCTGCTCTGGATTCACGCCGGGAACTCCAATGCCAAGATCTCCGAGTGTTTGGGTGTCAATGTGAGGGCGGTGAAGAAGACTAGGAAAGCGTTGAATGAGTCAAGTGTGATAACGAGGGTTCGGTGGCTCAAAACCCTCAATCAAATCATTTTCTGATATGAAAACAAACCCCAACTTCCCCGCAGAGATCCAGGCCATTACAACGATCCCAACATGTCAATGAGGTGCGAGTCTCTCCTCAGGTGGTTAGTGCATCCGTACATCCAATATTATTTATGCAAGATGAAAAAAATGCTTAGCTTCTGTCGCAGAAGATGAAGAAGTTTGTAAACAAGCTGAAGCACCTTTCCAAGCATTTGTTCTTCTCAGACGGGAATAATTTCTGCCAGGACTGACTGGGTGGTGAACTGGCTACACAGCAGGTTCCGACGCCACCTGGATGCCGTGATTGAGGCCCACAGCGATTTCATTGAATAAAATAAATATTACAAATCTTTTAAATCTTTTACATTTAACTTTGTTAAATATATTCGAGTATGTATAAATGAACACTCTCTGTTATTTTCTTTTATATTTAAGTTAGCGATCAATTACCCACCGCACCATGTACATATGTGAGGATGGAGAGGCTGAATATTTCGGCCTACTTTATCATACAGAAGTGAAGTATCTTTCAGTATAAATATTATGGATTGAGTGTGGGTCTCAAAAGCGAACTCGAAATATTTCTGTTTGATCAAAACGCATCTACTCACATATATGTGCACGAACTCTTCTTGCATTGTACAGATAGGTTCGACGCTACAGATAATTTAATACCGGTATTAATACTGACTGTTTAATAATACCGGTGTTGTTTAAAAATAACATTAACAACATCAAATAACTAACCCCGTAAAGGCATAGACAAATAAATTAGCTCATATCACCAATTTTATGCAATGTATTTTCCGAATCTAAAATTCTTGGGCAAAGTTTGCACTTAAACGCTTCCAAAAAGCCGTTTTATAGGTATAAGTTGCTTGCGAGCTGCCGTCGAAATATGCAAATTTAAACAAATTTATTACGAATTTTAATGAAATTCTCGGAAATTTTCGTTTAGTTGAGTCAAGTAACAGATTACTTGGAGTCACACTAGTTTTGCCAGTATTATCTCCATCACTAAAATGTTTAAGAATTCATTTAGACTATGTATAGACTTATTTCGGTTTAGAAACAGGGGTTTTGCAGGAAATAAAAATTAAATAAAAGTTTAGTATATTTTCAAATGCCGGTGTTAGCAAATACCCTTGTTAATCTTTTTTAACATCTCGCATGCGAGTATTTAGCTGACATTTTTTTGCTATGTGAATATATGGAACAAAAAAATTAAGGGGAAACTATCAAAGCCAGAGAAAATATTTCATCATTTGAATCAATGCTTCTGTATTGGAGCAGGAAAGTCGAAGAAAGCAAGTTAATTTATTTTTTAAAGAATGTGAAGAGCTGCCATTTGGTATAATCAAGGACCTATTTATAAGGCATCTTACTAAACTTAAATGTAGTTCTCTAATAACTTTCTATAGCTTGGTTCACGTATTGAAAGTTTGAGTGTGAATCCGTTCAACTTTAAAAATGCTAATATGCCAGAAAAACGTGAAGGATTGGCAGATACACTTCTAGAAATTGACTCCATCTTTGAAGTACACATTGAAAAGTGCTGCTACCGTGTGCAATAAACTACATTTACAAACACGGATTTTACACTCTCATGAACTTAAAAACAAAGTACAGGAATTAGTTGAAGTAAAAAATCACCAATTTTGATGTATCAAAAATTAACTATCATTTCTTCAAAACTTAAAGTGAAAATGTTTTCAATGAAAATATTTAGTTCCATGAGATTTTTATTTCCAGTACTATTTTCTTATTTCAAGCATTAATTTTTCATTTGTTTAATTTTTAATTCGTTTTCTTTTCATTTACAAGATGATTTCTTGCATATAATACATACTCTAGTTTGTATGATTATTCTCCATACAAATAGATTAAAAAAACTATCGCTAAGTTTGAATACATTGTGTTTTATAGATTCAGTCGAATTTAGGAAAAATCTTTGTCTAAAATAAGCTACGATTTTAAAATGAATTAGTCTCTCGTCTCTCCTTACTATATAGTCTAGGGGTAATATTGTTGTTATACAAAAATATACAGGGTGGAAACACGAACTGTAGACGTATTAGTACAAATCATTTTAAATATGCTTACATACCATTAATTAATTACTTTACTTTCTTGCAGGTTCTTTCTAGATTTATTGAATTTTATGAATCAAAGTGCAATGTATAAAAAAAACCATCCGTTTACAAATATGACTGGAAAATGTGAAACAATCGAGTACCAGTATAGAAGCGAGAAGACAGCGGGCAATATTTTCAAAATGTTCCATCACGTTGAGCAGATCTGGGGATTTTAAAGCTATGCTATCAAACGGCTTAAAGAGACGGACAGTTGTCTTCTAAGAGTGAGGACTACCCTGCTCCTTTCAAATAAGAACCACAACCCTTATCAAGAGCACGATGAACACGATCAGGCAAATTCCAAGGAGGAATGCCAGGCAACTTCGTTTGGAGGCAAACGTGAGCCACGTGACAATGCAATAAATTCTGAACGATGTTCTGAATTTTCCTACATTCAAGATACCAAGATGACATCTCCTTTTCAACCCCACAAAAAGAGGAGAGTTGAAAGATCAGAGCTGCTCCTACAACGGTTCCTCGATGAGTCACAGCCTCCAGTTCGTGGGCGGATGAGAAGTTGTTTACTGTTGAGGCCGTCCACAACACACACAATGATCGTGTTTGGGCACAAAATAAAAATGAGATTCTGGTGATGGCGTGGGCGGTCTTAACACCAACGGGCCAAAATACACCTCTCCTCTTCATTGAAGAGTGGGTAAAGATTAATCATCATGTTTATTTAGAGATGTTAAAGGAGAAAGTCATCCCCTGGGTAGATGCCAAATTTGAACCCCATGGACTTTGGAGTGCAGTCGATGGTTGAGCAGAAAGCCAGTACCAAATCTCATCAAAGTGTGAAGTTCTGAAATGTAAACTTAAAAATGCTCGGAAAAATAGCTGAAATCCTTTACGACACTTTGCCTCAGGTCAGACCTAGTCTTCGTCTTATCATCGAGGCAAAAGGAGATCCAATTAAATACCAATTACATCATCTTGTAACATATAATTTGTTCTTTCGTTTTAATCTAAGAATAATTGAATAAACATGAGTTTACACCTTGTTTCCACTGATATAGAGATTGCGAAGTAAGGTGATATGAAAATGTGTACGAGAAAGATAGCCCAAGTACTTTAGAACCCAAGTACTTTAGAACCAGGGGCGCTACGGACATGACGACTCCTTCCTCAACCTTTACCATTCTACAACGAAGACATACCTTGCGGAATCACGGAAGAGGTTCATGCACTTCTTGGTATTTGAAAATGAAAACAAAAGCAGTCTTTTAAATATCTTCGTCCTTTTTTTTTCTTATTGATAGAAAAGGAGAATGAGGAGGAGAGTTATACATTTCTATTTTTTTTATTGAGAAAAGTGATGAATTGTTATCACCGAAGGGGACATTTTCACTTAGTGGAACTCGCCAATGAGGAAAAAGAGTTTTATTTTTTTAAAAATAAGTAAAAAGAAGAAAATGATGTTAACAAGTAAGGAACTTTTGACTCACTGTAAACGAGACGACATGCGAGGATTGAAATTAAATACACTTTTGTTTTGGTGAGGGGGGCGAACAGGGTCAGGGATGGGGTACTTTGGGGTAAAATAAATAAACTAATATTTCGCTAGTTGTCTGGATTTTTACCAGATCACGATACATGTCAAGATTAACCAGTAGCTTCAGAAGTAGTGAAAATACTAACATTTATCCCACAAACAAAAGCGAATTGCCTTTATACGGATTCTCGCCATTCTCCGTCTCTCTAATCCGGAGTGTGTCACCCGCAGACCTTTTCCACAAATCCCGCGACTGGAGCGAGAAATTTGCAATTAAAGCGAAAACCAATAACGGTATCTTCCCCTCCTTCCAAATGTTTGTGCCCTGAGGTTTGTAAAGAAAATGGTGAAGTTAAGGGAAGTGAAAATGTGTGGAAGATATATACCTGAGATGAGAACAGGGGTTTCAAAGCACGCTTGAAAGCAGAAAGGGAGGGAGAGGAGCGTATTGCAGATGACATCCCATTCCACATACTAGGAGCAAATACCGAGAAAACAGGATCACTTTTGCAGCCCAAACGATTACGAGGAACAAACCGTGCGTGAGTAGAGCCTGAGCGTAGGGGCCTCAGGGGCAAGGATAGAATCAGTGACAGGGAGATTGCCCTTCATGAATGAATTTAATGAACTTAACTATAGAGGTTTCGAATGAACCCTCCCGCCCCCAACAGTTTGGATTTATTACTTCTGATGTATTCTCTGCGTCCCTTGTAAATTACTTCTCATTTTACGTTCATTTCTACTTTATCTCTCCTTTCTCCACAATTCCTGGACCTGCCATACGAAGGGTGAAAAGTCGAGTGTTAAGTCCCCTAAAAATTACTCTTGACAGACGTGCATTCGCTCGTGTGTGTCATGGATGAAGAGAAGAACGGAATCAGACACTCGATCATTAATTATAATTCTTTATTATTGCTCGACTCGACCCGGTTGGAATTTGTATCTCGGGGCGAAACGACGTCAGGGGGAAGAACAGCCACAGCCACTTTCCCAGATGTGGGAAGAAGCCGAACCACTCTTAAATCGTTCCGGATTAAAGCTCTGTTATCAAGAGCCCTGATGATAGATGGGCGGAGACAGCGCCCGGCCTCACTAAAGGTGGCAGGGGAATAAAAGAGGCTCCCTCCATTAGGTCATTGAATATTTTATTTTAGGTGAAATCTAATAGAGGTATCTGTGTCTAGTATGATTGTAAAAAAAGTGGAATGTGCCAAAAGTACATAGCACAAATAGCCAAAGGGAAGGCGATATTGTGTCTTTAGGACAGGGAGTGCGCGTAACGCCCCTGAATTAGCTCCTGTTTCCCATTCTGCAGTGAAGAGAGATGCCCTAGTGAGGGATGGCGCCCGGGAACAAAGCATGGAAATTTTAAGAGACGAGTTTTTAGATAAAATATTGCCTGTGAAAGTATTAGTGACTTATTAAAACCAATCTTCTAAATTTTCAAACTAATCCTATGCATGCTAAAAGTACATGACCGGACCATATCAATAAAAAATTAATCGTATAAGCGGTAAAAATAATCACATACCTAATACAGGAGTGACTTGCAGTTACTTGAGTCTGGTGGAAACCATGTACTGTACAGATCTGACCCAGAAAAACGAGTCAATCAGCAGGTTGGATAGGTAACTATTAAATGGTATGCTCTGCCATAACAAGATTCTCCCCTGGCATACTAGCAATCTTAAATTGTCATCATCATTAGGCGCCAATGCCATTACATGGAAAGTAATCAAGAAACCACTTATCTTCTCAGCACTTGCCACAGATCCCAGCTGGGCCATTGCATTTATCAAAGGTGGCTGACTTTTTTTTGTGTGTAGATGAAAACTTCCTTATGAGGTCTTTTAAACAAGCAGTTGGATTTCAGTTTTTTTATTGTTTTGTAAATAGAATTGAAAAAAAATATTGTTTGTTTAAGCTAGATGCCAGCAAAGATGTATCATGTTTGTTATATGAACTTGACTCATGAAAGAGAAAGAAAGAGATGAATAAAATGTGATAATTTTATGTAGGTGTTCAGTGAGACATAACATTATTTCTTCAAGTGTTCCGAAAAGTTAAGCAGGTTGTGAAACGGTGGTTTAGACAATCCTATGCAAGTGTATGACACTGTAACAAATGAAATCACTGCCACGAAAAGGAAAGAAATCCAAATTATTACAGACTGTAATCAGTCTGTGATAATTTCGATTTCTTTCCTTTTCGTTGCACAAACTACGAACTTAGACCTAAATATGTCTCGGATTGGCTGCAGCAGAGTTCATGTTTCAGGAAACAAAGTGAAGAGATTCCTACGCTAAAAGGATCTCTGGGCTTAGAAAAAAAAATGCAGTCTTTGTAAAACTCAAGTTGTCGCAAGGCTAACATTTGCTAAAAGCCGCACTCACCATGATCAAACATTTTGGAACAAAGTACGAGTATTATAGAACAACGAAACGAAAATAAACTACAGTATTTGGTTATAATTTCAGGATACATGTTTGACGGAAAACTAGAGAAGCGCTTCTTTCTATAAATAATACAAACCGTAAAAATTGGGTTTGAGGAAGCATAATGCTATGGGGTTTCTTTGTTACTAATGGTAGACGAACACTTTTTAAAATCAATCGAACAATGAGGAAAGATCATTTGGCTATTTTGAAAGAAAGCCTATCACGAGCAAGGCTGTATTACTTTCAACAGGACAACGATCCAAATCCTACAACCTCTTTGCTGAACAAATGGCTTGAAGATTCCAAATTTACTATTTTAATTGCTCATCTTAAAGCGCAGAACTGAACCCTATATAAAATATGGGGACTTATAAAAGTGCGTCTACCAAAGAAACGAGTTGTGGATACCCTGCATGGAGGATTAAAACCAAATTTCTTATTGAAGACTGATGCTAGGCTATATAAGACTACAACAACGCTTGGCAGTACTAATAGCTAACAAAAGTCCTGAGAAAAAATATTAATTAATATTTTCCTGTGTCTATAAACCTTTCTGATGTTTTCAATTTTGTAATGTTGCTGAACTAAATCCCGTCAAGGTCGGAGCACTTTAGACTATTTCTTTTACTACACATGAAATTAATATGCAATATTTAATGCATCACTGAAATTAGTCACATATTACTCGAGTATCTAAACTTCTGTTCATAGTGAGAAAGAGAAATAAACGACCTCTTAAAGAAAAATTCAGAGGTCGTCAATTAAAAATCTGTCGATGGCTGAAGGTATTTCCATTTTTCTTTTCCTTGTGGTAACCCATCTGGCGATGGCCTACTTAGGCAGAAGTCGCCAAATACAACACAGCCTACTACTAGGCTATATGAATAAACAAATGACAATATGTAAATAATAAATAACAACGATAAAAAAGGATAAATGCTAAAAAAATAACAACAAAGAGAAAAAGCAAAAAGGCAAGAAAGAAGCGCATCCCCCCCGCGCAGGAACATGCAAAATACAAAAAGAAACATGCAAAATAGTCAAATAAAGTGGAGGAGGCCAGCCTCCTCCAAAAAAGTCCACAAGTCGGTGTACACGAACCCGTCTCGAGTATGAGGTAGAAGCGGTAGCGACCCCACGGTAACGTGCGAGGAGATCACCCAGACTTGGAAATTCAACAAGAATGTGCCGAACAGTCTGGGGGACAACTGCGCCATGCGGTATTCACAGCATGGCGCAGGCGAGCGCTTATCAAATGGCGGTGCGTCCCGCGAGTGTGTAAATTTAGGAGACGACAGAAAGCAACTTGAAGCCGTCGCGGCATTGGGGGGTAGGTCCATGGGAGCAGTCGCAGCACAATGACACGTAACTTTAAGTTCCTATCGACCGTCTCCCATCTTATTGCCAAGCAGCCCGAAGAGATTGTCTTATTCCTGCCGTTTAATCAGTGTGAGGAATAGCGAAACGCTGGGCTGGTCGCCCAGTCCTCGCGGACTCTTTGGCGCCCTCATTGGCGCGCTCATTCCCCGCAATTCTTACATGTCCAGAAACCCAGCAGGAGATAATCTCGTCATCCACTCAGCTCGCCATAACCGTGGCATCACGGATATCGCGAAACAGGGGATGCAAAGATTCCAATGCCCCGAGAGCACTCAGCACTTTGTAAGTCGCTATAAATCACAATCCGGTCTCCGAGACGGGTACGTCGTGTTATCTCCCGTAGCGAGCGGTGTATTACAACCAGCTCGGCCATAAAGACACACGCAGCCCCGGTGACTTCAAACAGAGGGGAGTCGGCGTAGAAAACGACGCCCTCTTTGGAATTGGAGACATCCTTATACACTGGCACGGCTCCAGCGTGACACGATGTGTGCTCCAAAAAGGCTGAACGCAATACTCCCGCCGCTGTATAAGCATTGGGAGCAGAGGCGTGGCGACAAATAGTCAGAGGTGGTACCATCCAGGGTTGCGTCCTGGGCAGAACCAGGAGCGCTACCTGCCCGAGAATGCAATGACAGCTGTTAGCGACTGAGGGAGGCGCCGGGCTCGCGCGTACAGGCGAATTATGCACTATTCACGAGGCAGAGCGAGTGGCATCTACCCACTATCGACAAGTAGACTGTCAATGGAGGAAGTGCGGAAGGTACCGGTCGCCAGGCGAAGGCCGGGGTGGTGGATCGAGTCCACTTTCCGCAATACAAGCCAGGCTTCCGATGCATAAAACTTGCATCCGTAGTTGAGCTTCGAACAAACAAAGAATAGATAAAAAAGTAAGGCAGTAGCTCCATCAGCGCCCGAGGCCCTGAACGTCACGGAACGAAGAATTTCCATGGCACGGGTACAAGAGACCCTAAGGCTGCGAGTAAGAGCCACCCAGGTGAGGCGTTGGTCAAATACAAGACCAAGGAAACGGTGCGAGTCTACTATTTCTAGGCAAACCCCGTTTAGAAACAAACCTGGTTTGGGGGAGAGCCACGGATAGCGGCAGAAATGCACTATATTAGTCTTGGCCGAGAAAAAAACCGAGAGATGCGGTTCAATGCCTGTTGGAGTCGACGATCCAGAGTTGGCATCTGGGCCGCACCAAAAGAGATCGAAACGTCGTACACGTAGAGCGTAGCGAGAACATCTCAGGGCCAAGAGTGTGACACTGAGGACAACTCCCTGCAAGAGAGCCTCTGTCTGCTCCATTGTGACGGATAGGGCTCCCCCCCACCCGTAGTTGGATTCAACGATCTCGCAAAAATTCAGATATAAAGATTAGGAGGCGTCCCCTCGCACCCATGGTGTGAAGAGTCTCCATGATACCGTATCGCCATGCGGTATCATAGGCCTTCTCCTTCGAAGAGAAGACCCCCACGGGAAGAGCTGTACGCTTTCCGGAGGCAGAACTCCGGACGCTGTTGATCGGACAATGCAATGAAGGCGCGGTCGCCTTCGAGGACTTATCGGGGAGGTTGGGCTCGCCATGCGAGTCTTTTCCTCCTCCACCTCGAAACCTTAGGCGGAAGCGGGGGGCCCTCTTTTGGACGAGCCACCCAGCCAACCACTGGGTGTGGGCGAAGTCGCCGAAGCTCCTTTAGTGCTGTCGTCCTTTCCCGGAGCAGCTTTTGGAACCCCGGAAGATGGCCTCACGACTAACTTCAGGGTGTTGCCTCCCGTGAGTCTAACGACTCGGTGGAGGCGCGACCGTTTTCCACTACGGGAAACGCTCGGGGTGGTTAGAACCTGCAGAAGGGTTACGAATGGGCTCGGAAACGACTGTGTTCGTATGCCTGGAGGGGCAAGGAGCAGATGATGTCTTTCTCAACATTGAAGCATAAGACGTCCCGGGCAGCGCCAAGCGCGCCAGGACCAAGTCCTTAGCCTCGCGAAATGAGAATCAATACTGGCCCTATCGCCACGCTCAAACCTGAAGCGCTTAATTTTCAGCCGCCTGCGTGCTTTTTTGGCAGTACCTTGTGAAAGTAAAGGAGGAATTGCTGCTAGAAAGAGAGAGGCACCCAAGTGTGCCTCCAGAGAAGGGGGTGAGAGGGAGTCCCCTACAACAGCAATCCTGGGAGAGGAGTAAGCCTCCTCTCCGGTAGAGGCAATTTGGAGGGTCTCCTGACAAAACCCAGGGGGGACCCCTCCATTTTTTCAGTGGAGCTGTCCGAAGGCGGCTCCGGTGATGGTTGAGGGAAATGTAAACTGGGATTAGTATTATTTTTATTTAAATCATCATTAGGCATGTTGACCCTGTAATTGTCACAGGACGCAAACCCTCATCACCCCACGCAGTAACGCGCTCTGCGAGGGGTGAACACGGGTCTGGCAAAACAAGCTACCGCCATTTGAGGCCACTCCTTCCGTCTAGTAACCTGACAGCCCATCAGCATGGCGGCTCCACCTTAGGCACGGTGTAAAATTGATACACAGAGAAAGAAGGAAGAAAGGGTATGTGAGGAATGTTGGGCGGGATGAAGCAGGTTGTTAAAAACCCACCACCACAGACCTGAGCTCAGGGGTGAGGGAAAGTTGCCCCCCCCCCCCTCAGTCTCGATCCGGGATAGTTGGGTGAGAGGAAGCTGGTCGGCGTCTACCCTGTGAAATTTGAAGCTGACCAGAGAAAGCTGTGGGAGAGGTTGCAGGGAAAGTGACGAAGTAGTAGGGTAAAAACACAGGCTGTCAGAAAGGAGAAGAGGCCACGCTGGGGCCAGACGGGCGCGAGTCTCGTCAGCACAGCGGCCAGAAAGGCAAATCGTCGCGCTCCTTACGGAGGAAGGTATTTTCAAATCTTGATATTTGCCTCTTTTGAGAAGCGCCTTCCTCTTCTGGAAGAAGCGCTAGACACCAGACGGTCTGAGTGGTTAAAATGGCCCGAAATTAGCTTTAACGGCTGGTGGAAATGCTCGAAAAAGGAAGCATCAGCGACGATAGGCGAAAACCGCTCCTAATCGGATCTGCACTTCATAAAGGCCACAGCGAAACGCTTTCCAGCTATAGCTCATGTATGATTTCACTTTACAAAGAAAACGCACACTGAACGGAAGACTCAAAGATTGTAACAAGGGTATGGGCAGCTTGAGGCAGAATATGAAACTCCATACAAACCCTTGTTTCAGTTTTTTGCGAAAAACAACATGACATCTTCGCCACCATTTTTAAAAGAGGGGCAAAAAAAGAGGGAAGGAAAAAGAGTACAAATCTGTACACAGTCCGAGTAAGCTGAAGAAGCAGCTCCTTGGGGCACTAGGCAAAGATTCTTAAATCGTGGGCTTCTGGTGGAACGTATTCAATGCCTTTCCACACCGAAGACAACTCGAAAATATTTTAAATTAAGAACCACGAGCTCGTGGTACGATGAGGACTAGTCAAAAGACCGTTACCGGGCTGGTACGGAGAACCCATGTCAAAGGAATTAGGTGAGCTGAAAATAATCCTTTTAAGTGACCTCTTCTAAACTTGAATAAAAGAATATAAATAATATGTAAATAAATAGGACGTGACATCCCTCATGAAATACACATTATCTATACACCCAAATTTAAAATCCTTTTAATAACACCTGAAATCTCCGGATAATAGATTTTATTGCGAAGGAACTTATCCTATTATCTTTGGAAATAATATTAGTGGAAACTAGGTTCAGAATTGCATCGATTCCCATCTTTAGTCCCTAGTCATACTGAATGTACACCAGAGATGAGATCACTTATTGTTGAATATCGCATGCTCATTATTCGTGTAAGTCATAGGGGATTGGCAGGGGAGGGGAGAGTTATAGAATAAAATGAGAATATAAAGAAGACTAAAAATAATGCTGATTTTGCGTCAAGCAGATTGAAAGATTAAGCTGATTGTGTGATAGACCTTGATGATTAGTAGTATTGAGGTTACCCCGCGGCGGAAACCACGATCAAAACCTATTTAGTTTTAGTCTATAAGAAAAGTGTCAATTCACATATTCCAATAAGGCTCAAAACATTTTTTTTAGGAAACTCTTCTGGTGAGTGCTTGAAGTGCTTGAAGTCGCCGAATTCACTCTCGCCAATGTTTACTTAATTTTAGATTAATTTTTTTTTAAATTAAAAAAAACGACCAACACCAAGATAAAACCTACAAAAGTAGGCTCAGGTGCCGAAGGGAGGCTCGCACCCAACACGCCCAAAACTATATACAGCAGAAGAAGTTTGCACCAACACCATTGTCTCGGTACCTAGCGAAGTAGCACGCGCAATTCTCCCTCAGAATCGGGCACTGCATAACGATGTGGCATAGAATCCAATAGACGATGCAGTTTTTGCTGAAGCTTTCCAGTGAACGCTCCATTCGATGGCTTTATATCAGGTTGAGCCATAAATAATTTCCGTTTTTGTGAAATATATTTATTCATGAATATCTAAATAATTAAATACTTTCAAACAATAGTATATTCGTCATTTTTATCAATCACCTCTTGCCATTTCGATGGTAGCTTATTTATTCTTCTAGAGTAAAATCCAGCCTGTTTTGAATTCAAGTAGTTGTCCACGAACATTTTTGCCTGGTCTTCTTCATATATATATATATATATATATATATATATATATATATATATATATATATATATATATATATATATATATATATATATATATATATATATATTACTATTCAGAGCATTTTGTTGTGAACAAAAAACATGAAAATCACTTGGTGCAAGTCCAATATTTTTTTATGGTGATTCTCGCTGTATCTCTTCTTTCGTTATCATGAAAAAGTACAACGTTTCTCCTGTTGATGAGTGCAGGGCGTTTTCTTAAAAGATTTTAATGCACACGTTGCAGCTGTTGACAGTACAAGTTTGGATTTCACCATTTCTCTTAAAACATCTTCATTTGAAGTCTGGTGATCGTCTTGGTCTTGATTCACCTGTCACTGATTGGTCCTCAGAGCGAAACTGCTAAATCAATTTCGGACTTGGCGATCAGTAATGACACCTTGGCGATAAACCACAAATTTTCTTTGCTGTTTCTGCAGCGTTTTTGTTATTCTTAAAATCTCACGCCATCATATGTTGAATATGCACTTTTAGTCCCTCCATTTTATGGCATGGTCTTTTAGTTTAAATTATGAAGCACAATTTTTACTTCTTATCAAAGAATGAACGGTGAACGCTCTTTCTAAAAAGGTAATTTACGGTTAAGGTTCGAAATACGCCGTTACATTTTGCTTCTAATAAACGGAAATTACTTATGACTCAATCTGATATTTCTATGGCATACCAGATCGGGAGGCAGCAAAATACTACCCGAAATCATCGAGACATTGGTACACAGACGTGTCCAGATGCTCAACAAAAGGCAATTCTTATACCGTTCTGTGCGGCAGATGTTCCGATGATGCTAATGCCTTGAGAGCACTGAGGATATTCTGTGAGTGCTGTAACGCTGTAACTCATAAGCTCGGCCTCGAAGTCGGAGATAGCGACCGGAAGGGATCCACCAACTTTAAAAAGGGAGATTGCAGTAAAGCCCACTCCACCCTGAGACTTTGTGAAACAGGAAAGGTTGTTGCACTTCGCATGGGTGAATAGAGAAATGGCAAAAGTCAATCTTGTATACCTAGCTTTGTGAAAAAAAGGAAAATTGTAAATTCTTTACTTAAAGATAGTCCAAATTTCAACTCTACTGATGCTACTTTAGGCCCATTACGGATCACCATGCTCTCATACTCCTGTTGATTGCCTCCAAATTATATCTCAATTCTCGTCCTCCACACGAGTGGTATTATTTATAAGCAAATCAAATATTTCGATTGTTTCTTTTGTTTTGGTAGGCATTTTGGATACTTCCTTTACGATTTCTTTTAACTCTCTTATCTCTTTTAACTTTCATGAGAATATGATCAATTATTTATTTGTTTTCTTCATCATTTTATTATCATATTATTAGAATAACCATTGAATTCTGTCTAGCCAAATTTATATGCAATCCTAATAGTTACTTTAATAATATCGGTATTGTAGGTATAAGAAATCTCATATTGACAACAAAAGTGTGCTCAGAATTCTCGGGAGAATGTTCCTGGCAATTACCTTTCGGATACCTGGTAAAAGAGGTATTGGAAATGTAATGTTAGCTGAAAAACGTCAACTGGATTTATTTTCGCAGAAACCAGCTGTTAAAGAGGAGTGAGATACAGTTTTACTAATTAACCACCACTCTATCTAATAATTTCATCTTTCTTTTTAGTGGCACTCCGTAGCCAAATGACTGATTTAGCCTCTCGGCCCTCCCTCCCGGGCATAATTGGGAGTATTGGAGAAACCTGGTTTAAGGAATATCACACTACCGATAACAATGTCAGAAACTTTCCGAAAAAGGGACGGACTGCAACTTCCGCTGCTCATTTCAGCAGAGGCCCACACACGGCCACAGAGGGACATGCCGTCGTCTCTGTTTATGGTAGAAGCAGTAGTGATAAACAAGCCCTCGGAGGGAGCGGCGTAGTCAATAAATGCGTTACGAATCAACCCCGCGAGAGGATCCCCCAGATTCATCTCAACCTCAGGCAATTTCTTTATCCATCGAGGCGGCGGGGAAACAGGGGGGGGGGGAGGGGACCCTTCCATCACAATAAAAATATAGAAATCCTTTAAAACCGCTACACATAAAATGCATACGTCCAAAAAGTCTGCGGAAAATACTTTCGTCGATTAGGAGGTACAACAGCACCACCACCGCCTTCCATAAGGGCTACAATCCTGAAAATATGGCGTCCCACTCGGCCACAAGAGTCCCTCTGAGGACGATAAGTTGGCAACCAAAGTCAGACCGAGGCAAAGTTTTCGAAACTTTGTTCGGTAAAATGAATGTGAATATTTTAAAGCTTATAGACACACCAGCTGGCTATGTCGCTATCTACGAGAGAGAAAGAGACGTGGAGACTCTCACACAGGAGATGGGGACGCGTGCGCTGAAGGAGATCAACATTCTACCCAGCACCGCCCTTCCCACAGATACAAGCCCACAGGATTGTAGTCTGCCGGAGGCTTGACCTCTGGAACGACCCACACTAAAAATCAGAAATCGCCGAAGAAGTCGCGCGCAACCAGCAATGAGTTAAAGTCGTGGAGGTAGTCAAGTTCCACAACAAAAGGGAAAAAATGAACTACCAACACGTCTTAAAGATGAAATATAGCGAAACAAGCATACTGCATACAGCCAATGACACCAGGATGCTCCTCTTCAACACAAAAATAAGCGGAGAGCAGATAGAAAGAGAAGAATTTTCCCAATTCAGGTCTGGTTTTGCTGATAACAGATGGAGCAGCACGCCACGAAAGACTACAAGGAACGGAAAATGACTTATTCCAAATGCAGCAGAAAAAGTCACGAATTGCAGAAATGTACCTCCCATACAGATAAGTGCTCAAACTGTGGACTAAATTACGAGTGAATGTCCATGTCATGCCTCATGAAAAAGAAAATCCTAGAGAGAAAGAGAGGCGAAAAGAAAGTTCAAGAAGCTAGGAGAGCAATCATATATTATGCTAAGGAGGAAAGAACAGATACAACCAGAGTTCCCGAAACCCAACAGAAGATATATCCAAAGCTGGAAAACCCATCCTGGCACTCTGTCAAAGGAATTAAATCAGATGCTGAAGAAAAAAGGGATATCTGAAATGTGGACAATCCCCCCCCCCCCGAGGAAGTCCTATAAGTTCAATTTCAGCTCAAACCAACCACAGAGGCACCCTCTACCGCAGCTCCAGCTAAAGAAACAACCCCAGAAGCAACGCAAGGACTCAAAAGATCCCCTGGATAGGACCCAAGAGTGGAGGCAATGAGGTTTCGGGAAATGAAGGCCAAAAAAGCAGAACGAGGGGACATAGCTCTTCATCGGATCCCGAGGCAGGACAAGAACAACACTCGGAGTTCCTTAAAGTCAGAAAGATCCAGGAGCAGGAAAAAAGACAAAATGTACCTACAAGTACGATGGAGCAGAGATCTACTTAAAGATCTGCGCCTTAGAAAAGGTGTCGTTCCCTGAGAATCCGACAAACTCGGAGGTCTTCCAGGAAGTGCACACCAAAAATACAAATGAGTCTATAAAGTTATATAATTCCAAGAATAATAAATTGAAGAAGCCATCTACGCGGAGACGATTCAGTAGTACAGGGACTCCTGCGTCACTCTAAGAGCCACAAATTTTAAGAAGATCGGCAACGGAAAATTCCTTAACAAGAAGTAGCAAATAAACAAGAAGGAGCAAATACAGACAATGACAAGAAAACATGGAGAACACGGACAAGTTAAAAATAATAACAGTGAACGTGGATGGATGGGAGGGCAAATCTATTGCATATGGAAACATATTCCGAACAGAAAACGCCGTCATCATCCCCATCACAGAATACGAAATAAACACTAGCAACAGACAAATCAAAATACTCAAATACATAATCATAAACAAAACCCACATACAAGAAAGGCTAGATGGCGCAGCCATTGTCATCCAGGATAGAATCAATTTTAAAAAGCTACCAGACTTAGACGAATCATTCGTGGCTATTGAAATCACGACGCTGGTTGGGGCCTAATTGTGGCAGCGGCATACCAGTCGCCCTGACGCCCCTATCTGCTGATCAACGACCTCCATACCCTGATTGTACACGGGAGACTGACGTTGCAACGTGGTGACCTAAACGCCAGATGCAGAGCGTCTGGTTACAGTAACACCAACTGAAGGAGAAGAAACCTGGAGCTACCTCTCGAAAACGAAAGGCTTCAGAGGATGGTACCACACTTGAGCTTCCTAAATTACCGTTCGAAAATTATACGAGACATAGTATTAGTGGGACAAACTTCTCCTTCAACATTAGCAACGAACCAGGACCCTTGGTCCAGAGTGATCACACCCCTATACCTACAACCAGCTCACTTCTACCAGGGTTCAAGCCCGTTCCACCTGGGAAAAGTTATGCACAAAATAACCGAGAGTTATACAAAGAAATTTTCAGCATCTACAAACTAGCTGGCTTGGGCGATGCAAATCTCAAAGAAATAGATAAGGAGATCAACAAGATCACCGATATCATCACTATAGCCGACGAGAGATGAGTCCCCAGGATCTCACACAAAATGCGCCCACAACCTAGGTGGACGGAGGAGATGAGAAAAATCTCTCGGGGATATACACTTATCTATTAGGAAATCGACAGGACAGGTCCAAATCAGGAAAGGAGTGCCTGAATGCGTCTAAGCAAGGAGCTTTAGTACATAATTCTTGAGCAACAACGAGATATTTGAAATGATATTATCGGTAGGGCTGGACAGAGAAAGCAAACCCGAAAAGTCTTGGAGAAACATTAAAAAATTTAGGGTGTTGCCTCCAAAAGCCAAAATAAGAATCAAAGGCAGCGATGAACTCATAAAGGACCCAGAAACTATCGAAAGAAGATTCAGGAGTTACTGGAATAAGATTTTCGCAATAACTGTAGGAAGAAGGGCACAGATACGGCCCTGGCGTTCCTAACTAGGTAAATCGTCCATTTTCGAGCGAAAGGGAAATATGTGGATATTGTGCTGAGAGAGGTGCAGAAGGTCTGGCTAGAAGGACTGCAATACAAGATCTTGAGCCTCAAGCTAGATCAGATCCTGGAAAGGATCCTCTGCAATTTGATCATGGAAAGAAGGGCGCATCTCATGATCGAAGCAATCAGAGGACCCTAGTTCGGATTAAAAGCAAGCGTCCCCCAGAGGAGTTGCCTGATCCTCTTTCCCTACCTGGTCTACACCATCGACCTCTCAACTCCGGTGCATAGCACGTGATGTATCTGCAATTTGCAGATGACATCAGAAAAATTTCCCCATGTGCGTAAAAGAACGCAATGGTATAAGTAGCACAAACTAGAGGGGGAAATCTCGAACATAAGCCAGTACGAGAGGAGATGGAAGATCAGAACGAACAGGTATAAGTTCAGGATCATCCCGTTGTGCCGCTGGAGAAGGTCACCCGTCATAAGAGACGGAAGGAGATACAGCTACGGCTCCGATAGCACAGTGCTGGGCCTAAAGATGCCCGTCCATGGGTACGGAAAGCACCATACGGAGAGGCAGAATCTGGCCTAGAGTGAACTCTACAAAATATACAGATTTAAAAAACTTAACTCGGCCAACGTTAGGAAAATATACCTAAGCTATATCCGATCTAATCTCATCTACCTTGCCGTGGTGACCCAAGCGGCCAACAAATAATCTATGAGAAAACTACAACGAGTGCTGAACTCCGCCACCCGCTTCATCAACAAGGTCATAAGATGCGACCATTGGCGCAAAGAGAGCTACACAGAAGGCAACCTCTATGCTGCATCAAAGTTGCAACCAAGAAACTGGCCAAAAATGTCTGGGAAACACTAAGGATAGTATCATTCCAGAACTAGAAGGAACAGGAGGCGGCAGTATTGACATCCCTGCGAAACTACAGGAGAAAATTAGCCGGAGGAAAAGATTATCTAGCATTAAGATCTGCTTCGAGGAACACATCGTAACACTTTACACATAACAACATACAGTGCAGTCAACATATGCAATCATCACGTAAACACTGACACATTAGTATGGAAGGAAATAAGAAGTAAATATAAACAAATACAAGAACAAACAGCTAACTAGAACATTCAGAACAAAAACTTAAACACAAGGTAAATTCCCAAACTCGATTCCCTACAAAGGCTTAGAGGTTCAAGAACAACAACAACATCAAACAAAGAGTGTGAACACAAAAACGACATTGAGAAACGAAAAAAAATCTTAATAACAAACGACATAAAAATTAAAACAACAGCCAGTAAGCAAAAGAAAAAAACATCTTAAAGGAAAGCGATGCAATCATCACCAGAGAAGAACTCTCTCCATCCCCCAATCTTTTTTTCACCATCTCTATCTTCCACTATCAAAGTCTCTTCCAGTATTAGTAAATCACTGGCTTACTACAAAATATAATAAAATTGAAGATAGAGGACTATGCACTTCCGAAAACTTGTTTAGTAACAAAGTGCTTCCAAATATACTACGATATTCTATATATCTGTCTTATTAGAATGTTCTTAATTATGAAATAAAGGGTGCTGTGGGTATTAAGTAAGGTTATATTTTAAAGAATTGAAGGATTTTACTATTCATTAAATTCAATGAAATCGTCGTCGGCTTCAACCATGGCCTCCCGGCGGTGCCGTAATCTGCCGTAAGCCTTCTTGACTATCCCCACCTGTGTAACTGGGTGAAAATTATGGTGATCATGGACCTAAGCTCCAACTTGATGGTCCATGGGGACTTGTTGGTCTCTCTCTCTCAACCACGCCCCACGCATAATAAACCATAGAGTTGGGAGGCCACATGTTCAGAGTGATGCAGTCTATAAAAATGTCCGACAGCCAAGACTGAGACCTTCTACTTGTGTGGCATAGTGCCGAGTCATGCTGTGACATGTACGACCTCTTAGATACAGGTCAACACCAACTTCTCTAGGTACTTGACGTAGTAATCCGTATTGTCTATGATGTGGACCGAAAGTTAGTCTTCATGACTATCGGTACATCTTTGGGGGACACAGCAAGCCACCTGTTGATTTGCCACTTCACCACCCGCACCTGCTTTTAGCTGAAATTATTTTGTCTAAGAAGAACCAAAGTATGCGAGGCTTAAGGGGATGCTTAAGTCTGTTCATAAGTTTCGCCGTAAGCTCCTTTCACTTGTCCTTCATCTTTTGCGAAGAAGTTGGTCATTTATGATAATTTACGATTAGTAGCGGATGTTATCCTGCAGGAATTACCTGATGAACGACTGACATACTGTTGTCCCTGGCTATGGATCTTTTTGTCTTGCTAGGATCATTGTCAGGGATAACCTGGATCTCTGCGACAAATTCGGAGGTTCTTTTCGTATCAAAACGCTAGAATGTTTTTTTTGAGCCACCGTGCCCTCGTAATCCCAGCCTGACCCATCCAACCCTTTCCTGATCCTCTGCACCGCCGTCAGATTGATACCCAAACGCACGGGGATGTTAGCATTTGAGCTCACCACATGAATCACGAGGAGCACAGGTTTGCCTTTTCCATTTTTTGGAGGAATGAATTCAGCCATGGTGTTGTTTCCTTCACAGACGATGTACAGTTGAGTCTACTATCATAGGAAGAAGTGTGAACCGACGCAAAATAACACGGATGCGCGGAATTCAGAGTTGCGAACAACGACGAATTACCCACCGTCCCCTGTACAATTGATTTACCATTTCGAAATCGTTCAGTAATGGTATTAAAAATACCCTTTATTGTGCCTATTATTAACCCCCTCTCCTCTCTTCGTGAATCATTCCTATATTTATAACTAAGTAAAATATCTTAATTATTATGACACAAACTTGCTTTTTTTAGTATCTCCAAATAGGGAAATAATAGTTATTTCTCGTTTGAAATCTACAATTGGGAGATCGATAAACGGGGCTTAATTAGATTGACCAGAACCTTCTCCTTATGGGATCACCTTATTAAGAACGACCTTCTCCTCGACTGAACTGGCAGCCAACAGCGAAATAAATTTCCTCACATCTGATTGAAAAAAAAAACTATAATAGTATAATAATATCAAAGATTAGATTTTTAGACATTTATTTTAAGTTCGAGAAACTTTAAATTGGGATGAGAGGCAGAGTTCGTGAGTAAGAAGATTGCTGGGTTGTAAAACAGGTTATTGGTTGACAGCTGTGGTTGGAGGAATGATGAGACAAACGTTCATAAATCCTTCCTCATCAAAGTAATCAAGAGCTTTCTTAACAATAATAATAGATTGGCGTTTATAAAAAGCCCACCCACCCAACTAGGACTGTAGATATATATTTTTTTAAGAGAGAGAACCCATCTGGAAACTGCCTACTAGGGGGAAAGTCGCCGTACTCACGCTAAAGCCTACTAGTCGGCTAGATTAAAAAATAAATAACAACAAGTAAATAACAAAATATAATAAAGAGAAAAACTAAGCACGGGCTAAAAAAGCAAACAAAAAACAACAATAAAAAAGGAAAAGCAGAAAGTGCAATAAGAAGAAGGCGCGATCCAGCGTAGGAGGTAGGCCCGCCTTACCCCGGTGCAGGAGCATGCGACACAGAACAAACAGTCAAATAAAGTGGAGGAGGCCAGCCTCCTCTAAAAAGTCGTATAGTCTGCAAGTATGTGTGCATGAACCAGAGCAGAGTACAGGCTACAAGCGGTAACGACCCCGCTCGCCCCGGTACCAGGATAGGTAACGTGTGCGAAGATCACAAGGTAGTCGTCGCAATAAGGCGCAGGCAAGCGCTGCATGAAATGGCGGTTCGTCCGCGAGTGTGTCCAATTCTGAGACGACAGAAAGCAACCTGAAGCCGTCGCGGCATTGGAGGGGGGGGGGGCATGGGAGCAGTCACAGCCCAATTTCACGTAACTTTAAGTTCCCCTCGACCGTCTTATATCTTCCTGTCCGAGCCAGCAGGAGGGCAGCCTGTATTTCTGCCATGTAATCGGTGTGAAAAAAAGCGAAACGCTGGTCTGGTCACCCAGTTCTCACGGACTCTTTGGCGACGTCATCAAGGCTCTCATTCCCCGCAATTCCTACATGCCCAGGGACCCAGCAGAAGATAATCTCGACATCTGCTCGGCTGGTCAAAACCGTGGCGTCACAGATATCGTGAACCACGGAATGCCAAAATTCCAATGCCTCGATAGCACCCAGGGAGCTTTGTTCGTTGCTATAAATCACAATTCGGTCTCCAAGCTGGGCACGTCGCGTTATCTCCCGTACCGAGCGGTGTATTGCAACCAGCTAGGCCCAGAAAGACAGACGCAGCGACTGACAGAGCTCCGCTGACTTCAATCAGATGAGATACGGTTTGGAAACCGACCCCCTCTTGGGACTTGGAGACATCCATATACATTAGCAAGGTGCCAGTGTGACACGAAGTGCTTCAAAAGGCCGAACGCTATACTTCCGGCGCTGTCGAAGCTTTGGGACCAGAGGCGTGGCGACAAATAGTCAAAGATGGTACCAGGGGCGGTACCGGCCAGAGAGCTATACCGAGCTCTTAAAGGGAGTTGCATAGCCCTAAACCCAAAGGGCTTAGGGTATGAGTGGTGTCTCTCGGCGGCATAGGCACCGTCAAGAACAACTGAAGATACAGTGATAGCTGTTAGCGACTGAGGGAGGAGCCGGTATCGCGCGTACAGACAAATAATGCACTGTCCACGGCACATAGCGAGTGGCATCTTCCAACCATCGACAAGTAGGCTCTCAATGGGGGAAGTGCGGAAGGTACCAGTCGCCAGGCGAAGGCCAGTGTGGTCGATAGAGTTCACTTTGCCTAATAGACGCTCGTCTGTGGATGCATAAAACTCGCATTCGTAGTCGAGCTTCGAACGAACAAAGGATCGCTAAAAATATAAGCCCGTAGCTTTGTCAGCGTCCGAGGCGCTGAGCGTCAGGAGGGAAGAATATCCATGGCGGAGGTACAAGAGACCCTAAGGCTGCGAATATGAGCCTCCCAGGTAAGGCGTCGGTAAAATACAAGATCAAGGAAACGGTGCCAGTCTAATACTTCCAGGCGAACCTCATTGAGAAACAAGTCTGGGTCAGGGTGAAGCTGTGGATGGAGGCAGAAGTGCGCTACCTTAGTCCTGGCCAAGGAAAACTGGAGCCTGTGCGCTTCAGCATCTACGCCGCGCCAAAAGAGATCGAAAGGTCGTCCAAGTAGAGCGTAGGGAGAACATTTTCCGGCAGTACCGAGGTGATGTTGTTGATGCTCAGGGCAAAGAGTATGGCACTGAGGACACTTCCCTTCGGGACGCTCTCTTCCTGGTTTATTGGGCAGGAGAGGGCTGCCCCCACCTGTTCGCGGAATCGACAATCTCGCAAAACTTCAGATATAAAGATTGGAAGGCGTCCCCTTATCCCCATCGTGTGGAGAGTCTCCATGATACCGTATCGCCATGCGGTATCATAGGCCTTCTTCAGATCGAAAAACATCGTGGCGTAGTGCTGTCTACGAAGGAAGGCCTTGCTGGCGGCATTTTCCTGTCAAAGCAGAGCATCCGAGGTGGAGTGGAACTTGCGGAAGCCGCACTGTCCAGAAGACAGATGGTCTCAGCTGTCCAAAAAATCTAATTTAACACTTATCAATTTCTCCGTCAACTTGCACACGCAGGAGGTTAGAGAGATTGGGCGGAAACCGGTCAGGGTAGAGTGATCTCTTTCCGGTTGGCAAAAAAGCGAGCACAGTAGTGATTCACCAGGAGTATGGGAGGATACCCTCTACCCAGATCCTGTTGAACAAATTTAACACAAAGGCCATGCCTTGCTCACCCAGGTGTCGAAACATGGCGTACAGTACATCGTCTGGAGCAGGAGTGGTTTCCGTGTACGAAGCGAGAGCAGAAACCAACTCACTCAAAGTAAACCTGTCGTTGAAATGTTCTAGAACCACCTTTGGAGGTAAAGTCTAGTCGGCGGCCTTCCGCGATATCATGACGCACATTGAATGCTCGCGAATGGCATCCAGGCTAGAAAATGAGGAGAAAGCGGTCGCGAAGGATTTCGCCACGGACGTGGGGTCCGAGATTGCGGTCCCATTCTCCTGGAGAACCTGCCTTGAATCCTTTTTACTCGCTTGCACACCTCTGCTAGAGGGATCTTCCCCGTTAAGTGAAGACACGTATACCCGCCATGCAGAGCGGCGGGCGTGCTTCGAAACATACAGAAACCTGACCCTAGCTCGACGAAATTCACCGACAGTGAAATCGTTCGAACGGCACTTATAAGGCATTTAGGCATAACGCTTCTGTTTGAGGGCTGCCTCACACACGTCTGACCACCACGGGTCAGTCGGCGTGCAAAACGGCCAGACTTTCTAGGAATAGTAGTTATGCCCACAGCGATGAGGTTGCTGGAGAAGAACTCAACGGCCTCATCCACCGACCTAAACACCTCGACTGAGACAGAGAAATCAGTCATTTCCAGTAATGTGGACCACCGCGCCAGTATCAAGCACCGTCGAGGCGACTTCTCAGGCAACAGCGGCCTAGAAAATGATATTTGAATGGGAAAGTGATTACAACCATGGAGGTCATCGACTACCCTCCACCCAAATCAGGTTGTTAATCCGGAGAGTATAAGCTTAGATCAAGACAGTAAAATGAAGTGGTTCTAGGACAGTGATTCGTAAACTCATCCACATTTATGACACTTATTTCCAGCTCGTCGATCAGGTCACCAAGCACCTGACCTCTAGGATTGATCTCCACAAAGAGGGTTTCTACCGTTTAGATCCACGAACAAGACAAAGGGCCTCGGCAACCGTGCCCCGACGCGGTAAAAGTACTCTCCGTCGAAGTCGGCTGACTTTGGAATGTAGTTGAAATAACAGTATATCTACTATCCAGGTCTAGCTGCACCTAAACTGCCTGAAAAGAGGTATTTAAAGCGAAGAGAAGAACGGAAATCTCATGCAGGGTGTAAATGGCCAATCCTCTTGCTTGGCCCCCATCTCGTGGTGGTGGGGTCTCAAAACACTTATCACCCGGCAGGGGGCATGCGCCCAGCATGGTTTCTTGCAAAAAGATAGCTAAGGGAAAACGGGATGAGACGAGCCTCTGCAGCTCCTCCCAGTTGGCTCGGAGTGCTCGGCAATTCCATTGAAGAAATATGCCCTCCAGGCCTAGCTCGGAGGAGATGAGGGTGCCCTCTTCTAAGAGAAGACCCTCACGGGAATGGCCGTACGCTTTACGGAGACAGAACTCCTGGCGCTGTTGGCCGGACAATGCGCTGAAGGCGCTGTCGCTTTCGAGGACACATCGGGGAATGTTGGAGTCACCACATGAGCCTTTTCCTCCCTCTGCTTCGAAACCTTAGGCACGCGGTGCAGCTGTGGAGGCGGGGTCCCTCATTTGGAAGATTCACCGCTTCGACTCACCCAGCCTAGGACTTAGTGTAGGAGTAGGATTCGAAACTATTAGTGCTCTCCTCCTTTCGGGAGGCAACTTTGGAAACCCCAGATAATGGCCTTACGACCAACTTCAGGGATGTTGCCTCATGTGAGTCTAACGACTCGGTGGAGGCACGCGGCCGTTCCGCCCAACGGGAAATGGTCACGCTGGTAGAAGGAAGGGGGGGAGCTTTAAATTTAGCCGGGGCTGTAAGTGAACCTTTCATGCCATAAGCTCTACCAAGGAAGCACCCGAGGTGGGTAGAACCCGCAGAAGGGTTCGTGCTTGTATGCCTGGATGGACCAGGAGCAGATGGTGTCTTTTTTAACATTGAGGCATAAGACGTCCCAGAAAGCGCTGGGCCTGGCAGGACCAAGTCCTTAGCCTTGCGAAATAAGAGAGAATCTTGAGCTTGAACGGCCAGGATTTCCTTCTCAAGGAGATACGCCCCACATTGCTTTAAAGAAGCAGGGTGCGGCTCTCCGCAATTAACACACTTGGCCACACACGATTTGAACTTATTGTGTGCGGCCTTGGAGCAACTCACACAGACATCGGATAGCCCCGACTTTGCACGTCTACAGGAGTGATTTGTATGGCTGAAGCGGTGGCAGTAGTAGCACCTCCGCGGTAGTGACACGAATGCCTTAACGCAGTATCGATACCAACCGCCACTCACCGACTCAGCGATCTTATCACAGTCGGACGTGGCGAAGAGTGTAGGGGTGGGTCTCGAGGCCCCTCCCTGTTTTCTCATCACAAGTTCAAACTTGGTCGCTTCATGGTCGACCAGTTCTAAAGTGATGTCATCTAAGAAGTAGTCCACGAGTTCTCTCGCATAAACCACTCTTTTAAGGAAGTTCATGGTAGAGTGCGGCGTCGCACTCACCGGCGTGCTATCAAGGCGGCATTAATCATTGCCGCCTCGGAAGGATTCGACGCATTCGCCACAAGGCTCCCGTCCAAAACCCGGGTCACCTTTTGCTCTGTACCAATCACGCTATCTAGAGCTCTCCTCTGATGGATCATGTTGCCCTTAGCAAACATGCCGCCAAGAATGGAGCGAATAACAGGGGAACGTTTGAAGTCAGTGGGCTCGAAAACCCCTGGTAATCTCTGAATGAGGGGCCCAAACGTAATCAAGGCTCCGCTCTACGCACTTTTAGTCTTTGTCAGGAACTTCCCGCCCGGGTAGGCACCGGGGCCTCAAGTGCCGTTCTTGGTTTGGTCGCATAGCGAAATAGCAGCGGCCTCGTCCGTCCCCATGGCTCTCGAGGAGGGAGAGGAGCCCCGAATCGGTTGTCTTTTTTTTCCTATGTCTTTTCTTCTTAGGAGAGGAGGCGTGGGATGAACCCACTTCTCTCCTCTGCCAGCAGGAGCCCCTCGGGCAGATGGGCCGGCTTCAGCAAGATCTTTCTTTGAAATGGAGGAGGTCTTGTCTGTCACAGGGGCACCAGCCGTAGGAGGAGACCCCTCCTCTCCTTCTAAGGCCTCATGCGCCGTCTTTCCTGAGGAGAAGCCTTCACAGGGGCGGACTCGGGATCAGTGCTTGGCACTGAGCCCGTGTTCGACCCCATGAAAGATTCTACTGTCTAAGGTTTGGTTACCTCAGGGACTATGTCTATCTCAGGGGAGGGGGGGGGTCCATGTGCTCCCCTCCAAGACATCACGGGTCCTTTTCGATGTAACTTTCTTCCTATGTTGGGCCAGCGAACTGGCATCCTTCGTGGAAGAGAGGGGGGCACGTAGAGTGCCCCCTCTAGGCTCGATATGCGCGCCCGGATGACATTAGAGGGCACGGTCTGACGTTCCCTGTCATCCCTCACCCTCCTAAGGGGTTGGCCCTATCGAGCCGCTCCCACCGGGAGCGGTCAATTATGGGCCGCTGGCGTGGTTTTTTGACAGTCCCCTGAGAAAGTAAAGATGAGACTGCCACTAGAAAGAGGGAGTCGTCCAAAGACGACTCCAGAAAAGGGGGTGAGGGTGAGTTCCCCACACCCGTTAGCATAGGAGAGGAGTAAGCCTTCCCCAATGTGAAAAAGCAAAAGGGGGGAGACCTCCATTTTTTTCCGTAGAGCTGCCCGAAGGCAGCTCCGTCGCTGGTAAAGGGGAAGATTTTATTTGTTTTCTTCTCATTCATGGGCATGGTGACCCTATTTTCACGCGACGCAAATGCTAACCACCACACGCAGTAGCCCGCTCTGCGAGGTGTGAATACGGGGCCGGTACAACCAGTTGCTTCTATTTCAGGCTACTCCTTCCGCCTAGTGGCCTGGCAGCCAATTGGCATGGCGGATCCACCTTAGACTCAGCGTAAAATAGATAGACATTGAATTGAGAAAGAAAGGGAATGTGAGGAAGGTGTGGGTGGGGATGAAGCAGGTTGTTAAAAACCCACCACCCCAAACCGGACTTCAGAGGTGAGGGAACCTCGCCCCCCTCCGATCAGGCAGAGTTGAGTGAGAGAGAGGTAGCTGGTGGGTGTCTACCCAGCGAAATTAGAGGCCGATCAGAGAAAGATGTCGGAGAGGTTGTATGGAAAGTGGGGTAAGAGAACAGGGTGTCAGAAAGAAGGACTCCGGTCATCACGGAGGCCAGGAAAGCAAATCGCCGTGCCCCTTACGGGGCCTTGACTGTATATAAAAATGCCGAAAACACACTGTTATGCACAAAAGCCAAAAATGAAACTAGAGAAAAAGAAACGTCATATGAAAAAAACCCCGCCACTTCTTCCTAAAGTTTCCCTGAATTACAACTATTGAACAAATAAATATACTTCTGTTGCTAGCTTAGCACCCAAGGAATGTTAACAGCCAACGGCGAAATTATTTAATTGAAATGCACTCCTCCTTAGTTTCAAAATAGCCACCTGCATTGGTGTAATAAATTCGAGATGGGAACACAAGTAAAAAACAACAACAACAAATAGGTTAAATAAACAATTTCCAAATCAAACTAATTTGAAAGTATACAATTCATTAACGTTTTTCATTAAAATCTAATTATTGTTAATTTATGAATATTGTGTTTGCTTCCTAAGATAAAAATAAACTGATGAAATTCTTAAAAACACCCAATGAGAAATAATCGAATAAAATAAGTATGAATAACTCTGTTGGGGCATTTAAGGGTACAGAGGATTTCAAGTTTGAATGACGATTCATCTTAAAATATTTGAAGACTTGCGACCAATACCAAGAATTTTATACCTCGACTTCACGATTCTTGGTAAAGGGTAGCAAAGAGTATCATGCCGTCATGATTAGGGAAGGCAATGAATCCCAACCCTTAACCCTTGCGAGATCCACCTGAGTGAAAGTTTAGCTTAACTCGCCAAAAGAGGAGAGTACTTCGTGTACAACTCTTCTGGTCCTGACCCATGTTTTGGAATGAAGGCATGTTTTGGGGGGGTAGGGGGCTAATAGGCGCTGAGAGTATCAAAAGGTTACTCCTTGCTGACTACTCAGTAATTTTATACACTACAGAACAATCTATATCTATTTTATACAAACGGGCAATGATTTAAAAAAAATAGCTAAAGTTTGCGAACGGTTTGGGGATAATCCAATAGGACAAGAGAGATTTTGGCTTTGAAAAAGCAGTTTTCGCTCTACATTGAGGGTTCCATTGGCGTAGTAATATGGCTACATATGAAGGATCTTTACACGCTTTCTATGTGGCTTCCAACAAAATATGGGGTCAGAGTAATGCCGCCCATCTCTACACTAAATGACAAATAGCAAAATTCAAGTCTAGTCAGAGTAATCGCGCCTGCGCTCTCCCCTCCCTCTTACCTCGACACAACGTTTTTTTTAATATTCTAAGTTAATGTCCTTGTCATTAACAAATTCTCTAAATGTCTAAAAGATTATCTACAGAATAATGTACATAATAAGGTAAACCTTTGAATTCTATGACATTCTCGAGGCAATAAACAGATAGAGCGTCGCATTTATATATATATATATATATATATATATATATATATATATATATATATATATATATATATATATATATATATAATACCGAGCAAAATAAGAATAAGAGAAGAATATTCCTTATTAAAATATTTTCAAAAATTGGATGAGTAGGTGAATGAAATTTATAGACTGAATCGTATACTCAAGAAATTATACTAAATAAACTAACAAAATAAAATATTGACATGTGCAAAATTAGAGATCGATCATTCGCAGAATTGCTTAGCAAGCAAATACATTAGAAACAAAGCAAGATTTAACAACGATGAAACTTAATATGAGGGGTTAAAGCCTTTGTGGTCGTCGCTGCAACGACGATAACAGGTACTCACCGGTTTCTTGCAAAATTCTGGTCTTATTTTGTTTCATTCTTGCTCAATTTTCGCTCATAAATCCGTCGCAGTTGAATCCTGCTGGTCTAGAACTTTGTCTCCAATAATCTTCCTGAGGTTCTCAATTGGGTTTAGATTAGTGTTTGGGATTAACCGGTTAATATGACCTTTAACCGGTAATTAACCGATTAATCGGATACTTATTGTACTGAAACTGAAAATGCGACAGAATAATAAAAAAAAATATATGAACATTCATATATTTCAGTAATTATACTTTGCAAAATTAATAAAATAATTAGCAATGAATGAAACATTAGTTTATTTATTTTTAACAATTATTTTTGTAAATATTCTCTCATAAAACATAATGAGTCTAGTGTTGCTTCAGACAAACTAGATCTGAATTTTGTTCAGGCTCTTTCGGCCTGAACGCTGGTTGCTTGCATTGACAACAAAGAATTATATAGTTTTCTTAATTTTGTAGGTTCTAGTTGAGGAGCTTCAAAACATTTAAGTTCATTTATCATGCTGGAATTATCTACTTTTGTTGAGTTAAGAATTTCTAGAGAGATATTGTATTCGCTTAAAACATCGTCTCTTTCATTGTTAGTCACTCTATCCCCACTTTTCTGTGATTCATGCAACAATTCTTCCCATTCTTGAGGTTCGTTGTATAATCTCCCGTATAGACGTTAACAAAAGTTTCTTACGAGGGGCGGTCAATAAGTTTTGCAATTCAGATATAAGAAAACGAGATATGAGGAAAAGTGTTTTAATATTTTTCAATATAACTACCCTGGACTTCAATGCACTTGCGCCACTTGTCCCTGAGGCTTCGAATTCCCGACAACCAGAAATCTCCCGACTGCTGTTCAATCCACTCCTCGACGGCGAGATGGACATCTTCATCGTCCCCAAATCGGGCCAGATCTGGACTGTAGGGGGGGGGGGGGGAGATGGTTGAGCTCCTTGTATCCGCACTCGCGCAGGGAAGCTTGTGCAACTCTGGCCTTGTGGACTTTGACGACGTTGAAGTCGATCATGGGGCGTAAGGATTTTAGGGACCCAACGGGCACAGACCTTGGTCATGGCCAAATTATCGTGGATGATGTTGATAACACTTCCATGTGATATTCCAAGTTGTCGCTCGATTTATTCGACCTTCACCCGTCGATTTTCGAGGATCATCCTCTTCACACGGGCCACATTATCCTCGTTGGTCACGTCTGACGGGCGTCCAGGGACTCACGACCATGGCGGAACTCCCTATTCCAGCGAGCAATGGTTGCATAGGAAGGGGCGGTGTCGGTGTACACTGCAACCATGCGTTCATGGATTTCTTTTGCATTCTTTCCTTCTTTTGCCAAAAATCTGATCACTGTGCGGTGCTCAACCTTCTCTATTGTTGAAAAATTTGTGACTGACGATCTGCGATCAGCTTCTGCTTCTTAAATAGACGAAGCAAGAGCGTGCGGCTGCAGGTCCTGACTTGACATAACCTGTCCTAACACCTCCACAAACAGCCCTCCCCCTTCCTCTGTTTTGCCCTACCAATTCGCAAAACTTATTGACCACCCCTCGTATGTTTGCATTCGAAACGAAGTTAACAAATTTTGTCTCACGTAACAGATATAATAATGCAAGTATGACAGCATCGTTTTGACATCTACTAACAATTCTTTCAGAAAGGCGTTGATGTAATTGGGTAGCGATAACATTTTTCATACTCTCCAGCTTTGACAATGGAAACTGAATCGATATTACTGCTTTAACCAAATTTGAGTTTTCGGAGCACAGATTCTTCAAAACTATTTGCACAGGTTTGAGTGCATCGGTAATATTTTGCAGAGTACGGCATTCAGTTATTATTTCCCTGGAGCCAACTACTCTGAGAGCTTTAGGAATACATTTTTTTAATTTAAGAAACCTTTCGAACATGGTAAGAAGACTATTCCAGAGTGTTTTGCAATCTAATAAAAGTTTTAATTCTGTTCCATGTTCACCTTTTACAAAGTTTTGCAAAGTCTCATTTTTTAAGGGTGATTTACGGAATAGTTTGCATATCTTTCTCGTTTTATCAATAATATATCTATAATTTTAATTAACTTGTACAAAGCAAAAATCTTCATCATTTGTATTGTTGTTAAGGAAATTTAATATATTTTCAGATAAATCACGGTCTTCGCATTATCATTTTAAACATCTTCATTCATAATTTTACTTTACTTTCAGTAGAGTACATAACCAACAGCTAAATGAATCGTGTGAGCAATGCACTGCCAATGAAATGGTTCAATTTCATTTCCAAGTTTCACCATTACAGAAGCTCCATCTGTTGTATAACCAAATATGTGATGGTTCAGATCTAATCCAAATTTCTCTATTTTATTTATAAACTAATTCGATAAGTTTTGAACTGTTTATTGATCCATTCAATTTCACAAGACCTAGCGACCAGTGTTTGTTTTCGTCGTGAACATTGATATTAAGAAATAGTCTGTTTTGAAGTGATGTATATTCCTCTAAGGTTAAGGAATATCTCGCTCCTATTTTGACTTGATGCATGAAATAAGAATGCAAATCGCGTTTCTTTTCAGCAGCGTAGCTAAGCATCCTATTTCTAACACAAGAGGCATCAGTAGGAGGAGTTTTCTATACCTCAAGTTTTTAAAACTCTCATGAATAAAAATACTATTTGGAATTGTGTTAAAGCTAATGCCATCTAGACTAGCTAACTTTGCAACTATTCTTCAATTCTTCTTTCCATAGTTTTCTTGTTTTCTTCATTCAACTCGGGAACTATTTCACTATGAACAGTTCTCAAATGATATGCGAGAGATGACGTGGAACCGCCGGCAATTTATAAAACTTTTGCACATATTGTACATTTCGCTTCATCTTTCTCTTGTTTATCAAAGCTACGCCAAACATTTGACTTTCTCATCGGCATAATTTGGGGAGGGTATCACCGCTCAAACAAACAAATAATGTACGTAAGTAATAGTTAACACCCTGTTCGGGGTTAACAATAGAATTGCAAATAAATAAATTTAAATAACTGAATAAATATACTGTTTCATTAAATCATTTATAGGTTAAATATGATATATCCTAGTTTGGTTTAAACTAACAATAATCTGCTTTTATCAGCTAATGGTAATCAGCTTGATGCACAATATTCGGTAAATCAACAGTTAACCGGTTATTAACCGCTTTTTGTTAACCGGTTTTAATCGATTATTAACCGAATAAATTTAACCGGTTACTAGCCCTGTTCAGATTCGTGTTCTGAGCAGACAACTTCGATATCGTCTAGTTCAAAATAGTATTTTACTCGGTTTGCAGGATGGCATGGCGTGTTGTACTGCTATACTGAAAGTATAGCATGTTGTTGTACGAGGTATAGGTACACATTTGCATTTACCATTCCAATTATTAGCACTAACGGACCAATTCCTTCAGACGAAAACATCTTCCATACCATGGCGCTCCCTCCTCCATGCTTGGCAGACTTTATAACACATTTTGGGCTGTCACCCGCAGCGCCTCTAACAAAGCGTCTACATGTCCAGGAACCCAGCAGAAGATAATCTCGAAATACGCCCGGCTTGCCAAAACCGTGGCTTCACGGATATCGCGAACCAGGGGATGCGGAGATTCCAATGCTCCGAGAGCGCTCAGGGCGCTTTGTGAGTCGCTATAGATCACAATCCGGTCTCCGAACCTGGCACGTCACGTAATCTCCCGTACCAAGTGGTGTATTGCCACCAGCTCGCCGTGAAGACAGACGCAGCGCCTGGCAGAGCCCCGATGACTTCAAACAAAGGGGATAAGGTGTGAAAGCCGACGCCCTCTTCGGACTTGGAGCCATCCATATACACTGGTACGGTTCCAGCGTAATACTCCTGGTGACAAATAACCAAATGTAGTACCCTCCAGGGTTGCGTCCTGGGCAGAACCAGGAGCGCCACCGGCCCGAGAGCTATACCTAGTTCTTGAAGGAGTTTCCTAGTGTTTGGGTTTAGGGTATGACTATCGTCTCTCGGCTGCATAGGCACCGTCGAAATCAACTGCGGATGCAGTGAGAGCTTTTGGCAACTGGGGGAGGCGCCGGGCTCGCGCGTACAGGCAAATAATGTACCATACACGACGTAGAGCGAGTGGCATCTCCCCACCATCGACAAGTAGGCTCTCAATGGGGAAAGTGCGGAAGGCACCGGTTGCCAGGCGAAGGCCGGTGTGGTGGATCGAATCCACCTTCTGCAATAAACGCTCAGCTGTGGATGCATAAAACTCGCATCCGTAGTCGAGCTTTGAACGAACAAAGGATCGCTAAAAAAGTAAGGCAGTAGTTCTATCAGCGCCCCAAGCGCTGAACGTCATGGAACAGAGAATGTCCATGGCGCAGGTATAAGAGACCCTAAGGCTGCGAATATGAGCCTCCCAGGTAAGGCGTCAGTCAAATACAAGACCAAATAAACGGCGCGATTCAACCACTTCCAGGCGTACCCCATTGAGAAACAAGTTTGGGTCTGGGTGGAGCCATGGATGGCGGCAGAAGTGCACCACCTCAGTCTTGGCTAAGGAAAACGGAAACTTGTGCGCTTCAGCATAGAGAGAGACGCGGTTCAATGCTTGTTGAAGTTGACGCTCCAGAGTTGGCATCTGGACCGCGCCAAAAGAGATCGAAAGGTCGTCCATGTAAAGCGTAGCGAGAACATCTTCTGGCAGCACCGAGGTGATGCCGTTGATGCTCAGGGCAAAGAGTATGGCACTGAGGACACTTCCCTTTGGGACGCCCTCTTCCAGGTTTATTGGGCCGGAGAGGGCTGCCCCCACCCGTACGGGGAATCAACGATCTCGAAAAATTCAGATATAAACATTGGGAGGCGTCCCCTCACCCACATCGTGTGGAGAGTCTCCATGATACCGTATCGCCATGCGGTATCATAGGCCTTCTCTAGATCCAAAAACACCGTAGCGTAGTGCTGTCTAAGAAGGAAGGCTTCGCAGACGGCATTTCCCATTCAGACAGAGCATCCGACGTGGAGTAGAACTTGCGTATTTCGCACTGTGCAGAAGACAGATGGCCTCCGCTGACCAGAAAAAAACGCTAATCTAACATTTACCAATTTCTCCATCAACTTGCACACGCAAGAGGTTAGAGAGATTGGGCATAAACCGGCCGGAGTAGAGTGGTCTCTCCCAGGTTTGCAAAAGGCGAGCACAGTAGCGATTCGCCAGGAATCTGGAAGGAGACCCTCCACCCAGCTCCTGTTGAACAAATCTAAAAAAAAGGCCATGCCTCACTCACCCAGGTGTCGAAGTATGGCGTACGGGACATCGTCCGGACCATAGGCGGTGTCCGCGCACAAAACAAGAGCGAAACGCAACTCACTCACATTAAACCTGCCGTTGAAGGGTTCTCCACCTCTGGAGGTAAAGTCCAGCCAGCGGCCTTCCGCGACATCACGACGTGCATTGAATGCTGGCGGAGCAGTATCCCAGCTAGAGAATGTGGAGAAAGCAGTCGTGAATGATTCCGCCACGGACGCGATGTCCGAGATTGCGGTCTCATTCTCCTGGAGAACGGGAAGGGGGTCCTGCGAGAACTTGCCCCGAATCCTTTTGACTCGCTTTCACACCTTTACCAGAGGGGTCTTTTCCGTTAAGTGAAGACACGTATGCCCGCCAAGAGGAGCGGCTGGCGTGCTTCGAAATATACCGGAACCTAGCCCTAGCCCGACGAAATTCAGGGACAGTGAAATCGTTCGGGCGGCGCTTAGAGCGAATGTAGGCATAACGCTTCTATTTGATGGCCGTCTCACACTCGGCCGACCACCACGGGAGTGGTCGGCGTGCAAAACGGCCAGACGTTCTTGAAATAGTAGTCAGGTCCGTGGCGATGAGGGTGCCGGAGAAGAACTCAACGGCCTCATCTACCGACCTAAACTCCTCGACTGAGATAGAGAATTCAGTCATTTCCTGAAATACAGGCCACCGCGCCCGCGTTAAGCACCACCAAGGTGGGCTCTCAGGCGGCAGTTGCCCTGAAAATGATATTTGAATGGGAAAGTGATCGCTACCATGGAGGTCATCGACTACCTCCCAATCAAAATTAGGCTATGCATCCGAAGAGCACAAAGATAGATCAAGGCAAGAAAATGAAGCGGTTCTCGGGCAGTGATGCGTAAACTCATCCGCATTTAGGACACCTATCTCAAGCTCTTCGATCAGATCGGCAAGGACTTGTCCCCTGAAATTTATTGAGTAGTCTTCACAGAGAGGATATCTACCGTTCAAATCTCCTATTAAGAGAAAGGGCCTCGGCAACCGTGCCACGACGCGGCGCAAGTCTTCCGCGTCGAAGTCAGGTGACGGTGAAATGTACGCAGAAATGATAGTATACCTCCTATCCAGGTGCAGCTGAAAAGCCACTGCCTGAAAGGAGGTATCTAAAGAGAAAGGAAGAACGGAGACATCATGCTGGGTGTAAACCGCGCATCCCCCAGCCCGTCCATCCCGTGGTGGTGGGGTCACAAAACCCTTTTCCTCCGGGAGGGCGGTCAGGGGGCACACGCCTAGCATAGTCTCCTGCAGAAAAATAGCTAACGGGGAACGGGACAGGACGAGCCTCCGCAGCTCCTCCCAGCTGACCCGGAGTCCACGGCGATTCCATTAACGGAATATGTCCTCCAGGCCTAGCTCGGTGAAGACGCGAGAGCCCTCTTCGAACAGAAGACCCTCACGGGAAATGCCGTACGCTTCCCGGAGGCAGAAACCCAGGCGCTATTGGCCGGGCAATGCGCTGAAGACGCTGTCGCCTTCGAGGACTGATTTGGGGAGGTTGGGCTCGCCATGCGAGTCTTTTTCTCCTTCCGCCTTGAAACCTTAGACAGGCGTTGCGGCTTCGAGGCGGGGGGCCCTCTTTTCGAGGATCCACCGTCTCCGAGCCACTCAGCCCACCACTAGGCGTGGGCGAAGGAGCCGTAGCTCCTTTGTTGCTGTCCTCGTTTCGGGGGACAGCTTTAGGAACCCCGGAAGATGGCCTGGCGACCAACTTCAGGGGTGTTGCCTCCTGTGAATCTAACGACTCGGTGGAGGCGCGTGACCGTTTCGCCTTACGGGAATCGTTCACGGTGGGGGGGAGGGGGGGGGAGGCTGGTTTTAGCCGGGGTTGGGTGTGAACCCTTTGTGCTGCCAGCTTTACCAGGAGAGCGCCCGGATTGAGTAGAACCCGCAGAAGGGCTCTGAATGGGGGCGGAAACAACTGTGCTCGTTGGCCTGTATAGGCCAGGAGCAAAGGGTGTCTTTCTAACTATTGCGGCATAAGACGTCCCAGGCAGAGCCGGGCGCGCCAGGTCCAAGTACTCAGCCTAGCGGAATGAGAGTTGATCCTGGGTCTGAACGGCCAGGATTTCTTTCTCAAGGAGATATACACCACATTGCTTTAAAAAAACAGGGTGCGGCTCTCTTCAATTGACACACTTGGCCACATATGATTTGGAATTATCGTGTGCAGCCTTGGAGCAATTTACACATACTTCGGGTGACCCCGACTTTGCACGTCTACATGAGCGATTGGTATTGCCGAAGCAGTGACAGTAATTCCACCTCCGCGGCAGTGGCACGAATGCCTTCACGCGGTAGCGCTACCAACCGGCACACACCGACTCAAGGAGCTTGACACAGTAAAACGTGACGAAGAGTGTAGGGGTGGGTCTCGAGGCCTCTCCCTGTTTTCTCATCACACGTTCGACCTTGCCCGCTCCAGGGTCGGCCAGCTCTAAGGTCATATCATCTATGGAGTAGTCAACGAGTTCCCTTGCATAAACTACTCCTTTCACAAAGTTCATGGTAGAGTGCGGCGTCACACTCACCGGGGTGCCATGAAGTGTCCGAAGAGCATTTATCTTGGCCTCCTCGGAGGGATTTGCCGCATTCGCCAGAAGGCTCCCGTCTGAGAAACGGGTCACCTTCAGCTCTCTACCAATTGCACTAGCTACCCTCTCTTCTGATGGATCATGTTGCCCTTGGCCAACATACTGCCATTAGTGGAGCGAATGATGAGGAAGCGTTTAAAGCCAGCGGGCTCGAAAACGCCAGGTAACCTCTGAATTAGGGGCCATGATGTTATCGAGGCTCTGCCTTGCGCACTTTTGGTCCTTGCATAGTCGTCAGGGGCGTCACACGCGGGGGGGGGGGGTAGAGGGGCCGGATGTGCCGATCTTGGCTTGGTCGCTTACCGAAATGGCAGCAGACCCATCCGTCCCTGCAGCCCCCGCGGGTAGAGAGGTACCCCGAGTCTGTTTAGTCTTTTTTTTTCTTTTTAGGAGAGGAGGGCGGGAAATAAACCAGCTCCTCCCCTCCGCCGGCAGAAGCCCCTTAGCCAGGTCCTTCTCCCAGATGGAGAAGGTCCTGGCAGTCGCAGGGGCACCGGTCGGAGCAGATCCCTTCCCTTCTTGTACTGCCTTGGAAACCCAGGCCGTTCGAGGAGGACTTTGCATAGGGGCGGATTCGTATTCGATGCTTGGCGCCGAGCCCGGATTCGCTCCCATGGAAGGCCCTACCGTCTGAGGTTGAGTTGCCTCAAGGACCATGTCTATCTTAGGGGGGCTTCTAGTTGGCCTTCCCCCTCCAGGACAACCCCGGTAAGGTTCAGTATTCTTGCCAGCAAGTCTTTCGAGGGAAGCGACCGAAGGGGCCTGGCGTCCCTCTCCCTTCTAAGGGGGTTTTCCCTACCGAGCCGCTTCAGTGGGGAGTGGTCGGCTATGGGCTGCCTGCTCGCTTTCGTGGCAGTCCCCTTCGAAAGAAAAGGGAGGACTGCGACTGGGAACAAAGAGGTGCCCGAAAGCACCTCCAGAGAAGGAGGTGAGGGGGAGTCCCCTACACCCGTAGGCAAAGGAGAGGAGTAAGTCTCCCTCAGCATGGCGGCTCCACCTTGGACACGGCGTAAAAAGAAATAGATGGTGAAGTGAGAAGGAAAGGGGATGTGAGGAAGATATGGGTGGGGATGAAGCAGGTTGTTAAAAACCCACCACCCCAGACCGGAGCTCAGGGGTTAGGGAACGTTGTTCCCTCCCCCCTCAGCCCCGATCTGGGACGGTTGGCTGAGAAGAAAAGGGGAGACTGCGGCTGGGAACAGAGAGGTGCCCGAAAGCACCTCCAGAGAAGGAGGTGAGGGGGAGTCCCCTACACCCGTAGGCGAAGGAGAGGAGTAAGTCTCCTCTCCGGTTAGAGAAATTTGGAGGGCCCCCTGCGCAAGCACAGGGAGAGGGACCTCCATTTTTTTCTGTAGAACTGCCCGAGGGCGGCTCCGTCGATGAACAAGGGGAAATTGAGGGAAGATTGTTGATTTTTTCATCATTGGGCATGGCGACCCTCTTTTTCTTACGGGATACAATAGACCATCGCCTCTTGCAGTAGCCCGCTCTGCAAGGGGTGCGTACAGGCCTGGCAGAGCCAGGTGCCGCCATTCAGGTCCACCCTTCCCGCGTGATGACCTGACAGTCCCTCGGCATGGCGGCTCCACCTTGGAGCTCAGGGGTTAGGGAACGTTGTCCCCTCCCCCCTCAGCCCCGATCTGGGACGGTTAGCTGAAAAGGTCAGCATCTACCCTGTGAAGTTAGAGGCTGACCAGAGGAAGTTGTGGGAGAGGTTGTATGAAAAGTGAGGAAACCGGGGGGGGGGGGAACACAAGTGTTTTGAAGGAAGGAGAAGAGGCTAAGCTGGGGTTGGCTCTGTTTAACAAGTTCTACCTGTTCGGTCCTGTCAAAATTCACTTATTTATTTCCGGAAATCGGTTAAAGCCTAGTGCTATTTAATAGCCACGAAAAACAGCTGTCAAGGAAGATCGCACGATGCCACGGAAATCATTTAAGGACTGATTTGAGACAGCAGCCGGTATTTCACGCAAAGTTGCCGAGAATATGAACATGGACGTATCTCGCCAGACTCTGTCACCTCGCTTAAAATAGGTGGAACATATAGCACACTCCCCTGCTAAGAAACCGCTCATAAAAATAATAAAGCTGCTAGGTTGGCCTTCCGTACTGAGCATGTGCCGCGGATGCTGAAAAGTGGAAAAGTGATTTTCACGACGAAGTCAAAGTTAATTTGTTCCGATTGGATGGAAAGCACCATGTAAGGCCTCGCACAGGTAAAATAATAGATCCCAAATGCACGAAAATGAGCGATAATCTTGGAGGAGCCAACGCTATGGTGTGGGCAATATTTTCAACCGCTAGGGTAGATCTGCTAGTCTGTTTACGAGGCAAAGCTAACGTTTCGCTATACAAAAATCTGCTTCAGGAACATCTGATGCGTGATCAAGTCATTCAGAACAAGGGCCAGAATACTTCTGATTAGTATATGGTTGAATTGTATATGAGATAATGATTTTGTTTTGTGGTTATATCTTCATTTATACCTATCGCTCTTTAGTTTTGGACGTATCCTTTCTTCAAATACCCATTACTTCCCTTTTAACTTTTTTTTATCTATTGTTCAATTAAATGAAACTTGGAGACCATCGGAGGCAAATTCCAATTATTGTGTGAATTAAAAAAAGTATTTTCAAGAAAAGGATATTTTGATACTTTCTTCTCCAGTCCTGGAAATTTAACAAACATTTCCCTCAAATGTAGATTTTTCTATTTTGTTCTCTAGTTTGAGACGGTAGTATACATATAGGTACTCAATTATTGTATTCTCTGTGGAGAATACCCCTTATGGGGGTACTCATATCTACACACAAATGATGCGGAACCCCGAAGGGTTCTATGATCGATGATTGCTGCCAAAACACAATACTTCCTGCTTAAATGAAGACAGGCTGCTTGCTGGTGACTTCGGGCTCACCAGCGGTTGTCATTCAGATCTTTATGTGCAATTCAGTATCTGGTAGTGTGATCTCATCAACGATGCGAAGGACGCATCGCGTTACTTAACATATCACCACGGGTGGGCAGCTAATTATTTTGTTTTTCCGCAATTCCTTTAACTTTGTTGGGGATTCCGCCAATCCTCAATTTTTTGTTAGTCCGCAATTCGCAATTCTCTAACTTTGGTGGGAATTCCGCAAATCGCTAATCTTCAAATTTTTGTTAGTGCACTATTAGCGGATTAGCGATAGGCGGATTTTAATTGCCGAATGCTCACCCCTGTATATCACTGTATTATTTAACTGACCACGAGGTATAATTGCTGCCCAACTTCCACAATGATCGCAGATTCTCCTAAAGGATAAAGCAACGCGTTATCAAAGCGCTGATAAAACGTATGGTTAATCTACAGTCACAAGATTAATTTACAGTTATGGCTAAAAGTTGTGACCAAAGCAAATTTTCTTGTTCATAACTTTAGTTCTTCAGATTATTTAACTTATATTATTTACATTTCTTTTAAGGATAAGGAGTTTTAGCACAGATCTGAAATCATTTAAGACGCCTTTATTTCTCAGTGCGGGTTTATTGATTAACGTGGATTCCGAACCATGGCTAACCTCATTCAGCAACTAACCACATCCTATGTGGCTTAACTTCCCTAGAATCGGAAGCAGTATTTCCAATCGGCTAACCCGTAGCCCATGTTATTCACATCTTCCTGGGGCATCTTGCAGGAGAATACAAACTATATGTCTCAGAGGATTTGACTCCCTTCCGCATCCGAAGAGATAAAACTGAATTATTTCTGGGATTCGTTCGGGCTTGATATCGACTTGAGAGGGAAATCCTGAGGGGTGGTTCTCCATTCTAGGCTTACTAACGGTCGTGGGTTGATTTTTTTGAGGGGCACCCATAGGATTCTGAATCGGATCAAGAATCTATGGAGTTTCTAAACTATGGTGAACCCAAATATATATATATATATATATATATATATATATATATATATATATATATATATATATATATAATATATAATATATGCGGTGGTGGTGCCCGAACCACTTGGTTAATTATGGCCGATGACACCTGGCAATAATGCTTATGGATCATTTGTAGGCGGGGTTTTTTCCCCTTTCTCTCTTTTTTTTGTTATTAATATAGCCTAAAAATAGGCTGAAATTAATTTCGGTGGCTTGTGCCCTCGACAGGAGTCGCCAGGTGGGATTTCCATATAAAGGGAAAAATCACCAAAGGTTCATTAAGTCGATTTGATTGCTCCTTCTCAATCTCCCTTTCTCCCAGCCATTGAGGATTTTTTTTAAATAAAATGCATTTTTACTTTAAATAAATGCATTTTTATTTTAAAAATAAAGTGAAAACCAACGAGGGCATCTGAAACATAATTTTACTAAAGAAATTTTTTAAAAAGACTAGGTTTAGATGGTGTAAATGTATAATCCAACGAGGAGATTCCCCTGCGGAGAAATGATGAGATAGAGGGGGGGGGGGGATAAACAGAAAGGGACTAGTGAGAATGTTTGGACCTCGATGGTCATTAATATGCTTATGGTACAAATTGCTACAAAGAACACAGACTCAAAAGTACAATTTGAACCCCCTTGCAGGAACAAATTGGATTAAGTTCGTACCTGGTTTTATTCCACTATTCTTTTTTACTATTTTTTTAGTAGGTTTATTATCATCATTTTACCACCCATTGCAAGCCTGGATTAATATTTTTATGCACTCCACACCCCCCCCCCCCCCCACTTCCTCCATTGTTACAACTGAAGTTTGGCTGATGCCAAGCTGTTATTTCTAAAGATTCATCACCTTATACTATATCAGAGGTAATTCGTGCATCGAGATGAACACGATCATTCCAATTTAGGCAGGTGAAGTCTGAACTCAAAAGCTTTTTCTCCTACAATCTCATCTCACTCATCAAAATCGTCCAAATCTCCACCTTTGTTGTCTGCATTTCCGCTCTCTTCTTAAGCGGTAGTAATTGGTACCTACATCCATTCGGGCCAATCGGGTAATTATGGAATAACTGTTAACCTTTTAAATCAACTTGGTAAGTCAGTTAATCTCTTCTCAAACCCCTTATTAAACAAAGTTGATTTTTTTCTTAATAATTAAAATACCATGTTTTCTATTCAGTTGTATTAATTAAACCACAAATTCATCTCCGGTCTACTCTAGAAGTAAGCTTTATTGTAGTGAATGAATATTAAAATTGAGTCGATTTTCCTTTCAGTAAATGTCGTATTATGACCCAATGACAGAAATATGTCGAGATTTGAAACATTATGTTTGCAATTTACGTATTTTCCTTTAGGAGGACGAAAGGAGATTGGTCACATTATTCTGTCATTCGAGAGAAAAAAAAACCCTCTCCTCAATTCGAACAGAGAAATGGTTATAGCGAGGCGTGTGGCCAAATAACAGTGAAAACTAGACTTTCTAATCCAAATCAATAAGGCCGAATTTGGTCTGTCACACTAATTATCAAACTTCATCAAAATCATTCATATTATAATGAGACAGCAAATAAAGGGCGAATATAAAAGGCATCTTAATGAACAGTAATATGGAAGCATTTTTGCAGTGGAAATGATAGGTAGGGAATGATTTTACTTCGCTACGAGCTAAAAATAATTCGAGGGCTTTTTTATAAGTAGTATATGACGTATACAACTTGGAAACCAATCTACTTTTTTTTCTCGTGTGGTTTAACGGGTTTAACGGGTTAAACGTCAGCAAACTTCTTGGTTTCTGTTGTATTCCCTCAGCTCTGATTTGCATCTACCCGCTGTTTTGTTACAATACCCTTTCATCTCTGTACTCCGGCCTTATTGCAGTGAGAAAACAACAACAGGTGGGCTGATGACTGCCGTAAACAAATCGATAAACATTCCAATGGGTTCGCTGTACATTTTAAGTGTTTTCATATTATGCTACGCTGTCGGAGAAGGGAAAATAATTATTTACAAAATAAAAGCTTGTAAAAGAGGCGTAAAAATCTATTGTAAATTAGTCGTTGGGTTGTGGATGATTTTAAAATGGATTACAAATCTTCATCGTCTAGTTGACCGCCTTTCTATTTTCCATTTGACTTGGGGAATTTTGTCTCGTCCAAATCTTTCTTACATCATTTGCAATTTTTAGGGAAGTTAAGCGACGTCAGGTGTGATTAGTCCCCGAATGAAGCTCCCATTCGGGCTGACTTTGCAACAGCTGACATACGCTATAACGACCCATGGGTAGGACGCCACGTTAAACTCCCCTCCCCCCCCCTTGAGGAATAAAGCCATAAAAAAGCAATTACTGAAAACAATCACTTTGATGCTAATTTCCGGAACGCGAAACTCCCGCCTTCAATCAAAGTCTTTTACTTCTGACTTTCTCCACTTCCACCCGACTCTTGCACGGCCCTGCCGCACTTTTGACCCTCACCTCAAATTCTTACATTTATCCCCCCTTCCCCTCCGCACCTGCAATGGGATATCAGATGTAGTATGAGATGCGTCTGATAGTTTGAGGATTATGGACCTTGCCGCAGTTTGCCCTACAGGCATCAATGCCTACAGGAAGCTCTGCGTCTTATATCTTCCACACAAGTTCTCTTCCTCAAGCTTCAACGTTTTCTTTACAGAACTCTCTATACTCACTTTCTGACGTCCTCGTTGGTATTTCGCTTTAAATTCAAGGCAAATAAATGTACCCTCCCTATCCCAACACGAGTTTTGCACCCTATACTCCCACCTTCACTCCAAGATTTGCACTTACTAATTTTCCTCTTAGGGACATGAACAACCTCTGCACTAAACGGACATCTCTATGCGGGTTTATAGGGGAGCAATGGGTTCTGAAGGTGTCTCTCCTTTCTCCACCTAAGAACGAAACCTCACTTGGACTCAAGAGATCGATAAGCTTGAGTTGGGTCCGGCCTCCAAAATGACGATCAATGCGTGTAAAAAAAATAAAACCCACTTGGAGAACACCCATGAGCTAAGCCCATTTTGTAAGTTCTTACAGTATTCAATTGGCAATCAAACATCGCCGAGTTCGCCGCCAGGAAGGGTTTAAAGAGAGGCCCGTAAAGAAAACTGAGAAGGTAGGAAAGGGAGAAATTTTTGAGACAAATACAGAGAGCAAACAAAAGAAGGGGTAAAATACAAGAAATACATTATAAATAAGATAAAAACGGCAAGGACATCGCTTCTAGGAAGTTTCAAAAAAGTAGTTCGTAAAGAAATTGATGAAGTTAGGAAAAATGAAAATGTTTAGAACTTACATATCTCAAGGAAACAACTTTGAGCGGAGGGACCGGAAGGTCTATGGATCTCTCCTGAACCTACTTACGTTTGGAAACAAAATTAAAAGATACTGGAAAGTCGTCGTTTGCGCGGTCAATTAATCGATGTCTCCAAAATACAAAAGAGTTTTACTAATATAAAGTAACAGTTGATTTTAAGTTAGATAATCGAGCGGCAACGTGAAATAATGGATTCAAATTTGTTAACATAAGATTTAACACTGCGATAGTGCAGAATGTTTTCTCGCAGAGGTTACTCAAATATAGGAAAACTTAGCGTGACAAGTACTTGAAAGCTCCCCAGTCAAGAGGGATAGGAATAGAATAGATAAATATTGCTTCAACATTTAAATTTATTAAAAAAATTGAAATGTCTTTAACTGATACGGATTTCTACATTTCTTTTCACCTACTATGATCCTCTCCCCTCGCTTCCTCTTTTGGAATAGCCCCGAGTGAATCTTGGAGTTTTGCCTGACCCGTAGTTCTGTAACAAAAGTGGCTCCATTGCGGAGCTGTCCAAACTTTTCTTGAGGCAAACTTGCCAAGTCTCTTTCGTGAAGCTGCTTGAAGGGTACGCGATGACAATTGAATTCGGAGTAGCCTCATTTGCATGGCTTCACCTCATTAGCGCCTCTTCAGGAGCCACTTTTTCACATTTTCCAACTAAATGGCATTATGTTGCACTTCTTCGCTTAGCCGATGCGAAACAGCGCTTCCCATTACAGCAAGGTAAAGCCACATCGAGTGTGGTAAGTCGCCGAATGGTGCCTATTTAAGTCGACTTCAAAGCGGCTGTATGTAAATACCTGTGATTTGGATCCCACCTTAGACTGCAGGTCACCATTGAGAAATAAAAAGCATTTTAAATTGTTGGAAATCGTGGGTAAAACCTCTACCAAATCCCGGATACAGCGCGGCACCAAGCCTCGCTGAGGCCGCAGAATCGCTGGCGCTGAGCAAAGTCCCTCGTGGCCAATTTTCTTAAAGGTCTTTTACAATCATTAAAATCACCCCAATATCAAATTTGACATGCTATTCTCCCCTTGTGAAAAGGCTAGGGTTAATTCGCTCGAAAACATCAATACCAGCACCCACTAATAGCCATCTATAGGTTAAGAAAGGTGATAGAGGAAAAACTGAAAGAAAGAGAAGAGGAGACCAGAGATACAGAGGAATATACAGGGTCTAAATAGCCTGCGATGTTAATACTCTATTCTGAAATAAGCATACAGCGCACAACAGAATGATTAGAATTTAGGAGAGTGTGGGTACTTCAAGGTAGTCGCATGACCATCTGGTAACACCAAAATATCAACAGAGTGGACCCTTATGGGATCTCTACCCGGCCCAGTGAAACACCAGTCTATGAACTTTCCCTAATTCATTTAACTACTGTCCAGGAAAAATGTTCTCAATCTAGCTGGGAAATATACACGATTCACTTTCTGATGGAAAAATTAGTTTTGAAATGAAATAGATAGCGGGAAAATAAAGAGATATGAAAAAAGATCAATACATTTTGCCATGGTATTGAGGGCATCACTTCCCGTTTGTTTCTCAACATTTTTTTTTTAAATATTGAATTCCATGACTTTCGTTTATAAATAAATAATATATATATATATATATATATATATATATATATATATATATATATATATATATATATATATATATATATATATATACATGGGTAAAAATCACGAGAGATAACAAGTGAATAAGTATAAATATTTGGTTATACCACGTAGAGAAAAAGAAAGATTGATTGGAGTTAGTACTTTCGTTATCTTAACATTTTTAAACTCACAATGGCTTATAAAATAGAGAGACACCGTATTTATACAAAGCAATGTTTTCCCTATAAGGTCAGATTTTTTATGACCTCTGATAAGTTTGATTTGAAAAAGAAAGATAGGACTGGATCTAAAGAAAACAATCCGGAGCTAATATTTACATTTCTCTCCTTTGTGCTGGAAATTAGGAACGATTCAAAGCTATTTCTGCTAATAAAATCATTTATATGCATTATGGTATCTGCTTTTTAACAGTTAATCGCTGACCCATCTTAACCCTGTGGATGGCCAAAGCATTATTTATATATCCCTTAGATACTGCATTTTGATGTTGCTTAATTCTTACAGAGATATTTTTAGAAGTTTGACCTACCTATAATAAATTACAATCCAAACAAGGTATACTATATATTACATTATTATCGTGTCTTCGTGGTGTTTTATTAACATATTTTTTAAGTATCATTGTATTTAAAAATTACACTTATATTAAGTTGTTTCAACATTGGTACTGCATACAACAAATTATTATGGTACGGTAAAAGTAATATGCAATATAAAAGTTCTGTTTTCTCTAAATTGCGGTTATATTTTGGGAAAAACTGCATGTATACCATAATGCATATAAATGATTTTATTAGCAGAAATATCTTTGAATCGTTCCTAATTTCCAGCACAAAGGAGATAAATGTAAATATTAGGCCCGGTTTGTTTTCTTTAGATCCAGCCCTATCTTTCTTTTTCAAATCAAACTTATCAGAGGTCATAAAAAATCTGACCTTATAGGGAAAACATTGCTTTGTATAAATACGGTGTCTCTCTATTTTATAAGCCATTGTGAGTTTAAAAATGTTAAGATAACGAAAGTACTAACTCCAATCAATCTTTCTTTTTCTCTACGTGGTATAACCAAATATATATATATGTATATGTATATATATATATATATATATATATATATATATATATATATATATATATATAAATATATTATATTATATATATATATATATATATATATATATATATATATATATATATTTACATATATATATATATATATATATATATATATATATATATATATATATATATATATATATATATATAATATTATATATATATATATATATATATATATATATATATATATATATATATATATATATATATATATATATATATATATATAGGGTGAGCTAAGGTATTTGAATACATATGTTATTTTTACTATAGCAGCATATTATTTGATTTTATATTTTCTATATTTCAATATTATGAATGGCAGACCCTATGCTTATACAGGAAATGAAAAGGCACGCAGTTATCGTGTTAATAAAAGCTGAACATAGCAATTTACAAATAGCAGGATTTTTAAAAGTCTCTAGATCTTTCGTCTACAAAGTTTGAAAGTAGTTAGAGGCCTTATACATTTCAACAAGACTGCACCATCACACAAGGCTCAAACAACGCAGGAATGGATGGCGGAAAATTGTCATGATCACATAACCCCTAGTATTTGGCCTCCTAGCTCCCCAGATCTAAATCCATTGGACTACTATGTATTAAAAGTGAAATAGTTGTCTTTGACGGCTAGCTGCAATAGCTGAAAGAATTAGTATCGCAGCTGGCCGTCAAAGACAACTATTTTACTTTTAATAACGTCGTATATCATCAAATTGAAGGTGTTGAGATGGAAAGCCCACTAGGGCCAGTTTTTGCAAATATTTTCATGTGCAATTTTAAGGAGAGACTACTACATGATTGCCCTGCTCAATGCAGTCATCTAACTTATAAAAGATATGTTGATGATACCTTTGCTGTATTTCTTTTAATTTATGCTCTAAACAGTTTTTCAGGTTTATTAACAATTTACACCCTAATATTACTTTCACGCAAGAACACGAAATTAATAATACATAGTTTGCCATTTGTAGATATCAATGTATCCCGTACGCCATCTGGCATTCAAACTAGTGTCTTTAGAAGACCAACTTTCACAGGGCTGGGATTAAATTTCTTTAGTTTTTGTGATATAGTATACAAAATTGGTGCCATCAAAACGCTCCTCTTCAGATGTTTTAACCTGTCTTCTACTTATCTTAATATGCATTTGGAATTTATTTTTTTAAAAGATTATTATCCTTAGTCGAAATCTGTATAAGGAAATTTCTCTCCGGGCTATATAACCCCTCAACTTCTTTTAATGTTCCCAAGGAAATTAGGTTCTTCATGTTGCCAGACATCACCCCTTTAAATGACCTGCTCAGAAAACGTCTGTCTACCATTTTAAGGAAATTTTACTGTCAAATAAATTTTAAACTTATTTTCATTAACAGCAAAAATATTGGCAATTTTTTCAGAGTAAAAGATGGTATTCCCACGCGGTTGAGTTCGTGCATAGTATATAAATTTACTTGCACTAGCTGTAAGCAGAGAACCTATATATGAAGCATGGTGCGTTCTCTCCGGGCAAGATACTGTTCTCACATGGGCTTAAGCTTTAGAACCGGTAAAACATTGATCAATAAAGAGTATCCCCCCCATCAGAAAACATGCAATAGATTGTAAGACAGACGTATCCTTAAAGGATGTTTCTGTATAAAAATTTGCTAAATGTACATCCACTGTCCGCATTAAAGAATCTCTGTGTATTAAATACAACCAACCAAATTTAAATAATGACGCGTCATCCTTTCCGTTATTTATAACTTAAAAACCGACCAAACTGTATCCAATCTTAAATTTCCTGCCCGTTTTCACTTCTCATTGTTATTCGACCATGTAAGGTAATAATTCTCTTTTTTATTTAGTTTTGCTATATTGTATATTCTTTTCAACTCTAATTCCCCCCCATCCATTTTATTCCATTGTTCTCTACCGTTACATTTACTTTGTTTGCATTTGATTAATATAATTTTGCTTCAAATATTTTCTACTGTAGATCCTTCACTAGTTTTTTGTTCATTTGGTTTTCGTTAACATAATGTTCATTTTAGTATTTTACCACCGTTTGCGTTAATATTGAATTATATTGTACTTGTGCCGTAGTATAAATTTAACTTCAGATTTCAAATTTGTTTTATAGCTCCTGAAGATGGGTTCAGAAATAACCCGAAACGTAGAGAATAAAGATAGGACCCGCCTTAGCTTAGTCGAAGTTATCATGGCAAATATATATATATATATATATATATATATATATATATATATATATATATATATATATATATATATATATATATATATATATATATATATATATATATATATATATATATATATGAAAAACTCACAAAGTATCACGTGAGGGTAGCAAATGAATGCAATGTCCCGCAGGAAAAAAAGAAAAGGTGTTTCCAAGTACTTTCGAACTTTATTAAGTTCTTTATCAAGGATAACTACAAGAAATAATATTATATTAGAGGTATATATACGAAATAAAAGTATGAAAGACCACCTTAAAAACAAGAAATCACCAATGAGGAAGACGGAAGGGGGAAGGTAAAGAAACACATTAAGAATTACAAGAAGCAGGTAGTAATGTTCGTATATATACCTCTAATATAATATTATTTCTTGTAGTTATCCTTGATGAGGAACTTAATAAAGTTCGAAAGTACTTGGAAACACCTTTTCTTTTTTCCTGCGGAACATTGCATTCATATATATATATATATATATATATATATATATATATATATATATATATATATATATATATATATATATATATATATATATATATATATAACAGGAATATAAAAAGCCAGGACATGACTAGACATATTGATTGGCCGGACGTTTCGGACCTCAATTGGGACCATCATCAGCGACTAACGAGAGAAGAGAAAAATATTGGTAAACATGTAGATCGGCGGCGCAAACGATGGGACGTAAACTATTTCGTCTTAGTTCCAATATGTTTCACGTTTTTGGAGTAAATTCAAGGGGACTGCTCGTGGTGGATTTAAACACTGCGGGGGGACCTCCCTACGATGATTTTGAGTTTTAATCAATTGGGAGGGGTCTGGGGGGCACAGCCCCCAATATATAATCATAATTGTTTATAGAATAATGTTCTAACGTTTATAGAACATAACGTTTAATGATTTAACCAAATCATTTCTGCGACTTTAATCGTTTTGCGAATTATAATGGGGTGGGGGAGGGGGGGGGGTCTGACGTCAGAAAGGAATAAAGTGAATTTTTATTTTGCTTTTCATTTAATATCTTTTTATTATCCTCATTTGTAGTCACTTTTATTTGCCAATATATTTTTTCCCATTTTACTATTTTTATTACCTTTTTTATATATTTAAATATACTTAGCTAGATCCTTTAAAGGAACTGGTTTTTGTGGAGCCTTTGGGTGGAGGAAAGACGATTTTTAGGCGATAAATTCTGTTTGAATATGGCTTTCGTATGTGCAATTTGTCCTTCGACTATTGTCTAACTCTGTGCTTTATTTTCGGATCGAGATAAATTGTTAACCTTTTTTGGACGATCATAATTTACTTAAGGTTAAAATCGATTGCGAGGTTTGTGCCCAGGAATTAGAGATTAACGATAATTTTGAATTTAGATGTTCTAAAACTAAACGTGACTCAAGTGATCGCCATTATTTTAAGAAATCGGCATTGAATGGCCCCTTTTCTGCAAAAGATTCCCTTTTACCAAAACTTGAATTAAAGAAAGATTCCACGCTTTCCTCATCGCAATTTCAGAAGTATACCCACCGCAATAAAGTAAGTAAACCACGTTTTTCGTTTGGTTATTTTCGGGCATTTTGGTACAAAAATGGCGCCGGGTATATTTGAACTAGGACTCAAACGCGCATGAATATTCATGCACGGGTGAACGAAAATAAACGCAGAAAAATCCACTTTTTCGGGCGCGCCGCTGAATTACATGTTTACTAAAATATTTAGACTCAAAGTTTTAAAAAATAAATTAATTATGGTTTAAATTAAAAGAGGGGCAAGGAAAGGCAAACCAATAAAATCAACAAATATTGAATGGTATGAAAAATAAAATTAACTAAGTAAAATTACTTAACAATATTTAGTGTAATTTAAAAAAAAAAACACAAAAAACAAATCGCGAAGTCTAAAATTATTTTAGGCAATTTAACGAAGGTATCAATTCTTTGTTAAAAAAAAATAAAAAGAGGAACTGAAATAATTTAAGAAGAATGTTTGGTTGGTCTCTTGGATATTAATTGGTTGGTTATACGGTAATTTACTTGAAGAGGTAAAATTATTTAAATTAGGGATTATTTTATGGATGAACAATGATTTTCATTTCAAAAAAATGTTAAGGCTGAAGATAAGATGGTAAACGATTCAGGATTAAGAGGATGTTGGTGATTATCAGAGTGTTGCCTAATGGATGAGGCTTCTGGTTGCAAAGGGGAATGTCAGTCCTACGAGACAAACCCAAGTGCTTAGCGATTCTGCATTTTAGTTGTAAGGCAGTTCGGCCCAAGTAACGAGTATAGCAGGTCGTCTATGTATAATTGTAAACTACACAGGATCGCGAGACTATAGGAATTGATCCTTTAGGGTGAAAAAAAGAATGCAAGGAAACAGGGTTAGAATTAATAAAAAAAAATATCATTACGGGAAATGGTTTGAGTAGTAGTTTATTGAACTTAGATGTTAAGTGTTCGAGAGAGCGCAATCTTAGGAAAACCTCTGCTTTGGTAGAGTATTTATAATGGTTATGGAAAATATATTTTAGAGAGAAATTTAGACACTAACTTATCAAAATGAAATCGAGGTAATAATTGAAGAAAGGATGCCTTTAAATAAGTTATTTCTTCATGAAAAGTTAACCAGTTCGAGCAAATATGGTAAGCTCTGAAAATTCTATTTTTAATGATAGTTAACTTAAAGTGAATGGGAGAGCAACTGAAAAAAAATAAGTAACTAATATGGTAATTAGGGGTTTTATATAAATATATGTATTCAAATTCGAACCCACTTGAACAACGTTAACATCGAAGTAAGATTGTTCGTTTTCCGTTTCTGTTTCCATTGAAAACTTTATATTAGGATGTTGTTGGTTGATAAAATTAAGAAATAAGGGAGCATAACCTTTGTGCTTGAAAATCAGAAAACAATCATCACTATCTTTTAAATAAAATTGGTTTGAATTGTGAAGGACAGCTTTTTAGCGACTGTGTTTAATAATGAAAAGTATATATATATATATATATATATATATATATATATATATATATATATATATATATATATATGTATATATATATATATATATATATATATATATATATATATATATATATATATATATATATATATATATATATATATATATATATATCTATTGTTGATTAGGTGTTCAGGCCTTTGTATTAGTTCAATTCAATGAACTACTTTTACATATATAACTTTTTAGTCGCGAGTGAGTCTAATCGCCGGCAACTCTTGTAGATAATAATAACTACGTAGATAATTTTCACAGGAAGAATGCAGATAAACCAAGAAAGGTGTGGCTATGCGAAGCAAAGGAGTGCAATACGCGTGTTCAGACGATGACTAAGGAGGACCCATTAAAAATAGTATCTCCAACTGGAGAACACTTTCATTGCACTGATGTGTCTAATGTGTAATCGAGAATCGCCTCTAGTGCAATAAAAGTCAAAGCCCTGTCATCATAAGAAACCGCAAGATCTGTGATTGCAGCAGAATGTTCTTCTCTGTAGGAGGATGCGTTACCTGGACTATCAGCTAAATCAAATTTATCACGAAATATTCGTCGATGGCGACAGCAGAATAGTAAGGGTCCTCCAATTCCATCAGAAAGGTATGGTTTTGATATCCCGCCTGAGTATTGAAAATTTGAATCAGAAGAACTATTTTGACAACACGATTCAGGCGTAGAAGATAAGGAAAGAATGCTGATTTTCGCTTCATCAACAGGACTTGATGATCTAGTTAAGTGGCCTGATTGGGCTGGTGATGGCACATTTAAAGTTTGCCCATTTATATATTACCAGTTATATACAATCCACATTCAAATAGGCAATTTCAGTGTTCCCCGATGTTCACAACTTATGATTGGCTGTTTTCTCAGCTAGTTTCTCTTCGCCCTGCCATTCAGCCTGAAACTTGTATGATGGACTTCGAAAAAATCCCCCGTGCAGTCATATTTCAAGATTTCCTGACATCGAGTAAACTGGTTGTTTATTTCATTTTTCTTAAACCTCTACCGAAAACTTGTCGAGCTAGATCATAAAGTCCAATATAAAACATATGAAGTATTTCGCCTATAGGTAAAGTGCTTTACAGCACATGTTGTTTTACCAGTGACTGATGTTATTGTTGCATACGAGGAACTAGCCGACGACTATAGTTTGCCACAGGAATATGTGGCTAGGCGACGTCGTCTGCATCCAATATTTCCAATTAATGTATGGAATATTTGAGAGAGCACTATACCCATCATGGCTAGAACTAATAATAGCCTTGAAGGTTTTCGTAATGCCTTACAAAATTCAATTTCATGGTAACATCAAAATATCTGGAGGTAATTTTAGCGGCGAAGAAGAAAATTGATTTTGGCCGGGGAACGAAAATACATTCAAAACAGGTGTGCAAAGAGTTCAACAAGCGACTAATAACTTTAATTATAAATTATGATCCTTGCCAGAAAATGTCTTTCTTAAAGGGATGGCACAATTTTTTCATTAGTCATTTTTCAAGTTCTTTCGTTCGAAATTCGCATTTTTGGTTTTGTATATAATTTTATTGCAAATTTTATGCACTTTTTATGGTATAATTATTTTTTGAGCAACATGACTAGAACATAGTGAAAATTAAGATAATTAAAAATTGTATACATTCGTGGAAACCTTTTCTTAGATATTTGAAGTTAATTTGTGAAAAAACAAACATAACTACACCATTGATTTATACATCATTTCATTGAAATTTTTATGCACTTTTTTATCGTATATAATTTTGTTTTAGCAACATGGCTAGAACATAGTGAAAATTATGATAATGAAAAATTTTAGACGTTCGTGGAAATTCTCCGTAGACTTTTAAAGTTGATTTTTTGAACAAAAAGCAAAAGTATACAATGCAATTTTAAATATTTGCTTTAAAAAAACGGCGCTTAAGAACTGGTTTATATTTTTAGCATCATCCGAATATAGAGTGAACTAAATTCCAGGGCATTCAGAACACCACTACTATTCACCTAATACCCCCTTTTCTAACTGAGAACAAAACCTATAGTTGACCTTGTCCGGAAAATATATGTCTCAGTCCACCAGGGTCCGAGAGAATCCCCTGTATCTCAAAAACGGCGGCGTAGGTTATTATGACTTTGGCAGGAATAAAAGGGCTTTGAATGAGCTTTAATCTCATATATGATAATCTAACGTAGTATAAAGTTGAAAAAATGAATGTGGTATTTCCTTAAAAGCTGTCGCATACAATCTCCATTGTTTCAATTTTCCTTTTAAAGGTAAAAATACATGTGTATTTAAATTAAAATTTCCTCTTTTTTTTTCTTTCCTTATTACACCTGGTATGAGCTATCCTTGATACGAGTTGTCCTAGATATCATTTGTCCAGGTACGAGTTGTCCGATATGAGTTATCCGGGTATTAGTTGTCCTAGAGCCTGCGTCATCACGGCGGAGAGGGGATTGAAGGTTGGTTTAGGCAGACATAGAGTCGCTTGTGTAACCTAGCGAAATGTTCCTCTTTTTTAAATTCACGTAGGGAGAAGAAATTCGAAATTTGACGACGTTTTAAGGAAGATTTCCAAGGTCGCTTGACCCCTAAACCGGTGAGAATATCCTTGAGTTCAGCGCAGAAAATATCGTGCGGGTTGAGCAGTCTGTACAGGAGTATTTATTTTCTAATTTAATGTAGAAAGAGGGTAATAAAGTGGGATCCCCTCCTTGTTTGCGTGGATTATGGGACTTGGGGAAGAGAGAAAAAATGGTGAAACCTAAATACAGGGAGAGGTAGAAAGTCTGCCCGGGAAACGGAGCATCTCAGTATTTACATCATTTAGTACATATGCATTTGAAATAAATTGTTGCTCTAATAGCAAAATAATAATAATAATAATTGTACACGAAAAATAAATGCAGTGAAGAGCTTGAGTAAATAATTGATCATAAAGAAAATAAAAAATAATAAAGAGAATCATTTTGCAGGTTCATAGAGAGAAAGAGATAAAGATGCACGCGTCAGCGCCTTTCAAGGAGAGAGAGAGAGAGAGAGAGAGAGAGAGAGAGAGAGAGAGAGAGGCGACACCTGGTCGACCCTTTTTGTCTGCGCTAATGAAGGCGCGAAGTCATGAGAGGCCGTGGTGGCATGAAAGCCCGCCATTGCAGAAAGCTGTGAGAGTTTGAAGGTCCCATTGGGAGTCGGACAAAGTTTCGACTCGCAGGTTTAGGAACTTTGCCGCGATCGCGCTAATAGAAAGAGACTACCCTCGCCTGCCAATGTGTCGAACCCTGGAACCCTCCCCTTCGGACGGAGGGGGAAAACCCCCATTCGAACCCCACTATAAATCCTCCCGCGACAGAGTTGGAAGGCAATAACCGCCGCCTACCCACTCCCTCAGTATCCCCTGCCTGCCCGGCCCCGTCAGTACCTGCCGTCTGCACTTTCCCGTTCATACCCGCTATTAGCGTCCCGTTGGACTCTACACAATTCCTCGCAAAACTCCTCAAGCTTCGTGTATTCTCGTTTAATTCGCGTGGGTCTACTCCGTACTCGTTGTTACCCGCTCTTCGAACGCAACACGGCCAGTCACGATTCGGTGTTCTAAGCTCGAAGGCAAGATCTAAGTTCATCCAGTTAGTAATCATTATCAAGAGACTATTATTTGAACTTTGCGCCGAGGCAAGGATTAATCCCTCGGATCAAATCTTTGAAGTAACAGCAACACGCAACTCTCCTCTGCAAGTGTTCTCTCTACCTATCACTCTCTCCCAGTGTAAGCCTTCATCGTCGGCTTCGCGTACGCTCAAGGTCATTCAAATGACCCTTCCGTCAGTATTGTTCGTTCGTATGTACGGCGACTGTCCCCGCCAAGTCCCCACCCCCTTCCTTTTAGACGCTGAGATTCGTGTACGTCTAATGTGTTGTATAGCTTGCTTCAAAACCCCTGTTAACCTTTGTAAAAAGAATATTAATTTGCATATTAGTAAAGTTATTTTTTTACTCGTTTTTCTATTGCCCCAGAACCGTCCAAGATAAGCTGACTATTTGGTCAACCTAAAATTCGGTTAATTTGCACTCTGTCTATATTATAAATCTCTCACGCACACAGCTGTCATCTCTCTCGGCTGAGAAACGCAGGCAGGGTTGAACTCGACCCTATTCTACGACACAATTTAGTTAGAGTCTATGTCACTATACTGATCTTTTATGTTACACTAACGAGTTGGTATTAGGGCTTAAACAGTATTTTGTTTAGAGTGGGCCGCACTATTTAAACCAAAAAATGAACAGAATTTAACGCGGAACGCGGTATCATATTCTTGAGTCCCATCCCTCAAACCCAGCTTCGATCCTGGCTGCCAACCGGTTGATTTCTTTCGCCTCGTTGGTTTATAAAACCCACAAAGATTCCTTACTGGCCGTATTTAGCGAGAAGACCGCATACCACTGTCTGGCGGTCCTCGTCCAGCATATCACCATATGCCCAAGAAAATAAACAGAGTTCCTGCCTTCGACTATCAAATAATGAAACCACTCCTCTACTTCCTCTCTCTCTATAATGAAGGAGAGGAAAGAGAAGATTTAAGAACAGGCCGTTTTGGGCCTTTTAAGCGAAAACACATAAGCAATTTTGCGAATGTTGGAAAGGATGTTCGTAAAGAAAGTGAAATTAGCGGTGAGAATGAGTGAAAGGTACATGTCTGATTATCCCCAAAATGAGACTACATGGACTCACTTGAGACTGGGAAGGCTTCAAATTCTCCTGAAACTGCTCCAATTCGATAATAAAGACAAATTACATTGTAGCGGGCAAAGGGGGTGGGGGCTTCACCAGTATAAAACGAACAGGACTCATCCCAGAAGGAAAAAGGAGCAACCTGGGGTAGTAAATATCCCTATATCTACGAAGCAAAGAGGCATTTGATTTGTTGCTCTTTTACAAAATGAAAACGAAACGTATATAATCCAACGAGAACACGAATAGTTGTCAAAGAATAAAGAGGTTGAAAGCTATAAAAAATGGCACCAAACGGGAATATTGAAGCCCTCTTCCCCCTAAAATATTACATAAAGAACTAACGTTTCAAGCATCTTCGCCCTTAAACTAGGATAGAGGAGCAAAAGAGTACTGAAATTTAAAAGCAGGGATGTGAACCCCCTTGCGAGAAGCTCTGTTTATAGAAAAGCATACCAGCAGAAACAGACGCGGCACTAACTTTGTCCTCTGATGCCCAGAACCTTTTTATTATGGTGCAAGAAGGACACTGGCTATTAAATCGTGTCTATGTGTATGTATATACAAAATCTTGGCCAATAAATTGATCATCAACATTATCGGGCTTCTTACCACTGGTGATCTGGCTAAGATTCATAAATAAATTCATTATAATTTTTTCCACGTGAAGAAGTGGAAGAAATTATAATGAATTTATTTATCAGGCACTCGTATTCGCTCTGATGGGAAGCATCGGGATTTACAGCGGAATTGGGCTGCGCTGCCCTATTAATAGAAGCAAAGCAAACTGCGGATCTCGAGGTATAAAACCTCGCATCGATATAATGGGCATTCACCGCTGATTTATGGAGTGACAAAGCCGAGAATTAGAAAAGAGGACGAGATGCCACAATGAAAACAAAACAACACCGATTGATCAATTTGCATTACGATAGCCGTAGCGGTTTAGACAATGGCCAGTTTCTGCTTTAGTGAATAGGATGATCCATCCTATCCATCCCCGTTGGTGAGGGCAGAGAAACCAGGATGAAGTGGTGAGGTGGAAGAAAATTGAATCATAAAAATAAAATGGGACGAAAACGACTGGAGTATTTGGTACCAGAAAATTCGCGAAGGGAAGCTTGTAAAGGTGAGAATGAAAATGGGTAAAGGGACATAACTCAGGTAGCCAAAAAGAGGACATGGTTCTGTTGTAGTCTGACTGGAATATGACACCTTTGCTGACATTACTATTGACGCTTTCAACTCCAGACTAGTTCTTTAATTGTACTAAGTTAGGGATGTATTCCTGATAATTTATCCCGCCGTCACCTTAATCACTGTCCGAACTGAGTAGTCCTATACAATATATCACCGCCACCGAAATACCCAGTGGGTACAACGAAGTCTTTGGCTACTTTTTGTCAAACAAACGACAACAAAGGGAATAAAATACTCGTATAACAAATCAACTGGTTTGAGTTGACTGTCTAAGCGCTTTCAAATGAACGCCCGATATAATTATCTCTTTGGAATGTATCTTAAAATTAATTTCATTGGATACAATCACTCAAACCTCAGGAGTCCAATTCGGGTAATGAAACTCATTAGACGATCCAAATATAGCTTGAGTTTTGGTCTCCAGAGGCCTTGTTTTCAAGTCTTCTTAGGGAGGACAACCTGAGATGGCGTTCTTAGTCGTTGACTAAAAGACTGCTGAACCAAATGAATGGCGACTCATTTCTTTTCAACAGCTAATCTTCGCCGGCCACTAGTGACTAGTATCTCACAATTTATTGGACGATTAAAAGGTGAAAGGTGCAAGAATAGCACTTACCATTGTGATAGCAACGCCGCATCGTAGAAGGCAACTAAATATCAGCTAAATGGTTAGAGACGCCAGATTGCGACGCACTTTCTGTATAATAATTCCATGATTTCCTCAATGATTTTGGAAAGGATTGAGGTCTCGCCGACATGGCCTGATTTAGCACGGTATACTCTTTTTAGCCATTGTATGTCAAAGGGGACGGTTATAATACTCATAAAAGGCGAAAACAGACGAGAGCATCTCCGGCAAAAGGTTTTGAAAATAGGTTGCTAAGAAAATGGAAAGGTTAGGGTAAGTGAAGTTGTGTGGAAACTCGATTGCCAAAGTGAACAACTCGGATGCTATAGAATGTGAAAACGCGCAACACCCTCCGGGATCTTCCCTACTTCCTATACGAATGCAGATCCCCTCTTGCGGGGGGCGATGGCCCTTCCAATCAGCAAGAAATATTAGGGGAAGGCAATTGATAAGTAAAGAAATATTGGGGACAGTGGGGCAGGAGACATATGTTACAGCGCCTGGAACTCGGATCCCCTGCTAAGCCAGTTCCTCACTGATAAGAGTGGGAAAACTGCTGCGAAAACACACTTTTCTGACAATTAAATAAATACATTGACAAAATATATTTTTGTAGTTATACAATTGTCGATAACAAGGACGGGGAGGGGAGGGGTTACCCCAGATTTCACTTAAAAATACTTCTTTTTAAAGTTGGAGGTAACTAAAATACATTATTTTAATTTTGATCGACATCCACTTATAGCTTCGTTCTTCTGTGTTTTGAAAGGATGTCTGGTGCATAAACAAGACCGTATCTAAGTTTGTGATCGGATTTATTAGGTTTTGGCAAGTGGCCGGCCGCAGGTTTATCATCCCTTGATTGGTATTTACCTCTGAGCGTTTTCGTAACCTGCACAGTCCCTAAATCTTATATATTGTTTATAGGAAGGGCCATGAAAAGAAATAGTATCGTCCAAAACTAGAGAACAAAATACTAAAATCTCCATTTTATGAAATTACTCGTTATAATTTCCGTGAAAATTACGAAGAATATTCTTTGTCTTTCTCTGTTTATGTCCAAGGTTCATTTCATAGAAAAGCGGGTAAAAAAAATATGAGTACAGTAATGTGCATTTGAAGAAGAATGCATCGCAAACTAGAGAACGAGAACTTATAACTTTCAGTTTGAATGTAAAAAATCATGATGTATGTATGGCAACACTGTTATACGTGCTTGTAGATTTGCTATTGATCGTATGGGTCATTTATCAGGATGGCGAAACAAGTTAAGGTGGACAACTTCAAAAAAGAGGTTGTCCAGTAGAAGTGAAGGAATAACACTGTCAGACACTTCAGTCAGTATTTCACGTCAAATTTCCGAGAACATGAACATATAAATGCCTCACGTCGCTTGAAAGATGAGACTCATATTACGTTATCTGCTAAGAAACTCTTCATAAATAAAAGAGAATAAAGCGGCTGGGTTCGCCTTCGGTACTGAGCATGTCTATGAAGTGCTGAAAACTAAGAAAGTGTTTTCAGGGAGAAAAACAAATATAATTTGTTCGGATTGGATAGGAAGAAGCATGTAAAGCATCGTACAGATGAAAGATTAAATCTCACAATCACGAAAAAGCCTTGCAGTATACAAGAAGCTGCTGTAGGAACATGTACTCCCTTCTTTCCCAACATTGGGAGCACTGAGCCTATTTTCAGGCAGGAAAATTAGTCCGTGCCACACAGCAAAGAAGGTGAAGCTGGTCTTGGATGCTGGAAATATCGACGTGATAAAGTGGTCTGTCGAAAATGAAGTGACGACCACGATCCAAAAGGATTTCTTTGGGTAAGCCCACAAGGGAAAAGATAGAAATAAGGGCTTCGGCGCAGGAGATATTGTCAATTTACTTGAGGGGCACAGCCTTGGGGAATCGGGTGGCAAAATCGATCAGCGTTAAAACGTAACTATGGCCTTTGCTCAACGGGGGGGTGAATCGTTCTGATCAGGTCGATAGTTACTCGGGAGAAGGGTTCAGAGATTAGCGGTCCCTTCTGCAGAGGCGTAGGTTTGACTCGTCCTTTTATTGCCGTCCTTTGGCAAATGTCGCACGAACGACAATATAGCAGAATTTCGTCGGTCGCGCCAGGTCAATACAAATATTTGAAGATCCTTTGAGCGCTCTTCCTATGTCTACCTATAGAGCAGTAAACATTAAGTGATCCTAGTTATATAATAATCCTATGGAAATTGCATTTACATGGTACAATAAAAATATTTGACAAATACTGACTGGAAGTGAAATGTTAGGGGAGTATTCCTGTTATGTCAGGCGTGGGGGCGACAGTTAATCCCACCATCAGGGGATATAACTTGTGAGGGCAGCATGGTACACATGGTGCTTTGGTGCAAAGCGTCATATAGGAAACAAGTTTAAAATTATTAGTGACTAATATGGAGAATAACGCTACAAATCGATATCGATAAACTAGTTGAATAAATAGTCATGACAAATTTGCTTCAACGGAGAGTTTTGCTCCAGATCTCGCATCGGAAATATGTTACGGTCACCTTTATGCTTTCTTAGTAACCATCGTCGAATTCGTCCACACTTAAATCGCAAGAGGATTGAGAATGATATCCATATCTTGATGCCTATACTCCCTTTTACCTGGTCACCGCTCTAGTACTCTTCGCACTCTCTTTTGTCTTTTCTAACTACCATCCCCTGGTACCCTCTCTTCTCCGGAGCAAGTACCTCGATCCTGCTTTAGTTGAATGTGAAACTGGGCTTTCGTCGTGTATGCTTAAAGAATCTGGCATTTGCCGACCTATTAAACTCAGTCCCCGACCATCTCTCTATTGGTTACAGCAAGATCTTTACATACTTTTTCTTTACACGCTCTTGAACACTTAAACACAAGCCATGCAAAAGTTCCCTGCTCTAAATAACATATACAAAAACACAGATACATACATTATTATTATAATTAAATATAATTAGAATTATATCATGTTCCAATCGTCGTTGAAAGAGGTATCTAATGAAACTGATTTGAGTGCAATAGCTGGTAAAGATTTGAAATTTGGAAAGAAGGGTGGGAGGTTTATAAAAAAAAGCAACAGAGTGCTTGGATTCGAAACTGACGTTGCGAACAATTTCTTTGCTTACAAATTCGTGAACACCGAGAATGGTCTTCCCCGAGGTTGTTGACAGCAATTTTCTCAATGGTTATAAAAAATCGCCTGGGTGGCCATTTGAAGAGGTCGGGCATGAAGTAAAGTGGATGTTGCAAAGTGGTTTCATTGGTCGTTGTAGAGCTCTACTGCTTAACATGTTAAAAGATTTACGGAAGCGAAATTGTGAGGGTATAGCTTTGTAGCCAAAGAGAGGACTAATTAGAACAAGGACGAGGAGAGGGACGCGCATTTCTATGAACATACCAGGCTTTAAAACGAGAAATGAGTTGAAAATATGTGCCCCGGGATCGATCCAGAATAAGTTCACTCTTCCTTTCTTTGTTCAATCACTGAACATGACTGCCGCAGTTCGGGTTTTGCGCTTAAAAGTACATCGAGTTGTAGACGGGTACTCCTACGAACGAGAAGTGGTCTTCAGTCCCTCGCTTTATCCCGAATCAAGAAAAACATCGCTCGCGGGGACTTTTGAGCGGGCGTTGATATTGCAATATCCAAGAAATGTCGAAGCGGAGAGGAAATGGAGAAATTAACTTGCTAAGGAAGATAAGGAGAAGGAGGTGAGAGGAGAACGGATTAGGAGAATCGCCTTATGGTGGAGCCCCGTAAGCAGCAGGCTGGTTCACTTCAGATCTCCGGCGATAACCGAAATGGCTTTATCTCATTTAAACTCACCGAGCAGCAATTTGCATTTTAGATTTTATTGTCCCACGGCATATAATAAATTGAGTTTCGGCCCGGCTCATCCTAAGGGCGGCCAAACCGACAGAAAACAGCTTGGATGAAGCTAAAATGCTGGATGTGGCAACGCGATTTCCCCCTTTAAGAGAGAGCACTCAACTAAGCGAATTGTGATCATCATGGGGCGTCGTTTTGACTTTCATGTAACATTCCTAACTAGAGGAAAAAATAGGCAACTCTCTTTTTTTTTTAAATACTCGTTAAATCTCCATGCAAATAGCAGAGTATATTTTTTGAAATTTGTCTCTGATAGCGTCCAAGTTTCATATTCTAGAACAGCGGCTAAAAGAAATGTTCTGCTGAAAGAAAAGTTTATTAGAAGTGAGGATACGCCCAAAATAGAGAACGGTAAGAATAAATACAGACATAACCTGAAAACAACATCATTATATTATAGAAAATTGAATAGAAGACTAATAGGAAGTATGTAGGCCCTTGTTCTGAAGGAATTGAAGACGGATCACACGTTCCTGATGCAGATTCCTGTATACTACAGCGTTAACTTTACCAGCACTTGAAAACATGCCCAACGCCATAACGCTGCCACCTCCAAATTTAAACTTCTTACATGCCGTTTCCTATTCAATACGAACAAATTTAATTTGCTTTCGTCGGTGAAATACGCTTTCTTACTTTTCAGCAAACTACAGTACATGATCGGTAGCGAAGGTCAACCTAGCCGCTTTATTCTTTTTACTTATGAGTAGATTCCTAGCAAGGAAGGGGGCTATAAGCCACACGTTTCTCAAGCGACATCCGTTGTAGACTGCGTGTTATATTTACTTCTCTCTCGTATGTACTGTTCGGCAAAGGCGGCAAAGTAAAATGGAAGTGAGAAAACGCACAAAAATATATTTTTTGTAATACCACATTTAAAGCTAAATAGGTTATCTTCAAGTGTAAACTCCAATGGAAAATGAAGTGCCTAATTAAGACCAAACTAAGTGCCAGTATCAGTGCAAAAAAGGATTACAGAAAGTATGAAGAAAAAGAAAAAACGCCCATCACAGATTTAAGGTAAAGTGGCATTGGATATAAAAATTCTTTTCCTTCGTTTCCGCCCTCCCACTATAACCCCCACATTCACTAAATAGGTAGGGGCAAAAGGACAGAGAATGACAACATGGCGGGCGATACCTTTCGTATAACTCTAAGTACCCTCTCCGAAAGGTCAAAACCCGACCGTGGAGAGGTCTTTGCTAAAGTATACGGGGACCTAAGCATCGCTTTAGTCAAGACTAATAGATACCCCATTCGGCTACACGGCAATATACCAAAAAGAGACTGAGGCTGAACTCTTGGCCCCATCTAAAGCGACCCAAATTATGAGTCAAATCAACTTTACCCTTAAAATCCCACCAAAAATTCAAGCCCACAGGAGCATTACTTGCAGACCGTTAGACTCCTGGGTCGGACACCACTCAAGCGACCAGATCTTAGAGGAGATTGAGAGGAACCACCAATGGTCCAAGGTATCAGAGGTAAGAAAATTTAAAGACTGTGCAGATGTCTTTAAAACCATTTTCCAAGATACGAGCATAGCACAAAAAGCGAAAGAGCTTGGCTTCCTACTCTTTCACGTTAGGATATGCCCTGACCAAATGGAAAGGGAGTAATTTACCGAAATACAAACATGTTTCAAGCAATATAAATACAACCAGCACACCAGAAAGACATGTCCACAAACTTAGGATGTATGTTCTATTTGCAGTCAAGTTGGTCACATCTGGCGTGACCTCAGGAGCAGCACACGCAAATTCGTGAACTGCAACGGCGACCATGGGGCCATGACGATGTCATGCCCAGTAAAAAAAGAAGTCATAAGGAAGAAACAACTGCAAAAGAAGGAAGAGGAACAGGCTAGGACCAACAGATCGTATGCCAGGGTTGCAAAAGCAGCAATTAGTGAGACTGCAGCTCAGCCAACCTACCTTAAAGTAGAGAGCGAACAGTCTACTAAGATTATATGTTGCATATACCATGCACAGATAGCGAACTTTACAAACCCAGGTTCCTTCAAAAAAGAGCTTAACCAGATATTCATGAAGAGTGGAATGCAAGATTTGTGGTTCCCCGAGAATCCTCATTCTGAAGATGTCCTGAGGATCCAAATGCAGCCTATACAAGCAACTCCTATGCAAATGGAAACTATTCCCGCTCCCGTTTCAGCAAGTAACCAACAAAATCCTGAACCCCAAACAATAGAAGCTTCCTAATCAGTAGTTGAAGTTAAATTGACCAACGAAGCAAAACAACCCCCCCCCCCCGTCAAGGTACTCGTCCCCCAACCGACAAAGGATGAAGTCTACTTCAGCATCAAAGGAATAGAAGCATGCCTACCATGGTAGGAAGATTAAACTAAAAATCTACGCCACGGAGAGTGCCCCATCCCCCGCTGTAAGAACAGACAAACCATTAGTGAGAGCGTGAGAGACGGAAAATACAAATGGGATGGTCTGACTGAACCAAGACGCATTCTCTACGATCTCGGCATCGGAATTCAACAAAAAGAGATCCCGTAAATGCCGATCTCCACAAGCCAGCCCCTCCATCCCGAAGAAGTACGAACAGAGGAACGAATATACGAAAGACAACATGGATAGACTGACTAAAGACCTAACAATTCTACAGATGAACGCTGACGAATGGGACAACAAACAAGCGACATGGGGCAACATAATTAGACATTGCGACCCTGACATTGTTCTGATCTCCGAACATGGAGTTGACACTGCGCAACAAAGAATGAAGATCTTCGCCTACAACGTCATTTCGAAGAATCACAGCGTTACTATAGCCCTGCCATCGCATTCAAAAGTGGGATGCGATTGAAAGAACATCATTCTCTAGACGAATCATATCTGGCTATCGAGGTCCAAACCACCCTGGGACCCCTAGTTGTGTCCACAGGATACCAACCACCAAGACGAGACTGCCTGCCATTACACAACTTTCTCTTACTTTGTGGACACATAAGCACAGTCTTATTGGGGGGAGGGGATCTCAACGTCAGGTGCCAGGAATCCGGATATACCAGATGTCAGAATAAGAAAGGGAAAGATCTGAAGACCGACCCTTTTAGAGAGAAAAATTGTAGTCCACGCTGGGCCCCGACTTCCCCACTTTCGTCAATGGACACTACGCAACAAAACATAATATCATTTTGACCAGTCCGCATTTTCCCTATAACTATTTCATTCCAAAAGCGGAAAGCCGCCTGGCACACCAGCATTCTTCAGACCCAGTTCCCTCCTCAATGTGGAAGGCAAGCTCTTCAAAAACGTGCGTGTGAACATAATCCAAGATTTCATGGCGGACAACAACTTCCCTAACCAACATCAACATGGGTTCAGAAGAGGGAGATCGACTGACACGGCGCTGACAACCATCATAAAAAAGCTGGCAAAGATTGCTAGCCCAAAAAGGTAGCTGACCTGGTGCTCAGAGACGTCAAAAAGGCATTTGAAAAGTGTGGAAGACTGGATTACAATACAAGATATTAAGACTAGGACTAAATTCAAGAATAGACAAAATACTTTGAGACTACATAACAGACATGAAGGCGTACATATAAATAAAAGACTGAACTGGACCAAACTTCGTACTGTCTGAAGATGTACCGCAAGGAGGGTGCCTAAGCCCCCTCCTATAGAACATCTATACCCAGATCCGGTCAGGGAAGACTCGCTGTACGTACAGTTAGCAGACGACACCTCCTAGATTATTACTACCCTTTCTGAAATCCCCAACTCCTGGCACAAATAACAGCTAGATAAATTGACCACGCCACCAGGTACGAGATAAGGTGAAAAATCGCCACAAAGACCTAGAGAAGTTTAAGGTTTTACCGCTCTTCCGTAGGAAACTGGGCCACATAGAACTTGATGACGCCCGCATTCTCTATGGTACGGAGGGGACGGTGCTAGGACTAAAGATATGTAAGAATGGGTACGGTTGCCACGTTGTTCAAACAGCAGCGCGAGCGAAGAGTGATCTCAGCAAGGACTGCAGCTTCACAAACCTGAATATGGCCAACAAGAAGAAAATCTACAACGCACTTATCAGATCAAAAAGGTGGGCCTACCTATACCTATCAACCCAAGTCCCCCAAAGAAAATAAGATGTCTATAAAGAGTACAAAATGAAGCAGTAGTCCTAATTACCAACGTTAGGAGGAGAGAAATAAGGAGGCAGAGGGACCTACACCAGGAGATCCAACTGTCCCTGATTAACATCGAGCTTCAAATAATAGCCCGTAAAATCTGGGCGAAAGTCACGGGATGCATGGCGGACGAAGTCACACAAAGAGACATTGACATTCGGTTAGAGGATAGATAAAGAAGGACGAGAAACCTTACTAGCAGTAAAGAACAGACTGAAATACAAGAAGATCCTATCTACACCTAAGACAACGCCTATGAGACAAAGAAAAACAATCTACTGCACAAAGAATCTAACATTAAGAAGAACACGAAAAGTACAAACAAAATACAGTTAATGAGAGAAACACATAAAGCACGTACAAAGGCTTGAGTGCCACAAGAAAATACATGAAACAAAACAAAACACACAAACAAACATGTATTGCTGTGACAAACTAAGAACAACAGATAGAACAACAAATACAGAGTACGCAAAAGCTTGAAAAAAGAAAAAGACTCTGAAAAGAACACCAATCTCAGAAAAGAACGCCTGCAATAAATACCGTTTCGCTAGGGATCTTTTAACTCAATATACCTCTTTTCCTATATCTCTATCTTTATCTCACCATCTCCTACTATTATATATACATGCATATATGGGTGCAAGTTTGTACTCATATATGTGTATATATTTTCACCACTTCATTATGTCCAATGTCCGACATCCGTTGTATTCTGCGATTTTCTCTGGGCAGTGTTTTGAGCGCGACGCGTTTTCTTCGTTTAGTCGCAGAGCCCTTTATCGTCATGGAGATTTATTATGACTAAAATCACACCTTTTGACCGATTATGATGCATCGAAATTTCAGTTAGTATCGCTTCGAAGATTTGGAGAGGATATGAAGAGTGAAAATCAATGGGGGTAGAAATTACCTAAAACCTTAAAAAATTACGATGGCTCCTTACAAGATTTATAAAAATACACATATATGAGGGCATTTTTCGAAGTGACAAAATATAATCTTTTCACATGTACAAATGTCTTTGTGAAATAACCCCCTTTAGCGAGATATGGGTAACTGAACTTATCGATCAGGAATGAATGAAACCAGGCGTGAAACAGGAACCCTAGTTCAGCCCAGACGAAGAGTTGAAACGCGTGAAAATGGACATCATTCAAACGCACGTTTTCGAACCTTGACCTTCTGTTGGGAGAGACGCAAACCTCGCATGGATTCCAAAGGGAAACTTTGACCATACTTGGAGCGCGACCTTTAGGGGCTCTAAAAATCATTTTTAAGGATGGCATTTACACGGCGAACGAAGGAGGTCCGGCGTGAGTCCATTCCCCATTGATCGGATGGCGCAGAACTGATTTTACGAGGATCGATCGATTTATTAACGGAAGAAAAAAACTCCATTAACAGCGAGAGAATTAGCGATTTGCAAGTGAGTAAAAGAGTTGAAAGTATGGAAGAGGAGTCATTTGAGAGCATTGACACCTTCGTCCATCTCCATTGCCTGCAAATAAATTTCACTCATATCATCAATTAAACACCAAATTTATATATTATGAAAAATCGTGGTTACATCATACCAAGTCGTGGTCAAGCACTAAAATACACACACCTTCAGACGCGCTATGTTATAATTAGAATTTTAATGCTAGCATCTTCTTGAACGTATTCAGAGAAGAGATACTCAGTACCTGAAACATTAAACATTTTGACTGGAATTAAGAAGACTGAAGAAAGATTTCATACAGGTTTTCAAGATGTTGAAAACATTTGCTAATATAGTTGTTGATCATTGGAATAAACTTTCATCATCTTTTGCAGAGAGCAAAAATGTTGCAACATTTAAAAAGAAAATTGATGAATATTTTGGTGAATGAGCTAAATTTTTGTATAAATATATAATGTGACCTTTTATATTGCAGATGTTGGATGAGTATGATCCTACATTTCAAAACGTTTCTCTTCATGAGAATTGGTATATTGTTGAGGGCATTTGATGGATTTGATTGGTTAGCCAGAGAATAAATTGGACGAGAATAAATCGACGTCATTCCGTCATCACAAGCGATAGAAAGAATTTGGTATTCAAAGGCCAACACACTTGTGAGACACTGTAATACTCTACTAGCGATTTCCATAAGTATCCCCCAAAGAATAAAAGAAAGGGTTGTAACCACTAAAAACAGAGGTGGTAAGTAAACAAAAAAAAACACAGGATGATAACAAGACACTAAAAATAAGCCCCCATTCTTAAATAAAGTAAGCGTGAGCCCAGGTTCCAAAAAAGGGTATAAAAAGACACTCAAGAAAACAACCTCTTTTATGGGTCAACCGAAAGGGTGTTCTCCCGCTTCATCATAATGAACGCCCATACGTGGCAAGTTTGACCTAGGAACAAATTACTGCGTTAGGTTAGGAAGTTTATCATCTTCCACATTTACCAAACCTTACACCATGTGATTAACATTTATTTGCCATGACAGCATCACCTAAATGGGAAAATTTACCCTAATATGCAGATGAAATCATGTTTCATCAACACCGAGTGATTTTTTAAAGAGAGGTGTCCCCTGCTTGGTTAAACGAAAGGTGAGCATTGTCAGTACCAATGGAAAATATTTTGCTGAAGATATTTTTTTTATATTAAGAATAATTTTACGTTCCTTTAAAAAAAAAGAAATATTAATTTTTTTTATAGCATCATACGCTATGAAGACGTTGACTGTGGTTCTGTTTCTCAAAGAATTTGATAAAGGACTGGAAGTAATTGGTGTTTAAGTTTCCGGTGCTTATTTTTAGCTGCCCCTCCTCCCCCCCCCAATAAAAAATCCCAGTTACTACGGGATATATTAAAAAAAAGTAAAAAATCTACGAATATGTAGACGAGAAAGAGAATATATCGGGAACGAACAAATGATCAATAATGACATATAACCAGATCTCTTTTCTTTTTTCTACTATCTTGAAAAACAAAGTTGTAAACTTTAACATCACATGAAAATATCAGAAATGATCCGACTTAAGTTAGAAGGATGTGAAAATATGTGGAAGGTACAGTCATGGCAAAAGTTGTGGCATAAATTATTTAACTATATGTTTCACATGTTCCTAAGACATCTTACAGAACAACCAAAATGTTATCAATAAATCCCATAGGCTCTATGAACCCTCGTGCAAAAGGAAGATAAAAAGAATGCTCTCTGCAAATTTTCTGTCTGGATATCAACTTCAGGAGCAAATCCTGATCGATGACTCCAGTCTCACCTTAATAGGGGACGGGGTATTTTGTTTCAGATCCTCAAGATCTCTTGGTCGGGTAGGTCATAATTTGCGGCCTTCCGCTCCTCAACCCGTCTTTGTAAAGAACACTCGCAGGTTTTTGATGAGATTAAGATCTAAGAATTTTTCAGCTCATTAGGCCCATATATACGACTATCCCAAAACTAGAGAACAAAATACCAAAATATGCATTTTCTTGAAAATGCTGGTTTAATTTTCATATAAATTGTGAGAAATATGCCCCTAATAGTGTCCAAATTTTATTTCTTTGGAAAACGGCTAAAAAAATGTTATGAGGAAAGTAATATGTATTTGGGAAAAGGATGTATCCAAAATTAGAGAATGATAAGTATAAATTCAGCCATAAAGAGAAACATAATTATTTCATAGACAATTGAACAAAATATTAATAAGAAGTATGGAGGCCTTGCGCACAACTTCGGCCTGAGGACTTAACCAATTTGTTGCATTGCTCGAGCGTGATTTTATTTCATTCTTCTTGCAACCTTTGCCAGAGATCTTCAACATTCGCCGGTGTCCGAGACATAATCTTCCCATAGAGTATCTACCATAGATTTTCTATGGGGTTCAAATCAGGGCTCTGGGCAGGCCAGTTGATCACGTAGATATTTTGATCATCCAAGAGCTACTTCAGTGTCTTTAAGTGTGGCATGTTCAAGAACCACATGTTCTTGAAGCAGATAATTGTGTACGTAGCGTTTACAATGCCAGACGAGAGGACATATCTCACTCTTTGAAAACATACCCGACAATATAACAATGTCAGTTTCAAAATTTAGTGCATGTGGGGTACAATCTTTCACTTGCACGGCACTTTACATGTTGCTTCCTACCCAATCCGAACAAATTACACTTGATTTCATCCACCAAAAAGAATTTTCTCTCATTACAGCACTCCGCAGGACATATTCAGTGGCAAAATTCATCCTTGACACGTCATTCTTTTCACTTCAGAGTGGTTTCTTAGCATGGAAGCATGCTATGTGTCCTACCTCTCGCAAGATACGCCAGACAGTCTGGCGAGATGCATTCAAGTCCAAGTTGTAGGTAAGATGACGTGAAATACCGCTGGCTGTCGGTTCGTAGTACCCGTTATCTTCATGGAACTTTATTATCCATCACTCTTTCACTGCACAACTTACCTTTAGAAAACTTGTCGACCTAAACTCGTCTCGCCATACTTATAAATGACTCTCACCATCAGTAGAAAATCGATATTGCACATTGAACAGTGTTGTCATACACACGTTACGACCTTTTACATGTAAACTGAAAGTTATGTTATCGTTCTCTAGTTTGGGACACATCATTTCTTCAAATACATATTACTTTCCTCTTAACTTCGTTTATCTGCTGTTCAATGAAATGAAATTTGGACACCATAATAAACAATTTTTAACGACTATTATGTGCATTTTTTTATAGAAATAAACGAGCATTTTCAATAAAAGTTAGATTTTTTTTGGTATTTTGTTCTCTAGTTTTGGCCGGTACTCTTGGTTTTGATGCCAAAGCCACTTTATTACTTCTGTTATATGACAGCTGGCTCTAGCATGTGAAGGCTTGAACCATCACCAAAATGCCTACGGATCATTCGTAGGAGTAGTTCTCACGGGACTTATGGAAGCATTCATTATTTATACGGGTTCGTCGAACGAAATTTGATTCCGTAAAAACTTTGGTCTGTGGGCGTATATAGATAGCACAAGTACCATAAAAGGAAACAACTTGGTTTCACAACTCTCCTGAATCTACCCAACTTCTACAATAAAAGAAGACTCCCCTCTCATGTTGAGAAGAGGAATTTAAAATTTGCTCTTGAAACATCAGTGTGACAAATCTCATGAGTGGAACAAAAAACAACCTGTCGTTGGTTGTGTATCTGAAATATCTGTTGTTTCTTAGTGGGGATCCGCAGTTTAACGTGGGATCCGAACCACGGATATCTGCAACATATAGCAGGCGCCAAAATCTCACTCTGAGATAGGAAGCCATCTACCAACTTGCCACACCCGCTGTGGCTTAACTTTGCTGTAATTGGAAGCGATGTTTACCCTCGTCTGAAAGAGATTTCATTTAAAAATGTCCACTCTCTTAGAGGAACGTTAGTGGTCCACAAATTGTCTCTTGTATCATCGCGATTCTGGTTCACCTTAAACCAGTCTCTTAGCCCCTCGAATGGAGAGCTTCAAGAAACCCGCATACATTGACCACTGATACATTTAGGCAAAGCAGAATCCCGAACCATAGGGCAAAGGCGTCTCGCTCAACTTCCATTCAAATGTTTCTTGTACTGCACATATATTTTGTATGGGGAAACAACTAACCTACTGATGAAAGTACCACACCTGTTGGGACTGAGTGAAATTCACTAGCACGCAACTGTTGCTACCCACAATTTTATATTTAGAAATAATAAAACTCACTGCATCAGGAGGAGAAAATCTGCTTATCGGGTCTCCAAAAAAGGATTGTTCGTGGGGGTACAAGAACGGCAACCGTTCGCCGTTGGGATTCGACATCTAGGCAGAGAGAAGATAAGAAACTGGGAGCGCTCGCTAAGCCATCAACTCACCCACGCAAGATCGTAAGTTCAGTTTATGGAGGCTAAACTTCCACATCAACGCGCATTGCCGAAACTGAATAAAAAACAGCAATGAGTTCCAAAATCGTAGGAGCATTTTCAGTTTCGTCTCGTGTCCTCCTTTAGACAACTCAATCTTCTTCTTTTTTTTCTTTTTTTTTAAGAGCCAATCTGGCGACGGCCTACTACGGTGAAAGTCGCCGTACTCACCACAGCCTACTACTAAGCTATATTAAAAAATAAATAACAATATTTAAATAACAAATAACAGCGATTAAAAGGGACAAAGGCTAAAAATAAAACAAAACAAAAACAAAGCAAAAAAGCAACAAGAAGGAAGCGGGCTCCGGCGTCGGGGGTAGGCCCGCCTCCCCCGGCGCAGGAACAGGTGACTTACAACAAACAGTCAAATAAAGTGGAGAAGGCCTTTTTCCTCCAACATGTCGTATAATCCACAAGTCAGTGTGCACGAACCCGTCCCGAGTATAAGGGACAAGCGGTAGTGACCCTGCTCGTCCCGGTACTGGGACAGATAACGTGCGTGAAGATCACCCAGACTGGGACATTCAACAAGAATGTGCCGAACAGTTTGGGGGACAACGCAGTCGTCGAAATAAGGTGCAGGCGATCGCTCCATCAGGACACACCAATCACTCGTCCCTCCTGAGTTCTAGGCCCCGAAGCACAAATGAGACACGCCACTATTAAACTATATGTCATTCTGATCTTTATGTGGAATGACCTCGTCCACGATGCGAAGGGTGAATGGCGCTTCCTACTATATAACCTTATTTCTATATTATTGCCCGCAAGGAGGTACAAGGCATACCATGGGCAACCATGCTGCAGCTTACATTTTTAGGATTGCGTGATCTCTCGGCGTCAATGCCCGTAGTTGAATTCCCTCCCGGCCCAAATGCTCGCGGGGCGATATGTGGCTATCTTCCACACATTTCACATTGCTCCATCTTCACCAATATCTGTACAGATCTCCCATTACAAACTTTCTATGGGAGATGTCCTCGTTGGTTTATGCTTTAAATTTAATTACATCTTTTTTTAGTATCCAGGCTTCTTACCACCTTCTCCGATTAAACGGGTTTCTTCTCTCTGTTTAGGGGATGCCTAAGTTAGTTAATTGTGCAACGCGTCTCTTTTCACTTTTCAATCGCAGACGAGATCCACAGACTGATTAAAGAAAGTCACCAGAAAGCGTGAAGATACTGTGGTCTAGTTCTAGTGTGTATGTGTGTGTGTTTGCACGAAGAGCAAACCAATCAGCTAGCGAACCCGTCCGTGGTCCAAGGAAGAGCCACTCTTTCCTTTCAGGGAAGTGCGGATATGAAACTCCCGTTAGCAACTTCTTGACTCGAAGAGTGATGTGCTGTGTGTGAAAAAACAAGGGAAGAACTGTTGTGATTTACTATATGTGCGATGACGTGTGCGGGTGGAGCTGCCTGCAGACGCGTGTCAGTCACGGGGTTATCGTCGGATTTCCGGTACTACGTCGTTGAATTCTTTCGTTAATTGAATAAGAGTTTTGGAGAGAGAGAGAGAGAGAGAGAGAGAGAGAGAGAGAGAGAGAGAGAGAGAGAGAGAGAGAGAGAGAGAGAGCGGTGCTTGTGGTTTTCAGCCCATGGGCGAGCTGGTACAACAGCGCCCCCCAAAAACATCTCTTTCAAGGAACAATGACGAGGCTGGGTAGCTTTGTCCTTCTTGGGCCATAAAAGGCGGGAACTGGGAGGGTACTTTATGTGGCGATGATATACTCCTACCCCAACTTTATAGAAAAATGGTTATAATGAGGATAATAAAAATGTATCTAGCTGTTATATCCCGAAACGTTGTCGAGACGGAGATTTCTAGTTTAATCGGGTCAAATTATCAACATTGTTCCATTTAATTTTTCCTGCGATTTAGGTTTGAGGTGGTATTCGCTCGATACTATTATATTACTATTATGCTTTGTAATATGTACTATTATACCCGATCTTAAAATTTTGGTTAGGTAACCATGTTAGTTTTTGGAACAAATTCTGAAATGTTAATTCGGCGAAACGAGGCTTAAACTTTGGGGATTGTAGGCTTCGTTGCGCGCTTAATGAGCCGAATTGGACATTGGACATAACAAGTTAGGAAGTATAGATTAGTAGAGCAAAAGTAAGAGAGAATAGTGGTGAAAGGATTTTAAAAAGATAATAGAGGTAAGTTTAGTATAAGTTTGAAGGGTTGGTTTTTCCCTGGTGGAAGGGTATCTCCATCAAAAGTAGACAGTATAGTAAAAATAGTACGTGAGAGCAGGGTTGAATAGATCCCTGGTCAAAGGGTAGCTCTGACAATGTTAATCTCATGTTGTGTTGTTTTTGGGGTCGAGATTGGTTGGCATTCAAGCCTTTGTAGCAAATAGTAAAACTCGTTACTACGGTAGGTCAAATTTTGGGGAAATGTTGTTGTAAATTGGGTTGTCATAATCGGTGAGAATGTTACATGTTAGAGTTGATGTTTCCGTTTGGGTAAGGTCTTCTCCAATTTTTGGCTAGCTTTTAATACTACGCTTGCAATTTAGCGTAAATTTTATGGTGAGGAGTGTTCTATTCTCGGTCCACTTTTGCTCCTTGGGGGGAGGATGGAAGAGTCTTCCCCTTGCCGGAAATTTGCGTCCGTGAGAACAACGTAAGTTAAGGTTGAGAACTGGACAAGGTCGCGGAAGAGAGCCTACTTTACCAGATCTTCAGGTATGTCAGCCTCGTAGTCCCATTTGTATTATCCGGCCCTAAGGCCATCGACAATATTTTCTGGGCCTTCGTCGTCAGGAAACTGGTTCCCTTCGGCAGCATATACTCTGAGGTTTAACATCCTCGAGTAGTACATGTACCTGGGAGCCCGATTCTTTAAAGACGAGGACCTACTCGGTCGACATGACTGCGAGGCCTTTTGGGGGCGGGGCGAATGCTCCACCTTCTTAGGCCTCACAGAAGCGGCTTCCTTCCGCTCGACTTGTGTTTCTGTTGGGGGTAGTTGAATGTGTCTGTGAGTCCGTTTGTGCCTTCTGCCGGGCAGCCATATCTTGCACTCGAGGATCCCGTGAAAGGGCACTACTCGTGTCCGGAGATTTTAGGCTGCTCTTCGTTTGACGGAGGGTTTTTCGGGAACCACATTTTTTCCATGCCGTTATTCACGAGCATGGTGTTCACTTCCTTCGCGAAGTTGCCAGGCTGAGTCAAGTTAGCAACGTGTGCATAATATATGCAACACATTATTTTTGTCGATTTTTCGACTTTAATTTGCAGGTACGTAGGTGCAGTGGCAACACTACTCTCTGTGACCTTTGCCTTGGCAACCTTCGCGTAGGTGGCGTTAGCCTTCCTTTCTTCCCCTTTTCTACCTTTGTCCTTTCTTTGCTGTATTTTCTCCTTCTTTATTGGACAGGTAATGCATTGCCATGGTTCTGTGTGGGCCACCACAATTGAGGCATTTCTGGAACGAACTTTTACATTCGCGCCAGGAATAGTCTTGGTCATCGCACACAGAGCATACTGTGAGTGTAGAATTGGGGCAGGTGGCAGTGGTATGTTGGTTGTACCTGTAGCATATTTGCAGGTCAACGAACTCCTCACGCTCAATCTCATCGGGGCAGATGTGGACATTAAATAGGAGAAGGCCGTTTTCTTTTGCCTTAATCGCCATTGTGGTTTCGCTAAAGACAACTTTAAAAACGTGGGTGTAGTCTTTGAATTTGATTATTTCGGCTAATTTTGCCAAGTTATGATTCCGAAGGATCTCGTCCGTGATTTGGTCAATCGAGTTTCTTGCAACCCAGGGGTCGAGGCGTCGGTAGATCACACTTCTATGTATGCGTATTTGTGACGGTGTCTGAGGTATGAGATCAGTTTTTAGAAGAGTGTCTGAGGCACGCGGAGAGGAGAGGGCTTCGATGTCCGCCTCCCTCGCACAGATAGCCGCGTAGCCATTTGGCAAATCAATTAGCCGTACGAGGGCGATATTGAGCTCGCCGTAAATTGTTTCGAAGACCTTGCTCTTGTCCGGTTTTTGCCGGCCTAGCAAGGTTCTCAGGGCAATACGCCGCGTCTCCCTCATCTCTCCGTCATTGCACCCTAGGACATTATTTGGGAGGGAATCTGGGAGGACCCGAGTCTGTAAGTGAGTGTAACTGGGTGTATATGTAGTTTTAGGGATCCATTATGAAAATAAGGAGGAGTGATGTGTGGAAAAGGTGGAAATTGTGTAATGAACAAAAGGCCACTTTACCTTCAGGCAGCGCAGAGGAGTCCTTCTTCCTTTCCATCAACTAGCCTCCAACAAGGCCAGTCAAGGAGAAAATAGTTACTTCCGAGGGTTCACTGCTGGTGGAATATCCGGTCACGCACAACAAAGTGGTATCCAATTGTGAGGGAATTCCACGGCGAATATTTTTTCCAGCCCGGAAATTCCATGTGCTGGAGAAGATTCTGTTAGGCTTAAATTGGTAAGCCTAACCCCCCCTGCTTCCATAAGCGGTAGCCTCGAACCGCATCCACCACGATTCACCTTTACACGGGCTAGAATAGCCTCGGCAAGAAGATTTGAGGCCATTCGAGAGTAGAGCTGTTTCCCAGTAAACCACGCCCCCCCGCGGGGAGAGCCTCAGACATATATACTGCTCGTTTCCCATGGAACCAACACAGAGTCGAGAAGTCTCGCCCGGACCCCCCCCCCCAATTCCCCTAGTTCCAAGTCAGGTTCTAACAACAAAGCAAAGTGACAGCGGAACTATTTTTGTGTATTGGAATTAGCCCCAGCCAGTGAGGTAATTCCATTTAACGATCGCTACCGAGTGATTTTTCCGACTTCTCTCGTCACTCCCATCGAAGCCCTCCTCGTTCGCCCCTCGTTTTAGGGTGGCCGAAATACTCTCCCCTGGACCGGACGTTACCCCTCCCCCTTTTTTGGAGAACCGTCAGTCATCACTTTAACATCTCACTCAGAAGCTTCGAGCGGCCTCGCCTCACGTGCGGAAGACATCCGTGAAGCTTTACCCTGACGTCTCACCCGGAATCCTCCGTAAGCCAACCCCTCCCCCCTTCAGAAACCCATTTGCGTTAATTCCCCCCCCCCATTTAAATATTCTCCTCCCGTAACACATTAATTTTAACTTCATAGTCTGATTCATAACTACAATCACCCCCCTCGTTCATCTGATGTAATTTTGCCCATCAATTCTTTCATTATTTTTATGTAAATAAAATTATAATTTTGTACATGCCTCTTTAAATAACCTTGAGCTTTGCCATTGCCCATAATTTACCTGACCTCGTTGCACTCTTTCTCGCTACTCAGCCCGTCTAAACTAGTGGTATTCCGTCCCTTTTCGGTTCGCCTCTAAGTTATTGGTCCCTACCCATAGATATAATATGGTATTGATGTAATATAATGTCATACCACGACACCAATCAACCTCATTCGAATAAAATCCAGTCCAGATTTAAAAATAATTGACCGTACCGATACATGAGTATGCAAGAGAACAATCCCAAGCGACAAATGCAGTCAATGAGCCGAAGAAAAGCTCGACGCGAGTTTTATGTAGAGAGTAAGAAGACATTACCTAACTGGGATTTTTAATCAGCCAGTATTCATAAGTGAGAATAACCACAGTTTATTTTTGTATTTTCCAGTTATTCTAACATTGTTCTCATATAACTCCGGAATTGCTCTTGTAAATGTTTCGCTCGAACGCAGATAAGGGTCAAGTCTTAATAAATTAATCTTTATTTTAATATCTTGATAAAATTATTAAAAAAAACAAGTCGAGATACAACCTTTTCACTAAGGCCTCAGCCATAACAAAAGAAACCAGCAATTACAATCAATGCGGTTTTAAACATTTACATAAGATACATCAGATCTTGTTTTATCTATTCAAATTTGAAAAAAAATGAAAGGGCCCATTTCCCCATGGAAGTTCTTAGAAAGACATTCCTATGGTGATGAAGATGGGGAAGTGAAAATGTGTACAAGTTGGGAAACGCAAGATGAATAAGAAAATTGTGCGACCAAGAAGGGCTGCGTTTTCATTCCGAGAAGACTCACAGAGGGACAGACAAATGGGGAAAGTGGTAAATAAAGAGATCAGGATGATTGGGAAAATGTTAGGATAAATTGCAGCAATAAGAGACCTATCCAATCACAAAGAGGAAGATCACTCAAAAGTAGGAACTTGCATCCTTTGACGAGATGAGACTATTTTAATTTGATAAGGTTTGCTAATCATATCCTCGTCAGTTTTGCCTTTTTCAAGCATGTTATGTTCTTTTTATTTTATTCCAATTCAACCACAACGGAGGAGAATATGTATAATCCTTCACATGAGCATTTAATTACACATCAAGTTATATTATTACCAAAGCACCGAGATGGGTAGGATACCAGGACGCTACCATCTTGGGGAAGAGAGAGAGAGAGAACGAAGGGCCAATGAAGACCTGAAATGAATATCTTGATGGCAAAGAAGCCACAAGACTCATTGTAAGTGTCCATTAGGTAACCCATCGCCCTTATCAATCACAGTCAACGTTGCAATTTCTAATTGGTTTCGTCGAAGGAAGGCATCTTGAACATATCGTGATCTCTTGAACAGAAACTTCATCATCAATCAAATTTGAAATTTAGGAAAGGATCATTTTCTTTTGAATGTAAATGGCTTTACTGCTCTTAATGCAGAACTCAATCTTTCTTCACATTTAGTATTAAATGCTCATTGGAATATTTTCCATATAATATAATATAATATATTATATATATTCGTATATATATATATATATATATATATATATATATATATATATATATATATATATATATTATACATTCTATTTTGATATATAGGGAGACGAATGCACCTACACGGAAATACACACCACTGTATACATATAATAAATATAAACTAAAGTTTTTCAAGTCTTCCTTTGTTAAGTAAAAATGAAAAAAAATTGTCCAATCTGGATATAATCTATAATGAATGTTTTTCCTCCATCGTGACCAGACATTTAGAAAATTTACACAGCTTAATTTCATGTAAACCTGTATCCATTTCCTAACTATACGATAAATAAGCGAGTAAATCCAGATATAAATAACTTCCTATGCGGCACAACATAACTCGCGCAACAAGCTGTAATCTCATGGAAGGTGAAATAGACGAGAAAACTGGCGCGTCTTTCTAATTTACACTAGATGCTTGAAGCAAGCAACTAGCATACATCTTCTGAGGGGTTAATTTAGTTTGTCTTTTCAAATACATTCTTTCCACAGCCAGTAGAGCCATATCTCTAAATAAAATAATAGCAGAATGCACAAAAAGATTATCAAAATGAAATTTGCAGATCTAAGAGGTAAATACGCAAAAGAAGTAAAGAAATAGTCATAAATTAGAGTTTACAAAAGAACGCAGATTCATGTTAGATTAATCCATTTCTCTCAGTGCAGAAGGTGGAGATAACGTGTTTATGACAAGTCAAATAGTGGCCGAAAAGAAGTGCATTTATTTGGGATTATCACTTACAAATTAGGAATGTCACGCAAATAACCTCTCCAAGTTAGGTTGGATCTTTGTTGGTGAGTTTGCGAGAAAGAGCAGCTCTGAACTGGCAATGAATACTAATTTCATAAATCGGAACTGGACTTTCCTATGCTGTTTCAATGTAAATTTTCCATGGTGCGAGACTCCATGTCGAGCTAAATGGCTTTTAAAATGGACTGCATCATTGTAATCGACTGGATAACGCTACAGCCTGCTGGTTTTGCGGTTGTTTGAGTCTCGTGTCGTGGATGCTCCTTAAAACCCTAATATTTCACTATAACCATTTGTTGAGCAATAAATTTTCTCGAGCCGAAAAAGGCACCGAAAAAGCAAATGCCGGAGAAAAAGTTTGCTATGCCATCACGGTTGAACCTTTTGACCTACCGAACAGTGGTCCAAATCCTTGCCAGCCTTAGTGTTTGACGGATTCTGATTTTTTTATAATGAGAGAAGGGAGAAGAGGCAATTTCGAACCCGAGTGCGAGAGAATAACAGAAAATAAGACTAGGGAACGGATTAAAACCGAAAAAAGGAAAGAAAGACAAAAATCTAACGCAAGCGAAACTATTCAGAAAGAAAGCAAATGGCGCATCGCCAGCAAAAGGCTTGAGAATAGTTAAAATTAATAGAAATGAAAATGTCTGTTATTTAGCTCAGCTAGCCAACAGGAGGGGGGGGGGGGCTATTCGCATAACAAAAAACTTAAATCTTTCAACAAGTGCTGTCTACCTGGTCGTGCCCAATCGTGTCGCCATTGCAATAGAATCCAAATGATCGCAGATGCGATTAAATCAAAAGAGAACGGCAAACTCATAACCAATAGGCATAAAACACAAAAAAGTGACTTAAGGAATCCTGGGTACATCGGGATCCAGGAGAAAACCATCGTAAACCTTTTTGACTTGCAAAAGTATCCAACCTCTTCCAATATCCAGACAGCGTTTCAAATAAAGTGCTCCATCTCTCGCAAGTTTTGCAGACGTCGAAGAGCAATCTCGAAGAGAGAATTATGCATACCCTAATTATAAATTAAATTCTTCGATAAATAAATTGTACATGATTATACTACAACAATGCAGGAACTGATTATCGATTAAGTGGTCGTCAAATCTCTCAACCTATATGGTCATAAGCCTTTTATATGCAAGTCGCTCGATTCAACACTATAATCTTATGTTAAAATGAATCCTCATTAATATATCCTGGGATAATAAACATACGTTAAATTGGGAGTTAAATGAGCAGGACTGGATAATGGCTAAAAACAACCACGACAAAATAGTTTGCGCTAAATAGAAATCAGAATAACACGTAATGTTCCCAACAGCTTTTAAATAGAGCGTTAATGCACTTCACTCGGATCCAATAAGGTTGCCTGCACTAAGACACTAACAGGACGACGACGTGTGATATGGGAGTGAATCGAGCTGGAATGTGAAATGCTATGTGGCACATACCGACCACTTTAATCAAGCCCAATCATTTGGTCAAAGCGCGTGCGGAATTCCTCAAGGAAATTGTTCAACTTGCGCCGGATTTTATTTCTTTTTGGCTTGAATGTGAATGACGGAAGAAATTACACACCACAGGAATCTTACAAGAACTTTTTTCCAAAATACCAGGCAAAATATCATTTGCCGTCACCTTAATTGACGTTAGGTGCCCGAAAACCCCCCGAGTTTTATGGTGTTTTAATTAGTATGAAAATGCCTTAAACTCTTTGAATGGCAACATGATACCTACGCAGACCATTCTCTACCAGAAAAGTGTAACAACAGGGCGTTCATGCTAACAACTAGTAAAGGGAAGACGGTCACACAAAAATATGTGGTGAAAGAGTTTCTTCTATGGGTTTAATAAATAAACTTGGAGGAGATTCTAATGTCCTGAGAGCATTCAGGGCGCTTTGCGAGTCGCTAAAGATCACAATCAGGTCTCCGAACCAGGCACGACGCGTTATCAAAACAAAGGGGATACGGCGGGGAAGCCGACCCACTCTTGGGAATTGTAGCCGTCCGTGTACATTGGCACAGATACAGCGTGACACGAAGTGTGCTCTCAAAAGGTCGAACGCAATACTCCCGGCCCTGTGAAGGCTTTGGGAGCAGAGGCGTAGCGACAAATAGTCAAAGGTGTTATCCTCCAGGGTGGTTAGTGTCCTAGGCAGAGTTAGAGGTGCCACCGGCAAGAATTAGCATTCTCATTTTATGTTAAAGTAAACGCTATCTCTTACTAAAGGCTTTTTGAAATTTCTCTTTTCAGAGAGGAACTCCATAAGACTTTTCTAGCCGACTAAGTAATTCTTAATATTACCCTTACCTAGCCACATTAACTTGGATGTTATTGTTCAATTATCATATATATATATATATATATATATATATATATATATATATATAAACGGGAAATCACAATAACACGTGATACGGTAGATACTCAATAGCTCATAAGAAATAAGTTAATACACAAGCAATTTAGTCTTTTTTGAAGACCAAACGTGGATAAAAAAAAGGTTAAGAAAAAGTAAGAGAGAGCTAGCAAACATGAATAAATAATATAAACACTTTACCAGTTAAAGAAATTGTCTATATTATTTTGCTCCGTTCGCTCTCTCTCTCTTCTTTCGTTGATTAGTTAATTTAATTTTACATACAAACAATTCACCACAACATTTTGCTCGCTTGGATTTCTAATTTCCGTTTCATTGACAATTACTATATAATATATTGTTTTTGTGTATTTTTTCACATACAAAATATCTACTGGCAAACAGAATATATTTACATTTTTTGCAAGGGAGACGCCCTGTCTCAAAAGACTTTAATAAGGACGTTAAGAAAAGACGGAACTCTGGACCCATTTTTGTCGGGTTAAAGTTTTACATTTTCACAACCAATTTTGAGCATAAGAAAACTATAAAAAAAATAAAATGAGGCACTAATTTAATTGTCCATTTATTCTGATTCTTTTAATAGCGTCGTAAAAACAAATAAAAATATTCAAGCAATGGGAGAATAAATGTGGGAATGCGAACGAAGGAGAGCTCATTTGGATGGGCGTGCGACATAAGGCGATGATAAGACGGCGTGCTAATCCTTGGCCCCTCACCTCTTCCCCACTGAGGGGATCGGCCTTGATTGAGGAGAGTCAAGGAATTACCCTACATCCTTCTCTCAAGGGCTCCGAGTAGTTTCCTCTTTAAGAGAGACGGCTATGTTCCACCACACATTTCCATTTCCGCTAACCTCACCACTTTGTTTCCCAACCTCTTCAAAACATTTTAGCGCAGATACCCACGTTAGTTTTCCCTTCCTAATATAAAATAATGATGATAATAATAAATAAGGTTAATAAAAAATAGTATTGTTTCAACTTGAAGAAATATAGCGCTAGAAGTGGTGAAGTTAGGACCAGTTATTTAAAACTAATGTCGAGAACCAACGAAGGCATGACCAACGACTTTCTGAAGAGTTATGCATGAACGCAAATTTAAGGGAGGTAAAAGTTTGGGACCGCAACTCTCCCAATTTGCTCCTCTCTCACATCGTAGTCAGATTTAGTATTTATAACCATTAAAACCCTACCTGGACCTCCCATCGTCCCAGAACGTGGGAGAGTTGCGTTCCCTCCCGTTTCACAGCCCAAACACTAAAACAAGCAGCTTACCCTCCAGGCCTCAATGCTTGCAGGGGATCTGCGTTCTCTCTTTACTGACTCTAGGCGAGCTAAAGCCTCGTTGTTATTGCGCTTTAAATAATAGGGAATAATTCCTTAGCTCGAATCGTCACTTTTGACGAAACGAGTTGTCTATCATCTTTTCCCTTCTCCTAACTTTAACTATCTTAAGAACCTATTTTCAAATACTTTGAGTGACGTAATTCGTTCGTTTTATTCAGGTAAAGAAACTAAATTTAGGAATTACATTGTTATTATAAAAAAAGGATCAGGAAGACCCATTTAAGGAATATTCACCCTTAAATTCCCCGCCCCCCAAAGAGAATCTTAGAACTCATAGTAACCATTTACAGTAAAAAAAAAATCACCCCATTAAAATTTCCTATGAAAATTCCCCCGATTAAAATTTCATATAAAAATCACATTAAAATTGTCCATGAAAAAATTCCACATAAAATTAAAATTCAATATGATATATTAAACTAATTAAAATGTGATGAATAAAATTTCCCAGATTAAAATGTGCTATGAAAAACAAATCCACCGAATGGACAAAATTCCCACCCCGTCCTCCGGCACGCGTCGTAAAAGGCGACTAAACCCATATATGGGACGCTGGCCTGGGAGGCTGCGATGTCGCCAATACTGCTTATTATATTTATGGATGGAGTACTGAAGGGAAATGAATGCGAGATTAATGAGGAGTAGTGAGGGACGGGTTATATCTATGTTGGTATATGCTGGTGACCTGGTGTTGGTCGAACTGTCTGACAGGGGGTGTAAGTGAAGGAGCTTAACAGTGAATGCGCTTAAAGAGTAACGGAAAGTGGGGTGGGAATGGAAAAAGGGGTGACCATCGAGTGTGTGCTGTCAGGGTGTAAAAAGGGTCGGAAGACACCGTAAAAGGTGGATTGTGTGAATGTTTGACCGAGGGGAAGGTGAATGATATCTATCCATGGAAGGTATTATTGAGGGGGTCCTTGGGGCTTCCTAACCAGGGATGAGTCCCGCCTGGGTTAGATGCTACCTCACTAGTGATAAAGGGCCTTCGATGTGGACAAAATGAGGGTTGTCTTGTTCTTAATAGGGAGTAAATGGTGCCGGAGGGGCTGGTAGCTTTGGGGCGCCAACTCGTCTCTGGGGGAAAATGGTAGATGTTAAGTTGAAAATTCATATAAAAACAAATTCTATAAATTAAAATTTAAGCCTTAAAAATTCTCCAGATTAAAATTTCATAAAAATCAACAAAAAATAAATTTCATGAAGTCCATCAATTAAAACTTCAAATGAAAAAGACCCCCCCCCATTAAAATTCCGTATGAATAAAACTCGCCCGATTAAACTTTTAGATGAAAAATTCCACCAAATTAAAATTTAATATAAAAATCCTCCCAATTTAAAAATCCCTCTAAAAAATCCCATCAATTAAAATTTAATAGGAAAAAATAGAAAAATTAAAACATGAAGAAATCCTACAATTAAAATTCCATATGAACAAAAAATTTCCCCAATTAAAATCTTATACGAATAAAATAACCCCATTAGAATTTTGTATGCAGAAAAAAAAATCCCCGCAAATTAAAATTTTCTAGGAAAAAAAACTCCAATTAAAATTTCATAGTAAAAATCACACTCAAATATTTCTAGGTAAACCCCCAAATAAAATTCCTGAAAAAAAATCACGATAACTTTCAAATTACGGTCGTCCCAGTTTGCCACTCACCGAACACTTTGACGAAAACAAAGGGACAAAACAAAACGATTCACGCCATATTCTCAGACGAAAATGAACTAAAATATCACCGAGCAGCCATCTTAAAATAAATAATGCTCTGGTCGTTATTAACCAACTCTCAACAAAACGCTTCAGACACTTCCATCTCAAGGGAACCGAACTTCGGTCAGCAAGGGAAACAAGTACAAGAGAGTTGCAAACCTACCAGGTTCCTCTCAATCTAAGTATTCTATTTTTGATACTCTTACGTTTTCCTCCACACACCTCTCATTCCCCGTAGCTGATCATGTACTTTGCGAATCTATCTTTAAAATATTTTTGACCGAAAAGCTAACGTTGGTTTTCACTTTATTAAGCATAATTTTGTATTGACCTCGATCATATCTCTCCTTGGTTACCCCGCAAAGGAGCTCTAAGATCGCATAATTAGCTGCCTCTTCAGCATATTATTATTCCCGCTGATTTGAAAAAGCGGCCTTTTATCCTTGAGTTTCGGTGTGAGTAGTACTTTTTATAGCCTTCCCCACCCTAGATCTTTCCCCATTATTCATTTTCTAGCGTTCTTGAGCCTAGATCTTTGACTAGCATCCATTTTACAACGTTTCCGGCTCTAGATCTTTGTTCAACATTCATTTTCGAGCATGCTCGACCCTAGATCTTTCACCAGTATCCATATTATAGCGTTACCGTCTCTATACTCTATACTTTTTTCCAGCATCTTTTTTTATTCTATATGAAACGATCTCCTTCGCAAAGATTTGCATAAAAACACTCAATTCTGCGAGTGTAGCGGAGTAATGGATGTCGAAGTTCAGAAACACCTTGTTATTTAGTAGCTTTGAATTGCATTCCCTCAAGCATATCAATACCAAAAATGAAGAGGACTAAATCTAATATTTATTTTTAGAGTCTGGATATGGCCATGTCGAGTGGAAGAAAAAAACCCAGCTTCCCATGAACAAGTAAATTAAGGCATTTGGGTATGATTAGTAGAGACTCGATTTGGGTTGGGTAAACATTGCGACGGTTACCATATATCGTAACGACTACTGGTTTGGACTCCATGATAAAATTTCTCCACTGATAATGATAATAGATAGTCCGAGTCTAAGCATCATTTATGATAGCCTACTTCCATCCTTAAACTGACCAGAGATCATCCAAATCCCATCTATATACCCCCCATTAAACTACCTAAGTATGATGAAGTTCGTCACTGAACTAAACTTCCGTTTCATCTAAAAAAAAAATATATTTACAAGAATGTTGGAATCCAACGGAGAACATTCAGCTCTCAAAGTTTTAGAGAAGGTTATATAGTGGCAATATTATGACCAGTAAAACTGTGTGGAAAATTCATATCCCGGGTAGCCTAGAAACAGAAAGGAAAAACTCTCCCGAAAAGGTCCCTCCCCCTTATTCATCCACAAAAAAACGTATCCTGGTGGAGATTGTATACGAGTTTACTTGTCCTCGACGTCTCCAAGGAAGATACATAGGCAGAACGATTCGCCCCCTGAGGGCAAGGTTTTCCTCGTACATGGGCATCAGCGTTCGTACTGGACACTCACTTAATCGTAAAGAACCATCCCCTATCAGAGCACATGCAATTAAATGCAACAAGGACAGAACTATAAATAATTTTATAATAATTGGTCAAGATAATAATGAGCAAAACTTCAGAATTCTAGAATCACTTTATATTAAATCCCGTGTCCCTACTCTTAATTCTTTGTGACTCTTCTGCTGCTCCTCTGCATATGATATAACCTAATAGCCAACACAATCTTATCTCTGCCCACTCTAATCGCCCATCCCCACTTCTCGCTTCGCTACTAAAATTAAAATTTAAACTCTAAAAAAAAGCAGCCATAGTTACATTTTTCTAAATTTTCTGAACTTCGCCAATTATAATCAATAACTATAATTTAAGAAGGGTATTTTCTTTTAGTATTTGAATAATAATTTCATCTTAGTTTGGTTATGACTTATGTTTTTTTTATCAAAGTTATTTCTAATAATTCTTTTATAATATGAAAAAGCAAAATGGTGAAGTTCAGAAATAAATATAAGTATCGAAATTTTGTGAAATTTTAAAACCCAAAGAATTACAAATGGTGAATTTCAGAAAATTTACTTTTATATATCTTCTATAGCTATATTTTAGCAATGTGATATTTTGAAAGGGGGAAATTTAGTTTAGAGTTCCTTTTTAAAATTATTATAATTGGCAAAGTTCAGAAAATTTATAAAAATTTAACCATTGCTGTTTTTTATAGATTTTAAATTTTAATTTTAGTAGCGAAGCGCAAGCTTCCCCCGTAGGTGGATGTGGCGAAGCCATTGCCTGGTAATTTTAAAAAGGAACTCTAAACTATTTCCCCCCATTTCAAAATATCACGTTGTTAAAATATAGTTATAGATAAAATAAAAAAGCCGCCTTACTTAAATTTTAATAAATTTTCTGAACCTCACCAATTATAATTCATTTTCTTTTAAAACATTATCAAGGATTGGATAATCATATTTATTTTTTCTGACCTAAACTATTTTGTTTTTTCAAACTAAAGAAATTCTTAGAAATTACCTTGATAAAAATATAAAATATACTTAAGTCATAACTAAGATGAAATTCTTATTCAAATACTCCAAAAAATCCCGTTCTGAAATTATAGATTTAGTGGTGATGATATATATATATATATATATATATATATATATATATATATATATATATATATATATATATATATATATATATATATATATATATATATATATATATATATATATATGAAGGAAAGAAACCACAGCGATAGGATCGATTTATTTCGAGACCAGGTTTCGACGGAGACACTCATCATCTTCAATCGCTGGTTTCTCCGTCGAAAGCTGGCCTCGCAAATAAATAGATTTTATCACTGTGGTTTATTTCCTGCATTTACTATTTTCATGTACGTTACTGTACTTCTTTGGATATATATATATATATATATATATATATATATATATATATATATATATATATATATATATGACGATGAATTCACAGCTCTACTCAAAGCTGGATCTGGGATAACACAATGTAAACCCTAGAAACACCAATAGCTTAAATAATAAATGTCTCTTCTCAACATAGTTGCTACAGAATAATGTACATTTCTCTACTTCGCAAAAATGAAGTTAAATAAATTGCCCCCCACTTGACACTATACTCGAATCACTGAAATTAATTAACACTAATTACAGGAGTAGCAAGAACTGTATTATTTGTGTTACAAGTCTTCCCCACTAGCAACTGTTCATACTGATTAAACAGTAAACTAGCAAATGCTGCGAAAATATTCCACCCAAAACATGCTTTGGCCAGGAGAATTTATAGATCTATTAGCTTCACATTTCTAATTGAACAGCTTTTAGGATTTATAATCAAGAAAAAAACTATAGAACATTTGGATTAAAATAAATCCGACTTTTAGAAAAGCGAAACGTATCTGACAATCGACTTGAATTTTTATAATAAATAATCGAGAACGCGAATTAAGAAAGCGTTTGTTGTAATCAACTCGATTTCAAGGAAGGTGCGCCGCTCGAAATTCACAAAACTGGGTTCAAGCTTTCTTACCTGAACGAAAACCAGAAAACTGGAACGAATTTCATTGCCTTGAGAAAAATAAGCAAAAATTTTTAATTCGTTGAAAAAGAAGATTAAGAGAGGAATTAATCCAGGTAAAAACAAAACAAAACTGAAAGATTGAAAATACTAAGAAATAAACAAGATACGGTCAATTAAAACGGGATAAAGAAATAAGGATGCGCTATTGCCCCCTGCGTCAACTCTCCCTCGCGCCATGAACGAGATCTCCCGACCGGATAATGAAATTCAAATAAAGATCAGAATGACAATCACTGGTATACCGGAAGAAGGCACCAAGACGCCGCACAAGGAGTATAAAGGTATGATTACTTCTCAGTGGACGCTTGTACTCCATCGGCAGGGGTCTAGAACAGAGAGAGTGATAGCAACGTTAGGATTTGTGTGTGGTGCGAGGATAGGTTAAAGCGTATACGCCAATTGGCGGGCAGCTGAGCCCTTGATGAAAAAGAATCGACTTGACAAAAAGCAGGTTTGTTGCACCTCCTTGTGGAAATTCAAGAACTCTCCCAAGCATTCGTGATTTTGAGTTTAAAAATGAGGTTTTCAGGAAGGAGGTTTCAGATTGTACTTTCACGTGTCTGCACTATGTGTACACACTTATTCTAAGAGGTAAAAATACACCAATCCAATGGCTCACTATTGCAATTTTTGACGTTTTCAAATTCTGGTTATTACATTTTCCTTCATGTTTTTTTTTTCTCTCTCTCTCTTCAATCGCTACTGATTAAGGATATCTTCGCCAATTACAACGTTTTCTTTATTCAGTGATTTATTCAGTGAAATTGCTGCTCGTCTTTGTTGAAGCAAACTCATCATATGAAAGTGAACTGCGTAAAAAATGGAAAACATATAAGAGTTAAAAAGAATATATGGACTAATAAAGGGAGGAAAAATAATCCCAAGGTGTAAACAATGAAAATAAAAAGACTCCAGGTGAGAATAACCCATCCCATACCTTTCCTCAAATACTATATATGTAGTATACATATACTGGTGTATCAAAGCTTCCCTTTTCGATACAACGGGTCAAGCATGTCAAATTTTCTAACACGGACACGGTGAAAGCCCTCTTGCTGGAAAATCATGTTCGAAATAAACGGTCATGACAGAATTAATTTACTATGATTGTTTATTAAAAGCAATTCACACTCCTTTTTCATCTGGCCTAACTACATTTCTGAAATTAGTCTCTTACGATAGCCAAAATTCGTATTAGGTTAATATTGTATTTTTTAATATTTGAGACAACTTCTCAAAAAATTATAGGGAGAAAAGACCTGGTCAATGTATTCAAAGAAGGAATAATATGGAAAAAAATGAATAGAGAATTGTGATTTCACAAAAGGAATAAAGATACAGAAATGATACAGCAAATCAGCACAATCTTAACCAATTAACGTATAAGATATTCCTGAAAAATATTCTGAATATGGTGGTGTATAAATTCCGAATTTCATGTATCTTATACATGTGTAATAAGTTGGATTTTCAATATCGTATAGGATTATTTCAACCAAGTTGAGGTTAATTGGGCAAATGCTTGGACTATAAAAGTAGTCTATATGTAGAAATATTCTAAAATTAAATTGAAAAAGAAAATATTCTAACACTGAGTCGCTCTCTATATTAAATATACCCAGAATCCGTCTTTTTTCGATTCATTGCATCAGGTTTTTTTATGTTGTACAATACAATTTTACGTTTATTTATGCATCATTTCTCGTTTATTTCCACATAGAGTTTACGCAAACACTTATAACTTCTCATTTTCTCGTTTGTTTGCCTAATTTAATGCGATCCGCATTTTGAAGGTTTGAAAAGCGAAAAGTTTTATTTCGACCTCAAAAGCCAATACTAAAAACGTATTTTAAAATTTGCGCAAACTTATTTAAATCCTTTGGAAAATTGTGGCCTTGGCAAGTAATAAATTCTAAATAAAAAAAAATTATTTGTATAATTATAATAAACTATAATAAATAATATTAAAACTATAATAAAATATTGAATACCATAATAATATTCTGCACTACTTAATAAAATTCTTTGTATGTGCACGTCATTTATAAGCGGTCACAAATCTTTGTATAAGAGGATGTTAAGGGCTATGTTAGGTCAGCCACCCGCCATAAATTACCCTCGCAAAAGGGAAGGTGAGGCATCAGAATCCAGTAGAAACTAAAAACTATGGCTAGAGTTTTCGAAAAGGTAGGCGTTTTTGTTAGATAATAATAATATATGATGAGCCAAAGAAAACAATAAGCTCGTAAATTATGATGAATTTAGGGAAAGTGGAAATGTTTGAAAGATACAGAGTCGAAATACCCGTAAGAGCCTAACTAGTGAGCTATGGAGTGTGAGAGCAAACTCTCTTGAATTTGCTGTTGTCCCTATTCTGAAACGGATGCGCGTCCTCCTACAGGGCTCACTGGGGACAGAACGAGAAAGTCTTAAGTGCAAGGGTCAGGTAGGTAAATGGGTTACATTTCAAAGCCTACCGCAGTCAAGGTAACTTACATCAGACTGCAGGAACTCAACTTACGAGCTTGAGGGAAACAGCCTCTCTTGAGGGAAACAGCCTCGCTCTAGAGTGCGTCAAACCTTGCATCTGACGTGGAGGCCCAATCCGACAAGCGAGGTAGAGGAATATGCTAATTCGAGGTCCATTTTATGATCTCATATTTCGTCCGGAAGGGCATAGAAGGGCGGGGAAATGATGACCTAGGGGCGATGACGGCACTCCCCATCAAATGGACTTGTTTTCAAAATCAGCCTCTTTTTGTTTCTATCGGGCAGTTCATTTTTAGTGGCGCTTTATTTGCTTTAAGCGATTCGCAGCTTCTCCGTTATCAAACGCGCCGTAAATCAGTGCCATACAGATACCTTAGAGGTCGCTTATAAAGGACATGTGAGACGTTTGCCAACTTATTCCCTGATATGAAAAAAATAGATTACACATAAAAAAAACAGGTTTCTCTCACGAGATCAGCTTTTGGCGCTCTCCCGAAGGAGGAAAAATATGTTTCGTTGCAGCGGTGTAAACACTTCCATATTGAGGCAAAAAATATTAACGACTTTATACGATGGGAACCGTCCAGCTACACTTGAAAATTATGGTCGCGACATTAGTGGCTTATCATGGAGTCTCGTGAGAATAATTAAGAATTAAAGGATCACTCAAATTTGAAGAACTGGCAATTGAGATTTTTTTTCGAGTAGCCTATTCGGATATGTCATTTCCACGCATACTCAGTTCCCCTAAAGTTCCCACTTTACAAAACTCTTTGAAAACTTGCCTTCAGTATACAAGATTGGGATCAAATGAAAATGAGCCATCTTGAGCCATCTTTACTCGGTCGTGTTTAAGCTGGATAAAGAACTCCAAACAACCTTACTAACCTAACTTAGTCAAAACACCCACATTTAATGGGTTACTTATCTTTATTCGGTCGATTTATGAAGTGTTCTCCTTCTCTAGTTGGGGATTAAAGTTTTTGTATTCTTCTTTTTCATTTGCACATATTTTTTTAGAAGTTATATAGTTTGGTATATCGATTGGACACATTATCTTATGTTTAGATTTGTTGGTAATTTTTTGCGCCGTGGTAAACATGAAGTTACTTTGTATCTTTAATTTTTGATAATAGATTTTATTTCCAAAATATTTAGTGTTTTTTTTTGTAAGAGTCAAGATTAAGAGGGAAAAATAAAATTTTTATGAGAAAAAAAATAGCGTTCTAAATTTACTTCTGACGACTTTACGACGCATCAGAAACCTACAACTTGAAAATATATTTCTAGAAATGATAATTTCTAGTTCGAGTTCGAATTTGGGGCCTTTATATTCCTACGAACATTATATTTTGTCAGGGTTCCCGCATATATTTATTTGTAAAATGTTGCACGGGAATTTCATGATGATCTTTGGAAACTAAGATACAGGATCATTATTCGTGATTCGTTGAAGTTACCTGGGATTTAGTTATTTGCATAGTCAGAAATTACAAGGCTTTTTTTCATTTGCACTTCATTTCTATTAGATTTGTGCCCCCAATTTCGAACTTAGAGCAGAAGCTAAGAGCACACATTCCTTCATTCACTAAAATCCAACAAAAAGAGGGTCTCTTGAAATCCTTTTAATTTTCTATCACCTCACAAACACCCAAGTTTTCGCTTTTAAACCACTATAGTGAGTGATATTTACTCCTTATATGAGTGGTTAAGTAAAAAGAAAGACCAAGAATATCATCCACTCGGAAATAAATATCATTCTACATACCTAAATAGATATTTAGGATCAAAATAATAGCAAATTCTCCTTCGATTAGTATCAATACTTCACCGAAACAATTTACACGCATGAGAAAGACCAATAAAAGTTTATTTTTATCGGCCATCAGAAGCCTGTCATTAGTAACAGTGAGTAATCTTCGAGGCAAAGGCAATTTATAGCGAATTGAAGAGAATTAAACAATCCTCGGGAATACAAAAAAACGTTTAAAAAGCAGCTACAGCGAGAGTGAATGATTCTTTCAAATGGTCATTTTGCCAATAATAGCAGCAACAATTAGACAAGTGATGATATCAAATAAAAGATAGAATGGGGCTTAATCGAAGCGCTTTTAGGTATTGAAAAAGTAATGAAGGTTTAAAATTAATGCACCGTGGGTTAAAAAAATCCGAATAATTTAGAGTTTAGACGCACGTAGCGTTCGCCAAATCACGAATGAAACAAAAATTGCGAAAAAAAATTGAGTTGTTATGGAGCAAAAAGAGACGCCAAAGGGTCTGCAACAAAGATGGAAAAAAAGGTAAAGAAATAACAAATGGGAAAGGAAAGGAAGAAAAAAAAGAACAGCGAATAATAATAAAAGATTCGGTCATAAAAGAGATACGGCAACATATTATGAACATTATTATTATGTCAATCGAATGCGGTTTGGAATACTTCAATGCTATAACATTATAGAAAATATGAAAATCTAGAAACTAATCTAACCTCATTACTCAGGTTACACTTACCAGAAACAGGTAAATAGATTATTTAAAAAACGAAACAAAACAGAAACCCCCCAATATAGGTCTGATCTAATTACGAGGATGAAGCCGCGAAATATAGCAACAAAACTGTCTCGTGTATTAGCCTGGCCTTGGTCTAATACACGAGAGCTTAGCGCTCTCGTGTATTAGACCAAGGCCAGGCTTTAGTTTTCGCCTTGAAATCCTTGCACAAACACTACGATGATAAAAAGATGCAAAATAACAGGAATGAAAGAGAATAAAAAGAAAACGTACGAGAGAAAAGTTCTTGAATTCTATTATTATATTAGGAATCACTTCCTTTGTTTGTGTATTTTTAAGCTTTATTCATTTCAAATTACCGAAGGAGGTATTTTATTAGTTTTACAATAGCAAAGTAACTGGTAGTTCAGCATTTTACTACCAATTACCAATTAATTTAAGTGTGTGTGTGTAGGGGAAAAACCTGTGAGGATAGTCGGAACGAAATAAGAGGTGAAAAGAGAAGGTAGTGTAGAAGATATGGAAAGGGATGCAAGGTGCCTGGTATTCAGGCTTATCGATTTCATTATATTTTCTGTTTTTGTATATCTTTCGTTGTTGTTATTGTTTTAGTTATTATAACAGCGTTCAAGCCTTTTGTCTTAAATACTTTATTTTTTTGTATGTGCATTGAGCATTTGCTGTTGTTTTTGTTATAATTATTTATTACTTAGTAATTTTTATGTTGTTTATTTGGTGTTTTTGTAGTCTTCTTTCTTCTTGTCTGGAATCAGGCTATTTAAGTCATAGTTGGTAGGTTTTAGTCATCATCATAGAATTCTATTACAATATAAGTTTCCTCGTATTGCAGAAATACACTTATTTAATCAAACTTTGATATTAGCTTACACTTAGAGAATACTTGTTTGGTACATCAATCTGAGTTGAAAATGTAAATACTCGACGTCTTGAATTTTTGCAACATCGATGCATACATTCTCAATGTAAACAATGGATGCCATATTGCATGTTAGGGTGCCCTGTAACAACCCTATGACGTGCTTAAAGCTTCTTTTTGGTTTCGGAAAGTAGAAATTTTACAGGTAATATATTTTATTAAAACCATCAAAATGGTCTTAAATGCTCAATTATCTCTGGTGGAAGAGTAAAGCGTCGTGACTTTAAGAGGCGAGGGTCTAACCAAACCGGGAAATTGCTAAAAAGGTGCCCAAGTCTCTTGTACTGTTGTCGGCGTCACTGTCAAGAAATTTTAGAAAACTGGGCAAAATAAGGACATACCTCAATGAGGCTGCCCCAGGAAGACTTCAAAATCTCAAAATAAACCTATCCGAGTAACCTGTCTTAAAAAACCGTCGCATGACCACATCTGAAATCGTGGCTCAAATTAGTGAATCTAGTGGAATGACTGTTTCGACTTCAATGATGAAGAGGATGCTCTTGGAAGTGGGTTTAAAAGGCAGGCGTGCAGCAAGGAAACCTTTGCTGCGGCCAATGAACTTGGACTTGGAGTTAAAAGGTTGATGGAAATTAGAGATAGAGTAAAGTGGTTGAAATGGATGAGATTAAAGAATAGAGATGGTGTGGGAGAAAAAATAAATAGGTCCCTGGGGAAAAGGTATCTCTGTTGTGTTTAAGTTTTTATATTTTGGGGGTGATTTTTTTACTTTTCTTAACTATAAAATTTATAACTTATACTAATTAAATTAAGCCTATTAATTTAATTTGGCTAGATTTGATCAGATTGGCATTCAAGCCTTTATCTGGAGCGGGTATTTTGTTCCCGGTATGGGTTTTTGAGAAAGTTTTTTAAAGTGAATTTCAGCTTTTGATTTCAGTTCGGAAAATTTAGTAAAAATTTGTAATTTTAGTGTTGTTAAGTGATTAATACCAAAGAAACCTGAACATTGCACTAGTCATTTGTTGTATTTTGTCAACTTTGTCATGTGTACTTTGGAGTCACGTCGCTGTCTGCCAAAGCCTTGCTGCATTTAAAAGGTCTTATTTGTCGTGCGACCTCGATGTCCAAGTGCGTACGAGAGAACTCGGGGGACAGGCGGGTGTCAATGGCTTGTCAGATCCTCTTTGCTCTCTCGTGGAGCAACACGTTGGTCGGAGATAATCCAACCGAGGCGTGGAGCTTCCTCTATCTTTTGTATTCACTGCTTCGGTGCTTGTGATGATAAGCACCGCTTTGTTCTAGATTCTTTGTAGTTTCCCAATGTGGGTCTCGGCGCTCGCGTTCAGTGGTACGGATGGGGGTCGGGGGGTTACAGGAGTCTCGAACGGATGCACGCATTGAATATCCTGAGTTTATTTGAGAAATTTAAGGTACGAAGCCTATAGAATTCTTTCAAATCTCTCTTAGCATTCGTGACTGTACACTCGATATAACTCGTGTAACATCTCGTGCTGATCTTGAGCTCCAGAACCGTCCCTTCTGTGCAGTAAGGGATTCTCTTCCCGTCCACACGTATATCGTTGAAGGCCTTGCGAAACATGGGGATTATTTTGAATTTAGGGGCATTGGTTGATATCTTCAATCTCTTCTCGTAGGAGTTGATGTTAGCTATCTCCCTAGCCGTGTTTCTCGCCATGAATTCCGTGTGAACATAAGCGGCGGTACAAATTTGCGATATATCGTCAGCGAAGTGAAAGTATACCGAGCCCTCGGAGTGTTGTCGTGGTAGGTCCCGTGTATAAATGTTGTATAAAAGGGGACTGAGACAGCCCCCTTGAGTAATCCCCGCTTCGAGTTCGAATTTGGGGCCTTTATGTTCTCTGATTTGTATGTATGCTCTCCTCTCCATTATGTAGTCGCACAAAATCCTCTCAAGAATGGGGTTGAGGCATACTTGAAGGATCTTAAATTGTAGGCCTCTCTTCCAAACCTTGTCAAAAGCTTTTTTAACATCGCGAAGCACTAGGTCGGCATGCCTTTTATCTGCTTTGATCTTAGCGAGCTTTTCTGTGACAACGGCTAGTGCTGTGTCGGTCCCTCTTATCCGTATGAAGCCATGTTGCTGCTCGTTATTCAAGTTGGCTTCATCCAGAAAAGAGTTAACCCTGTTAGCCAATATCTTCTTGAAGACCTCGCCAACAAACTCTAAGAGAGATATTGGGCGAAAGCTGGCAGAGCAGTCCGAGGGCTTCCCCGCTTTTAGATGAAAATCATCTTAGCCACCTTCCACTGGTCAGAGAAATAGCCCGTGCTCAGAGCGGCATTCATGATGTTTAGTAAGCCGCTTCAAACGTTAGGCTGGGCCTGGATATAATTTTCGCCGGTCAGTCTCGTGTAACCCAGGGCTCTTTGAAGAAAAGATTTTAGAGTAACGGAGAGTTATATGGCAGTGATTTTGTTACCATAGTCCTCCATTAAGCTTTCCTGCGACACACGATGAGGAGGAGAGGTTTTATGTATTTGTGTGTTTAGTTGTTGTATAACATCTTCGTCAAATTCGAGGTCGTAGTTGTCATTTTCTTCTGGGATAATTTTAAAGATTGAAGACCAGAAAATTCTAAAGTTTTCTTCAATCTCTTCTGTCTCCGTCAATGTTGTGTTTTTATGTTTGATTGTGTAATTTGTGCGTGGAGGTTTTCATTTTGGACGTTTTACTGTCTGCCAGAAAGTGTGAGAGTCCTTTTCTCTGTCAAGCCTGCCTATAAGTCTGTCCCATAGTAGTGTTTGTTGGTCAATGAGTATCTTCCGTAGTTCGTCTCTTATTTCTCTTAGTCTTCTGTAGGCATTGTGGTTGGGGCCTATCAACGCTACCAGGCTGAACAAGTCTCTATATTCTTGGGCCAGGGCTCTCATAGGAGGGGTCCAAGGGGGAGCTGGTAGTTTTATATTTAATACAGGGAATACTATTTAAATTTGCTTCTATTAAGTAATTGGTGAGTTTATCCAGTTCCTTATCCTCATCTATTTCTTCTAAGTTTGAGTCATACAACGGATCGGGGATGTAATTTGAAAGGGAATTTCTGTAATTTTCCCAGTTCGCTTGCTTGTAGCTTCTGCGTTCTGGGATTGGGATTTGTATGGGGTTTACTGCTAACGTAATTTTAATAGACTGGTGGTCGCTCGGAATAATGGGGCCCGGTTCAATGTAATAGTAGAAAGGAAACCTGACGCTAGAAAAAACTATGTCAGGTTTTGTGGTTGTTGTTGCAGTTATAAATGTCGGTAAGTCGGGTCCTATTCTTGTCATATATTGTCGGTCGAGCAGTGTATCGATGTTTCTACCTGCCCTATTGTAGGAGGTATATTCTGCCGCTGCATATCTTGCATTTAGATCGCCAGCGAAGAGAACGCTTCTCGGGTGGGCAAATATCTACAAAATATTGTGCATGGGTACATATCCGCGTCTCGGGGGTTGGTACCCCGTGGCAACGACCAGTCCCCCAAGGGCAGTACCCAACTCAATAGCGAGGTAAGATTCATCTAATTCTCCTAAGGGTTATAATTTAGTCCTTTTTAGAAGACTATTGCACATCCGTCATACCGTTCCTGACTGGGTTTTTTAGCTAATGACGTTGTATTGAAATAATTTTAAGTGTTTTTGTGGAGTCAGTCCGTATTCAGATATGAGTATTAGGTCAGGGGCAATCTGTCGTATTATATTGCAATAGGTGGAACCTTTTCCATCTCACCTATTGACGTTCATGTGTAGTATCGCAAGTCTGTCTGCCATTTTGTGTAGTTTAGTATGTGGGATTAAAGTAGACTTATTCGTGTTCTACTTTAGCCCCGTGTGGTGTACTGGGCGGGATCATGTGGAAGCAGTCCGGGGTCACTTTAACCATATTTTGAGCGAGAGCATCTTCGACCTGCCGCTCGGGAACCTCATCTGAACTTTCCCATTTGTACCTTCTGGTCCTAAGACCTTCAGCTACTTCGCGGGAATCGAGCTCGTTTGGGAAGGAGCTGATTCTGGGGCAAATATTTTTAGGTTGAATCCCCTCGCGTGGTATTTGAGCTGATGCTCTTTACCTTGCGATGAGGAGGAGGGTGATCTTGGGCGGCAGGTTTTGGAGGTTTTCCTTGATCATGGAGACCTGGCCTCCTTGGGTCGCACTGCTTCGGTGTTCGGTGTGTGCCGTTGTGTGTCTTTTGTTTCGGCGGTATTATTCTCGGATGTTCTGGTGTCTGTGAGTTTATTTGTATATTTAGACGCGTGTTACGTGCACTGGCTGTTTTGGGGGGCGTGGAAATTATGGTACACGAATTTTCGCACTGAGGGACTACACTAATGTGCATAAACTCTTCCGATGGTGGGTTTTCCGGGAACCACATCTCTTGCAAGCCGATTTTAACCAGTATGCGGTTGACTTCCGTGGCGAAGGTACCAGGACGTGTAATGTTTGCAATGTGTGCATAATAAATGCAACACATTATTTTTGTAGGCTGTTGGTTTTCTATGTGTAGGTATGTTCGTTGGTTATTATTTTCGGTGATAGCGACTTTTGCAACTTTGGTATAAGTCATATTAACCTTTATCTCCTCGTTCTCGTGCTTTTTTTTGTGTCTGCTTTTGTATCTCCTGTTTTTTTTAACCGGACATGCCATAAACATAGTCCAGTGATTTCCCTCACAATTAAGGTATTTTTGGGTGCTGCTTTTGCAATAACGCCAAAAATGATCGCGGCTGGCGCAGATAGAACACAGTGTAAGATCTTTGTCCGACAGGTGGCCGTGGTGTGTTTGTCGTACTTATAGCATCAGAAACACATTGTAAGTCGACAAACTCCTCGCGTTCCATCTGCTCCGGACACTCTTACGCTAACCTTGAAGACGAGCGTGTAATTTTTAAATTTAATTACCTCCACTACTTTCGCCCATGGATGGTTCCTTTTGATCTCTGCTTGTATTTCGTCTGCTGAATGGCATCCAACCCAGAAGTCAAGAGGCCTGCAGATTAAGCTACGGTATGATCGTATTTGTGGAGGTGGTGTAGGTTTTAGGTTAATCAATTTCAGGCATTCAATGGCCTTGCTTGAGGTCAAGGCTTCGCAATCGGCCTCCCTAGCACAGATGGCCGAGTAACCGCTGTGTATGTCTATGAGTCTGACCAGCACAATGCTCAATGTACCAAAACATTTTCAAATACCTTACCTCGATCCCGTTTTGGGACCTACGAGAGAACCTGGAGAGTGATACGGAGGGTCTCTCTCATTTTCCTTGGATGTTATCCTGAAATATTTGCACGATATAGGAGAGGGGCCTCCTAATAGTGAAGTGATGAGGAAATGTATATGAGCCCACCGGGATTTTGTTTAAAAATAAGTATAAAGGGGAAAAGAGTGAGCGAATGAGAGGGAGAGGGAGAAACAAGTCCAATACTTCGTTTTTTTACTTTACCTTTGACTTCTTTGGGGCTTACGAATTGGCTTGGCCTGGCTCAATCCTTTGAATCCAGCAAGGATGCGAAGATTCACCCTTAACGTTCCTCCAATCGAAAAGCACAGGTCCACTTTCCGAACGAAATCGCGCTTTATCGCTTTCATCAAATTTATATTCCCTACTCCAAGTGAGTCGAAAAAATTCACCTTCACAGAGATTCACTTTTTTAACAATCCGAAAAAATAAATGGGCACACTGCTGTACACAAGCGTGAAAAATGGACTAACTGCCGGCAAACCGCGCAGTCTGTTGAGTCCAATAAATAAGGGAATACGATTATTATGGGCGAAAAAATATAAAAATTGGTCAATTGATCAATGAAAACGTGCTCTCTGGACTGATGAGTCGAAATTTAAGATATTCGACTCACGACTAAAGGTTTTTGTATTGGTGAAAGGATGAATTTTGGCTGAATTATACCAACCTTAAAACATGGTGGTAGTGGCTTAATGGTTTGAGAGTGTTTTGCAGGATATTCAGCTGAAGATACTATTGAATCTCGGGAATTCTGAAAAAAATGAATATTACTCCATTTTATTGAATACACGCAATTCGGTCTAAGAGTCGTCTGATTGTTGAAAACTTCACCAGGGGGAAAGAAAATGAATAATCACAAACATACTTGGAAGTTATGCAGGAATTATCTGTTGATGAAATCCAAGCCAATCAACGGACTTTAATGGATGGACACCTCAGCCACAGAACTGAATCCAATATAGTTTCAGTGCAATGAAGTGGATCGTCAGGTAAAATCCTGATAACCAAGAGGAATGGTAAAAAATCTTAGACGATTATGTTTTCTTTTGTGAAAAGCATTACAAGAATCTGCTCTACTATAAATAAAGCAAAGGGGGGATATTTTGAAAATTTAGAGTATTTTCATTTTCTGGTTCAATGTCATTTCCGTTAATTTACCAGATTACCCTACGCCAAATAAAAATACTGCCTAAATTTCAGCTTTATTCACTTTTTGTCGTTGATCTCAAACTTATGAATGGTAGTATATATATATTTATATATATATATATATATATATATATATATATATATATATATATATATATATATTTATATATATATATATATATATTTATATATTTATATATATATATATATATATATATATATATATATATATATATATATATATATATATATATATATATATATATACAGCCTTAGCCAAAATTATGGGGCAGGTATGAAAAAGTGAAGAAAAAGATTGAAACTCATTTATTTCATACTTGACATAATACAAATAAATACTTTTGCGTATATGCTATCAATAATTAATATTCGATGTGTCTCCCTTTTGCTTTTATAACAGCTTTTATGCGTTTTTGCATATTGTGCATAAATGGTTACTAACGTTTATTTCTATTTTTTTCAGTGATTATCTTATTGTTAACTTACAAGTGGTAATTTTTTGTTCAAAATGTCTCCGAAGAAACAGATTCCTGAAGCTCAAAAAGCTCAAATCATTGCATTGTCCAGAGAGGGATTATCTCAAGTCAAATTTGCAATAAAATTGAAATGGTCGAGAAATGGTATCTAAACAACCATAAAAAGGCACAATGAGACCAATTATTTAAAAAACCGCGATAGTCAAGTTCGCAAAAGGTGTACAACTCCGAGGGAAGAGAGGTTGCTGAAAAGGACATCTCTTGCTGATAGGAAAATAACAACTTCTCATGTAGCTGCTGAGTTTCGGGCAGCAACAAACAAAGAGATATCAAGACAACACAGTGAGAAAAAGCTTATTAGAAGCTGGGCTCAAAGGCTGTAAGGCTAGAAAGAAACCATGTCTGTCTCAGCTGAACAAGAAGAAGCGATTGTCATGGACAAAAGAGTATGAAGATTGGACTGATGATGATTGGGCCAAAGTTGTTTAGTCTGATGAAAGCAGCTTTGAGGTAAGTTCTCCACATTAGTTTCCACCAATTTATTACGGTTGTAGACATTTTTATTGGATACCAAAAATGATCATTAAAATTTGAATTTATCCTCAGATCTTTGGAACCCCTGGAGCTGTTTATGTTTGTCAAAGTGTTGGGGAAGCTTATGATCCGAGATGTGTTCTCCCAACAGTCAAATTTGGAGGTGGCTGTGTAATGATTTGAGGCTGCATGTCGTCTTCAGGTCCAGGATTGTTGTTCACTTGTGAGGGCAGAATGAATTCCAACCCTTCCACCATCATGTTAGACCAGGTTTATCAACTTTCCTTAGGTAAAATTTTCAATGATAACATACCAGATGGTGTAATTTTCCAACAGGACAATGCTCCATGCCACACATCTAGAATCTCAAATGGTTGGTGTGAAAAGAAAGGGGTGGCGTTGATAGAATGGAACCCCTAAATCTCCAGACCTCAACCCCATTGAACATTTGTGGTCACACTTGGGCACAAGAGTGAGGGTGCACAAATGCTCCTCAAAAAGTGAATTAACAGCCAAAATTCACGAAGAGTGGCACAAAATTGGGCCAACCAGTTTAGTCTTGAGTAAGCCAAAACGAATAAAAGCGGTTATAAAAGCAAAAGGAGGACACATCAAATATTAATTATTGATAGAATATAGGCAAAAATGTTTATCGGATTATTTCAAGTATGAAATAAATGAGTTTCAATCATATTCTCCGCTTTTTCATCCCAACCCCATAATTCTGGCCAAGGCTATATATATATATATATATATATATATATATATATTACATACACGAGGTGGGGTATCGGCCCCCTTTGTAGCCCAATTGTCTGACTAGCTTATGTTGTTTTTTTCCCTTGTCTGGCTTCGGGTGGGCGCACCCCTTCCGTCCTGGACCGAATATGGCCAAGGACTGCGCCAAATCTGCTTGTGAAGTCGATTCCAAAACTAGTTTTGGAGGAAGACTGTGATTAGAAACTCGGCGTCCTCATTGAGCCCGTTCCGCGCGCAAACGCAGCCTGCGGGGCCAAATCTTGCTTCCCCAAAGCGGGCAGGGAGCTATGAGCAAGAAAAAGGTAGCAGCTACATTTAAGGCAGTTTACTCGTGTGAATAGACCCATACTTATGAACAAAGTTAAGTTTGCGTCTTGGTCAGGTTTAGAAATGTGCAAATTTGGGTTAATTAAGGTACCCTATAAATTGAATGAATCAATTGAGATAAACGAAAGGAAGGAAAAGAAAAGAGAGAGAGAGAGTGATTTTAATTCAAGATCCAAGTAAGAAAGACAGCAATGTCGAGATGGCGACATCGATCTGTGGAATCACTTGAAATGAAGGATCACATCGAACGCATTAGATCTTCGCTCTCTAAGTAAGACTGGCCTTCAGGCAAGACGAGCTTGCCACAGCCATAAACAGGATGGGGACCCAGGGGATGAGAGAGACGGGATACACAAGCACCCATCTTTACACTCCTTTCCGATAAGGGGGTGACAGTAGGGGGTAGTCCCGTCAGGCGGCCAGGTCGGGTTGGAGTGACTGATCCTATCTTCCCCTCAGCTCGCTAGCACAAAAGGATGAAACGGAGACTTTCGATGAAGCCAAAGTCAGTCGTACGTTTAATGTCTTCTTTACGGGCGTTCGTTACGATACGAACTAGTTGATGGAAGACGAATTTCCTCCGAGGATTTGAGGACGGTGCGAATGAGGGATGCACTGTGTAAGGGGGATTTAAGTGAGGTTATCGGCCGATTTCAGACGCTTAGAAAAAGGTTTTTATTTTAATTTCTGGGGCGAAATTCGATAACCATTAATGCCGCTGGATATTTATTTAATTTATGAAAAGAAACTGTTGTAATCTATGAAGGCATTTTTATTTAGTGGGTGATGAGAGAAGGGACAATCATAAAGGGAAAATATAGATAAAAAGAAAGAATAGTAATAGTGAAAAGGGTTATGGATAATAAAATCTACAATAGCAAATCCATCAACAAAGAGCGCAGGTAATTGAAGTACGAGTTCGAACCCCCATAGTGTAAAAGTAAACCTCTTTTGCTAACCGAACCTTACATAGTATCTCGAAATTTTGTGCATTCTATGGGATCATTCTCTCAACTTAGAAATATTCCCAGCGTACGGAATAAAGATAGAGTATCATGAATTTAAGGGAAAAAATAGTGTTTGAAAGATACTCTCCGAATTGAATAATCATCTCAACTAACAATGGAGATCCTTAAAATTCAGAGTATCAACCAATGATAGTCAAAGTAAGTACAAAGAAAAGGAGAAAGAAGAAGGTGCTCATTTGAACTCCCACATCTCAGGAAGGGGTTCTAGATTCTTCATTCGCCCCAATATTATCGGAGTCAGTGCCAAAACAACCCCCGATTTATATAAATTTTATAATTACGATATTCTTGGGCACGCTTGAAATACGAATTGGCGTCTAAGGGTAAATAGGCTTTGCGTGTCAGTTCATCGACAGTTTCGTAGGTCATGCATTAATAATAGCACGCAATTCGTTTAGTTTTTATGATAATTAGATACGAGCGAGAATGAAACGATGGGCGGAGTCAACATGCTTGTTGTACCGTTTTGAACCAATCAGGGACTCGCTCTCGGGCATGACGCTAACTGCAAGACGGGTTCCGCGAAAAAAACACCACAAAAAGCAATGAATGGGAGCGTTAGTCTATCTTGAAGCCGACTTTTGTTTTCTCTTCCAGGTTTTGGGCCTGTTATGGCCGCCTACAAAAGGCGCGGACCTTCACCCTATCAACACAGATTAGTTAATTTGGGCGCAATGCCCGAATAATCGCCTTGCGCACATGCAGGGGGCCAATAAAGTTACCTTAACCGCCTCTCTCACAAATCTGAATTGCGGTATAAACCCCGATAATTAGATAAATGGCGGAACGCACTTTCGAGGTGGAAAATCCTCGTTACTTTTACGGGCAATATTAACATGATGAATTCCATTTTATCAGATTTAAGAGGAAATGTAGCTTTTCGCAAGACTCGCAAGATGAATTTACGGCGAAATTCTTTTGTGGTAGATAAGAAATTAAAAGTGGGGGAAAATAGATTTAAGATAGTTTTGCCCTGGTGATGAGGGCATTGCTTTTTGTTTTGCCTTTTTTTATCTTTTCAATTTATTTATTTTTTAAGGCGTGGATTTTGTGTGTTCTGTCTAATTAGTTCTTTCAATTTGTTTGGCCTGTGTTTTTGGCATTCATGCTTTTCTTTTCATATTCATTGTACCCCCCCCTTCCCTACCACCACACCTTACACGACTGTTTGAAATGTGGTTTTTTGTTTGTTTGTTTTTTATTCATTCCAATTCTCATTTGAATTGATGTTGATATATTTTGTGCTACTTGTGTTGGATGCTTATTTGTGTAGTGCTGTGTTCAGTGCAGAGTTGTCTGTTCTAATGTTTGGTTGCTTATGTAAACCATGGCGCCCTTCATCTGAACAGAGCTTCGAGTTAGGGAAACCTTTAGTTTCTTGCTACATTTTCTCTCTGATCTGCTGGGATCTTTAGTTCCTGAGCTAGTACTGGTACTATTTATGTTGAAATTTTGTCCCATGTCCTTTAACCATTTTTTTTCTGGTTAGGTTATTGGGATTGATGCGATCGTTCTTTCTTGCTTTATTGGCATGCAGCGTTGCCTAATTTTGGACCGGCTGTAGTCACTTCAGTACGGTTTTGCTTGAAGCTTGTGTCACCACCGCTGGGTATATTAGTGTGGCGCGGACATATATGAAATATATTTTCTTCAGGTTCCGAAATCTATGAAGCTTGTCGAATTCCTGCTTCGCCAGATTTTCTCAATGAGTTCGCCGTTTTCGATACCCATTGGTGTGATGTGGAGCCCAAGAAGGGTACCTTTCTTGGAGTACCTATATTTCCCTCGTTCAGCTGTCACGTTCGCAGTTCTTTTGCGGTATAGAGGGAGGATCTGGCACTTTCGGGTATTGGTCCAGATTTTCCACCTACTCTCATATTCATTGATATTCCTGATCTCGTTAGCTTTTACTTTTGCCTGGGCCTTTGGGTTCCTGTTTGTACCAGGAATCAATTGCGTTATATCGTACAAAAAACTGCAAATATAACGCGTCATCCTTTATCGGTGTTGGTAAGTTAATTGTGTAGATTAGGTAAAGGAGAGGGCCCATACAGCTGCCCTAGGGGCGTTTGCCTGTTCAAGTTCGAATTCGGGTCCTCCGTGGCCTTCGATCATGATCCGGGTTAGTCTCTCCATGATGGAGTCACAGAGTATTCTCTCCATGATAGGGTCTAGCTGAAGGCCGATCATTTTGTATTGTAAGCCCCAAAGCCAGATATTATAGGCCTTTTGCAGTCTCGGAGTACGATGTCGATGTACTTCCAATCCGCTCGGCACTGGAAGATTTTTTCGGTGAGAAGCGCAAGCGCGGTGTCCGTCCTGGTCCTCCTTTTGAACCCATGTTTACGCTGGTTGTCTGCCTCTTTCTCCACAATTGTGTCTGTAGCTTGTTGGCTATGATCATGTATAGAATATTTGGCCATTATCCCAAAGAGAGAGATATAGATATATAATTGATGAGCTGGTCCAGTAGCTTGTTTTCTTTCGGGATAAAAATGATTTTAGCCAATTTAAATCTTTAGGATAAGTAGCCAGTAATTAGGGCGGCGTTCATCACGTTTTTATAACGTCCTGGACCATTGTTGTAAGGCATTCACCAAATGGTTTATGGTGATATTGGACCAGCCTGGCGCACTCTACATGAAAGTCTTGAGAGTTCACAAGAACTCTTCGGTAGTAATCAAGCGGCCATGGCCTACTATTTTCTTTTCATCGAAGACGTGAGATTGTAGGTGCGTGTGGTGAATGATTGCATTTAGTTTGTCAATCATTTTACCCTCGAATTTATGGTCGAAATTATCGTTTTGCTTGGACTTAACTGAGAAGACGTTGTTATAGAATCCTCTGAATCTATCCTCCAATATCTCAGGTTCCACCAGGGTTTTATTTTTTCTTGGTTGGTTGCTTTGACGAATGTTTTCTGTGGCCAATTTGTCGATTATAACGTCCTATATTTCCGTCTGCTGTTGGATGATAAGCGTTTGTAGTTCCTCCCCTAACTGACGCATAAAACTGGTTCGTCCTCAATTAGGGCGGTAGGTCTAAGCTCATTGCAGATGGCCCTATGACTTCAAGCGATAGCCATCATCTTCATTGTCTACCTTGGTTGCGGAAGGATTTCGTGAGAGATGTTGGGTATACATCTCTCATCCGTTTTTTTTTAGTTGGTGACTAATCTCTTTTGCCTCCTCGTCAACATCTTCAAGGATTGCTCCGCTGAAATCGACTGGTTCAAAGATGCTAAGCATATGCTTGTACACCTCCCCGTTTTCCTGTGCGAAGGTCTTACTGGGTGGGCTCGAGCAGTTATGGCCTGGCTCACTCCTATAGTTGATTGGGATTGGGATAATATAAGAGGTGAAAGCGTAGGAGAGAGATAGAAAGGGTAGAGATATTGTGTTTGGTATGTGTGTGTTGAGGTGGTTATGAATGTAGGATGATATATGAAGATGATACGGCAGAGGTGATAATAAATTATGCCAGGTTGCCTGGCAAACGCTTTTGTTTTTCATTAATTTTGCCTTTTATTTGTTTATTGTCTTTTGAGTTTGTAATTTAAGCATTCGCGCCTTTTGTTATCATATGCTCATTTGAGCTTTTTATTTTTGTTTTATTTTATTTATTATTTTTTGCTTTTTGCATTTTCATTAGTATAATGGTTATATTTATACACACACACACATATATATATATATATTCATTTTACTTTTCCTTCTTTTATTTTGAATTTCTCATCATTATTTGCTGTCTATATTCTCATTAATGTGTAATTATTGTTGGTTTTTTGTTTTTTTTCATTTCAGTTGTCAATATCGGTAATTTTATTCAGTTCACATTGTTTTATTTATAGATAGGGGTTATGTTTATCATTGCATTCGTTTAGCTTTACCCACAGGTTTTTGGCGCGTTCGTGGAGTATTTTATTTAGAGGTTCGAGCCCGGTTCTTTGATGCAAGTCCTCGGATGTAAATCGGTCCTGCCTTCTCTTATTTTCTATAAATCGCGTTGCCAAATTTTGTACTTTAGGGACTCTTTATATTTGTGTGGTACTTAACTTATGTGTAGGGATGATAGGGTATATTATCTTGGATCGGACAAGGGCTATGTACAGTTTTCTTTTGTTCTTATTTGAGAAGTTACGGAATCTTTGTATCGTCGTCATGGTCAGCTTTGCTTCTGTCACATTTTTTAACAGATGGGAGACATATCCATTCGTTGTTAGTTTGAGTCCGAGGACTCTCCCTTCCGTGTTATATCGATATTTCTCTCCGTCGACTCTAACTGAGGCTGTTATCCTCCGGTTTATCGGTATTAGGTTGAATTTATTTATGTTTGTTTTGATTTTATTCTTTCTTTTGTAATCATTTAAATTCTTAATTTCTCTTGCTGTCCTCTGGGCGATGTCTCTTGGATTCGTCCTATCACTGGAGATGGTTTGTGTAACGTCATCCGCCAGTCGAATGTAGATTGCATTCTCTTCCGTTGGATGGGGTAGATCCCGGGTATATGTATGTGGTGTACATAGTTGGGAAAAGGCACCCTCCTTGAGGGACACCCGCTCGTAGAGTAAATGCCTCACCCATTTGGCCGTTTATTCAAAGAATAGCTTTTCTTTCTTCTAGGTAGTGGCATAATATTTTGTTTAAGTTGGGTTCCATATTCAGGCTAGTAATATTAGCTTGTAGGCTGGGAATCCATACCTTATCGAAAGATTTGGCAACGTCGCGGCGCATGACGTCCACTGTGTTGCCTCGCGCTGTTTCGGTGGCGATTTTTTTATGCAATAATTGCCAGCGCGGCTTCCGTCCCTCACTTGCTCCTGAATCCGTGTTGTTGTGGCTTATAGAGGTTATTAATCTCGAGGTATCTTTTTAACCTTTCGTTTAGGAGCTTTTCGAGTCGTTTGCCGAGGAACTCGAGCAGCGAGATTGGACGGTAGCTTTCGAGTTGGTGTTTTAGTTAACCCGATTTCGGTAAGAAGATCATCTTTGCTGTTTTGAAGGCCTGGGGATAGTATCCAGTATTCAAACAGGCATTGAAAATCTTCACAAGTGCTTCATGCACGTTGTTTGGTGCATTAATCAGGTGCGCCTTTGTGATGCCACTTAATCCTGGTGCTTTCTGCCTAAATGACTTGACTACTGTCAAGTATTCTTGCATTGTGAATGGCATTACCTCTTCCGAGCGAATGGGTCTCTCCTCATTAACTCGTACGTATGGGGTGGTATTATCTTGCTGTGCTTGTAAGGTTTGAGCGACTTCTTCATATTCTCTTTTGAAGTCAAGGTTTACTTCTGGAGAAATTGAAAAAACATGGCTCCAGTGTCTTCGGAAGTGCTCTTGTAGTTCTTCACTTCGTTGTACTTCCTTGTTCTGTACTTTAATTTTAATTTTTTATTTTGGTTGAGTTCTTCGTAGTCTTCTGTATTGTGTCCAGAATTCCCTCGGATCTGTTTCAATTTCCATTTTTTCGATAATGTTGTTCCAAGCTTGAATTGATTTTTTTTTATTAGTAGTCCCACTTGTCTTCTGCTTGTTTTTAGTCTTCTGTATCTTTCCATCGTGTTACCCAACTCCATTATTTCCTTTGTCAATCTTTCGAATTCTACCATCTTTTCTTTTATTTCGTTGTCCCATCGCAGTGCAGGAAGGGTTCTGTGCTCTGTTGTTGGTGTGTAGATTGCATCAGCTTCTGTTATTTTTTCGATTATCCTCTGTATTTCTACTTCAATTTCGTTGGTTACTTGGTTGTTTGGGATTTCGATTTCTATGTTACTTAGGTGCTCTTTATATTTGGCCCAGTCTGTTCTGGTGGTTACTTTTCTTTGTGGAATCGTAATTTGGATGGGGGAGGTGGATATACTAGTGATCATGCTTAAGTTATCGGAATGGGTTGCAGGTCCGGGTTCAGTGTGGAGATTAAGGTTAAAATTGGGATTGGTGAGAACTATATCTGGCGTGGTTGAAGATCTATAAGTTAGAAAGGGTGGAAAATCTGGTCCTTTTCTTTGGACCATGTTTCTTTGTAGAGATTTGCCTGTACCGTTCGTTTGGGTTGTATACCCTGCTGCTCTGCATCGGGCATTGAGATCTCCGGTTAGTATGGTTGAATCTAGTCGGCGAAGGAGTTTGATGAAGGTGGGGATGGGTAAGTACGACCACCTCGGGGGTTGGTAAGCCTCGGCTACTACTAGATCGCCTGTAGTCATTTTGATCTTTATCGCAAGGTAGGATTCCTCTAGGTCTTTTATCTCAGTATAGTGAATCACATTTTTTTAATCTGATCAATACGCCGCCATATCTGGTTGGGAATAATTATTAGCTATGATCTTGTAATTTGGTATTTTTATTGTTTCGATTTCAGTGTTGATTCCATGTTCGGTTAAGATTACGATGTCCGGGTCTTCCTGTCTTATATTATTTGAGTATATAATTCTTTTTTATATCCATCCGTTCACATTAAGCGTAAATATTTTTAGTTTACGATGTTACGTGAATGTGGTGGATTTAGTTCCTGCTTTCATTTTCTCGGTTCTTGATGGGGAGCGGATGTGGCCAGATCGTTTTTTCTTGAATTGGTCATTTGTTATATTGTAACAGGATTCAGGGGCGATTAGAATCATTCCCTACTTGAGAGCATTATGGACTTCGGTTTTGTTTACGTCTGTATCGTAATCCCATTTGTATTTCCCTTTTACTAGTCCTTCTACGATTTCTTTTGGCTTGCATGTTTTAGGTAGTGGGTTCGTGTGGGAGCAGTATATTTTAATATTTAGTTCTTGGGTATTTTTGTTTTTGTCTTTCTTTTTCGAGTTTTTGTGCAATTTGTTTGTTTTTTTTTGCAATCTCTTCATCAGATGTTTCTTCTTCTGTTTATTGGTCGGTATCCATTTGGGTTTGCTCTTGTTCTTTGTTCTCTGTGTTTTTTTCTTGTCCGGTGGGTTTTATGTTTATGTTATATAATTCACTTGAGGGTGGGTTCTCGGGAAACTACATTTCCTTTAGGCTGTTCTTTACTAGCATTGTGTTTAATTCTGTCGCATATGAACCAGGTTTTGAAATATTCACGAAGTGAGCGTGCATTGTGCAAAGTATGAGGTCAGGCGCCATGTTTCCCTCTATGTTCACGGTAGTGGTTTGTGGGGTAAGTGCCTTTGCCATTCCTCCTGCTGTTGAAGTGGCATACTCGTATGTCGAATTCTTTTCTTTTCTTCAGATATTTCGATTTTACTCTTCTTTATTAATTGCTCATTCATAGGGCACGACATTGCAAGGGTCCTATGTCCGTTTCCACAATCCAGGCACTTTTTCTCTGTGTTCCTGCACTCGTCCCAGCGGTGATCTCTACTTGAACATTCTGAACAAGCTTTCTTATTGAATTGGCATTCCTTTGTCGTATGTTAGTCCAGGGCGTAACATCTGAAGCACACCTGAACAGAGACGAATGTCTCTCTTTTGATTTGGGTCGGGGAATATCTTTGTGTAAAAGGTAAGTAGGCCCTGTTCTGCCGCCTTTTTTGCTATCTCCGTGGTCCAAAATATTACTTTGAAGACATGCGTATAAGCTTCGCCGTTTTGGTTTTTGAACTTCACAACGTCTTCGATTCTGGCCCAAATTTCTTCTTTTTCAATTCTTCTTTTATTTCTAAGGTTGAGTGGGCTCCGGCCCATGGGTCGATACGTCGACAGATTACAGATCTTTTCGTCGTGACGTTTGGTGGTGTACAGGGAGAAGGACCGATTTTAGTCAGTTTCTTAGCCGAGTCTTCGCTTAAGAGGAGGTCTAAATCTTTCTTGGTGTCACAAAGCGCAACATATCCGTTATATTGGTCTTTTACCCTAAGTAAAATCACTTCTATTTCAGCGTAAATGGTTTGTAGGGTCTTTTGTCTCTTGGATTTTTCTTTCCCGGGGAAAGCCTTCCTTTTGGTGGTCCGTTCCTTGTCTTCATACCTGTGATTGCCTGGGTAAAAGAATTTTAATTTATTGTTGTATAAGTGAAAGATGAAAAATGCTTCCTCCGCCCCCACAATCTTTGGTACAGCCGGTGTAACTACCTGGATGAAAATGATGGATAAATGGGGATGGACCAGGGCAGGCCCTCCAGAAGGATGACTCATGGCGGACTTGATGATGGATCGTAATCGAATCAACTAACACCCCCCGGGGCGCCGCCCCTCCTGGTGCTTGCTTATTGAGGCTGCTTCCGGATTACATAGAGACGGTTGTAAGTCCCTCTATGGTCATCGCTGGGCCGCTAGGGATAGAGGTAACTCTTCCCCAGCGGTTGCAGCATCGCCTCTTTTCTGGGGTGCCTATGGCGGAAGGTTTCACAGTTGGCTAGTCTACAAACCTGCTTTCCCAACCGCCTCGAATTATGCCTTGTCACACGACGAGCATAGTTAGAACTAGGTTATGAATGGCAGTACATAGGGCTACGCCTTAGAAGGCGGGAACAGACGGGGTGATGAATTTAGGCAGCCATGAAATTAATTATGGCAGCCTAGAAAAATACACCGTCTTGATTCCCCGTAGGAAAAGAAGAATGGCGTTGGAGAGTGGTAGAGTTCTTCTATATGGCTCGACTCGCGAAAAATGCCCTTGTAATTCACTGATCTTTGAATTCTTCTATTCTCTCAGAGTCAAGCGATGAAAAATGCAAAAATAGCGTAAACTAAGTCTTTCGGGTGCAAGAGCCCAATATCCGTGAGGCCGAACTGTCTGGCAGTGTGCAGTCCCGATAGTTGAAGGGTTGTTACATATTAATATATATCCGGGATCGTCGCGGATCTGCATGTTATATAGGTTAGGAATTTGGGCCCAACTCTCTGGATTCTTTCTTGGTCCAAAGTTCCTGTCCCTTTCGTTAGAGTCAGTGTAGCTAGCGGTCTTAAGTCTAGCGTTGAGATCCCCTTCTATGAATGTTGTTCTTCCGTGGTTAACTAGCGTGAGAAAGCCAGTAGAGTCAGCGAGGGGGTTTGTATGCCACTGCGAATGCGAGCCTTACCAGGGTTGGAATTTCAAAGGTGACGAAGAAATCATCCAGTTCTGGTAGCTTATTGAAGGTCAAGTTACTTTTGACGGCTATCGCAGCACCTTAGAGCCTTTCATGGGTAAAATTTTGGGTGAACGCAAGGTAGTTGGGTATTTTTATCATACCCATTTCGTGTTGACGTCATGTTGCTATATGCAGTTGCCTTCTGTGTCTATCCGTTCACGTATAGTAAAGAATTTTTAGCGTGTTGTTGACGTTTTGAATATTGTTTTTTTCACTTTAGTGTATTTCCTAGCTCTTAATTGTTTTAATCTTTGTTTTTTATCTTTTTTGCAATCTGAGTTTAGTATTGCCTTGCAGGTTTCGTAGTCTAGTCGGATCCTTTCTACGTAAAGAGCTTTCGATAGCTTGCTTTCGTTTCAAGATGCTTCAAAGGTCCATTTGATTTTCTGTGCCCTTACCCCAATAAGTGTGTTTGAGACGCTCATGTTTTATGAGAAGGGCGTGGGGTCCGTCGCGTATATTTACAAGCCTAGTTTCTTGCCTTCATATTTGTATTTGTTCTTTTTTGCTGTATTGGTTTTTCTTTTTCTGTTTTACGCTAGCTGGATTTTTTCGGAGCTTCGGTCGTAGAACTGTCCCAGTATGAGAAATAGGAGATGAAGGAGTTAGTTGTGTCCTTAACTTTAGTACGTTTTGGCGACTTCTTTGGACTTTCTCTTATTTTCGGCTCTTGCTTCCTTCTATTGTCTTTCTTTAATAGCTTTCACTCTTGGGTTGGTGCTCTTCGTAGATTTTTGGTTAGTTCTGGCTTCTTAATTTCGCCCTTTGAAACGGATTTAGTGCTTGCTAACTTTGGGGAGAAGTGCAGGTGAAAGACATCTCCTGAAACTGGGTTCTCCCAAAACCACATCTCGCTCATGCAGTTTTGCTTCACCATTATGTTGAACTCACCCGTGAAAGTTCAGGAATGAGTCAGGTTCCTTACCTGCGCATACATGAATGCATGTAGGGATTTTCGTCTGTGGCTGGTGTCATTTTCGCCGCATGTGCGTAGGAGGTTGTTGTTCTCTTTTACTTTTCTTGCAATTTCTCTGTTAAATTTGGTTTCAAAATTTCTCTCTTAATAGCATACGCCATGGCCATCGTTCTTTCCCCTTGTTCGCAGTTGGCGCATGTTTAATAACTTTTGGTATAGCTTCTCCAGCCGTGCATCTTCTCGCTGTATTTAGAACATGTTTCCTCCTTAACTTGGCAGTCATTGGTAGCGTGTTGTTCCATCTTATAACAGTACATCTGGATAAGACTGAATTCCTCTTTCTATCTATCTTTTCTTGGTTGACATTGGCGGGGAATAGGAGCAAACCTTTTCCTTCGCCTTCTGAACCATGCCTGCATCGCTGAATACCACATTAGGTTGTCATCTATTAAAGGTCGTAATTTTGGTCGTTGACTTTTATGATTATTTGATTAGCCCAAATCCTAAAACAAAAGTTAGAAAACTTTCATCATACCTCAGAACAATATTACGACTTTTTCTCGACATTTGAAAGTCATTGGATAGGTGAAATAAATGGATAAGTTTGTTCCACATAAACTGAATGAAAATAAAAAAAACCATTTCATATATGACAAAATAATATTAATAGAAATAAACTTGAAAGATGGTAAACACAAGTTCCGTTGAAAACCTTAATAAGTATGTAATCATAAGCTCGAATCCTTTAAGATACCACTATAAATAAACGCACAAGCCTTGTACGATTGACTCAGCCTTTTATCTATAAGAGTATAAGCTAAGGGTAAAAATTAAATGTTTAGGCCAAAGTGAAGGTAATTACGAAAAAAAGAAACAAACATTTATTCTCAATTTAATACCACTAGAAATAAGAATATATAAACGGGTTGTATTTTTTGATAATACGATTTTTAGTAAATTCACCTAAAAGGAATACAGCGCAAGATTATAACACGCGTAAAAGTTCGTATTCAAACAAGAATATTTTTCAAATATCTGTTACATAAAAATAAATTCGTTAAATATAAAAAAAAAATTAAGACTGAAGAGGCTGTTAAACAAAAATCCAACTCAACTATGGCGGTCCGACAATGGTTTTGAATCCAGAAGCGAAAAGGGATTTGGATTCCTTTGGATTAAACAAGACCAAAATGGAGTTTCAATGTGTTTTTTTGTCCACAACGATGCGAGAAAAAAAATACGTCTATCAAAACACACGTGCACGCATCGGCCAGATAGATAGTCGACGATCAAATAACTTAAGAGAAAGCCCTAGCACTTGAAAAGTCGTAGTGACACCTCAAATGGGCGGGTGAAGGCTTTGAAAGATTTAAGAGGATTAAACATCGAAATGGTCAGCACCTGCAATTAGCGAGCTTGTGCTTCTCCTGGCTTTGGCGCTGATTTATGGGAACGCACTTTAGCTGGGAGATAAGCTGCAATGAGGATCAGTCCTCGTGCAATGCAACCCCGATCAACAACTTCACATGCAACTAAGATGCTTTTTCCTTTTGAGCATTTACAGTGACCTTCTCTTTAGATACAAACACAACTTATGGAATACAGTAGATAAAACCATACTCTAACCCAAAAGTCGCAATAATGAATGTGGCAAAGTTTGGAAGCGTAAAAATGTATGGGAGGTCCATATACAGAAGGGGACTTTTGAGAAAATAAAAAATCGCTCTGATTAGTGTTCATCAAATATATGAAAGATCAAGTGAGTTGTCCTTCAATGGACCTTAGTTCGATTCCATTCTCCATGCTGTTGATTACCAACCGCTATTGCGGCTACTCGCCGCTTAAATACTGGGATTGATTCGGAACCCACGCCAGGGGCCATGTAGTTGGTTACTACATTAGTCTGTCACATATTAAATATCGTATTTTTGGTTCGTTGACTTCTTATGATTAATTGATTAGACAAAATTTCAAAACACGAGTCAAGTAGTGTGAAAAGAAAACCAGGAAAAAACAAAACAAAATGACAATATTACGGAAAAAAGAATCTTGATTTCGCTAAAACAAAACCTTGCTCTAATGCCCCTTACGATTTTGTAAAAAAGGAATCGTGAAAATGAGTTAAATTATCAATTTAAAAAAATAACTAATTATTTCTAAACGGTATAATTTAGTATTTATTTAGAGTATAACATCGTATTAATAAATTATTACTTTGAGATCAATCAAATCCTATTTTAATTTCCAGAAATATTGCTTCTCTCACATTAAGCACTTCTCTGACTTTAACGAGAAAGTAAAGGACTTCAAAAGAATGAAAGGATAAAATAACTTAATCTGTTGAAAAAAAATATTCAGTCAATTCCTCGACATCAACTGAATGAGAACCTAAATTCGAAGATTAATGGATTTGAAATCAATTTTGGTTGCTAAATACTTCAGGGGAAGGTGAAAAAAGAATCCCCCAATCTGTCAAGGATTAAATGTATTTCTAGATATTATCCGATTACGCCCAGGGAAGGTTTTAAACGTCCTATTTAATTTATTCCGGTAATCTATTTTTTCGTAGTTTTGAGTTCTATGTCCTCGTATGCGTTTTTGTGTCTCTTGGGATCTATGAATATTACACGCCATACTTCAATAATAATATGGTACTTTTGTATGGCGCTCTCCAAGGTTATGACCCTTCGCAGAGCACCCATTTATCGAGTAAGAGTACGCTTGAGAGAAGACTCGGGTCTTCAATGCACGCTTGAAAGCCCCAAGGGAAGGAAGTGAGCGTATCACGGCAAGCAGCTCATTCCAAATTCTAGGAGCAAATATCGAGAAAGCACGAGCTCTCACATGCAGGACAGACGAATCCGAAGAATAAACAGTAAGAGGACAAAGCTTGAGCGTAGTGTTCTTAGGTGCTGAACGAAGGTCAGTTGAAAAAGATAGGTAGGAGGGATTTTATAGGTAACAAGGAGAATCTTGAAGGACTTTCTGTATCGAATATGAAACCAGTATAGATCGCGGAGCACCAGGAAAAAGTGCAGGAAAGAAACGTCCGCGGCGGAGATGAACACGACCTGCAAAGTTTTTAGCGAGTTTTATAAGGTCGAAGAGTGGAAGCTTATGATCCAGCGGGAAGGGAGGTGCAGTAATCAAGACGAGCCTCCTATTCTTTGTATAACGCCCTCGTGGCCAAAATACAGTCCCCAATAAAACTCGGATGCGGATGTCTACTAATCAATTTACGCTTGTTCGAGGGCATAGCCTAGGAGCCCAAAAGACCTGGATTTCATGACTCCTTGTTTACAGAAGATATCAGACGATGTCATCCCGTTGTCAGGGAAACCCAGAGGCGTATTTATGACCCCAATGGGAAGTGTGGGAGCGTATTAGGTTTGCCCCCCAAAATTACAGCTCACCAGCAATATTAAGCCAGGAGAGCCTCCTTTTCCATTGTTCGAATATAACATGTCAAGTTACCAATTTATTTATTGTACCCAGTAATTAAAATAATGTCAGACGATCTTTTATTCAATATATCAAGATGAGGAGTCAGTGGAGGCTGGTCACCACTTTAGAGCACGCTTTATAGTCATTTCGCTTTATGGCGAAATGATCGTGCGAGGATTAAGCACTTTTTTGTGTGTGTAGATGATAGTGGGGGAAAATTAAAAGGGATAATATTTTGCCCTAGTAGGGAGGGCATCACTTGAAGTTATGTCTTTAGATTTTCATTTTGTTGTGTTATTCTTTGATTAATTGTATTTTCTATGTTTGTGTCTCTTTATCTGCTGTTAGCGTGTTCTTATTGTTTGTGTTTAAATTTTTGGGTACTTATTTTGGGTCAAATTGTTGAGATTTCAAGCCTTTATTAGCTTCTGGTTCAGCGATTTACCTTGTGTTATTGTTTAGTGTATTGTTATTTGTTCTCTTCTCGTTTTTTTCTGTGTTATACTGTTTACTGTGTTGGTTTTTGTGTTGCAGCTATGTATATATTGGTGGTATGTTTTCTTGAGAGCATAGTTTGGTGCTTGGGAACTGACGACGGCGGGAGACTTTCTCCTGTAGTCTTGCAAGTATGTTAAATTTGCCACCTGTTCCCTGTAGTTCCAGAATGACAACATTCGCAAGGGTAGAGAAGACCTTTCTTCTCGGTTTGGGGTTGACGACATTGATGGGTTTCAATCGTTTCTTCCTGTGTAGATCTCTTTGCCGAAGGTGATCATGCCTTCTGGTTTTATTGATAATTAGGGATGCGGAGTTCTGAACACGTTGGAGTTTTCTCAATGAGGTCTTGCTGGCCGCTTGAGTTACTACTGCTGGGTAGATGAGCTTCGCCGGGATGTACATCAGGTATATTTTCTTAATATTGGCCGAGCTAAGATCTCTAAACCTGTATAGTTTGCGAATTTCTCCCTTTGGTAGGTTCCTCCTCTCCGTGTAGTGTCTCGAGTATCCGTGGTTGGAGATTTAGGCCCAGGACAGTGCCTTCAGCGAATTAGCCGTATCTCCTCCCATCTATGATGATGGGCCACGTTAACCTGCGGCTCAGTGGGACGATCTTCAACTTTTTCCTATTGGTTCTGATCTATCATCGTCTCTCGTACTGGTTGATGTTATTGATTTCCGCTATCGTGCGAATCGACTGTGCCCTTGATTTTCTCTCCGAGCACGGGACGATTTGAGTGATGTCATATGCTAATTTAAGATACATCGTGTCGTCCCTGTGCAACGGAATTGGGAGATAAATGGTAAAGACCAGGTAGAGCAATGAGCTCAGGCAGCTTCCCTGGGAAACGCCCGCCTTAAGTTCGAACTCAGGTCCTCTGTAGCCTTAAATCATGAGACATGCCCCTTTGTCAATGATAAAGTAACAGAGGATCCTTTCCAGGATTGGGCCTAGCTGGAGGTTCAGGATCTTGTATTGAAGTCGTTCCATCGAGACTCTATCGAAGGCCTTCTTCACGTCCTTCAGCATAATGTCAACATAGGTAACCATTCGCTTGGCAATATGCTACTTTCTCTGTTAGGAGCGCCAGGGCCGTTTCGGTGCCCCCATTTTTTACGGAACCCGTCTTGTTGGGGGGTTGTGCGCTCCTAACTCGCCTGTCAGCTATAATCTTTTCAAAGATCTTGCCATGTATCTCGAGAAGAGAGATCAGGCGATAGTTAGCCACATAGTCCGAGGGCCTGTTTCCTTTCGGGATGAAGATGATTTTGGCCATCTTGTACCCGTCAGGGAAGTAGCCTGTATTCAGGGCAGCATTCATAGTGTTTATCAGTCCCTGAATAATTTGCCTTGGGGCATTCACGAGGTTGTTTTCGTGATCTAAGACCAGCCTGGTGCCCTCTGCTTGAAGGACCTTATGTTGTTCATGGTTTGTTCAAAGGTGATTGGGCACCCGTGATTAACCATATCTCTTTCCTGAAATACTTGCGGGTGGGGATGGGTTCTATGTTTCACTGTGTTGAGGTTATCGAGAAGTTAGTCTTCGAAGTCCTGGTCGAAGTCGTCGTTCTCCTTAAGGGATATCGCGAAAATCTCTTGCCAGTGTTTCCTAAATTTCTCTCTCGAGACTCTGGATTCTCAATGATGTCTCCATTCTTTATTTGAGTTCTGGGTTTGGTGGGCAATCCCCTAAGTCTTCGGATGCTGTTCCAAAAACTTACAGGATTGCTTTCCCTGTTCAGCCTACTAATGATGTCATTCCAGATTTCTCTTTGCTTTTTAATGAATGTCTTTTAGCTCCTTTCTTAGTAGTCTCATTATGGCTGTCCTTTGCCTAGTTAGGCCTGTTCTGCGAATTCCTCATAGATTTCTCTATGTACCCGGGCGATTTCTCTCATTTCGTTCGTCCACCTATGATGTGGGAGCATTTTATAGAAGATATGGGGACGCATCTCTCGTCGGCTTGTATTAGGAGATTGGGGATCTTATTTATCTCCTCACCTATCTCTTCAAGATTGGCGTCTCAAAGGTCAGCTGGTTGATATTCGCTGAGTATCTCTCTATATAGCTCCAAATCTGCTTTCGCATAACTTTTCTTAAGTGGGACGGGCTCAGTATTGGAGCAAGCGAAATTGTGGTTATTATTTGAATGTGGTCGCTTGGTACCACGGGTCCAGGGTCATTGCCGATGTTGAAGGGGAGGTTTTTTGCTCGCTAATACTATGTCCGGTTTAGTTGCCGATCGTTGTGATAGGAAGGTCGGAAAATTCGGCCTGACCCTCAGGAGTCTGTTTCTTTCGAGAAGCAGCTCCAGGTTCCTTCCCCTTTGATCGGTGCGACCGTAGCCAAACGCTCTGCATCTGGCGTTTAGGTCACCGCCAAGCAAGCAGTTTTAGTCTCCCGCGCCCTAAAAGAGTGTAAAAGTTGGTGATCGCCAGTTAGTTGCGACGGAGCGGCTGATAGGCAGCCGCCAAGGTCAGGTTTCCCACCAGGGTTGGGATTTTGACAGCCACGAATGAATCTTCTATGTTTCGTAGCGTTTTGTATGTTATGTTTTATCGGATCGCGATGGCTGCGCCGTCGAATCGATCCTGTGTATGATTTTTGTTTATGACAGTGTAATTTGGAATCTTTATCCTGTTTGCCTCAGTGTTCACACCGTATTTGGATATGAGGATCAAGTCAGGATCCACTGTACGGAATATGTTTCCGTAGGGAATAGATTTCCCTTCCTATCCGTTGACGTTGAGTGCGAGTATTTGTTTGTGTTTTTCATGTTTGAGATGTTTAGTGTTTGAGTTTTATCTGTGTGTGTCTTTCTCTTTTACTTTTTACTGTGTCTCTATTTTCCATTTTTTAACTTGTTAAAATCTGCTTCACTTAGAGTGAGGCATGAGTCCCTATATAGTTTGATATCTGCTGCCATGAGCGCTTCCTCTATCAGCGATTTTTGAATCGGTGCGTCGAAAGACCATTTCAAGAGGCTGTTTTTGACTCGCTTGACTATTTCCCCAATGTTGGGAACGTCTGGGAAGGGAGTTTGCTCCGTTTTATAGAATCTCATTACTATTTCCTCTCCATCAAACTTGGGGGGTTGACGGGGAGGCCCCCCCCCCCTTACTTTTGCTCCTTGATCTCACTGGAGCCTTCGGGGGCTGGGCGCATTCTTCTTCCACGGAAAAGGATGAAGAACTTGAGAGGTTACCCTCAGCTTGTTTTAATCTTCTTGCAGCCCTTTTTTCTTTCAGCTATCGGAGCCTTCTAGCCTCTATTCTGGGGTCCCTGTTTATGGACCTTTGAAGTGCTGGCGTGGCCTCCAGGATCGCGCTTTTCAATTTTTTCCTCTTCCGCTGGGAACGGTATTGCCGGTGCTTCATTCTCGGGCTGGAATTGCAGTTGTAGGACGTCCCCTGATGGAGGGTTGTCCGGAAACCACATTTCCGCTAGACCATTACTTTTTGGTATGTTGTTTAGCTCTTTGGCAAAGCAGCCTGGGTTTGTCATATTCTTCACGTGGGCGTATAGAATGCATTTTAGGGTGAATGATAACGATAGATGAGATGAATCCGGGGGAGGGGATCCTCTCGGGGGGGGGGAATTATATGGCAGACTTATTGACGACGCCCCCCCCCCCCGAGGGTGTTTTAATCGCGACCTCATCCCACCATATAATAGGAAGACGGTTGTATGTCCCTCTATGGTCTTGGGAGGGTCCCCAGCTGGGATGAGCAGCGGAGGTTGCAGTCCTTCCCTTGTCCGGAATAGTTTCTGACATTGTTATCGTCTGTGGGCTACCCTTCAAATCAGCTTCTTCCAATGTCCCCAATTATGCCATAACAACTGCCCGGCATAGATGGAACGAAACATGAATGGTAATCCTATCTCACATCTGGCATCAGTTCACGTAGGGGGGCGGGGCCGTGGACTTAAGCAGTCATCTGCTTAAGTGGGGCCGCTATAAATGAAAGATAAAGGTTAGTAATGAGTGATGATGATGAGTACAACAGTACTAACGCTCCTTTTTTTAAAACTGAAGTACTTGAAGCAACTTCTCTAATTCTTATAAAGACCAATGCTGGGTTTAAATATTATTTGGCAAGAGTTATCTGCAGATTGAATTAAAAGTAATTTGCAACACTATTTAATTATGAAAAATACTCAACTTTAACATAATATGAATTATGATTGCGAGAGTTACTATTTTTGACTGTATATACCGAAGAATACTTCACTTTATCAAGCATTCTTCAGTGTACGCAGTCAGAAATATTAACTCCCGCATTAATAAAGCCACTTCTCATTCATGATCTCAATTATTTTTTTTAAAGTTGAATATTATTTTCATAATTAAATAGTGTTGCAAATTACTTCTAATTCAACCTGCGTTTCAGGCCTTTATAGTTGGGGAAGCAGCGTCAAATGCCCAAGGAAATAATAATGGTCATATATATTAATATAATGAGACATCTACATACAACTATTAAATTTATGCAAACGAATAGTTGAAATAAAACCTTATGTTTAATAAATCATTTCAAGGATTCTTAGGAGATATTATAATTCTCCAGAACTTTCTCAGAATCGATCAAAGCGAGACAAAGGAATAATAAATAAGGTGCATTATTTGATTTCGAAGCGCCGAGAACGCGCATGGGAAAACATCAAAGCGAATAAACATCCAGTTAAACAATTCGGATCATCATACCCAAACAGAGAGACACATAAACAGCGAAAACTCTGCTAAGAAGATGAAAAGAATCTCAAATTATTACAAAATGTTATCTCAAAACATTAAAAGGTAGGGTTAAATTTTCCCCCCATACTACTAAGAAGCAAATATATCAAGGTTTGGCTAGAAGTTAAGTTAAGTTACAGAGACAAGAGTGAAGAGATTACTACACCAAAATAACATTCAAGGCGCCTGATACTAGAAAAAAGTCTGCTGACCAAAAAGTCGCGTGCTCTCACTTATTCTGATTTATGACCTTACGACCTTCAAAACTTTCATTAATTGCCGGACTAACCTTAGGAGGACCTTGACAATTATATAATTCGAAAGAAAATGTAAAACAATATAAGAGTTTCAAATCTCGTTAGAATTGGCAGAATAATTATGATGTTATTAACAAAACAAAATAATTCCTAGGCTAACCTTGGGAGGACTTTGACAAATATATTATTCAAAAGAGAATGTAAAAAAAAAACATAACAATTTCAAATTTCGTTAGAATCTGCCTAAGAATTATGATTTTATTGCCAAAACAAAATAATTCCCAGGCTAACTTTGGGAGGACCTGGACAATTATATCATTCGAAAGAAAATGTAAAACAACATAAGGGATTCAAATTTCGTTAGAATGGGCCGAATAGTTATGATGTTATTGCCCAGACAAAATAATTCCCTGACTAACCTTAGGAGGACCTTGACAATTATATCATTGGGAAGAGAATGTAAAACAACATAAGGGATTCAAATTACCTTAGAATCGGCCGAATAGTTATGTTATTACCAAATAATTCCCCGGCAAACCTTAGGAGGACTTTGGCAATTATATCCTTCGAAAGGAAATGTAAAACAAAATAAAGGTTTCAAATTACGTTAGAATTGGCAGAATAGTTATGATGTTATTACCAAAACAAAATAATTCCTGGGCTAACCGTAGGAAGACTTTGACTATTATATCATTTGGAAGAGAATGTAAAGTAACATAAGGGTCTCAAATTTCCTTAGAATCGGCCGAATAGTTATTATGTTATTGCCCCCCCCCAAAAAAAAAAAAAAAATCCCGGGCTAAACTTGAGAAGGCCTTGGAAATTATACCATTCGAAAGATAATGAAAACAACATAAGCGTTTCAAATTTCGATAGAATCGGCTGAATAATTACAATGTTACCCTCCCCCTCCCCCCCAAAAAAGCAAAACGGGACTGACCGACATCCGCGACAAGACTCGCACGGGAGTAAAAGTACCACACCAATGGGAAAATACGAAAGAAGTATAATGCTATAGGAATCTTTGTTACCAAAGGCACCTTAACATTTATTAAAACCAATGAGGAAATTAGGCTAGTTAGCTATTTTAAAAGAAACCTTCTAACCTGATCAAGAAAACTGAAATTATTATGTGAGTAGTTTTACTTTCAACGGAGGATTAATCTTTTCAAATGGCCAGCACAAAACACAGAGTGGTACTCAATAGAAAATACTTATGCGGATGGCTTTGAAGAAGCATTTATACCAAAGAGACCCCTCCCAAATTAGAACTAGTTGCGACGTTCTATATGGAGGAATGGAGGACAAAATTATATTGCGAGTTGATGGAAAACTATGATAAACGTTTGACAGCTGCAATTGCTAACAAAATTCATGGAACAAAATATAAATTACTAGTGTACCCGTGGCGTCAAAACTGACGGCAATATTTAAATAATTATTATTGAATTGGTAAAATTAAAAGGTATGGATTAATCGAATTTCAGAAACTCACTCCTTAAATGAAATTCACTTTTACCTGGAGGTCAATTTAATAAAGGTTAAAGCCGAAAGAAAAAAATAAACTGGCACTGCTTATTATATTATATTCTTTTTCATCCTGTCTATGTAAACTTTTCTTCTGTTTCCAGTTTGATATGGCTGCAAAATAAATACTTTCGGGGTCGGTAACACCTTATATTAGATTTTTTTAATTACTTTTGGAATGAATTTAATCAAATATTAATCTGGTAAATAACAGAAAGGCAAAATGATATTACGGTAAGATGTAGAATTTAAAATAGAAGAAGGAATAAATGAGTAGAGAATGAAACAATTTACCCTCAATAAGAAGGAGACCGAGAGCCTCCAAAGATTCTTATCCACTGTTAAATTCCAGGCATGGCTTCAGACCCTCAAAAATAGTTACAAGGAGTTACAAGGATAGTAAGTACCTCAAAAGAACATTCGTTCCATTTCAATGGAGGTACTTATTTTTTTTGTATTTATTTGCTACATCCAAATTTTTTATTATGCTACTTGTGCTACATTATGCAAGAGTTAACTCTTTTTATTCAATTTGCTGTTCTCTCATAACTTACTTTTTCTATATAATATTTTACATGCTAATATATATATATATATATATATATATATATATATATATATATATATATATATATATATATATATATATATATATATATATATACATTCAACTTAGATTAGGATTTCTCGTCCAATATTAGAACATAAACTCGTTCTTTGTCTTTGGTTAATGATTCTGAGCTATAAGGAATATTAAGAACATAATGCTTGAATAACGTTAAGAGTAGACTCCTTGATGCGCTAAGAATTGGCAAAGAGGAGAACTCTCCTGAAACTACTCATTCTCTACAATAAAAGAAAATCCGTTTGTGCCCTTCCCCCTTTGGAAAACGAAAATAGATCAATAAAGCGGCAAAGCAATCCAGGGCCATTAAATCAACATTCGCGACAACTTGCCGAATCCCTGCCAAAACGACTCGTGGTACCTCAGGGCACGAGACATTCTGGAGGAGAGACCAGCAGGGAACCGACAAACGAATGAAGTCCTAATAAAGCAATGGTTTAACTGTGCAACATACAAAAATAAAAATTCATTCAAGGCGAGGCAACATGATTTATAGTGGCCATTTTACGGTGGTTCTATGCCAATAACGCTTAGAGACGCTGCTTTTCAAACTGGGGGTTCGACCCTTTAGTGGTTCGCGAGATAAATAAAATGGGTCGTGACCAAAAAGAAGTAAAGAAAAAATACACAGCACTCATAAATCATCGATCTTTTTACCGATTTCTTCCATGACAGGGCAGGCTTTTGATTTTTTTCAGAATTGTTATAAGAAAATATCCGGACAATTTTCTGTGCACGCCAATTTTGGTGAATATAGGATAATTATGAAGTTACCTCAACATTCATGTCCGGGATTATTGATGATGATTTACCCTTGAAGGAAATAAACATATTTTTATATGATATAATAAAAAAACTCTACTTTTGGTCAAGATGACTGTGTTTGTTATTTCTTGGGTGTTTGTTTAATGGTCAAATTTACAGATGGCAAGAACTATATTTTACCGGGGATATATTTGGTCAGCAACTAGTATGTTTCGATCAGCTGATCGCCCAAATATTTGTTGCTTCAAACTTTACCTTTGCACAAATCGAGAATAAAGTGAAAAGTCTCACTGTTTATTATATAATTATAAGAATAGTTGTAGTTTATTGGTAAATACCATGTATATTTCATCTTATGGCTGAAAAAAATGGCATTTGCACTTTTAGCTGCGCCGCTTTTGAAAAATAATTATTTTCTCAGCCACACTTTTTCAATATTAATCATATTTCGTAAGGTTTTGTACTTATCCCTTTTATATTTCAAGAGATGACCTTGTCCTTAAATATAGGTTATCATTAAGATACGATGTGTCACTACCTTTTGTTTTTTTTTATCTCTGCTATATATTATGTACATTTATATATTTCAGAAACAACCATAATGGCGGATCGTTATATCAATTGGAACAAGAAGAACGATGAAGGAATAGGAGGACCATGAACATTAACAGATAGGCCTACATCTGCAAATCCATCTTCCACGAAAGTTGTTAAAGATGATAATCTTAACAAACAAACGTCGACTTCTTTTGAGACACCTATTAAGAAGATGAAAGTAACGAGACTTTATAGTGAGGAATACTTGAAATATGGTTTTGTGAAATGGGTGGATTCTAATGGCCTCACTGTTTGATCTGTAATGATGTTCTTGCTACTGAGAGTTTGAAACCTTCGAAGCTAAAAAGACACTTGGAAAAACCGCACAACGAACTTTCAAATAAGCCTTTGGAATATTTTCAAAGAAAGAAAAAGGATTTAGTTATCAGTAAAGGTTTTGTGGCACTTTACAACTGTTAATGAGAAAGCCTTATTTTCATCATATCTAATTGCATATCGTATAGCAAATGAGAGACTGCCGTATACATTAACTGAAAAGGTTATTCTTCCTTCATATTTGAATATTGTACGTACTATGCTTGATGAAAAAGTTGCTGACAAATTACCTGTAATACCTGTCAGTGACAATACCACATCACGGAGAATTTATCCAATTGCGGACCATTTAGAAGAAATGCTTATGACAAGACTAAAATCTGGTATCGATTTTGCAATAAAGCTAGACGAAAGCACTGATATTGCAAATGGTGCTACATTTTTAGTTTATGTCAGATACGTGTTGCAAAATGATATGTTGGAAGACTTACTCTGCTGTCTAAATTTGACATCTTATACAACTGGTTCAGACGTATTTGCTGCATTAGAAGTGTATTGTTGGTCAGTATAAATTAAATTTTAAAAAATGGAAAGGGGATTACAAGTGATGGAGCAGCAAATTTGACCGGAAAAAATAACAGTGTTATTAAAAGATTTTCAGAAGCAGCTCATAACAATGCAATTTGGAATCACTGTTTTATACACCGCCAAGCTCTGGTGTGAAAGGGACTTTTGGAAAATCTTAAGGAAGTATTTGAAAGTGTAGTTAAGATTGTAAATTTCATCAAAGGGAGCTCACTATTAGTTGAATATTTGAAATATTCTGTTCAGAGATCGGATCCCAACACACCCACCTACTGTATCACACAGAAGTTCGTTGGTTGTCACGAGGCAAAGTACTTAGCAGGGTGTATGAACTTAGAACTGAGCTTCACAAATTTCTGGTAGAAAAAAATAATACCTTGGCACAACTTTTAGAAGATGATATTTGGGTTACCAAACTGTCTTATTTAATTGATATTTTGGGTATTCTTAACGATTTAAACATGAAACTTCAAGGATCTAATGACAATATATTTCAATATATTGAAGGGTTTCAGAAAATGTTGAGGTTATGGCAAGAAAGACTTAAAAGTGATCATCCCACCTATTATTATATGTTTCCAACATTATTACAACACACTGCTGAGAGCATTGTCAAAATTACATATTAAGCTAATTTAGGTGATTAAAACTCTAAACTTTGTCACATCTCACTTCCCTATCTTAAAGTTTTGATAAGTATTTCCCTGAAGAGAAATTTGATCCAGCTAAGAAAAGCCTTTGGATAAAAAGATTCCATTTGCTTTCCAAAGTCCTCAATCAATAATTGAGTTAAACTTGTTACCTGTAGAGGAAGCTGAATGGTTGCATCTTTGTTGTTCCTTCACACTTAAGAATTATTTTGAGATATTAAATTTGTGTTGATTTTGGATTAAGAACAAGGGAATTTCCACTACTGAGTAAAAAGGCTATTCTATTATTATTGCCTTTTACAACTACTAACTTATGTGAATTAGGATTTTAAATATTAACTCAGTTAAAAAGGAAGGCCAGAAATAGGCTCAAATTTGCCCCTGATATGCGTGTTCCCAATTGGAATCAGCTGCTTTTAAGGAAACAAACACATCAATCTCATTAAATGACGTCATTTCTTTCAAATATTATTTTCTTTACATTTGTGTCTGAATTTTGTTTTGCTTTAAGTTTATTTTTCCTTTAAGTAATATTTTTACATTCATACAAATAGATACAGACAATTCCAATATGTGCTGTTCATAAGAAATATACTTAAAAATTGAACCTAATGAACAATTAATTTGCCTTTGATTTATTACGCGTGTGTAAAATGGGTCGCAATTCAAAATCAGATTCTTGCTGTGGGTCGCAGTAAAAAAAGTTTGAAAAACGCTGGCTTAGAGCAATTTGAAGAACTGGACTTAACGAAAGATACATAGACACACGCACACAAAGTGTGTATGTACCCAACAACCAAGTTTGAAGTTCATATCCTGTATCGGTGATCCGGTATGGTAAAAGTGTCTACCCTGGGAGCAATATAACTCCTCATATAGGTAAAGTTCGTATCTTTAAAATATTTTGCTCTGGATACAAACAAGCTTTTAAAAGTATATGATACCTCCCTCCAGGCCCCAATATTTGGAGATGAGTTTTGGTATCGTCACTTTTTCTTTTATCCTCCCATCTACACGTGTCCCTCCTCATTCGTTCCTCTCTACCTCCTAACACCTGGGGAAACCAAAATTATTCAAACCCAATAGATCGATGGGGCGAAATAGACCCCTGCTAATGGCCTCCCATTAAAGAAGGCACGAGCGTTAGTGAGAGCATCAAGAGGTTTTGGCTTTCCTCATACCGAATAAAATATCTCCAAGATTGACGCCTACCATCAAAGACTGGGTATTTTATTTATTATTTGAAGGCAAAATACGCCACAATTATCTCCACTAAAAACTTGTTTTTTTTCGATCAAAAGTTAAGGAAAGTGAAAGTGAGTGGAATATTGCTCAAGTCGAGTAAGGGGTGCTAGGGCGCGCAAGGAGCTCAACTCTCCCGAATCGTCTCAATTTTGGCGACGAACAAAGGCCAGTCTTCTTTCGAAGAGAGCAATGGACGTCAAAAAGATGAGAGAACGGTAATAATAATCCACGATAAGTCTGCAATAGATTATTCTCCTCCAAACATACACATTACTATGTTAGTGGCTAGGGAAAGGAATTTCCGGAGACAAACCAAACTCGAGACTATTATTATAGGAAAGGCGTCCAGCTTCGAAGAGAGAATTACTGAAACAGTGAAAAATAAGAACGCGGTCAGGATTTCTACTTCGGACAGAATACGAGGAGGAGGGTGTTTGGGTGTTTGTAGCTTGGTGATGAAATGAGTTATTTCACAATTCCACCTCTTTGGCCATTTTAATCTACAACAAGTACTTGCCAAAACCTAAACTCTTACTCTCAAACTCCCTTTACCCTTACTTTTAAAGTTTACAAAAGGTACAGCGGGTAACGCGAGTACCAAGAAATGCTGCAGCCAGCATCGAAATCGACCTAATAATAGTTTTATGCGTTCCAGACCAAGATAGGAATCTCTGTAAACCATCTTCTTCTCACCTACTTCACAACGTATGATAGTTACAATCATGGTTCGTGGTAAGGATCAATTTATCTTAGTCACAAATTTAGGTGCCATTTTTGTAGAATTGAGAATGACATATCAATGCCTTGTAATCTTACTTCAAACTGATTTTACAGCCACACCAATAACACGCAGGTGATATGATTACCTAAACTCTCGCACAAAATAGCCTATACCCAAATATAGTCAGATATGTTAACACCGAATGAAGTAAATATCTAAAACGCCCTCGACATTTCGCATTCCTTTCTGCCAATCTTATTTCTCGGCTTTAAAGCGTGATTATTATATAGAGCCGGCGCAATGGACACTCCACACCGCGCCTGGCTTTGTTATTGGCCTCTAGTGTATGCGTGTATATAATTAAGTGCGATGCATTTCGTGCTCCAATGAATATAGTGCGAATCTGTTCTTTGCGCTCATATTTCGCCTTAGCTCTACGAGGGAAGCATTTTCAGTCAAGCTAACAGCAATATATACAGACTGGTTTTAAATACTCCATCTATCGCAAAACCTACTAATTCAAACTCTTATATTCATTTTTACTCTGCGCATAGTCCCAGAGTCAAACGTTCCATTTTTTCCTCTATGTTATTACGGGCTTTACGAGTTGTTAGTCCTGAATATATGGATTCTGAAACCTCCAATATCTTTGAAATTGGCGATAAATTATGCTACCCTTATCCCGTTCTTCTAAACTGGCTTTCCTCTGCAAAAAGGACGTTCTATAATGCAGCTCCTGCTATCCCTTTTAATGTTAAAAACATTTTGGTTTTACCCTTCTCTGTTTATTTCATTGACCTTCCCCGTCTTTTAAAAAGCTTTAACATTTCAGTTGCTTTCAAATACGAATCAACTATAAAAAAACATTCTAGTTCACAATAATTGTAATAATATTGAGGGAGTCTATTCGGTCGAATGTTCTGTTTGTCCAAGTAAATATTTTGGGCAGACAGGAAAGCAATTATCTGTTCGTATTAATCAGCATAAATACAATGTTAGGAGAGGTGTAAATAATAATGCGTTTTTTGTGCATATGTCCGAAAATAACCACTTAATTAATTGGAATTCAGCAAAATTTATTTTTCGCTCAAATGAGTCAATTAAAAGAAACCTTGTTGAATGTTCATGTATAAGCCAATTTAATAAATTTAACATTTCCACTGGCCTTTTTAAAATTGATGTTGTTATGAAAGAACTCATTCTTAAAAAAAATTAGCTTTGACTTATGTTCCTAATTTTTTTTTGCAATTTTCATTTTTATGGGAACTCGATTTGTCAATTTAATTATTGCATTGATTTTATATTAACATTATTTTATTTCTCTTCCTCTCTCCTTGTCCCTCTCCCATTCGTTTCAATTTACTTCTGATGTCTCTCCTAATCTCCTTCTTTAGACTATCACTTTATCCGTTAATCATTTTAACTCTTTTGGCTCTTTTCTTGACTCTTTCTTGCCTCTCAGCTTGACCTTGCCTCCTGTTATAGCTAAATCTTAATGTGAATTTACCCATCCCTCTCCTACTTCCTCATTCGTGATTTCTTGCCTTAGAGGCGGTCCTTTATCTTTTACTAGCTTATATATACCCTTATTATAATATTTTCTCTTGTAGCTATCCTTGAGAATGAACTGAATAAAGTTCGAAAGTACTTGGAAGCACCTTTTCATTTTTCCTGCAGAACATTGCATTCATTGCGAACCTCACGTGCTACTTTGTGAGTTATTCATTTCATTTCATATATATATATATATATATATATATATATATACTCGTATATATATATATATATATATATATATATATATATATATATATATATATATATATATATATATATATATATATATATCTTAAGTATTGGATGGGCACAAGTGGAACTATAATCTCCGACTGCCAAGCGCACACAAAATTTAAGCCATGCTTATTAGATGGCTTACAAGAAAGAGCCTTTGAGTTGGCGCATTTTCCATAAAAAATATGGAGTTTTTTTATCTTTATTCGAGCAGGAGTCCATCTTTATTGAAGGACAAGGGCACGGTCTGGGGAGTAATCAGGTACGCTTAATAACTTCCATAATTCTTTACTTCTCCTAGATTGAGCATTAATTTTAGGAAACTCTTTTCAGGGGCATTGGTGCAGAGATGTTTTTGCACTGTTTACAAAAAATACAATGCAACAATAGCGGTTTTATTCAGAGTAGGATGTCCGCGATCTCCCGTGGGACAAAAAACTGCGCAACTCAATAGTGCAAAGGTATTTTGGATTTAAAGGATGGATGACGTTAATTGTGGTGGGGAGATATGAAAGGGTTGTTTGGTTGTATTCCAACTCAGTGGTACTGGGAATGGAGAGACGAAAGTTAACCTCTCATCTCTCCCCCATTCTGAAAGTAGTGAAGTTAGGAAAAGTGAAAATGCGGGATAAGTACATAGCTCGTATCGCGAAAAGAGATAATATGGGTTCATTGGAGTTGGGAAGGCACGCAATTCTCCTGAACGTCACAAAGAACGAAACGACAAATCTAAAAATATTTACGCACGAGAGACCACTTTGCCAAACGCTGGAGCAAAGCAGTGATTTGAATGGAAGAAACATAGCTCAAGGAAACAACTTTCAGCCATAAGGACCAGGAAAGGCGCAACTCTCCTACGCCTGCTCCCGTTCTTCAAACTTCAGCTTCCCTTACAGGTCGCCTCCGAGGGTCAGAACCGAACCGAACCCAGGAGGCGCCATGGCGATCCCCTTACCTGCTCACACGCCGACCTCCGCTGACCTCCTCTTTCACCAAATGCCTCGTCACTCATTAAAGGGCGAGGAAAAGACGTCGCCATGGCAACACTATACCTGCAAAACAAGAAAGAAGAAACTTTAGACAAATCGTCTATGTTTGGGGACGGATTTTACTATGTCCGTAGGGACCACCGTATCGGGAAGTGATGCTCATTTAGTTGGTCTCATGACAGCTACAACGGGGTGGAGTTAGAACCGAGGGCCTTGGATAAGAAGCCACCGAAACCTAATCACTTCGCCAACGAGACATGTAATAAATACCCGACCAAACCCTTACCAAAACAGTTAAACAAAAACAACATCTGACCAAATGCTAAATCCTAAATGTTCAAGACCTATTAGTTATTTATTTTCAAAAGATAATAAAAAAAAATCGCCCAAAAGAAACTTTTTAAACAGAATTGAGACTTGAGGGTAGGGGAAAATATATGGCCCAAGTAACGATGAGACCGAGGAGGTATGTAGATACCAGAATGGTGCACTTCTCTTCGATACTTATCAAAAACGAAGGAAGTCCCCGCATACGCGCCCCGATTTGGCGCGCATGCATTCACGCGCCAAAAACGATCTTCTGCTATAAGAAACAAATCAGCTTCGTCTAGGAACCGGCGTCTTTGAGGTTCTTTACGAAGGAAAATTCAAAATGTTCCTGGAAATGCGAATTAACAAAAGAAATAAGCAATAAAGTTTAATTCTTGTTGCGGTACAATAAACTCTTAGGGTTATGTTATAGTGTGTATAAACGAGAAGGTATTTGATTGATAAGGAAGGAAGAAACAGGAGTTTAAAAAAAGCACCTAGTTGAGCAACGACAACTTTTGTAAACAAAGTCGAAACAAATGGCGAATATTGAATAGTGGAGTTTTGGCGGAAAATTTTATGCGTTAAGAAAAAATACTATGACAATTACCACAACATAGATAATTCCATTCTTCTGCCACGACAACTCTAAGAATTTGATGTTTGTACTTACTTCCATTTTGTTTACAGAGGTCGTGTTGTTAAAAAAATAGCATGTTTTTAAACTGTTCTTTCTGCCTTTTGAATCAATTAAACCATCTCCTCTTGTGGTGATAACAGTTTATTTTGCCGAGACCAAAATTAAAAGTCGAACCCTACTCTTTCATAAGTCGCATTTCCAGGAACTTTTTGGATTTCTTTGGTATGTCGAGAACCCAAATGCACAACACGAGCTTCCTCAGTGATTTTTAAAAATTTCAAAAGGAAAAGGAGTTTCTTTTAATCAGAAAAAGAAGCAAATAAGCGAAGGCATTTACCCTCGTTAAGGAAATGTTGGATGTGAGAAAAACAGAGAAAAAATTAGGGAGAAAATAATTTAAAAAAACGACCACAAATGGCAGCAAATTTAATAAGCTGCAAAAATGACTCAACTCAACCCTGATTACCAGAGGGTCGGGCCGGATTTCCCGACCTTCCTATACACCTACAAAGATGACACATTTACAAGTACTTCTTCACCTATAAAGAGGATAAATATTCGTAAGTACAAAAGAGCATAAGTTTTTATTTTTTCGAGCGAGGAATTATATGTGTACACATTAGTGAGCATCAGAGGTGCATGGACTGTGTTCCAGATCAACCTGTCCGAAGGGCCAAGTATTCGAACCATATTTTCATGGAATGAATTGCAGTCCTTTGCCCATTGGCGATGTTGATGCCCTGCCTAGCAGGTCAGAAAAATTATGTTGAGGAGTATAAGAGAAGAGGGTTATGGGGGTATACCTCATTCCCGCATAAATCATCCATGGTGAGCTCTCATCCGAGCTCGGTTGAGTGGAATGGGCCCCGAAGCGACAACGCGACCCTGAAAATTGATGCCCACAGAGGCAGACGTGAGGCCAAGTGGGGCGAGGGAGTATTAGAAAACGCATTAGGTCATGTCGTTGGAATAGAAAGAGGGCGTAAGTTTGATGAATGCTCAAACCGTGCCGAGGAATTCGCTTTGCCCAAGTGTCTGTGAAACTCGGATGAACTTACGAAGGCGAGAAGCCAAACGTACATCCAGGAGTGCTTCGTGCCATTCCCTCATGTGGGAAAGATTATGGAAAAGATTATTGAAAAAGTCGATAAATAAAGAAACGAAAGTACAAGCATTTAAAAAAACGAAAATTAAATACATGCAGATCTCACCTGCATTTTTAAAAAATTTAACTATCTCCTGTCGGTCGCCAGCAAGAGTACAGCTGCCGAAATCATAATTATGGCTATCTTTAGGCTTTGTAATAATAATTCAACCATAAAGCAACAGAGCAAACAACAGGAAATAAAAAAACGACAAAAGCATCATCAAAGGAGACAAAAACTACAAAGGCAAGCTCAGGCGCCGGATGGTGGCCTTGAGGCTTCCGATCATGTATCCAACCCTCATTCATCCTAAATCCGTCCCGAGTGCAAGAGAAAAAGTGTAGTGACCCCGCTCATCCCGATACAGGGACAGATAGCACGAGCGAAGCTCATACAGACTGGTGCAGACGACTAGAATGTGTCCCACAGTCTGGGGAACCAAACATTCATAACAGTAGAGTTCATGGGAGCACTCCATCAAATGGTGCTACGTCACGCGAGTGTGACCGATTCGGAGATGACAGAAAATGACCTAAATTCGTCGGGGCATTAAGGAGTAGGTTCAGGGTCAAAGTCGCGGTGAAATTGTACTCAACATTACATTACCATCGGCCGGCTCCCAACTTCTTTACCATGTTAGTCAGGGTGGGAGAGTGCAAAGAGCTGTTCCAGTCGCCTATTCTTAGAGACTCTCTGACGATCTCATCAGCACGCCCATTTCCCGCAATCTCTACATGTCCATGAAACCAGCAGACGATAATCTTGGCATCTTCTCGGTTCGTAGCAGCCACTGACTGCATCACGGATACTATCGAGCCAGGTTTGAGGAGATTCCAATGCTTAGAGGGAACTCTGTGCGCTTTGTGAGAAGCTATAATTCACAATTCGGTCTCTAAACTTGGCACGGTGTGTAATCTCCTCTACCGAGAGGTTTATTGAAACCAGCTCTGACATGAAGATAGACGCAGCGCCTGAAAGATCCCAGCCGACTTCAAAAAGGGGCAAAGGCATGAAAACCGACCACGTCTCCAGATTTAGAGCCATCCGTGTCCACTAGCAGCTCTTCAGCGTGACACAGCATATGCTCCAAGAAATTCGACCGCAATAATCCTTGTGCTGTATAAATTTTGGGTGTAGAAGCGTGGCGACAAACATTCTCGTTATAACTATGCGAGCTCTCAAGTTTTCTTGCCCTAAAGTCAAAAATGGTTAGGGTGTGATTGGAGTCTCACGGCAGCATATACACCATTGAGATTAGCCGTTGACGACCGAGGGGGTCGCTGGGCTAGGGCGTACAATCAAAGCGCATAATAGACAGTGTACGTCATAAAGCGAACGGCATCTCCCGGCACCAGTCGCTGAACGCGGTGGTGGATCGACTTCCCATGACCCAATTCACTTTCGGCTTTGGATAAGTATATAACTCGCATCCTTAATATAGCATAGAATTAACAAAGGAGGGGTAAAAAAAAGAACCTTGTCAGCACCTCAACTACTGAACGCTACGGAACGAAGAATGTACATGGCGCTGGTACACGAGACCCCAAGGTTACGAGTGTCCGCCTCCTAAATGGGTCTTGGGTCAAAAACAAGACCAAGGAAAAGCTGCAACTCTACCACATCTAGGCGAGCCCCATTTAGGAACAAGTCCAGGTCTTGTTGAAGACGTGGATGGCGGCAGAAATGCCCTACCTTAATCTTGGGCGACCCACTTACAAACTGGTGCCCTGCCTTCAGCTACATAATGGACAGAAAGAAGTATAGCCACCAAACGGGGAGCAGATGACACTTCAACGAGCTTACATCTTTTGCCGCCTCTGCCATATCACAAGGGACCAGTGGATGTTGTTGGTCTTTCACCAATAAACTAATCTTTTGCAACTATTATTTAAAGGTGATATGATTATTAATTATTATTTAAGCATGTATGTATTTGGGTCATGAAAAATAACTCCGTCTTCTGGCGCGTGTCATAAATTGCGACTAACCCGGATAAGGAGACACGCTGCCCTGGAAAGCCGGTAACCGAAAGTTTGTTCTTGCGAGCGCATAATACAATGACAGTAAGGCGGGGGGGCTAGAGCGGCCCTCACCCGAACTTTTTCAAAAGCAGTTGATGTTGATGATAATGATTATTAATTATTATTATTTAGTTGAAACCAAAATGCGGAAACAAACGTGGGCATCTCCGCCAGAAGATTTTTTTAAGCCTGATAGTAAACCGGTGGTGAGGTTCGGGAAAGGCAAAATATGTAGTGGGTACACAGCCCGAGTAGCCAAAGGAGGAGACTACTTGTATCACCACGGCAGAAGATGGACTCAACTCAGCAATGGAGACAACCCCTTGTGGGGGGATGCAAGGAAAACAAGGAGAAACCAGAATCGCCTCTAATTAAAGCTCATGAAGACATCTAATAACACCTTTCATCCTTAATTGAGTCTAAACAGGCGGAAAAAGGAGGCAAGCAAAAAGGAGAATAAGCTGAAACAAAAGGGATGAAAAATATCAGGGATGATACGAATGTTGAGAATGGGTAAGGACGAGGATAAGTAAAGTGAAAGGTGGGGGGAGTCTCTCAATGGAGCTAGGAACTAACCAAGTGGAAATACCGGGAACATGGGCGAAGTTAAGCCTCAACAAGTATGGTCAATCGATTTGATTCTAGTCAACTGTTGCTGCGAATATGTCATAGCGATTATTGGTTCAGAGCTAACCATAAACTGTACCTCACAACCGAGAAGGGTATTGCACACTTAGAATCGATGGTAAAAGTCATAAAAACAAGGTCAACAGACCTAAGTCACGTGCATTCATTTATTCTGACTTAAGACCTTCAAAACTTTCAACAAGTGGGGCAATCCCGACCGATAGTTAGTTTTCTTTTAGTAATTCCCGGACTAACCTTGGGATGACCTTGACAATTATATCATTTGAAAGAGAATGTAAAACAACACGAAGCGTTTGCCATTCCATTAGAATCGGACGAATAGCTACGATGTTATTGCCAAAGAGTCATTGAAAGGTAAAATGGTTACCATCCATCCGACCGACCGACTGACATAGTAACTTATATAGTTGCGTGCACGCGACCAAAACACAACCTCTAATGCAAATTCTACGGAGAGCAGAATGGCTTAGAGCAAGGGCCTCCAAATTACGGCTCGTGGGCCAGATCTAGCCCGCCACTGCAGCAATTACAAAGCAAATATTGATGATATCTTAAAAGCCAAACGCCAGTTCCACAAATCTCACTAACCTTTTTTGCTGCTTAGTCTGTGAGACTCGGATATCTGCGCACTGGGTGTGATAATACTCTCTTATTGCTAACGACGCCTTCTTTTATAACTTTTTGGTAAATAAATATGTTGGTTGTCTTTATTTTTTGTGTATTCAATATATTTTATTGAACAAAATGGTTATGCGGCCCGCGTACGTCATTCGCTCAGTTATCTGGTCGGCTGTGAAAAATGTTTGGCGACCCCTGGCTTAGAGCACGATCTCATATATCGTCGAAATCTAGTTTCCATAACCATTCGCTTACCAAGAAGAATGGATGAGGCAGATGTGGGCAGTATTTAAATACATTTATGTATTTAAAATTGTATTTGTAAATACATTTGAAATCATTTATTTAAATACTTTTTTCAAATACTTTACTGATAATAGGTTTATATAGTGTTAAGAACGTGTAATGCATGTTTTAGCTTGTCTCAACTTATATGACACAAACGGTTGACTGCGTGAATCGGTGAGGAAGATTGCTTGCATCAGTTCAAATTCAGTTAACAGATGATCACAGTTGTGTTCGGTTTTATAGTGAGAGCGCTCATCATTATTTCAACTGCTGCATGGCAACTTCAGCTTCTTCGAAAGTGTGTGAAATGGAGAGATTAGACAATAATAAAGACGAGGAAGATAAAGAATCATGTAATTATAGTCATCTTTTACTAGATGGTAAATTTTTAGAATGAAATCTTCCGACGGAAAAAAAAAGTGATGTGATGTGATGTGTGTATGTACATCATGCAATGGCGAACGAAATCTCTGCGGCTAGCAATGCTACTTCCAATCTACGCATTCATTTGAAGGTAAGAATTTATTAAAGCTAATTATATGATACTTAGTTGAATTGAAAAGCTTCACTATTTCTTATTTTTTAAAAAGGGCAAAATTGCTAGTAGATAACGATAATGTTAAGTAGCGTAGGTTTACCATACAGGAACCTACCTGCTTCTTTTTGCAACACATTTATTTATAGTATATGATGATTAAATTTAACGTGAATTATGGCAACATGAAACAAGTGTCCTTCAATTATCTAATCATGTACACTTATCAAAAGAGAAAGCATCCTGCTTTGGTGCAAAAAGCGGATAACTACGTGACAGCTCATAGAAAAGATTCAAAAAGAAAATGTTCAGTATTAGACGATGGTCCTTCATGCAGCGGTGTTAAAGTAAAGACATTATCGGAGTGTTTTGCGGTGAATACTAAGAAGGTCAAACAATCTGTTGTTGATTAGCTGATTGCAGATTTTATCATACAAGGTATGCATCCCATATCAACCATGGAGCAACCAGCTTTTGTGAGATTAATTAAAGGTGAGTTCTGAGTTACAAATGTTCTTTATAATTATAGTATTAGTAGTACAGGTTAAGCTTTTATAACGACCGAATACTAAAGCGTTCGGATTATTGGTCACTACGTAGGCTATGTAACGAAGTTAACTAAAGGAAGACATATACAAACAACAGAAGTTAATATATTGCAATGGTTTCATGAGAATCCACATACATATATTCTTAAAGCGCGCTATCATTTACTTAAAGATATTAATGAATAAAAAATTTTCAGGATTAGTACAATTATTGATCGATTATATGTAGTAATTAGATTAATTCCTATAACAATGTATTTCGTTATAGTAGCAATACCTGTATATCATTATGTCAAAACTAGCAAGCCCACCCGTCAAAAATGTAGGAAATAAATCTTGATAATGTATATATTCCTAAGAATACTGAAAGTCAATATTTTTCTATGTAATTCTGAATATGAAGGACAAAAAATATATTTATGAATTAATGAACCAGTCCTATATAGCTATAGGATATTCATATAACTATATTTAATATATAAAATTTTATATGCATACCATATATCCTCATTTCACTCACAATAATCACATATTCCACTACCGCAGGTCTAAATTCTTCAGTTGACGTCATTTCTAGGCGGACGCTAGGACGAAATCTTAGAGAAGAAGAGAATGTGACAAGAGCTCTACTGAAGAATAAACTAGACAGCACCTCTTACTTATGTCTTACTGCAGATATTTGGTCAACTCGTCACCGTAGTTTTTTGGGCGTTACATTTCATTGGGTATGTTAAGATTTTGCTCTTTATGAAATATAAAATTGAAAATGTCTTTACAGTTACGGAGTTATCAGCTCTTGGATGAAAGCAGACCTATTTGTTGGTGGAATTTATCTCGATTATATTAACATGTAAAATTTATGGAAACATTTATGAGACAAACACTGGACTGTTATTTTTTTCCAGCTTAGCAAAATGCTTTTGTCCGTCACAGTGGAGCATTGGCATGATGTCGCTTCAAAGGAGAACATAACTACATCAAGATTGCTGAACATATGGAGAATATCATCAATGAATACGATATCCCCCTGCAGGAAATCACGAGCACTGTCACTGATAACGGCTCTAATTTTGGTAAAGCGTTTAAGGAATTTGCAGTCACTGCTGCAAATGTGTCCTCAGATTCAGAAGATGGAATACAAGTAGGTGAAGATCAGGGTGAGCACGAGCTGGCGGATAGTTTCTTAATGTGAAGTGCCTTAGATCAGAAAGAATACCTTTCCTCTGACCCATGCAGCTTCAGCCTACCTAAGCATGTGCGCTGTGCTACAGACACACTCAGTCTCGTCGCCATAACTGATGCAAAACAGGCACTGAAAATATCTTCTTTTGCAAATATCAATCATGCTGCGATGGGGAAATGCTCAGCATTATGGAACAAAAGTGGTCGTCCAAAATCAGCAGAGATTATCAAAACTGTCATCAACTGCTTATTAAAGGTGCCTTGCATTACAAGGTGAAACTCCCTGTTTGATGCATTGTCATTACTTTTAAAACACAAGTAAAAATTACATCAACTCATGACGTCCCTTGAACTTCCAGTGTTCAGAAGTCACGAAATTGAATTTCTTGGAGAGTATGTCTCAATTTTGGCTCCAATTGCAGTGGCAATTGATCGCCTACAGGGAGAACAAAACTGTTTTTTGGAGAATTGCTCCCTACCTTTCTCACTGTGGAGAAAAAGCTGAAGATCCTTCAGTCACGTTCTCTGAAATTTTGCCAACCTCTTTTAAGTGCAGTCACTAAGGGCTTTGGAAAGCGCTACCAATCTTATTTGACCTTGACAAATGAAGCCAGCGTTACAGATGCCATTATTGCATAAACAAGCCATCCATTGTTCAAACTGCGCTGCTTAGATATCAGTATTTCATGGGACAGTTCAAGCCACCAATACTCTGTTAAAAATATTATAATTCAAGTGATTGAGAATTTAGCAGAGGGACCGGAAACTGAATCATCCAGTGGTGTATCGGACAGTGACAATTATTTTGAATTTACAAAACCCACTCAAACATCATCAACCGCAGATTTAGAATTGTTCAGTTACCTTCAGGATTCAAATGAAACACCTCAAAGTTTAGATAGATATCCGAAAATAAAAAAAGTTATCTATTAAATACAACACCACCCTTCCATCGTCAGCTTCTGTGGAACGGCTCTTCTCTTTAGGAGGATTGACCTTATCTCCAAAACGGAGTTCTTTATCTGACGAAACATTTCAGCAACTGATATTACTTAAATGCAATGCTGATATAAATAGCTAACTTAATTTCATTCTATGGAACTTTCTATTTTTGTGTAGTATCTAAGTCCAATCGTTATCAAATCGTACATTAGTAATTATAATATAATATTTAATTTTAATGGTTATTTATTTGTTGTGATACCAATGGTCCTTATCGATTGTCATTATATATCATGTATTTAAAATGTATTTAAAAATGTATCTAAATACATTTACTGTATTTAGTATTTAAATACTAAATACATTTTCAAAATGTATTTAGTATCTAGTAACTAAATACATTTTTCTCATAGTATTTAAATACTTTAAATGTGTTTAGTGCCCACCTCTGTCTTGCCGTCACTACCAGCGATGTTCTTGAAGCAACGAGTTTACCTTTGGGCGTAAACAAACTCTCCAAGATTTACGTAGAGCTTTATTTACTCGGCTCTTGTTTAATTTCACCGGACGCCAGCCATAAGTAAATAAGCACATCGTAGATCTTCCAATATGAAGTTCGCCATGCAGAGAAGACAATGCATTGCAAATATCACATCACAACCACTCCAATATAACACATAAACATTATATATTAACAATTTTATGGACATTCCTCACCCGATAAAATCTTTCACTGATGAAAATAATGCCAGTATTCGCCAGCATCTTAATCGTGTAAATCAAACGGTGCTTTTACAAAACGAACATGGCAATCTTGTTACATATATACATTTAATATCACGGCGCTTATGGCTCTAGCTACCATTTAAAGCTTTTTAGAGTAGGAATAGAAAACGTCCCTTTTTGTATCATTAATAAACGCAAGTCCTTAAAACGAAGTCCTATTCCTTCCAATAGGTAATGTTTACGAATATATATATATATATATATATATATATATATATATATATATATATATATATATATATATATATATATATATATATATATATATATATATAAATATTTCATGAAGGCGAAAGAATGAGGAAATGAAGAATCCAGCAAACCGCAAGAAACAGAAAAACAGGATCATTTTTCTTCGGAAATGTTATTTCCTAATTCGCAAAAATTCCGTACAGGGGTGGGATTCAAACCATGCACACCGAGGCAGCGAGCAACCGCTTTGATCTCAATTAAATCGTCCCTTAGACCACTCGGTTTAATTGAGCACATTTGCAGGTCAACGAACTCTTCACGTTCAATCTGCTCGGGGCAGATGCAGACATTAAAGATGAGAAGGCCGTTTTCTTTTGCTTTAATCGCCATTTGGGTCTCAGTAAATACAACTTTAAAAAAGTGGTGTTAGTTTTTGAATTTTATCACTTCTGCAACTTTAGTCCACTTGTGATTCCGAAGAATCTCATCCGTGATCTGGTCAGTCGAGTGTTCTCAAACCCAGGGCTCGAGGGGGCGGCAGATATTACCGAGAACAAAATGGTGATCAAAGCAGATGAAAACGGCCTTCTCCTCTTTAATGTTCGTATCTGCCCCAAGCAGATTGAATGGGAACAGTTTGTTGACCTGCAAATGTGCTTCAAGTGCTAGAGGTACAACGAACACACCCCCGCCACTTGCCCAAACTCTGCACTCACAGTACGCTATGTTTTCGCCGTCCAAGACCATTCCTGGCGCGAATGTAAAAGTTCCTTCCAGAAATACCTCAATTGTGGTGGCCCACACAGAACAATGGCAATGACGTGTCCTGTAAAGAAGGAACAAATACAAAAAAACAAAGGACCTAGGCAGAAAAGAGGCGGAAAAGAAGGCTAACGCCACCTACGCGAAGGGTGCTAAGGCAACAGTCGCAGAGAGTAGTGTTGCCACTCCCCCTACGTATCTGCAAATAGAGAACGAAAAGCCGACAAAAATAATGTGTTGCATATATTATGCACACAGTGCTAACTTGACCAAGCCTGTCACCTTCGCGAAGGAACTAAACACTATGCTCCTGAATAACGGCATTGAAAAAAATGTAGATCCAGGAAAACCCTTTGGCAAACGAAGTACTTCGAGTGAATCTACAACGTCAGAGCGAAAAGAGCAGCCAAAAAGCTCCGGACACGAGTAATGCCCTTTCATGGGATCCTCGAGTTCATGCTATGGCTGCCCGGCAGAAAGTACAAACTAACTCCCAAACACACACAACTACACTAACCACCGAATCACAAGTCGAGCGAAGGAGGCTGCTGCTGTCAGGCCTAAGAAGTTGGACATTCGCCCCGCTCCCAAAAGGCATAGCAGTCACGTCGACCGAGTAGGTTCTAGTCGCCAAAGAATCGGACTCCCAGGTACATGTACTACTCGAGGGTGTTAAACCTCAGAGTATATGATGCCGAAGGGAACCAGTTTCCAGACCACGCAGACACAGAAGATATTTTTTGATGGTCTTAGGGCCAGATAATACAAATAGGACTACGAGGCTGACATACCTGAAGATCTGGTAAAGCAGGCTCTATTTCGCGACCTTGCCCAATTCTCTACTGATACTTATTTTGATCTGACGGATGCAGAATTCCGTAAGAAGAGATCCGGCAAGGGAAAAACTCCTCCGTCCTTCCTCTAAGGAGCAAAGGTTGATAGAGAACAAACACTTTCCGTCATAACATATACGCTACATTGCGAGCGTAGTATTAAAAACTAGCCAAAATTTAAAGAAGGCCTTACCTGAACGGAAACTTAAACTTTAATATTTAATACTTCTACCGATATTTACACCCCAATCCCGAAAACATTTCACCGAAATTTGACCTACCGTAGTAACGAGTTTTATTAGTTGCTACAAAGGCTTGAATGCCAACCAATTTCGACCCACCAAACAACACAACATGGGATTAACATTGCCAGAGCTACCCTTTGACCAGCGATCTATTCACCCCTGCTCCCACTTACAATTTTTTACTATACTGTCAACTTTTGCTGCAGCTATCCTTCCACCAGGGAAAAAAAACAACCCTTCAAGCTTATACTAAACTTATCTTTTACTATCTTTTTAAAACCCTTTTACCACTATTCTCTCTTACTTTTGCTCTACTAATCTATACTTCCTAGCTTGTTATGTCCAATGTCCAATTCGGCTCATTAAGCGCGCAACGAAGCCTACAATCCCCAAAGTTTGGGCCTCGTTTCGCCGAATTAACATTTCAGAATTTGTTCCAAAAAATAACATGGTTAAAAAACCAAAATTGTAAAATCGGGTATAATACTACAAATTACAAAGTGGGAGAAATGTAGCATTACATTACAATCCAAACAAGGTATACTATATATTAGATTATTATCGTTCTTTGGGTTGTGTTTTATTAACATATTTTTAAAGTATAATTGTATTTAAAAATTACACTTATATTAAGTTGTTTTAACATTGGTACTTGCATGCAGTACCAATGTTAAAACAACTTAATATAATTGTAATTTTTAAATACAATTATACATTAAAAAATATGTTACTAAAACACAGCCCAAGGAACTATAATAATGTTTAGATTGTAATTTATTCTATGTAGGTCAAACTTCTAAAAATATCTATGTAAGAATTAAGCAACATCAAAATACAGTATCTAAGGGATATTCAAATAGTGCTTTGGCCGTCCACAGGCTCAAGATGGGTCACCAGATTAACTGCTCAAAAGCAGATACCATAATGCATATAAATGGTTTTATTAGCAGAAATCTCTTTGAATCATTCATAATCTCCAGCACAAAGGAGAGAAATGTAAATATTAGCTCCGGTTTGTTTTCCTATCTTTCTTTCTCAAATCAGACTTATCAGAGACCCTAAAATATCTTATCTCATAGAGAAAATTGCTTTGTATAAATACGGTGTCTCTCTATTTTATAAACCATTGTGAGTTCAAAAATATTAAGACAACGAAAGTACTAACTCCAATCAATCTTTATTTTTCCCTATGTGTATACACAAATATTTATACTTATAAATATATATATATATATATATATATATATATATATATATATATATATATATATATATATATATATATATCGCGAACGCGAGAGACTGATGAAAATAAATCAATCAAACCGCAAGGAAAGAGAAAAAGAGAAGATAAACGGATGTTTTTTTCTTCGGAAAAATAATTTTGTTAATTGTCTATTCGAAAGAATTTTTATTCTCCAGCTTAGCAGAGGGGTCTAAGGGGTTGCTTAAATTGAGGTCAAAGCGGTTGCTCACTGCCTCAGTGTGCTTGGTTCGATCCTCACCTCTGCACGGATTTTTTCTTTATTAGAAAAATTCAATTTTCGGAAGAAAAAAATATTCCGTTTATCTATTTTATCGTTGTGGTTTGATATATATATATATATATATATATATATATATATATATGTGTGTGTGTGTGTATGTGTGTGCTGTGTGTGTATAACAAATGACTTCTAAAATTCGCTTGACATAAACGATATATTGCCGTTATATATAAAATATATAATTTCTGCGCGTATAATATCCCTATTATATCTCCAATAAAGAAACACCAACAAAGTTTAAATCCTGGGAATTATTAGCTATTTATCATAAATGAAAATCCAGATTTTCTCTTCAACAACTCCTGTGCCTGCACTGATGGGTACCGAAGTTAGTTCATAATAATAAATCAGATAAATCCCCCGTAAAATCGCCCATTCTTGCCCTTGTGAAATATGGGGAACTATTACATGCACATCACGTGTTAAGATCTATGTAAAGCTTCGATGACGTAAATATAATGCATCTAAAATGAACCGTCTAATTCTTAAAGACATCCAGATGTATTATAAATCAGTGTCATCCACGTTTCCTCACAAGAGTTCTTAATTCTTAGTGGAATCGTGACTAATATTTTATAATATATTCTCAGCCAGTTCTTTGTCCTTCCTCCACGGAAAGGAGTTTAAATTTGTATTTATGGGAGACTGGATCTTGTTCGTCCGAATTAGTTCCCATGGGAAGTTTTTAGGGAAGGCGAATTAGGATATAGCATACTTCGTCATCCACCATCCTTTTCCACAACCATATTTTCAAGCCTTTTTTTTGCGTTCAGCCATTTCTTTGCCTACCAAAGCCAGGTTTGCATGCATTCATAGGATTAATATATTATTATTTACTCAAAAATAGAACGCGAAAAGCGAAAACTACCGAGGGTTTCTCCACCAGAAAACATGTGAGGAAAGATTTGCAAAGAATGCGCTGATGATGAAGGGACCAAATAGTGAAATATATATATATATATATATATATATATATATATATATATATATATATATATATAGATATAGATAGATAGATAGATAGATAGATATACCCACAAAGGAAAAGTGAGAAACTATTCAAAGCGTTTTCGTCTTTATTCTTAAAGACCTTTTCAAGGAATGAACAGGAGGCAGGACATACATAGCCTTAAATAGTGGAAGGGGGTATTAGACTACCCACCTCTTCGAATCTAGAATACTTCCCTAAATTAATGCAACTCCTATAGCTTGGATGCGATAGGTTGATGATATCCTTTGCCTTTGGCCTAATAATTTAAATATTAATCCATTTCTTACTAAAATTAACACCTTAGTGCCCTCGATTAAATTTACTTTAGAAGTTGAAAAAGATCGCACAGTCCCTTTCCTAGATTTTCAAATTCATCGGACAAACCATTGTTTCAAATATGAAATATATAGAAAACCCACAGCCATAGACTGTTCTATACACTTTTATTCTAACCACCATAATAACTTCAAACAAACTGTTTTCTCCTCTATTTTTTTGCGTGCCCTTAGAATTGTCTCACCAGAATACCTAGACAAAGAAGTCGATAGAATATATAAAATAGGGATCAATTTCTGCTACCCTTTGTACTTTCTCGACAATTGTTATAAGTCCGCCAAGTCTTCATATTATCAAACTAATATTAATATCCCTAAGTTTGAAGCTAAAAACTTATTAGTTTTACCATATAACCATATTTTCATTAAATTACCTCGTTTACTTAGGCCTCTGAACATAAATGTTATTTTTAAGTACGAGACTACAATTTATCGCATCCTAGTCAAAAATCCTCCCCTCCCGACCTGGCATTGTTTATTCGATAGGCTGCAACAACTGCCAAAAATGTTATTATGGACAAACCGGGAAAGAACTCGATGTCGGGGTTAAGCAACATCAAGCCAATGTACGTAATCACAGTGAACAATCTGCGCTCTTTCTACATATGTACAATCTTAACCATAGAATTAACTAGAACAGTGCCATACCATTCATAAAATGCAGTAATTATATTTCGAGAAATATATTAGAATGTCTCCATTAACATGTTCCCAAATTTCAACCTTAGCCCTGGTTTGTTCATGATTGACCCATTATCCCTTTTACATGAAATTTCAAATAAGTTATTTCAGGATTTTGTACCCCCTAATTAAGGTTCAGAAGTGGGTATTCTAATCCCCCATTCCCATATTTAAGGGAATGTATGTCCTGCCTCCTGTTCATTCCCTGAAAAGGTCTTTATGAATAAAGACGAAAGCGCTCGGAATCGTTTTTCACATTTCCTTTGTGGGTGTATCTGCATAACTTTGACTCACGTGCACTTTGTGAGCCTTTTTCATATATATATATATATATATATATATATATATATATATATATATATATATATATATATATATATATATATATATACATATATAATCTATGTATTAAACACAAGCATTTATGAACCATGGGAATTTAATTTACCTACTAATCATATTTTTGAAAATATTTTAATGAAAGAAAATCGTTCTCTTATTTTTAACTGCGGCAAAGCCAGCAGCAGGTCTATGGGTGATGCAAATCTCGTGTTGTGTTCATCTTATGTCCGCAACGAGTCGCTGGCTCAATGAGGCCAGCTAAAATCAATGCTACCAAAGGTAATTTGTTCAATTATAATATAAGTTGAGCACCAAGTGGCTAGAGGTGCTAAATCGGCCACTTTCACCGCAGCTCCACTAAATCATGTCCCTCTAGTTGTCGCTAGTGTACTTCTTTAAACAACACGTTACCAAGTATATATATATATATATATATATATATATATATATATATATATATATATATATATACTTGGTAACGTGGTGTTTAAAGAAGTTTTTAGTGCCCATCTGGTGACTACTATCAAGGTCATAAGTTACCATAACTAAAATTTCAGCCTAGTACAAGGATACTTTAAAATTCACACAAAAACAAACAAAGAAAAAGAAATAAAGCAAAAAAAAAACAAGAGCCAAAGGAATGACACTCTAGCGTTGGGATGGAGGCTCTCCTACTCCTGGGTCAAGATCATGCGACCAACACATAAGCGAGTAAAATATAATGGAGGAAGATACCATACACCAAAAAGTCAAATAGTCCACAAATATCTGTGAACGAACTCATCCCGAGTACAAGAGACAAGCGGTAGCGACCCCGCGCGAAGATCACCCAGACTGGGACATTCAACAAGAATGTGTGATTCGTCCGAGGAACAACACAGTCATCGTAGTAAAGTGCAGGGGTGCGCTCCATCAAATGCCGGTGCGTCCCGCGAGTGTGTCCAATTCGGTGACGACAGAAAACGACATAAAGCCATCGCGGCATTGGAGGGTAGGTCCATGAAAACACTAGCGGTGCAATGACACGTAACTTTACGTTGCCTTTGGCTTTCTCCTATCTTCTTTACCAGGCAGCCGGGAGGGCTGACCTGATTAATACCCTCTACCCTTGGTGAGGAAGAGCGAACTGCTGGTCTGGTCGCCCAGCCTACGCGGACTCCTTGGCGCCCTCACCGGCGCGCTCATTCCCTGCAATCCACACATATCCAGAAATCCAACAGAAGATAATCTAGGAATCCTCCCGGCTTGCAGCAATCGAGGCATCATGGAAACCGCGAACCAAGGTGTATGCAGATTCCAATGCTACGTGAGATTTCAGGGCGCATTGTGAATCTCTAGAGATTACAATCTGGTCTCTGAACCGGGTACGACGCGTTATCTCCCGTACCGAGGGTGTATTGCAATCAGCTCGGTCGTGGAGACAAAGGAAGCGTCTGTTAGGGACCCGCTGAGTTCAAACGGAGGGAATACGATGTGGAAGCCTAACCCTTCAAGGGATATGCAGCCATCCATGTACACTATGAATGGAATCTGCGTGACAAGAAGTGTATTCCAAAAAAAGGTTGAACGCAATACGCACGGTACTGTGTAAGCTTTGGGGGCAGAGAATAGGATGACAAATAGACAAAGGTAGTATCTCCACGGTGGCCCCCAGGGCAAAACAAGAGGTGCCTCCTTCCCGAGAGCTACACTGACTTCTCGAAAGAGTTTCCTAGCCCAAAGCCCAAAGGGCATAGGGTTTGACTGGTGTCTCTCGGCGGCATAGGGACTTTCTAAGTCGGTCGCAGATGCAGAGAGAGCCCTGTTGACAAATGAGAGAGATGTCGGCCACCAGCATATAAGCGCCTAATGCCCAGTGCCCGGAGCAGAACGAGTGACCTCCTACCGGAATGGACAAGTAGGCTCCCAATGGGGCACGTGCGAAATGCACCGGTCGCCAAGGAAAGACCGGTGTGGTGGATATAGTCCAACTTCCGTAATGCACGCTCGGTTGCAGATGCGCAAGACTCGCAACCGTAATCAAGCTTTGAACGAAAAATGACCGATTAAAAATTAAGGCCGTGGCCCTATCGGCACCCAAAGTGCTGAAATTTTTGGAACGAAAAAACTCCATAGCCCGCGTACACGAATATGAACCTCACTGGTGGTCGAAAACATGACCAAAGAAATAGTGCAAATACACGTCTTCCAGGCGAGCCCCGATTAGAAACAAATCCATGTCGGTGTATGACCATGGATGGTGGCAGAAACACACCACCTTAATCTTGACCAAGTAACCCAAAACCTTTGCGTTTCGGCATAACAAGAGATGCGGTTCAATGCCTGTTGGAGTCAACGACCAGTGTTGGCATCTGGGCATCACCTAAAGAGATGAAAAGGTCGTTTCTGTAGGGCGTAGCGAAAACCCCTTCTGGCAGCACGGAAGTGATACCGTTGATGCTCAGGTCAAAGGACGTGATCTGAGATCACTTCTCTGCGGGAAACCATCTTCCTGCCTCGTTGAATCGGAGATAGAGTGATCTCTTTCCGGTTTACAAAAAGCGAACACAGTAGCCATTCGCCAAGAGTCTGGGAAGATACCTTCTGTCAGATCTTGTTGAACAGATCTAATAGAAATTCCATGCCTCGCTCACCTAGGATTCGACGCATGGCATGCGGGATATTGTTTGGACCAGGAGCGGTGTTTCCGTACGAAGTGATAACGGAACGCAATTCACTAAAATATAAACATGTCGTTGAAGGGTTCTCCGCCTCCAGAGGTAAAGTCCAATCGCTGACTCCAGCGACATCACGACGTGCATTGAATGATGGCGGAAAAGCATCTCGCCTAGAGAATGAAGAAAAGGCGGTCGGTAAAGGATAATGCGGCTCATTTGTTCCGGAAAACAGGAAGAGGGTGCTGCGAGAACTTATCCCGAATCCTTTTGACTCGCTTCCCAACCTCTGTAAGAAGGCTCTTCTGGGAGAGTGATGACACGCATGCCTACCAAGAAAAGCAGCGATGGTGCTTCGAAACATACCAGAGCCTAGCCTTAGCTCGACGATATTCGATAATGGTGAAATCGTTCGGGCGGCGCTTATGTAGGTCATATCGCATCTGGCTGAAGGCGTTGTTACACTCCGCCGACCAAGAAGGAAGAGAACGGCGTGCAAAATGACCAGACATTCTAGGACTAGTTAGTAAGTCCACGGCGATGAGGTTACGAAGAGGAACTCAACGACCTCATTCACCGACCTGAACTCCTCAACTGAGACAGTGAAATCAGACATTTCCTGAAATGAAGACCACCGAGCCCCTCCAATCTCCAACGGAGCGGCCTTTCAGGCAACAGTGACCCAGAATATGATAGTTGAATGGGAAAGTGGTCACTACCGTGAGGATCATAGATCACCTCCCACCCAAGGACCTGACCCCTGGGATTGATCTTGTAGTCACCCCAGAGGGTGTGTCTACCGTTCAAATCCACGACTCGAAGGATATCTCCCGCATCCAAGTCGGTTGACGGTAGAATGTACGCAGAAATTACCTCCTATCCGGGTGTAACTGCACTACCACTGGCTGAAACGAGGTATTTATAGCATAAGAAGAACGGAAGCATCATGACTGGTTTAAATCGCGCATTCTCCTGCCCGTCCCCCATCCCGCGGCTGTGGGGTATCAAAAGCTTTATAGCACAGGAGGGTGGACAGGGGGCACACGCCCAGCGTAGTCTCCTGCAGAAAAATAGCTAACGGGAGAAGACGCGCCTCGACACCTCCTCCCAGCTGGTACGAAGTCCACGGCAATTCCATTGAAGGGATATGCCCTCTAGACCTAGCTTGGAGGAGAGGCCTTCTTCAAAGAGAAGACCCTCAAAGGAATGGCCGTACGATGTTTCATTGTCACGATGAAAACGACATTTCGTTTAAGATCAATATTTTGTCATTTTTGCTTATTTAAGTAATTTTAAATGCTCATTTAAATGTGTATTTTAACATTTATCAGATAAGTGCCATAGATGTACATAGATGTTGCACGAAGCGTGCAAGTGTTATAAATAATTGATCCAATACGTCGAGATCGCTTTGATCTTCATATTCCGTTTGCATTTCCCGAGGAATCGGTGCATCAGCTTAATTTTATGAGCCAAAATGGAGACTGCATGGCGTGTTCTTGAGCGAGAGAGAAGGCAACTTTCCTGAACCTTCTCAATCTCCATAATGGAGGCTGATCTCCATGTAAAGTTCCTTCGCTGGATCACATACTTTTATTATTTCTCATTAATAGAAAAATAATCCTAAATAACTTGGAAATCGCTCTTAGTACCTTTGCGGGGGTTGTACTCTTTAATAATTGTAGGGAGGATTTTATCGCGTGCACTCTAGGTTCAATCTACTGTTTAATGAGTTTGGACACATTAGCTCTTGGCGTCCTCAAGCCATTTTAATTCTCTCTTATAACTATAAGCCTGTTTTGCGTCGTTTTGTTCGTTTTGCGTCGTGCTGTTCGTTTTGTTTCTTTTTGTCCGTTTTGCTTCGAGTTTTTTTCGTTTTGCGTCCCGTTGCATTCGGGATGGGGGCACCATTGATTGTCATTTTGATCTTTATATGTATTTCATTGTCCGGTTGTGAGATATCGTCCACAATGCGTGGGAAGAATGGCGAAACCCACCTACTGTGGCATCTACGACACAAAAGTTTATGAAAAGAGATTCGTAAAGAGGTGAAGCTAGGAAAAATGAAACTGTGCGGAAGATGCACTCGGAGCCGGGAGGGTGCGCACCTCTCCGAACCTGCCTCCTTCCCGCAGTCACCTTGCGGGGACCGAACGGGCAAAGCAACTAAAATAAAGTCATTCATCGGTGAATTTCGAGGTTGAGTATGAAAATGATTTATAAAGGCTCTAAAAATGACAGCAATTTGCAGGCTGCTCTGAAAAACCCCCGCTTAAGGAAATTTGTGTTAGGACTGAGGAGAGATAAGGGCAGCACGCGTCCCCTGGGCATACAAAAATGGAACTTATCTGAAATAATAAGAGAGCCTTAATATATTCAACGAGATAACCGATCCTGCCTCTGTTTTCAAGATTTAAAAGGCGAGAAAATTCGTTCTAGAAAATGTTCGCTAACAGCGAAAAAAGACCGACCAGAAGAGCACACACCAATGTTGATCTCGTCTGAATCAATAAACCAATCAAGGTAAAAGGAACGAGTTTCTTAAATCAATAACGTTCCTTTATGGTAACGTTAATGAAGACCAAATACTACTCTTTGAATTTATGATTCGAGCATCAAACGCGAAGGGTATATTTTGCTCTGAGAGGCGAATAAACTCCTGTTTAACATATTTTAACGAGATAATGCGATATGCTTAAACCAAAATTCGATATAAAGACTGGCGCTTAAATCATTCAAGAGAACTGTCGATATTTTTTAAGCCTTTCTTCCATTTACGTCGAGGCGGTTGCTAATGTGTTGATAATTTATGAACCAATTTATCTCAAGAAGGAAGAGCTATTGCAAAACAATAGAATGCACTCTAAGACTTCTTTTTAAATCGGCTGAGTGAGATGGCTATAAACCATACAAAGACCAATAATAATGACTATGCCTTTAGTGTTATTGCATACAGACTCTCCTCCATCTTTGTCGAGACCTGAAAGAAATAAAACTAGAGAAAGCTCAAAAACCCTTTTTTTTGCTATGGTCAGAACTTCACTCTCATATTTCAGTTGCCTTCAGGGCAAAAGGCGAGAGTCAGTTGAACGTTTTCACTCGCCGCATAATGAGAGAAACTGGCAGGCAAGAGAAAATAGAACGATAAACAGAAAAAAAATGCCCCCTCCCTTCAAAAAAAAGACAAAAGCACATTTCGTCAAAACAAAATACTAAAGCCAAATGTGTCTGAATTACAAGCCTGCAGGTACATTTATCAGATAACGACATTTCGTTATCTGATAAAAAAAGATTGTACAGGTATTCAAAAGGAAGTTAAACCCCATTGCTTCGTGATGGGAGTAATCGAACCAACCTCTGCCTCTGATATGGTAACTCATGATGATGATATACTCAGATTTTTCGTAGAAGATGGGATAGTGGAAGATATAGTAGTTGAAAATTAAAGATGGGGAGGGGGTATTTTGCCCTAGTAGGGAGGGCATCGCTTTATTTTTATTTCCTTTTATTTTGCCTTTATTAGTGTTATTAGTTTGTGTTTTTTATCCTCTGTTTATGTTTCTTCATGTGTTTTTTAATGTTCTTCTTAGTGTTTCTTACTTGTGCTTTGCTGTTCTAATTTTCAGTGGAAAAAGGTTTATAGCATTCAAGCCTTTCTTAGCTTTCTTGCCGACAATTTCCCTTGTAAAGCTTTTTTAGTGTTATTTGTATTGTTTGATACTCTCATTTTGTGTGTTTTTCTGTAGTGATTTTTGATATGTTGTGTTGTGTTATCTCTGTGTGTATATTGGTGTAATTACTTCTTGTGTACAAAGTTTTGTGCTCGGGAATCGGCTTCGGAGTGAGACTTTCGCCCGTAGCCTTGCAGGGATATTAAGCCTGCTCCCTGCAGTTCTGGAATGACACCATTCGTTAGAGTGGACCAGGTTTTTTGCCCAGTTTCTGGGTGACGACATTGATGGGCTCCAAACGTTTCCTCCTGTGCAAATCGCTTTGCCTAAGACGATCACGCCTTCTTGCTTTGTTAATTAGCAGAGAGGCAGTGTTCTGGATACGTTGGAGTCTTTTCATCGAGGTTTTGTTTGCCGCTTGGGAGACCACTGCGGGGTAGATCAGCATAGACTGGACATACATCAGATATATTTTCCTGATGTTGGCCGAGCTAAGATCCCTAAACCTGTAAAGCTTGGAGATTTCTCTCCTTGCCAGGTTCCGCCTCTCCGTGTGGTGTCTCGAGTATCCATGGTCGGTGATTTTAAGCCCCAGGACGGTGCCTTCGGCGCAGTAGCCGTATCTCCTCCCATCTATGATAATGGGCCATGTCAACTCGCGGTTCAACGGGACGATTTTGAATTTGTCCCTGTTGGTCCTGATTTTCCATCGTCTCTCGTATTGGCTGATGTTATTGATTTCGGCCATCGTGCGAGCCGCCTGCGCCCTTGCTTTCCTCTCCTGACATGGGGCAATTTGAGTGACGTCATCTTCAAATTGCAGATACATCGTGTCCCTGTGCACCGGAGTTAGGAGGTCGATGGTGAAGACCAAGTGAGGCAGAGGACTCAGGCAGCTTCCCTGAGGAACGCCCACCTTTAATTCGAATTCGGGGCCTCTGTACCCTTCAACCATGAGACACGCCCTTCTGTCCATGATGAAGTCACAGAGTATCCTTTCCAGGATTGGATCTAGCTGAAGGTTCAGGATCTTGTATTGAAGTCCTTCCAGCCACACTTTATCGAAGGCCTTTTGCACGTCCCTCAACACAATGTCTACATAGAACCTGTTTGCTTGGATGTATGCTACTTTCTCAGTTAGGAGCGCCAGGGTGGTGTCTGCGCCCCCTTTTTACGGAACCCATGCTGTTGTGGGTTATGCGCTCCTAACTTGCTCAATTGAGCTTGTAGCCTGTTCGCTAAAATATTTTCGAAGATTTTATCCTGTATCTCAAGAATAGAGATCGGGCGATAGTTTACCACCTGTCCGGGGGCTTGTTCACCTTCGGAATAAAGATGATTTTGGCGATCTTGTATCCATCAGGGAAGTAGCCTGTATTCAGGGCAGCGTTCATTGTGTTCGCCAATCCCTGAATAATTTGCCTTGGGGCATTTACAAGGTTGTTCTTCGTAATCCCAGACCAGCCTGGAACCCTCTGTTTGAAGGACCTTATGGTGTTCAAGGTCTCTTCGACAGTTATTGGGCATCCGTGGTCAACCATAACTCTTTCCCGAGATACTTTGCGGATAGGGGTGGGTTATATGTATCACTGTGCCGAGGTCGTCGAGCAGTTGGTCTTCGAAGTCCTGGTCGAAGTCGACGTTCTCCTCAGGTGATATAGCGAAAATCTCTTGCCAGTGTGCTCTAAATCTTCTTTCGAGAGACTCTGGGTCCTCTATGATGTTGTTTCCTTCTTTGATTTGGGTTCTGAATCTGGGAGGCAATCCCCTAATTCTTCGGATGTTATTCCAAAATTTTACAGGATTACTCTCCCTGTCCAGTCTCCCAATGATGTCATTCCATATTGTTCTTTGTTTTTCTATTATGATGTCTTTCAGTTCCACGCCTAGATGCCTCATTCTGGCTGTCCTTTCCCTATTAGTTCCTGTCTTGCCGATCTCCTCATAGATTTCTCTATGTTCTCGGGCGATTTTTCTCATCTCGTCTGTCCACTCAAGTTGTGGGAGCATTTTATAAGAGATTCTGGGAACGCATCTCTCGTCGGCTTGAATGAGGAGATATGTGATCTTGTTAATCTCCTCATCAATCTCTTCAAGATTAGCGACTCCCAGGTCAGTTGGTTGCTATGTAATGAGTATCTCTCTATATAGCTCCCAGTCAGCTTTCGCGTAATATTTCCTAAGTGGGACGGGCTTGAGTATTGGGGCAAGCGAGATAGTGGTGAAAATCGGGATATGGTCGTTCGGTACCACTGGTCCGGGCTCATTGACGATGTTGAAGGGGAATTTTTTGGATGTCAACACAATGTCCAGGTTTGTTGCCGAACGTTGCGTTAAAAGGTCGGGAAATCTGGCCCGGCCCTCTGCAGTCTGTCTCTTTCGAGTAACAGCTCCAGGTTTCTTTCCCTTTGGTCGGTGCTTCTGTAGCCTGATGCACGGCATCTGGCATTAAGATCACCATCTAGCAATGTTAGTTTCCCGCGCCCGAAGAAGTTGTAAAAGTTAGGGATCGGCAGGTAATCTCGTCGTGGAGGTTGATAGGCAGCCGCCACGGTCAGGTTTCCAACCAGGGTAAGTATTGCTACTGCCACGAATGATTCATCTAGACTTGGAAGTGTTTTGGGTAATTCTGAAGATCCATAACCCGTGAGCTTTCCCGCTCACATTCCCATAATATTTATTCCACATCCCAACATGTTTTCACTCAAATGTGTGATTAACTTGTTTTATTACTTGTTCCTGAGGGCGAGCGTAGCGAGCAGGGGGGTATGGGGGGGGGGCATAGCCCCCCCATATAGCAACCCATAGTACGGTTCGCGGGGTATGGATCTTCAGGTTTACCGTGTTTTGTATGTTATGTTGTTCCGGATCACGATGGTGCGCCATCGTATCGTTCCTGTGTGTGGTTTTTGTTTATGACTGTGTAGTTGGGTATCTTGATGCTGTTCGTGTTTGAGTTAACGCCGTGTTTGGTGATGAGGATTAGGTCGGGATCCACTTTACGAAATATGGTTCCGTAAGGAATGTGTTTCCCTACTCATCCATCAACGTTAACTGTCAGAATTTTTAGTGTGTTGTTATTGTTTTCCATGTTTGTGTTCTGTTTTTTTATGTTTGTGTGTGCTAGTTTATTCTTTCAGTGGTTTTTGCTGCGTAAGTATTTTCCGTTCCGAATTCTTCTGAACTCTGCCTCGCTTACGACGAGGTAGGAGTCCCTATACAGTTTGATTTTGGCCTCCATGAGCGCTGCAACTAACAGCGCTTCTTGGTCTGGGGAGTCGTAAGACAATTTTAGTAGGCCCGTTTTAACTCCTTCTATGATCTCTCCCACCTCGGGGTTTTCTGGGAAGGAGTTTTCAGACGCTCTGAAGAACTTGATATTTTGGTAACTCATCCTAAAATCGTTGGATAACGGAGTGTCATTTTTTAATCAAAGCCCCGTTGCCGACTCACCAGTCATGGGAGCCTCAACCACGGTTCGAATCCGAGCATTAACATTTCCCTAGACATAGAGAATCAAGTTGACACACCCAAAGTGAACGAGTATTAACTGATTTACTCGTGTTTGAGAACCGAACAATTCAATCATGAATCCCATCAAGGGTGCATTTGCTTTAAAGGAAATCACGGACCATTGCACACTGCTGCGTCCTGAAACGTGTGAATATTCGCGAATAAAAAAAACGAACGTGAAATAAATAACAAACGATTCGTCAAAAGATTTTTTCATATAAAACTAAAACAAACGAGGGCAACCTGGCACAAATCATTATCATCCTCACAACATCACCTTCATGTATCATCCTACATTCACTCCCACCCCATCAACACACACACGGTTTAAACAATGTTTTGTCGCTATCCTATCCTTCTCTACACATTCTAACTTTATTCTATCTTGAATCTTGAATCTTGGATGGCCCACAACCTCTTGATGATAGCTGCAGCTCAGAGCTGCTTGCGTGCGTCACGATATTTTGAAAAATATCGTCAAAAATTGGTGAAAAGAGGTCGCAAACAAAACAGTGAAGTCGGTCAAAGTGAAATGTGATAGGGACCGTGAGGGTGCGCGTCTCTCCTGGACCTGCCCTCTGCAAGAAAGTAGGTTGTTTTAAAGAATCTCATCACAATAGCAAAGGAATCTCTCTCTTTCGCATCCACGACGTTTTTACCTATAAAGTGCATAATTTCTAAGGCTTCTTTGAATATTTTCGATGAACGTGAGAGGAATTTACTTCTATTTAAGAGAAACAGCAAAGAAATATCAAGATGAATCAATTTCTAAAATAACCTTTAAAAAATACAATACCCAAAGAGAATTTTCCTAACACACCCTTCCATCCTTTCTCTTTTAAACCTATATTTTATTTGTTATCTACCCGCCAAAAATACTCGTTCTGGTGGTCATTTCTCCAACATTTTTAGCCTTTTCACAAAATATTTCATGTTAAACAGCACGGAAACTGTAATTTCGTTTAGCTATGCGTCTTAAAAACCAGGTAACATCCAACAACACTGCAATTTGGTTGCCCCCTATGGCATTATTTACGCTTTACGTTCTCTTGCAAATTTTGCCAATTCAAATTCTCCATTTGCGCATTTTTAGTTAGCTTTCTCAAACTTAGATTTTCTGCTCATTTTCGGGACCAAAAACAACTGCCTTGGAGCGATTTGAAAACATCTCAGGTTTAATTATTCAATAAGTGAGACTTGCCGCTGTTATTATTATAAATAATAATAATAAAATTATTATTATTTAGCAGTAGATTGTAAAGTTTTGTATACTAAATAAAGTGAAGTTAAAGGAAGTGCAAATATATGGAATTGAATAAAATGAACCCATTAAAGAAATACTCAGAAAAAAAAGACGGATTTGAGAACAGTCAGATTTTAATAAGCATAAATAGAAAAAAAGAAATAGTTAAATAGAAATCAAATAGCAAGGATTAATTTTGTATGCGACTTTGGCCCCCATCACCCCCAACTAACCTCCTCTTTCGGATATGCAAATACCCGACAGGAAGGGATTGGTAATAGGATTTTTCAGGGTTTGTATTCAAGTGGGTCGAATTAAATAAGATATTCATCTCGAGCTAATTCTATCGCCGCGCTACATGAACGTACCTCAAAGGCACTGCTCTAGGAATTTGCTTTAGAAACAACCTTTCAATTAAAACGGAATTATAGGCAGAAGCTTAAAGTTCTTGAGCATGGTAAAGTCTATTTTCAAACATCAAGGGTGAGTCGGGGGTAGGTCGCTTTGAAACAACGGCTCGAGGTTATCATGAAGATGGTGCGTCGACCCGAATCTTTACAAAACATGAAAGCAAATAGGTACATATATAACCCCCTTCGCCACCATAAGACTCGCTTTGAACAGTCTGAAATTATATACTTTGATTGCATATTACTGTAGGCAAATACCCGACAGGAATGGATTGGTAATACCAGGATTATTCATGGTATGTGTTCAAACTGGCCGAATTTTCGAAACACTTATATTTGATCCATAATTTCAATCGCTTTTGTGGCTATAGAACTTCCCAAGTATGACTCAAGGGCGTTTCTAAATTAGCTATTTTTTATCTTTGGTACACAATGAATCCTACTTGCAGCATCATTGAAACAAATGTTATCCACAACACTTATGCAAATGTGTAACATTCTGTTACCACAAAAATTACCGGTGCAGGTAGGGAACTGTTAATTCTGCTTATAAGTTGTCTTTTCAGCACAAGAGCAAGTAATGAGTTCGTGTAGTGGCTTTATCGGTAAAGCAGATCTTCCACTTATGTTCCCTGATATCGCACAGATCAGACTGACGGAATGTTTAGAGCATCTAGCGACTAGTTAGTGGGGATAAGTATATATTTTTATAATAGTTTTATTTTGCTTAGCTAGCTGTTATAAAACCTAGCTAGAAAAAAGTAATTACCAACAAGTGACATTTTGTTTTTGAAATATTTTCTGTTGGGTTTTCTATACAAAATAATGTTAATGGTAATTTTGAGAAAAATGTTTAATCATGTGAAATTATGAAAGATCTCGCAATTCATTTATAATGAATCTTCCCTAATTAGAGATTTCATATTTAGTTTATACTATCATAGTATTACGAAGAAGTATTTTACCATCAATGGGAGGAAGTGGCTAGTTTCACGTGGGTTCAGACTCCCATGTAACTGAAAACTCCATCTGAGAAAACTTAGTAAAATGAACACACTAACCTACATGGTTTTAAACTAATATACAGCCCCCACCCCCTGATATTTAATTAGAGTAGATGTTTCCGTGTGAATGTTAACAACGCCCGGCGAGGGGCACAGGCTGAGATTGGAGAATTTTATTTATTCATTTTATTTTTTACAGCACCCATCTGGCGACCGACCCCCAAGGGCATAAGTTGCCGTGATTAAAATTTAAGTCTAGTACTAGGCTACTTTAAAATTCATGAAAGCATAATCAAACAATGAAAAAAAAACGCTAAAGAAAAGTAAGAAAATAAAAATACAAGAAGAAGAAAGAAGTATGCCCTGGCGTCGGGGAAGGCGGGCCGCTCCCCGGCGCAGGAACATGCGAGCAACAACAAAATGGAGGAGACCAGTCTCCTCTAAAAAATCATAGTCCACAAGTCTGTGTACAAGAAAATGCCCTGAGTACGAGGGACAAGCGGTAGCAACCTCGCTCGCCCCGGTACCAGGACAGGTAACGTGCGCGAAGATCACCAAGACTGGGAGACTCAACAAGAATAAGCCGAACAGTCGGGGAACAACGTAGTCGTCGCAGTAAGGTGCAGGAGAGCGCTCCATTAAATGCCGTTGAGTCCCGCGAGTGTGCCCAATTCGAAGGCGACAGAAAGCTACCTGAAATTGTCCCGGCATTGAGGGGTAGGTCCATGGGACCTATTCCCATTCGGCCCTCTCTCATCTTCTTTGCAAGGCAGCCGGAGGACTATCCTGATTCTTGCCAGGTAGTCGGTGTGAGGAAGAGCGAAACACTGGTCTGGCCGCCCAGTCCTCGCGGACTCTTTGACGTTCTCATAGGCGCGTTCATTCCCCGCAATTTCCTAAATGTCCAGGAACCCAGTAGAAGATAATCTCGACATCCACTCGGCTTGCAGCAACTGTAGCGTCACAGATACTGCAAAACAAGGTGTGTGGAGATTCAAATGCCTCGAGAGCACTCCGCGCGCTTTGTGTGTCGCTAAAGAGCACAATTCGGTCTCCGAACAGGGCCCGACGCGTTATATCCCGTACCTAGGTGTATATTACAACGAGCTCTTCCGTGAAGACAAACATAGTACCTAGTAGAGCCCCACTGACTTCAAACAGAGCGGATAGGGTGTGGAAGCCACCCCGCCCCCTCCTAGGACTTAGAGCCATTCATGTGCTCCAAAAAAGACCGAACGCAATACTCCCTGTGCTGTAGAAGCTTTGGGAGCAGAGGCGCGGCGAAAAATAGTTAGAGGACCCTACCCCTCAAGGGTGGAGTCCTTGCAGAACCAGGAGTGCTACCGGCCCGAGAGCTATACCGAGTTCTCCAAGGACTTTCCTAGCGCTAAACCCAAAGAGCTTAGGGCATACTGGCGTCTCTCGGTGGTATAGGCACCGTCGAGATCGACCGCGGATGCAGTCAGATCCGTTGGTGACAAAGGGAGGCATCGAGCTGGTGCGTACAACCGCATAATGCAATATGTACAGCACAGATCGAGTTCCGCCTCCTGGGCATCGAAAGGTGAGCTCTCAATCGGGTATCGTGCGGAAGGCACCGGTCGCCAGGCGGAGACCGGTGTGGTGGATCCGTAGTTGAGCTTCGACCTAACAAAGGTCGCGATAAAAATATCTCCAGCAAGCCGTTCAGGTCGGCAAGGACCTGACCTCTGGGATTGATCGTTTAGATCCATCAGAGGGGGTGTCTACTGTTCAAATTCCTAAGCAGAAGAAAGGGCTACGAAGCGCATGAAATCTCCCGCGTCGAAGTCGCCTGAAGGTGGAATGTACGCAGTATTTAAAGTATACCTCCTATCCAGGTATTGCTTCACTGCTACTGCCTGAAAGGAGGTATTTAAGCAAATAGAAGAACGGAGACATAATGTCGTGTGTAAATCACGCATTTTCATACCCTCCCACATCTAGTAGTGGTGGTGCCTCAAAACCCATTTACCTCTGGAAGGTGTGCAAGAGGCATACGCCCAGCATGGTATCCTGCAAAAAGCTAATTGTAGACGGGATAAGACAAGTATCAGCAGTTCCTCCCCTTTGGCCTAGATTTCGCGACAATAATTAATATGCCCTGCAGACCTAGCTCGGAGGAGATGCAGGGGCACTCTTCGAAGAGAAAATCCTCAAATTAATGGATATACGCTTTCCGGAGGCAAAGCTCCGGGCGCTGTTGCCTTCGAAGACATACTTGGGCAGGTTGGGCTTGCTATGGCGAGTCTTTTACTCCCCCCCCCCCCCGGCCTCGAAAGCTTTGGTGGACGGGGCCGTTTCGGAGACTGATCCCGCGTCTTAGTCACCGAGTTCAGCCTTGGATGGGGACGTAGTAAACGAAGCTCTTCTGGTATGTCCTCCTTTCTTGGGAAAATTTTAGGAACCGCGGAAGACGGCCTCATGACCACCTTCAAGGACGTTGCCTCGATGGAGCCTCGTGGCCGTTTCGCCTTACGAGAAACGATCACGCTGGGGGAGCCGGGTAAGCCTTGGTTTTAGCTAAGGCTGGGTGTTCACCCTTTGTGCCGCCAGCTTACATTGCCATCTTTGGAGCGAATAATTAAAGAGCGTTTGAAGCAAGGGGGCTTAAAAAAGGAAGGTAGTCTTGAATGAAGGACCCCAACGTAATTGAGTCTCCACTTATCACGCTACCAAATTTTGTTTTTGTCTGGGCCTCTCTGGGTGAAGGCGCCTCAGGCCGGACCGGCCGTTCTCAGCCTGGTCTCTTGCCAAAATGGCAGCGGACCCGTCCGTCACCGGAGTCCCCGCGATAGGAGAAGAATCCCTTGTCTTCTTTGATTTCCTTTCGCCTTTCTTCTTCTTCTTTGGAGAGGAGGGAAGGGGGTGAACTTCCTTCTCTGCACCTCTGGAAGGAGACCCAAAGCCGGACGGACCGGACTCATTAAGATCCTTCTCCGAAATGGAGAAGGTTTGTCTGTTAAAGAGGCACTAGGCAGGGAAGAGGTCCATCTTCTCTTTGTGACTCCTAAGAGGCCCTAGCAGCCTGGAGAGAAGCTTGCATATGGGCGTACTTAGTTTCGGTGATTGGCACCGAGCTCAGGTTCTCCTCCATAGATGATCCTGCTATATGTGACGAGGTCACCTCCGGGAGCATGTCCAGCTCACGGGGGGGGGGAGGCTCTAAGTTGCCATCTACCACCAAGGTGTAACGGATTCTAATCGAGGACTCTTCACTCATTTCGCCTATAATAGTTTGGGACGGCGAACCGACCTCCATCGGGAAAGAATAGGGAAGCAGGCACGCGGGCCTCCTGCAAGCTTAAAATGCATGATTAAAAGACAGTAAGAGGAAAGTCCGACTGGCTCTGCCAACCCTTGGCACTCTAAGGAAGTTAGCCCTATTAAGCTGCCCCCACCGGGAGCAGTCGATTCTGAGATGCTTGCCTGCTTTCTCGGAGTCCCCTGTGAAATGAAACGGGAACCGCCGCTGGTCCAGAGATGGAGGAGTCCAAGGGTGACTTAAAAGCATAGGGTGAGGAGAAACTCACATCACCCATAAATATAGGAGAGGAGTAAACTTCCTCTTCGTTAGAAGCAGGTTTGGGGTGCCCCTGAAAAAGCACAGGGGAGGGGCATTTCCTTTTCTGAGGTGGACCTGCAAAAAGGGCGGCTCCAATGATGGCAAAGGAAAACCTCTTTGCGGCAAGGAAATGGCGGGACGGGAGCCCCTTCACCGGTCGAAGTGGTGATCGTGTTACTTCGTCCCTTACTACACCTAGGAAAGGGCGAGGCCGCGCTTGGGGGCTAATCTCCACGCGCTTGCAGTCGCATACTATTTGTTATACTTGTTGCATTAATAACGGTATATAAAAAGAAAAGGTTGTATTGAGAGTAGATACTATAAGATCCCAATGCATTGCGAGGTTAAGAGAAAAGTCTCCATAGGATCAGAAAATTCCAAAATTTGATGATTTACACATAATTGGTCCACGGGTCAAGCTTAGAAGGGATTTTGACAACCCGGCCTGCCATCCAAGCGAATTTGTTCTGGAAATTTGACCATAAAGGACGGTGCTGGCGTAGTTACCTCATATATGTACTGGGAAGCGTCTAGCATAGTCGATAGTACAGCAAATCTTGTGCCTAATACTTTCCTTAGCCAGCGGGCTTTCGGCCCTCGCATCATTTACCTCTGGTAAATGGACGAAAGTGCGCCGAGAAGCCAGAATCTACGTGGATAGAAAAGCATGGTTGTAGGGGATTGTTGGATATGTAATAAAGAGAAGTATAGATAGGAGGGTCCACTAACAAGTAACATGGGTAGTCACCTATTATTATCATACCCGGGCAGTTGAAGAGGACGCCAAAGAAATTGTAAAGTGGCGGATTAAAAGGGTGAATTGAAAGATGAATGCAGTGTAAAAGCGAATTGGTATAAAAAGACTAAGTAGGTGTTAGCGGAAAAAGAAGGCGAGGCGAAAGTTGAGGTCGGACGAGGCACTGAGTTCCGTCCGACCAGCGGTCAGGAAAACATATCACGGTTCTCCGACATTGGACAAAGTAAGTAGGTTGAGGGGAGCAGGGCATTGGCTTAGTTTCTAGTACAAATAGTTTTTCACACAATTACCCTTCCCGTTCACTAATTTATTTACCAACCTCTTTAGTAACTCTTTATAGCAAAAATGCTCTTCTTGGTTTGTGTGGTAGAATAATAGTAAAAATAATTCATTTTATCGCGTTATTATGGGAGTAATATATATGTATCTAAACTCTGAAGACGCTATTTTTTTAGGAGCTCTTCTATGAGACAGATGATGCACATTTTCCTTGGCAAAGCTCAATTTTCGCATCACGGCAACAAACATTGCAACCCTTCCAAAAAGAGGCAAGAAACGTTATCTGACGGGGAGGAGGATGCATTTATCCCTCCCTATTATGTAGGGGCCTCTCTTATATCAGAAGACAACAATGGGATGCCAGGCGCTCAAGCCCAAAGAGGGAAGTGGTAAAGCCATGCGCGGTGCACGAAAATAACAGCGAATCGGCGCAAGAAATAAATACATAAAAGGAAATTAACTCACGGAGGTCAAGGGCCTAAAATGCCACCCAAAACCAACGTGAGTATTTTCTAAATAAAGTTTACCAAGAGTGACTCAAGTTATGGAGCGAAGAGAAGTGAAAATGTATGGCAGCCAAACGAATACTCGAGCGCAAGAGAACAGGAAGAAGCGTAACTCTCCTGACCCTTGCCCATCGTTTAGCCAGGAAGGCACCTCCGATTGCTTGGAGAGACGAAGCTAACCCACTCGCACCAACCCCTGATAACTTTCGATAGCGCGCCGCCCCGCCTCTCAACAAGTCACGCGACCCTACCTTCACTCACTGCGAGACTTGGAGACGTGCAACAAAGTCTCCTCCGTAATCACGAGTCGATAAATCATCGATAATAAATAAATCGAGCAAACGATTCAGCGAAATTACTTCAAAGGCCGCGCGATATTTACGATGGCTATCGGGCTGGGTACCAATGGTGTCTCCCCCGTCATCCCAAACCACTTCTTACGAACTCTTTCTTTGTCTCCCTTCTCCATCTAATGAGGCTGCCTCCCGCTGGCTGTTGCCGCCATGTCGGTATCTCCTCACGAAGTGGGATAAATGAGTCCCATCTGAGAGGACACCTCAGACCAGCAGCAATGGGCTTCTTTGGCTGCCTTCGGCCCTAGGTCTACTTTATAGCGGCAAGTGTGTCCATAAATCCGTTTACTCCAGACTGCCTCCACGCCCCCGCACACACCATACATAGATACGAGAGGGCTCTGCATTAAAAAAACACACAAAAATGCAAAGAAAGCCAGATATATCCTGTCACCAGAGACTTCTTTACACTCTATTTTCATTTTGTGATTTTCAAATTTTCCCCACTATCTTTCTATCTCACCTAACTATTATACTTATGCCCAATGTCAAAAAAACAACAAAACCTGAGCTATGTCGGACGCATATCTGCAAGGGACATAAGTGGATAGACCCGCGTCAGAGTGTCAGTAGTTAGAAGGGAACAGGTCACTTCTAAGGAAGAAATGAAGGCCGCATACTCGTATTATTATTATTTGTATGAAAAAAACTAGACACTTCTCGCAAATTTACACATTTATTATATCTTCTTCTTCTTGCAGGAGCCCGCATTCGAGAGATGACGCCCTATGGCTTCGAGAATGCCTTCACGAGAGGTCGCTATCGTTGTGGCCATCGTATTCGTCTATAATGAACTGGATCGAGTTGAAGGGCGTTTCGGGCTTGGTATGGAAACCCTTCTTCGTCTTGCTCCTCCTCGAATATGCAGTTTAATTATTGTCTCAGCATCTACGAAAATACATCTTAACCTTGGGAAAGGTTTAAATTGAGCGAAACGCACTAATTTTGAAATGCATTTTTCGTACCAGCGAGTACAGGGTTAAGGTTACACCCTTCCGGGATGGCTGAGAAAAAAGAAAACAACCACAACCAACGAAGTATGCAGATATTAGAGACGTTGGTTCAAGATATGAAAACGGCAAAATCACGTGCTTCAGTAAACGAGTTTGAGCAGCGTATGGAAGCACGATGTGTCTTCCCTCTTGCACAGCTCCTAGACCAGGCTAAATTTTGTAAATATCATTAATTTTCGTCCCTTTCTGAGTTGTCATTGTTAAGCTTTCCTTAATCGGTGCTAGTCTAGTGTGAGGTCTACCGGCGTTCGAACAGTCTAAGGCGTGCTATACCTAACAAAAATGAAAACTATCATATCATAAAATAAATTGTTATAAAAACAATCACAACATAATAACATTAATTTATTCATTGAATATTTATTGAAAGTTACACTTCAAAATTAAAAAAATAAAAAATATGCCTAACAAAATGTGTCTTCCATCATTCGAAAAGGCTATATACTGATCAGGTTCTTTCAGTAAAATTTTCCAGGAAAGATGCTCCAAATGAAATTGGAAAGTAGCTGTGCCAACCCTCATATTTTTCATTATGTGAATCTTTGCATCTAGTCATAAATGTTCGATAAGTTGAGTATCAACCACTAAATCGGGATCGAACATAATTACATATATTGATGATTTACTGTAGCGTGCCTGAAGCCAAATGCATTCAAATTACCGTAAGCTGACCATTTGTCTGTATGCATAACAGATCATTCTGCACATTCTCTTACAATTATGGCAATTAGTGTTTCTCTATCGCGTCTCCTCACATAAAACTAGCGACATTCTTTTTCTGGCATAAGCCCCGAAACACACGGTCCATCGAATCGTTTTCCATGTCATTATCCCCACTTACGGGTGCATGGTCAACAGTGAGTAGTCGGTCACAATTATGCTTCCTACGACCTGAAAACTTGCCTTTGTCTATTGGAATTGGATTATTTTCCGTACCAGTCATTTGACCTCTAAAACGAGAGGAACTAATATAGCACACTTTTAAATTTTAAGATGTGATTGTCTGGAATTAAATTTTTTCAGCGATTTTAATTTCTTCTTTTTCTGGTTTTGGGGTCTATAAACAAATTATCTTAAGTAGACTGCACAAAAATTATATGTATATTCACTTTGCAAGGTAGACCGCACATTAGACCAATATCCCATAATCCTAGCACAACAATCATTTGTTGATATAAGCGGAATATTTAGCCAACGGGTTTCTCAATGTTTGTAATTTCTTTGTTCGCAGATCAAAACACACAAGCAGAGACACAGTTTTTCGCACATTATATAATTTATTTGCATAAAATGAACTTCTCATCTGGGTCCGACTGGCCTTTGCGAATCGCTGTTGGGGGTAGACTATGGAAAAAGAAGTATAGGTAGCTTACTGGGAAAACTAAATCCTGATTTTGCAACCAAATTGTATTTGATTAATGAAAGATGGAGAATGGAGGGGGGCTTAGTTTCATAGACAAGATATCGCATTCAATTACGCCTCATTTAATTATTTTTCCTACATATCCACTAAACTACATATCCCATACACTTTCACTTCCTTTTACTTCACCACTTTTTCGCACTTTTTTAAACAACTCCATGGCAGAGATGTAGTTCTTGTTTTTAGCTTTTTATTTATAATAAATTAATACACGAAATTTAAAACCACATTAACATCAAACAGGACCACAAGCTCTAACTTCCTCAAAACAAGTCTGGTGATAAAGACCACTTAGGTGGGCGGGAGAGCACAGGAGCTGAGAGAAGACAGCGAACAGCGACCTCCGATTACCCCTGATGCAGCTTGGAGAGAGGGGGGGGGAAGCAAGGAAGGCAAGGAATTAGCGGTGTAGTGGCCCCGATATATATCCAGCCTAGAGACTAGCAACCATCTAGATTTATGGTTTATTCTCCTTGTCAACCTAAACGTACAAGAACGAAGAATTCAATAGGAATCCAACCAAACCTCCTGCCAATCTAATCTAAGCTTTCACCCGATGAAGATGAAGGCATGTCCATTTCAATTAACAACCGCTGATTCCCGTGTGTGTGTTTGAGCGCGTACGTGTGTGTGTATGGAACAAAGGTCCAAAGTGAGGAGAGAAGAGAAGTGTCTGAATGAATCAAGACTCGTTTTCATTCATTCAGATGCGCATTCAACTTAACTCCAAAATATTGCTTTAAAACAGTGAAGAGATCGAATTTCCTCTTTCGGTATCTTCGCATTTTCATTCGAATATTTACTCTAAATCTACAATTCATTGCTCATTATAATTTTAATGTACTCAACAAAAGTTAGTCCACAAGTCGCCGGCATTGGGGAAATTGAGAGGAGTTACAAGGAAAAGAAGTATTGAGCCTCTTCTTTGTTTTAAAGGGATGTAGGTGAAGCAAGCAAGAAAAGTTTAGGGGCGCTTTGTGTCCTCCTGCTGCTTAGCGCCTGAAATAACGTTTCCTAATTTCATCACATCTCAAAATTCTTACCCTAATACTTTATGGTCGCTATTTTCCCGGTGTTTCTTTTTTTTAAGTGAAGGGGAAAATAATGTACATATATTGGTTGCAAATATATACATATATATGATAGTGAAACCACTGTATAGGAGCCAAAAGTATAATTTACGAGACTAGTTTCAGTATGTAGTTTATCATACCCTCTTCAGTCGTATACTGAGAATACAATTGTTACAAAAGTCTATAAATAGCGTACAGATCAGAAAAAAACAAAAATAAAAAAATACAAAGAAACACAAAACGGAGAAAAAAGGTCATTAATCAGGGGGTGCGAGTCTAAGATCGTTGACTAAGCTGTTTACGATGAGGTTCCGGGAATGGAGGCTGCATTTCAATTGCCCATCTGACAAATTAAAATTGGCAATTTCTCCTATTAATATAGATTATACTATTTTTCTTTTTACGGAAACATTTACAATTATATATGATTTGTGCCTTTGACTAGTCAATTTGGTGGTTGAAATTGCTAATATGATTAAAAATACTGGATGTGGTACTGCCTCGTTTGACATCACCTTTATGTTCATAAATTCGTTTTGTTAAGGTTCTTCCGGTTTCTCCTATGTAAAATGAGGGACAGTTTGTAAAGCCACACGGAATTAAATATACACCTGCTTCATTTGGCTGAACCACGGGCTTGGTCGAAGGAAAAGATTCAAGGATAGAAAAAGGGTATTTAAATGTGGTTAGGCCTGGAGAAATAACTTTGTTCACTCCTTTGAGGAGGGGAGAAAAATGGAGGGATATGTGACCCTTGCTTTCTAGAAGACGAGATTACATATATAACCTGCAGCTTCATTTAATTAAATTATCCCCTCCACGTGATCAATGAAAGTTTATCTAAAGCAAAATCTACTCATTACCGTCCTAAGAATTAAATCAAATTTAGTAATACGAAGTGTCTATCCCTCCCTTTTTCTCTACCTTTGCTACGTTAGACCCAAGCTTATAAACCCAGCGAAAATCACCCAAACCTCAGGGATCAAGACGCTGAGATCAATATAGAGGGTACAAAATAAAGCGCCCTTGATTATTAACCACACAAGAAGACGGGAACGCATACCACAGAGAACACTACACAGAAGAGCTGGACTAGAACCAATCAACACTTTAGTACAATCGCAGGCAAAGAAAACATGAGACAAGGTAGAAACTGAAATACCGCCAAGTCTGGACCTGGACTTCGACATTGACATGACAAGACTAAAACGGAAAATCTCACGACGGACTAACCTCCCAAGTGGCAGGCGAACTGCTGCTGATGAAATGACAGAACGATTTAAATAGACTATCTTTTTATATATTGTTTAACCCTGAGTTTCTATAGAAACATCGTAATTATGACAAACGCACCAACAAAAACACTTAAAAATAACAATTTATGACTTAAATTCTTAATCTGTCTAAAATTACTTAAATTACTTATGATGCCAATTTTTCAAGAGGACTTGAGAATGTAATTAATTCAACTACAACTATAATATAAAGGCTTGAACGCCTTAAAAATGTATAGTTGTTTAAAATATGTTTATATGATGTAAATAAAACATATATGTAAGGGTAGGTTTGAATGTATATATGGAATTAAAAGTAAACAGATTGTGTATGTATAAATTAGCACGAAAGTATATAATCAATGTAGAGAAGTATACACACACAAATGTATATATATATATATATATATATATATATATATATATATATATATATATATATATATATATATATATATATATATATATATATATATATATATATATGAAAAAACTCCCAAAAAGAAATATTGTCGAGTGTTCCTTAATTGGCATCTTACCTAATATAAATATTTCCCCTGGCTTATTTAAATTCGACCCTGTTTAAAAAAAACTTGTACTAAATGAAATAACTTCATAATGCAGCCTGTTGTCACTCTTTATTAGTGTAATATCATTCGTATTGCCTCCCCCACCACGTGTCTCTGTTTTAACTGTGGATTAACTCTTAGTCCTAAATGTTTTCGCTCTAATGATAATCCTTGAAAATGAACTTGCAAATATAGTTCGAAAGTACTTGGATTCATCTTTTCATTTTCCCCTGGGTTAATTTTCATATATATATATATATATATATATATATATATATATATATATATATACATGTGTATGTGTGTGTGTGTGTTTACAAGTGCGTAGGTGTCCCCGTACTTTATTACCGTCAAATAAGTCAATTAAAATTGAGATTCGAAAGTTACGAAATGTTTCACGGCTGGATTTTCGTCGCCATCTGTTGTGCCTTCGGGCGGACACCAAACCAGCATTCGAATTTGAAGTAGACAAAATGGACAGCTGTTACATTTCGTTCAAATGGTATGCGTATGCACTCATAAAATGCTAATAACCATTAACAGCAGAACCCTTTTGTGAATACACTCTACGTTAATACAGTTATTAAGAGTTAAGAGGCGTTTCGTCCGTTTGAATTTACGGCGTTGGAAGGTTCTTGATTATTTTTTGAGGCTGGCAGTGGTGGACATTGAGACCAAGATGATTTTATGATTTGTTTTAATTTATCTATTAAACACATCACTGAGGCACATGCCTTAATGGGTTGAGGGGGTTGAGGGGAGTTGCAAATCCCAGTAGCGAAGAATCCAAGTAATATTCTCCATAGACCTAAGGAAAGTACTTTCCAATATATTTTCAGTTCTCCCATTTCAACCACTTTCCTTACAAATCGTTCCTCAAAAGCTCTGTCACGGAGATGCCTTCCTTAGTCATCGTTTTTTAGTTTCAAATAAATAATAATATCTACTGAGGGGTGAATGGCAACGAGGGGATAATGGACAGATGTTTTGAAAATAGGTTTCAGGGTGGTAAAGTTGAGGAAAATGAAAGTATGTGGAAGTACAATCCCCTCATAAAAGAGGAAACTACTTGAGGCGCCAGGGGGAAAGAGAGCCACTTGCTCACTTCGTATGTTAGAAGTATCTATCGAAAAGATAGATTTTTGCTATCTACCTTCATTTCATCTATTTACCTTCCTTTCAGCTATCTACTATCTGTCCGTCTATCTACCCTCTTTTCTCTCTATTTTAACGCAAAGTTACTCGAATATTCTTCTCCACACCGACTATCCCAATTTATGACGTTGCTTTTCAACTTGCAACCCTGGTTGCGGGTATTTTTTATCGCTCGCTTCACTGTGTGGTGTTCGTTTCCCGGCCTTGGGGCTATAGTGTGGGTGCAATTATAACACCCCTTCCCCTTTGGCGGAGGAGATGGCCTTTCCTCGGGAACGCAGCGAAGAAGAGTCAAAATGTCGTCCTTGCTTCTTTATAAGCTCATTTCTTTCAAAAACTACGATTTCAAACATGCTTATCCATCCTTTCCCTTCTAACTCTTTCTTCCGCTCACTATTCACGACTCTCGCCTCTGAGTTCAATTTGTAGGGGTTTTTTTAGGTGTGTTTAATGAACTCTCGTCTGTGGAGTAAGAAGGCCAATAATATGTTTATATTTTTCTTTTTCAAATTCAAATTCCTTTTTCAATTTTAAACTCTATCGTCAAATGCCCTCTTCTACAGTCTAACCACTTTTCAAACGACTAATTCGACTAATTTCTCAACTGAACTCTATTTTCAATCTTCATAATTCACACTAGTGCGTTGGCCCTGCTCCGTTCTTCGGAGCCAAATATAACTAACAAATTTGATAAACTTGTCTTTCATACAGTACATATAGAGAAAGCGAATGATACATTGCTCAAAGGGGAAGTAGCCTTTTAAGTAGTCTTGGTCGGATTACTTCCTTGGAACCTTTATCTTCTTCTCCTCACTGTTTCCTTTATATATTTATATGCCACCAACAAACTCAATTTACACGTCTTCCTGATGAAATTTGAGAAACTTGCCCGATCAAAATAAAATATTTTGAACTCGACCAAACTCGTTTATTTAAAGAGATATTTGCGAGAATGTGCCATTTCATTGTTAAATCTGGCTAATTCCGACGAGTCTCTGGAACGATTGAAAGACGGATATTTTGATAGAAATCTAATCAATGATGGATATTTCTCTGTACGATCTTATTTTTTTAATAAAAACTTTTTTGAGATTAAGAATCTTGGAAATCAATTACTTGTACATATAATTTACAGTACTTCTATAATCAAAAAGGAATTATTGATCACTACCAAAAGAGATTATTCTACAATAATTACGCTGCTACAATCCATATTCGGAAAAATTGCGGCCTACCAAACAATTTAGCCCGGACATCTCTTTCAAACCTCATCCTAAGAAACTTTTAAACTCTCATTCTTTCAAACTATTTTTAAACTCCACGTATAATTCAACCAAACCCCTTTCGTTCAAACTTTCCTAGCGAATACTTCAAATCCCCGGAAAAGAGAAGATTCTAATGTAAAGGGTGATTAAAACTTTCAAACGAAGCATTCTAAATCTTGAACAAAAGATCTTAACTCCTACTAAAATGCTCCTAAGTTTAAAATTTCAAATTCTAATACCATTGTATATGGATATATCACCCCCCCCCCCTCTTTTCAAACTGGGCCTCATTCCATCTTAAAATTTTCCACTTATAACAGCACTTTTCATACAATAAAGGTGTTGAGAATTAAACTTCTGTCGCCACTGCAGCCGCTCTCTTCACCAGATGGTCCTTTATTTCTACAGGACGCTATCCCCAAACTGTAAGTTTTGCAAAGCTAGGCCGCATATTTCAGTTCTCTGTCCGACTACAGTTAGAGATGACAAAATCTTGGGACTACGTGAGGGGCAGTTGGTGACTTTGGCGTCTTTCTCTGAATGTCCCATTTTTAGAGCTCCATCAAAACTCGATACATATTTTCTGCTCTATACTTTCACTATATATTTTGCATCTTAAAAGTCTTACATATCTGAATCCTTGGCTGTTTTACTGGGTGCCAACTTGAGAAAGCTATCGTCACACAGTTGCAAATTAAAAACATTCATCGGCACTCAGAACATCTAAAACTGTCCTCGTAGCAAGTCAAATTATTCAAATTATTCCTACATTTTCACCTACATGGAGAGTTTTCTCGTCTCACTCTTCAGCTTTGACTAGTTTTGTTTCATAGGTACCCCTTGCAAACATCAACGCCAAACTAGTACCGGGTTTTGCATAAATTCAGTTACACTCATTTTTTAATCTTTCGAGAGGTTTACGTGTGTGATAGAAAAGGTTTCGTCAAACAAACTTAAAGTGCTACTTTCCCAGCGTGTGTCATTAAAACGTCTTTTCCAGTGTGTGCAGAGTTGATAATGATGTATTCAATATCAGAAGAAGGTTTGGATAGTGGTAGATGAAAGAGTGGGGAAATTTTAAGAGAGGTAGGTATATTTTGCCCTAGTAGGGAAGGTATCGCTTTCCTTTATTTATTTTTACGTTTGCTTTTGGTTTTATTCTTAGATTAAATGTTTTTCTCCTGTGTTTTTGTATCTGCATGTGATTTAGCCTTCTTCTTTTTGTTTGTATTAATGATTTGGTGTACTTATCATCATCATCATCATCACTAACTCTATAATTTAAGAAGGGGATTTTTTTTAGTATTTGAATACTAATTTCATCTTAGTTTGGTTATGACTTATGTTTTTTATCAAAGTTATTTCTAATAATTCTTTTATAATATAAAAACAAAACAAAATGGAGAAGTTCAGAAATAAATATAAGTATCGAAAATTTGTGAATTTTTTAAGACCCAAAGGATTACAAATGGTGAAGTTTAGAAAATTTATTTCTAATCTTAGTAGTGAAGCGCGCTTCCCCCGTAGGGGGGGAGTGGCGAAACTATTGCCTGTTTTTTGCTATAAATTTTGAGCATTCAATTCTTTATTAGCTATTTTGTCCAAGAATTTACCTTGTGTTTATAGTTTAGTGTAATGTTGTTTGTACTCATTTGATTCTTCTATGTTGTATTTGATTACTATGTTTCATCTATGTATATATTGATGAAATGTCTTCTTGTGAGCATAGTTTGGTGTTCGGGAACTGAAGTCTGCGTGAGATTTTTGCCCGTAGTCTTGCAGGTATGTTAAACCTGCAGATACATCGTGTCCCTGTGCACCGGAGTTGGGAGGTCGATCGTGAAGACCAGGTAAAGCAGTGAGCTCAGGTAGATTTCCTGGTGAACGCCCGCATTTAGTTAGAATTCATGTCCTCTGTAGCCCTCAATCATGAGACATGCCCTTCTGTCCATGACAAAGTCACAGAGGATCCTTTCCAGGATTGGGTCTAGCTGGAGGTTCAGGATCTTGTATTGAAGTCCTTGCAGCCAGACTTTATCGAAGGGCTTATGCACGTCCCTCAGCTCAATGTCTACATAGAGCCCGTTCGCTTGGGAATATGCTACTTTCTTTGTTAGGAGCACCAGAGCCGTATCGGTCCCCCTTTTTCTACGGAACCCGTGTTGTTATGGGTTGTGAGCTCCTAAACCGCTCAGTTGAGCTTGTAGCCTAGTTGCTATAATCTTTTCAAATATCTTTCCCTGCATCTCAAGAAGAAAGATCGGACGATAGTTAGCCCCCTAGTCTGGGGGTTTATTTCCCTTCGGGATAAAGATGATTTTCGCCATCTTGGGCCCGTCATGGAAGTAGCCTGTATTCAGGGTAGCGTTCATTGTGTTCGTAAAACCCTGAATTATTTGCTTTGGGGTATTTACGAGGTTGTTTCTCGTAATTCCAGTCAACCATGGTGCCCTCTGCTTGAAGGACCTTATGGTGTTCAAGGTCTTTTCGAGAGTTACCAGGCGTCCGAAGCTAACCATCTCTCTTTCTTGAGATACTTGCGAGTGTGGGTGGGTTCTATGTATCACTGTGCCGAGGTCATCAAACAATTGGTCTTCGAAGTCCTGGTCGAAGTCGTCGTTCTCCTCAGGGGATATAGCGAAAATCTCTTGCCAGTACATTTTAAATTTTCTCTCGAGAGACTCTGGTTCCTCAATGATGTCGTATCCATCCTTGATTTGAGTTCTGGGTCTGGCAGGCAATCCCCTAAGTCTTCGGATGCTGTTCCAAAATCTTATAGGATTTCAGATTGCTCTTTGCTTTTCAATTAGTACGTTCTTTAGTTCATCTCCTAGTTGCCTCATTCTAGCTATCCTTTCCCGATTGGTACCTGTCCTACCGATCTATTCATAGCTTTCTCTATGTTCCCGGGCGATTTCTCACATCTCGTTCGTCCACCTAGGTTATGGAATCATTTTATAAGAGATTCTGGGAACGCATCTCTCGTCGGCTGTATGAGGAGATTGGTGATCTTATTTGTCTCCTATCAATCTTTTCGAGATTAGCGTCTCTCAGGTTAGCTGGTTGGTATCCACTGAGTATCTCTCTATAAAACTCCCAGTTAGCTTTAGCATAACTTTTCCTAAGTGGGACGGGCTTGAGTAGTGGACGCGCGAGATTGTGGTGATAATCGGGATGTGATCGCTCAGTACCACTGGTCCGGGCTCATTGCTAATATTGAAGGGCAAGTTTTTGCTCGTTAACACCACGTCCGATTTAATTGCCGAACGATGTGTTAAGAAGGTCGGGAAATCCAGCTCGACCTTCTGGAGTCTGTCTCTTTCGATTAACGACTCCAGGTTTCTTCCCTTTTGGTCAGTGCTTCCGTAACCTGACGCTCTGCATCTGGCGTTTAGATAAACGCCAAGCAATGTTAGTTTTCCGCGCCCGAAAAGAGTGTAAAAGTTGGTAATTGGCAGGTATTTGCGACGTGGAGGTTGATAGGCAGCCGCCATGGTCAGGTTTTCCACCAGGGTTGGTATTTCAACAGCCACAAGTGACTTTTCTAGGTTTGGAAGTGTTCTGTATGTAATGTTTTTTTCGGATTGCGATGGCTGCGCCGTCGTAACGATCCTGTGTGGGTTTTTTTTATTTATAAATGTGTAATTTGGTATCTTTATTCTGTTTATATTCGTGTTAACACCGTACTCTTGTTCTTCTTTAGAGGAGGAAGCAGAGCCTGAGAGGTTACCCTCAGCCTGTTTGATCCTTCTAGCTGTTCTTTTTTCACTCTTTTCCCGTTTCCTTCTGGCCTCAATTCTGAGGTCCGTGTTTGCGAACCTTTGAGGAACTGGGGTGAGTTCTTGGGCGTAGGAGGTGTTCGCCCTCCTGATTCCTTCTTCTTTTTTCTCTTCAGAATCTCTTTCTATATGGGGCAGGACATCGTCATTGCTCCGTGTTTGTGTCCACAGTTTGGCCATTTCTCTTCTGCTGCTGGGCATTCGCGCCAGCCGTGTCCTTTTTGGCTGCATCTGCAAAAAGTCGATTCCTGTTCCTTGCACTCCTTCGTGGTTTGGTGCTCGAGTCTATAGCATCTAAAGCAAATCTGCACCTGGGTGAATTCCTCCTATTCGACTTGCTCACCGCTTATTTTTGCGTTGAAAAGCCCTATGTTTTTCGCCTTTGTTGTCATTTACATATCTGAAAAGATTATTTTAAACACGTGATAATATTCCGCGTTGTCTCTTCTGTTTCTAAATTTGATTATTTCAACAATCCTTGCCCATTGCTGGTTTCTTTCTATTTCCTCTTTAATTTCTTCTTTAATGTCATAGCTGATCCAGGGGTCCAGTCTTCTGCACACCACGCTAAGTGTGTGCTTGGATCTAAGGAGGGGTGCTTGGCTGTAGATTTATTTCCTTCAGGGGTTTTACCCCTTTCTCCTTTGTGAGTGTCTCTACATCTTCTTCCTTTTCACATAATGCGACAAATGAAAAGAATCGAAATATCTGCTCTCATGCGCACGAGCCTCATGTCCGACATCGTCAAGCCGCTCAAGATCAGCCATATGGTCGTCCACAGAGTCGCGGGGAGGCTTAATAAAGAGGGAGACCTCAAATGTAGGACATATCTCACGTTGTCAACCGTTTGGTTGTGAGAAAGGCCATCGAAAGTGCTCCGAAACTCAAAATGACTGCTCGCGCGAAGAGGAAGAACATCTCGGTGGCCACGGTGTTAAGAGCCGTGAAGGAGGAGGGCCCAATAGCCTGAGGTGCGTGGAAAGGCCTCCCCTCACCGACTGTATGCGAGAACAACGTCGGGAGCGTTGTCGTCGCCCTCTCAACGACTTGAAGAGTCATGGCAATCGAATTCTCATTTTTTATGATGAAAAAATGAAAAAACAAAACCCACCCCTTCACGAACGATCAGGTCATCAATAAGCAGAACAACCGCTTGGTAAGCTTCGGCCAGGACGTCTGCGAGGTCCGTTACGTGTCCACGACCAAGCACCTGGCCTCGTGCTGATGCTCAGCGTCATGGCTTCGAATGGCGAGAAAATGCCGCCAGTGTAGTTCAGGTCCGGTTACAGTCTCACCGCGGCCGATTACAGGGACAGCTTGGCCACGAAAGTCCTTCCCTGGGTGAGAAAGATCACGAAGAAGGTGGAGTAATTCTTTCAGCAGGACGGTGCCTTTTTTTCATTTTAGGAGCCCATTTGGCGACTGTCTACTTGGCCGTAAGTCGCTCTACTCACTACAGCCTACGACTAGGCTATATTAAAATCAAATAACAAATAAAAAGATCGTAGACTAAAAACAAAAACAAATCAAAGCAAAAAGCTAACAAGAAGGAAACGCGCTCCAGTGCTGGAAGTAGGCTCGCCTCTCCCCGGGGCAGGAGCATGCGACCCACAACAAACAGTCAAATAAATTGGAGGAGGCTAGCCTCCTCCAAAAAGTCGTATACTCCGCAAGTCGGCGTACAAGGGACAAGGGGTAGCGACTCTGCAGGTAACGTGCGCGAAGATCACCCAGACTAGGACATTCACCCATCAGTACGGTGCTTTGGTCCACACGGTCAATACCGTGCAAGAGTGGTTGCGGTCGAACATAAATTTCTAGTCGAAGGACTTTTGACCGATCTCAATCGCATCGACTACAGCGTGTGGACACACATCGAGGACAAGGCTTGCAAGGTCCGCCACGGCAACGCCGATGGGTTGAAGTACTCCGTCAACCATGAATGGTCCAGCATGAGGAAGGACTTTGTTCACAATGTGTGCGTGGCCTAAAAGTCTCTCCTGAAGCGCTTGTTCACCGCCGAGGGCGGCGCCATTGATTAATATTACAATTTAAACACATTTAAATGTTAAAACAATAAAAACGTGTTTAACTGCACCGAACACTATCATTGTGTCCTTTGTTGAAAGCGTCGTAATGAGTGTAACAGGACTCTTACAATACCCGGTACGTTGGTTACGCTCCTCAAACTGGGGATAGTATGTGGAAGCTCATGCTGTAAAATAGGTAGGCTTGTGGCACCCCAAATTGCAGGATTTGATAGCTCCACCGAGTGTCCATTTGTGGAGTTCCTCGCTGGGCCTATGCCTACCTATTTTACAACATGAGCCCCCACAGTAAACTAACACCGATGAGTCTGCCCCTCGGGGTTTTGAAGGATCCCTTATTGGACCCCACCTTTTCGTCCATAACCTTTTCACATCAACATTTTTGGCATCATTTGCCTTTTATTTCTCCTTTGGTCTGCTCTCACCTCTATTTTTATGCCTGGATGGCACCATTTACGGGTGAAGATCGTCTTAAGCCACCCAAAATAAAACTCTTGACAAAAAGATCCAAGGTTTCGTGTAGAGACGCGACAGATTCCATTTCACATGTATAGATGTCAAATCAGGTGTTTCGGCAGATGACTCGCCCTACCCTGAAAAACATTGCCATGTTTCGGATAGGATTAGAATCACAATCTTAAGGTTGTGATTTTGTTAAAAAATAGTGAAACCAACTGAGGAGGGTGGGGGGCTTTGTCATAAATTCCAAAGAGGTTTGTGGTAGAAGTGGTACAGTTAAGAGAGTGAGAATGCGTCAATAAAAAGTAGTTTTATTAACCAACAGGAGGCTACTTATGGTAGTAGTCTCTTAATTAAAAGCAGTATGTTGAGATGTTGAATAAGGAGATCATCCATAAAAACGAAATCAATGTTTTGAGCGAATTACACCTTCAATATATCAGAACGGGTCCCCTCCTTTAGTGTATCAGAAGGAAACATTGAATTAACTAAAAACAATACAGAAATCAACAAACCATATCGAAGATATAAAACGTTTCTCGGGAAGTCAAGCTATTCTTAATGGACTCGCGAGCAAAATCCATTTCACTACCTCTAGAATGAAAGTAACCATAAAATTTGATTAATGTTAGGGGAAAAAGAGCTCTTTCTCTGTCTCGCATAAAACGCTCCAGAAAGAGAGGGCCTAGCAATATTAGCAGATTATTTCAGCGGTCAAATAAGTGACGAATCAAATTCAATGTAAAAAATAACGTAAAGTTCTGTACAATGGTTCCAGAAATCGCGAATTTGATAAACAAATGTTGACATTAAAAAAAAATGGAAGAGTCCTCGAAATGGATGGAGTTTATCAAATGCTGGCGAAGTGGCAAAGTAACAAAGTGCTCGGATTCATCCTCATTACTTTTGTTTATATATGTCACAATTGCACCTCTATATAACAAGATAGCTCTCAATACGAGTATGTGGATAAGTTCTGTTTTTCATAATTGCGAAAGGATGTAATAATGCTGGGAAGAGTGTAGCATCATACAGCCGTAATGATACACAACTTGAGAAGGAAATTGTTGAAAACGAGAGCGTTGAGAGAACTTATCCAAGTTTTAAGAAACGACGGGATTTGATGATGATGAAGCGGAAACCTTAGAACACCAGGCCACTAGCAACAAAACAGGAAGAAACGAATGGCGCGTGAAGATAAGTTCGAAAAATAGATGTAGCAAATAATTGTTTTTCGCATAAAGGTTGTTCGATTATTTGAATGGCTGGCGCGAATGGGTTCATAAATATAGCTCTTCTATAAATGGGTTCGAGCGACCATTTTGAATAGTATACATTAAAGGGAGCTCGCATCGAGTATTGGCTCTGTTTTCTTATAATCATTTATTTATCAATATGATAATTTTCGACGTTTTTAAAGGAATACCTCTAGGTATCTTCAGATATACGAGGATAACTGAAATGTAAAACAAAAAAACTATTGCTTCTTCTCAGTAACTTAGACCCCCCCGCCCTCTCCCCTGATTCCGCAAGCAGACTCGCTAAATAACCTAGAGCGATTGATACTGCTCGTATTGGATCAGTTAATGGGTGCAGAACCAAAGCCAAAATGTAGAATGGACAAAAATACTTCCCCCTTCCCCCCATCAACACTTTTGATGATGCGCATAGGAATAAAAAGAGCAAGATAACTACAAAGGGCGAGACATGAATAACTTCAGGGATAATAAGTTGGATTTCTAACGCCTAGGTACCGGTTTAAAGGACAGCGAAACCGAATGTAAAATGTTAGGAGGCTCTTAGGGAGAAGTGGCCAATGAGACGGCGCGTCAATTCTGGGCCAGACAGCTAGGGACATGTACGTCAGCGCACACACAACTCCACTCTCTTTCAGACTCCTCTCTTCGCACACAGAACATATCACTCTTCCACCCTGAAATCTGCCGAAAGGGTTTCTATATCAGCATTCTCCTGACGCGGAACGGATGGACTTCCTTTGGACCACAAAAGTTTCCTATTTGATGACTGGTGGTAAAACACAGTACTACCGCTCTTTGTATGCGAGGACCAGCCCTTAGTGCCCACGGGATCGCTCGGGGTATTTCGTGGACGATTGAAAAGGGGGGGAGGGCACATTTATTAACACAAATGTCGCCGCTCCTCCCACGGCAGTGCTGACGTCGTTGGTAATTAAAGGTGGCCGTTTAGCCCTATTTCCATATACCTCAGATGCCCACCGCACATATCTAGATCCCTTACCAAACGTACGAGCCTATAAGCAAGTCTTCTGGATTTCTGGGAACGAACAAATGACGGGCCCCCCTACCCTGTCAAAAAATGGTCGCGGGAAGCAACGGCCTTTTACAACCCTCCCTTAACAAGAAGTAAAGGCAAAAATGGAAGATCCACCTGAAGAAAAAAAACCCCGCATTTCAACTGTAAAAATTCCTTCAAGGCACCAAGCATCCCTTTGGCTCTGGTTGAAAGCCTATCTACATATCCATAATCAAATTCTTCCGCGGAGACAGTGGCGCGTAATAACTCTTAAGGGGTGTCATCGCAACTGGGACATAAATCACAGGCACTGGTTCTATAAATAATTTATTTATCGTAAAATTATTAGACTTTTCGTTTTTATGAACGGCTTTGATGGCATATTTGGAAGAGTGATTGAAGTTTACTGCTAATTCAGAAGGGCCATTTTATCTTTACAAACCTTGTTTGAGGTCTACTAATAAACCAGGAGTAGACTGGGTGAAATCTCGCACAAAGGACCATTTTCAAATAGGAACACACACAGATATGGGCCAAATATACACAAATAATACATATACAAACTACGGGGCAGGAGGGGGGTCCATCAAAGTGGTATCATTTGTACGTCGTAGACGACTACATATGACTACACCCATACGTGAATTGAGGGAAAGAACTTGGTTAGGAACCCGCTCTTGTAAATTAATTTGATTTATAAAGGTGTATGGGTAGTTATAAATGTCTGTGAAGATTGTAAGTAGAGATCTGTAAATAAATTGGTGAAGATGGAAGTGAAGATGCATGGAAGATGTATTGCCGCAGATCCTCTGACAGGTATCGGGGGTGGGAGGCCATACTACGGTTGTTGGGATCGGGAGAGGCCATCAGTCCTCTTGATGTCACGTGACATCCCTTTACGGATGTGTAAAAGGATAGATAACGAAAAAAAGCTGGAGGGGGAATGGAATGGTAGGAGAAAAAGGTGGGAAGAAGGCAGATATGTTAAAACCTACCATCCAAAGTGGAGCCAAGAGGAAGGGATGAACCAGTCTATCCACCCGGTCCCGCCCACCCGGCCAAGGATGAATGGACGAAAGCTGGTCGGCCACTAGTCGCGGCCAAGAAAATCTGTAAGAAAAACCTTGCAAAGAAAGTAGTGAAATGGGGATAAAATGGAAATATCTAGAATGAATAAAGCCAAGATAGTCTTAATCTAGTTTGAGACTTCCGGGAGGCATTGGGGCCGGGAGGGCGTGTCGCTCCTCCAGGTACCTGCCGTAAGTCTAGTCGAGATCCAACATAAAGAGTTCTAGAAGGGACAGCAAAACTCAAAAGTAACCTAAGAATATCAGTAAATTATTTTTAACAGGTTGGTTGGTTACTATGAATCTTCAACTAGAGGAAGGCCCATTTCGAATATAACAAATAGTAATCAGAATGAAAATAATCGAGATATATACAAAGTCTGGATTTAGGGGTGAGCATAAATTTTGCTGACGAGAAAAGCGAGATTTGCTCCTTTCAGGCAAAGGGCGGGCTTGAATCCGCAAATTACCTAGCCAATAGTGATGTATTATGTAACAGACTACAACCATCAAACATGGTAGCATATTTGCTATAGCTGGGTAGTTGTTTATGATAATAGATGATTAGACTTGGGGGGAAGGTATTGGTAACTTTAAAAAAAAGTGCCAACCCTTGAAGAAAGAGATACCAATTTTTTCAATTTGTAAAATTGAAAACAGACACTTGTCTATCTATGGGACAAGCTACATACCAGTTCTGCAAATAAAGGAACTGGGTGGAGCGTAGAGCAAAATGATACCAAACACGGCTTACGTCTTGATAAAGTTAGAAAATAAAGTATAAAGTAGTAGTAGAGTAGATATAATTTGTTAGGCAAAGTGGTGAAAAAGGAAATGGTGAGTGTTTATGTAGTGGCTGGGTGACCAGATGCCATCTTTGGAGTTTCTTCTTTTGGGTCGTTCAGATCTTCCTAATTGGTAATATTGTTAAAGGCTCTCACGCCTCTATTTTCCTTTGGTTTTAACTTCTTTACTATTTGGTTCTCTTTGCAATTGAGTTTGTATCATTTCTTCTTTCGTTATTTGTACAATAATATCTCTCTATCTATATAATGGTACTTACTGGTTCTTCGAGTGGTTTTCCACTTCGGAAGTTTCCTCTACTTCTCCTTCTATACTCTAACGGTATGTCTATTTTTCTCCTCTCCTCCTCGTTGATTATTTCCTCTAATCAAACAACTTCCTTAGCAGACTCAGTCCCTCAATCAGATGTACTCAATAGTGGAAGATATGGATAGTATTAAAAGATAGATGATAAAAGGGGTAGGAAGGGTTTGCCCTAGTTTGAGGGGCATCACGGGCATTTAATTACTTTTGATTCCTGATTTTTCATTTTTGTTCGTTTTGTTTTATTATTGTTGACTTGTATGTTTATTTTTAGTGTGTTCTTATTTATATTCTTCTGTGTATTTGTCTCCTTGTTCTGTTTATTTAGTTGTCGTGAATTTTTGAGCTTTCGAGCCTTTATTAGTGATCTAATTTAGTGTATTATCTCGTGTTTTGTTCTGGTTGTATTTGTTTGTTTTTGATTAATTGTGATTTTAATTTATGTCTTATATTTACTGTGTCCTACTCTATCTTGTTTATGTGTAAAGTGGTGTAGTGTTTTCCTCGGCGCAGAGTCTAGTGCTTGGGAAAAGTCGGTTTCGGGCGACCTTCCCACGCAATCTGGCAGGGATGTTTATGTTGCCACCTCTTCTTCTTCTTCTTCTTCGCTCTGAGATGATATCATTGGCCATTGTTGACCAGACCTTTTTCGCCAGTTTCTGCGTTGCGACATTGATGGGCTCCGGACGTTGTCTGCGGTGCAGGTCCCTTTGCCGAAGATACTCTCTTCGTCTGGTTTTGTTTATGGATAGGGATGCAGAATTCTGCACTCGCTGGAGCCTCCTCATAGCGGTCTTATTGGCCGCTTGAGTCACTACTGCAGGGTAGATGAGCTTAGCTCGGATCAACATCAGGCATAGACTTGGTCCCCTACATAAACACACGTGGGTAATACTTGACAAAACTTTTCATACATAAAAAAATCTAGGGATATTGTTTTTGTATTTAATCCACTTAAAATTCTGGTCTATGACGCGAATACCGCGAAAATATTAGCCGGTCGGGAAATTAATGTCGTTTCTTTGAAAGGAATGTAAAAATAATTTTTAATGTAGAAAAAAAACAACAACATTCAGTAAAAGTAGTTTCAATCCTGTTGTGATGAAATACTTGATTGAATATCCTTTTCCACCTCCACATCTGAGTAAACGTTGCAATTTAGGTGATGATGTAATGACTTAAATAAATGGTAATCACATGATGAATATGCAGGATGAGGAAATCTTCCCATTCTAAGGCATTAATTTTTCCTTGGGTTCAACGAGACACGCGTGGGCGTTCATTGTCCTAGAGGAGGACACACCCCTTCGGTGTGCCAGTGAAGGACGCTTTCGTTCAAGAGCTTCCTTAATTGATGAACATTTAGGACTGCAGTAACTAGTTGCTTATTGCCGGGGAGCTCATGATGAAGAACGCCTTTCACATATCACTGAATGCAAAGCATATATATGGACTGTTTGACTTCTTGGAGGAGGCTGGCCTCCTCCATTATATCTGACTCTTTGGTGTTGGGGGCATGCTGCCACGCCGGGGCAGAGGCGGGCCTCTCTCTCCGAAGCCGGAGCGTGCTTCCTTCTTCTTGCATTTTGTTTCTTGTTTTGTTTTCATTTGTGTTGTTTTTTTGCCTTTGGTTTTCGTTGTGTGTTTTAGATTGTTTTTTGGGGGGGAGAGAGGGGTGTCATTTGCTTGTTTTTTTTTTTAATCTAGCCTAGTATTAGGCTAGAAGATGACTACAACTTATATCCTGGTAGGTAGTCACCAGATGGGCGATAAATGAAAAAAAAACCTCTTCTGCTCGTTGGAGATGACGTCTCTCGGAAGAGGAATAGGGTTTTGTTTGAGATCGAGCCTTTGTTTTATCTTTGAGTTTAGCAGTTAAAGAACCCATCTCTCTTAACTCTGTCACAAATGTCTCGCGGGCATTTCGAGCCAACGGATCTTAAGCAATATTCACACCTCGTAAAACGTTGTCCTTCAGACGGTTCATGTGGCACCCAAATACTATCTTCGTGGCCATTTTTATAGGCTTTATTAGTTTGAAAATGACCTAGACATTGCTAGCGTAAAATCCCTAAGCATTAGAACAACTTACAAACGCTTAGATATTACTAGAGCTATATTTAAACAACCTGCAGCAAATTTGAAACAATTTAAACAACCCTAAGAAACATTTTGATAAGTCTTCTAAAAACGACATTAATTTCTTGACAACCTAATAAAAGCAAAGCAGTAGAGAGGCGAAACAATAACCTTTATGGAGCCCCCAGAATTCAAAACGAGTCAGGTAAAAACAAAATTACCAGTTTTCTGGTACAGGTACCTCTGCTTGGCCTTGATTCAGAAAATAATATTGGATCGGCGCGCTTCCACGCCCCTAAAGCTACCCCCGACCACCACCACCACCGGGCCACTACTCCTTTTATCCAGCCGAAGCCCCGCGTAGTGATTTTTGTGTGATGTAATGTAGCGTTTTATCCAGTCAAGGTTTATGCGGGGACAGAACCACCCCCCTTACACGTTAACATCCACTTCCTCTATGGATAGCCCTTTCACACACACACACACACACACACAGATTCACGTAATCAACCGACCTTTTTGCGCGGTCTTCCAACAACCTCACACCTTAACACTCACTTTCATATATTCTCTTCACGTCTATTTTCGTTCATTCTTCCTCCATGCCCATTCCACCTCAGAACACACACACACAGTCAAAACCTCATCCACACACTTCACACAATAAGCATCTCTTACCCATTCGCCCCTCACTATATTTACTTTTCGCACACGAAATAGCTATCTTAAAATTATTTAGTTGCACTGCTCTCCCTCAAGAGCTTTCCTTCTTCCATGCCAGAGTCGCCCTCCCAACACCAGCGTTGGCTCCAACATACTCTCATGCATTTTTATGGCACATTCCACACTCAAACCCTTAGCATTCACTAACGCTCGAATCGATGTAATCACTTTAGCTAACATAATAGATTGTGTGGCAGAGTTTCTTAGATTTGACTGCGACTTTGTGTGCTTATGTTTCTTCTCTTCTACAAAATTTCTTTATCTTTGTCTTCCCCTGCGTTTCCTATTACCGCTACATGTCTCTCCCATACTCAATTTGTCATAGTTTCCATTTCCGAGACATCATGCAGATGCAATCCTCTCCACGTGTGATATTTATATGACTTGTGAGGCAAAACAGGCAAAACACTTGAGTTGGCACAGGGACGCAGAGTGACATTCCCCTTCTGACTCAGCTCTATCCCATGGGCCCAGTCGTCCTCAACTTTAAGGGTTGATTAAACCGGCCCTAATCGGCATTGACAATTTTAGACACCCTATACCACCCCACAGACCTTTATAAATTCTCGTGCGGGGCAAATTTTCTTTCCTTGCTTGCTTTATCGGACGGGAAAATCAAATTAATAAAATCCGAAAAGATCATTTCGATCAGAACCTGAAGTAGGGCCTTAATAACAACGTTCCTACTCTCAATGCCTGGCTAGAAACGTCGCGAAGATACAAATTATTCACCTCGCATCTTCACGACAATTCGTTCGCTCCTTTTTATGTCCTCTTTCACCCGAACATGTGAACAGAGAAATGCCATAAATTTACCCAAGAGTGCGTGGCCCACTCTTTTCCGAGTGGCGAGGATTTACATAAATCCAAATGGCAAAAGTTAAAATCGGAAAAGGTGAAAGTCTGGATATCATCAAGATCGTTTCCTCGGTGGCATTCGCGGCCAACTTGGAGATTGGGACTAGGCAGTGACGATGTAAGGTCAAACATTTGTCCTGTAGTTGGTTTTCAACTTCTTTTTAATGAAAAAAAATCAATCCATTACTCCACACGTATTTTTTGGCAATGCTAGTTGCTTCGAACATCCTGTTTACATACAAGAATAGCCATGGTTAATTTTTGTCTTACATTATCCATCTTAATTTTTAATTAGTTAAAAAAATACAAAAAACACGGAACATCACAAGAAAGATTTTGAAAGGTTCCTTAAAATATGTGGTTATGTCAGGAAAAGTGGAAGTGTGTAGAAGATATAGTACGAGTAGTTACATAGTTACAGGAAGCCAGTAAGGACTACTTAGTTCACTCAAAAGCTAGTCCCATTCTATACTAGTAGTCATCCTTTGGAGATTGTCGCCACGATGCTCACACCCGCGACATTCAATCCACAACATGGCTTCGTATTTAAACAATATCATTATTCGTAACATAAGTGTCAATTTTGTTTTTAAAACTATTCACACTACTACCATTTACTACCTTTGGGGAAGGTGCGTTCCATTTATCGATGATTTTAAAGGTGAGCTTTTTTTTTTGCTACGTTCGTTTGAAACCTCCTCCGTCCTTTCAGTTTAAAACCATGGTTACGTGTGATACAAAAGGTCGTACTTAAAAAAAAACTTGATAATTTACGTTTTCAAATTTATTTAAAATTTTGAATACTTCGATAAGCTCACCTCGCAATCACCTAGGTTCGAGAGTCGGTAGTTTTAGTATATTTAATCTTTCGATTTACGACTTATTTCTAATCGAGGGAATTAATTTAGTTGCCCGTCGTTGAAGTCTTCCAATTTTATTGAGGTTTACATGTGTATAAGGTGACCAGAATTGTCTCGCGTATTCTAGGTATGGCTTTACTAAACTTTTATATAGAGGTATGATTATATCTTGGTGTTTGCAGTGAAAACTTCTCGCAATAAATCCAAGCATTCGATTTGCTTTCTTACACGCTTCGTCACACTCTTTGTTAAACTGAAGATACTTTGAAACCCGCACCCTTAAATCTTTTTCTTCGTCCACGGAGATAAGATTTTTACCAACATTTCATAGTTAAAACTTGGGTTATTTCGACCTACGTGCAAAACACTACACTTGTCTACATTGAATTTCATTTTCCATTTACTAGACTATTCGAAGATTTTATCTAGATCCCGCTGAGTTAATTTGCTATTGTTCTCATTTAAAATTTTCCCCTCAATTTTTGTGTCGTCCGCAAATTCGGATAATCTACCAAGTAGGCCAGTGTCAATATCGTTTACATAAATCCATATAAAGAGAATTCTTGAAGCTTGATGTTCTTAGTATTTTGCAATGATATGTCTAAACCTGACCCATAAATCTTATATGGATGATGCTTATTAAAGTGAATGTGTAATCCAACGATGTTACATTCATTAAACTGAGAAAGTAGGAGGGTAAAGACAGCCAGAAGTAAAATGCGAGGGGAAAGAAGAGGATTAGTGAAAATGAACAAGTTTGAAAAAGAGTACCGTTAAAATCTAATTTAAGAAAATAAATTAATAAGAAACGAAGATATTTTCACACAGTATTGAAAACATAGGAGGGAGAGGGCTGATAAAAGAAAATCTGGTTGAATGGTTAACCATAATTATGGGGAAGGAATGGTAGTAGAAACCAAAGACAAGTTCGTACAAGGAGTACAAACGCTCAAAAGTACAAAGCTTAACATCTTTTGCGGGGGTATTCTAGCAAACCTCGCAGACCCCAAAGGGTGAGGATGGGGCGGGTATTAGAAACCTCCCGCATAAAATACAGGTTTGAACCCTTTTGCGGGGCTTTAACTCCCGAACTTTTAGGCCACTCCACCCCTACACGATACGAGGACACGGAGACCTATCCGATCGCTTTTCTCTCTCAGGCCTAGTTATAAGCCTATTTTGGGGGGGTTTACAAGTCAGAGTGAAAAGTAAATAAATGAGCAGAAAGAACACAAGTGGCGAAAACCGTATTCCAAGTTCGTAATCAAGAGTAATAGTGCTCAAAACTACGTCCTTTTGTGTGAGGCACTGGTTCACAGAGTAGATTTGATGTGTCGGTAAATATTAACACAGCTCTGCGCCCATTTATTTCTATTTATCAAGAAAAGGGACGTAAACCAACGAGGACATCAGGCAAATTCATTAAGGACGTAAGAGTGATTTGAAAAGGATAAAAAGTAGAGTTGGATAAAAGGCAACTAGATATTAGAATTAGTATGCTAAAAATAAGAGTGACAGTGACAAACTGCTTCAACCGGTTTATAGGAGTCGAAGCCCGAAGGTGATTCTGTAGAGGTCTAGAAACAAGGAAAAATACATAAAGATTGGAAGGAAAATGGGCCACGCGGGCGTCGCGCTCTCCGCGCTCCCACGTGTGCTAGCATAGCCGCCCCACCTCCCCCTTCTGGTGGTATGATCGCCCCCAAACTCCCTAGGACACTGGGGAATGAATTTTCCTTTCCCAACCCGGGTTCTGTCCCTCAGTCGTGATTGAATCCTGACATCTCGCGCTGAAATCGACGAAAGAACATCACCTCCTAAAGCATTCCCGACTCGCTCCGTTTTTACTCCTTCAAATTCTAGCAGAGAAGTTCTCGATTGTAAGGTCCAAATTCAGAGGCTGCTCAAGGTAAGAACAGGGTCTGTCCTTCAAATTTTTCCTCGTGTCAACTCGTCCCCATTTATTTACTTTTCTAAACTTTGATGTGTGAACTAACGAGGGTTCTCTGAGCTGACTCCACTTAGAGAATCTCCCCTGAAGAGACCCTTTGTATCTTTTCAAAACCTCACTCTCATTTATCGGTTGTCTATTCCCTGGCCTTCAGCCAGGAAAGAGCAAACCGATAACTAACTCAATATGTTGGTTCCCGCCTTTCGCCCCTAGACATTGGGACTAACAAGATCTCTCGTCCTCTCCTTAGGGAAGTCCACGGCCACACCGCCCTCCTGCACTTCAACCAAACAAACAAATAAACAGGGCCTACATTTAACAAATAAAAAAGTTGAATCGCCGGATCGGCTCCAAACTAAGGCGTCTCCCCGCTTTTAATCTCCATCAGTGGTTCAAAAGCGGTCATTGAATGCAGGTTACGATGATCGATCCCGTTCCGGCCAAAGACCCGAATATAAATTCAAGTGCCACTGTATTTTTGTACCAATAGAAACGCCAGATCCAGTCTGCAAGAATGGAGCACAGAAGCTACGCCAAATTAGCTTCAAACACTTCTAAACCTTTGAATGGAGCAAATGAATAGGCTTTGGCAAAGGGTAGTTAAAGGTTAACCTTATGTACGACGATGCACAAATAAGGGAAAGTGGGGGATAGTGAACTTGTCCGTGCACAGTCGATAATGCAAACAATTTGAGAAATTTTCTTCAGTCGTAAAATGGCGGGCGTATCCAATATTCGCGAATGTCTGTTGTCGATGTCCATTTTGAAAATGCATTTTTTGCGATAATATTCATTTAATCAGTTTTATGAAGGAGAGTTCACCTATTTATTGCGCTTAATCGCCATTGCGCCGTTTTCCAGCGCTATCTAACGTCTTAGGGGGTGGTTTTATGAAGGAAACGATCTCATGGAATCTACAAAGATCCAACTGGAAGGCATTTAAACTTAGCAAAGCGTTCTTGTCTGAGCGGACCACATTGGCCCCCACAATGGATTGGACAGGGTGTTTTTTGGCGGGCTGTGTTTACATCTACAGGTTTCTGTTCAATTTTCAAGAGCATTTCTCGTCGCTCCTTGTACCCTTGCTTTTCTCCTGGCCTGTATCCTATAGTTGTGTAGAATTGTCTATTTTGTTGTTGCACAAGAAGTGGTCAAGCTTTCTCAATTTAAGAACCACATATGAGGTTAAATTTTGTCATTTGACGGTAAAAGCTAACGAGAGCCTCGACCGGAGAAAGGGAGAAAAAGGTGTCTTATGGTAGAGCTATTGGAAATAAAAATGAACCTGGCTTAGAGTACTAGAGATAGGGAAGACGCGCAACTCTCTTAAACCTAATTTCTAATCGAGGTTAAAATTGAAATAAACTTAAAAATTAATATAAATACAATCAATTAAATGTAATTCAATGAGGAAAATTAAATGTAATTTAAATGCAATCACTCCTCAATGAGAGTTTGATATGGATCTTGATTTTCGCTATTGAAGTTCGCGAGTCTTGTCAAATAATAATAATAAAATATATTTATCCATTGTTTACTGATATCTTGCAATTCAAACTGATCACATCATAAGAGAAGGATGCTTTAAATTTCACCTAGTTTTGATATAGTTACTTGAGAGTGAGTGGTGATATTGTTTATATTGGTTTTAAGAGTAACTTCGTTATTCATATTTGGGGATTCAAATCTAGAGAACGAATACTAGAAAAATTATAATTGATTAAACTATTATTTAAAAGATGGCGTAGATACTCTGTTTAAATGTTTATTCAGGTTTAATTGTCTTCATTAATAATGGTTTGCACAATCTTAGTGTTTGTCCCTCGGGGCTTTATAAATTATTTTGAAATTTTGAGATGCTATATTTTGTAGTGGTACTATTTTTGTCCATCGATTTTGCTAGGTTTAAAACGTTGTTTTGCGTGTGTTTAAGGTTATTTGTGGTATATCTGATGTTTGGCAATGTAGAATTGTCTTCGGGACCTAGAAATCGGTAAACCACATTATTATTATTACCAATAAAAGGGATGAAAATAGAAATCGTTACTACAGGAGCCTAAATATTGGACAGTACATTGGCCGAGTAACCCCAAAGAGGAGGCTGAGTGGAGAGCTGGGGAGCTGAAACTGACGTGAATGTCCCTAAACCGAGCCAATGGTGACAGTCCGGTTTCGCCAAGGCAGGGTCAAAATGACCCAACGTGGCAGACAGCGACCTTGCGAGCGATAACGCCACCCGATTTTATCCAGCTACAAAAGACCTCAAAGGAAAATTGCCGCTTTTTTAGGGGAAATTATCCCTTTTCATTTACGGTAGGATCGGACTTTGTCTTCAAAATGCACTTAAGCATTCCTAATAAAGCTTTTATTAGGCCCTTCTGCCGCCCGATGATGTCCGCCGCTATAATACAGCCTTTATTTTGCAGAATTTTAAATAAGAATCTAAACTCGTGTGGGTTTTGCCTTTGATTTAAAATGCTTTTTATTTATTAGTGGTACCCGAACCAAAACAAAATGGGGGTCACGTCACGGGCGTTGTCAAACCCAAACTATTCGGGCGTTTTTACGTAGGGGGAAAGGCGATAACCCCCCGCCCCCCTCAAATATTAAACAGTTACCCCTTCCTCCAAATATTGGGTGAAAAATTCTATACGAAAAAGTAAGGGAAGAATATTCCTACTAAGAGACAAACATAATTTATTGACTCGTATAACTAAAGCTCGGGACGTAGGAATATTAATAGGGGCACGTCAAATGAGTGTCCAACTTTTAGGTTGTGTCTCATTTTACCTTTCTTCATTTTTAGGGGTCGTTTTATTAATTTGAGGAAAATTATGATTTCTTATCTTCAGGGGAAAAACAATGGGACCACCTTTCTATAGAAGTGATTTTGGAATCGCTTATCCTCAGGTAATTCCAAAGTTGCAATTGCGTCTCGCGTCAATGTCCCTTCATTAGTTAATTTAATTAATCTTCGGCGTTATGGCTAAAACTACAAAAAATTAGTTATTCATTCAATGCCATCTGGTTGCCTTTACAAGTAAAAAAAAAGGTGGACAATTAATTGCGAGCATTTTTATCAACCCATGCCGGAAAATTAGCATTAATTAGCCGTTCCCAACATCCAAGTCTTCTGGCCGCTGATTTCTCGTATGGTCCTCATAAGTATTGAGACTTGTTCCGTAGAGTGTGTGTGTGTGTGTGTGTGTGTGTGTAGGGGGTGGCAGAGGTTTACGTACCTACTAGAAACTAGTGTGAATAGTAAGTGTGCACTTTTTAATAGTTTAGAGTCTCCTCAGTAACCCACGTTAGCGGGCACTTGAAGCTATTCTGGATGGTTTTAATCGCAAGTTTAAACTTTGTTTCTATGGAATCTTTAATCATTATTGTATGGTTATTTACTGTTAGACATCCAACTACATCCTTTAATTGTGCGCCAAATATTGCTATAGTTAAGATATTGTTGCTATGTACTTTCCTCCCTTTTTTACTTTCTCTTCGCCATGAACCTCTTTTCAAAAGACTCTGGTGCTGATCTCTCATTGGCTTAACCTTTTATAATAATTAAAAAACATTCTTTTCCTTGTGTTTGCCAGTAGGGACACCCTTTTACAGTAAATAAAAGGAAGCATAGCGTTTCCTTCTTATAGATTTCACTAGATATTGAGACTGGAAATTGTGAGCCCGCTTACAATTGCAGAGCACCACTAGGATAATCATCAGATATGCGAATCACTACTATAATACAAACATAAATCACTAAACAACAACAATTATATACAACAAGGTCTGCTGACCAAAGTCGCGTGTTCTTACTTATTCTGATTTATGAATTTACGACCTTCAAAACTTTTAATAATTCGCGGACTAACCTCGGGAGGACTTTTACAATGATATCATTCGAAAGAGAATAGCAATTATATCATTCTAAAGAGAATATAAAAAAACGTAAGGTTTTCGAATTTCGTTATTTTTTTTTTTAAGGGGCTATCTGGCGATTGCCCACTTAGGCATAAGTCGCCGTAAACAAACAGCCTAGTTCTAGGCTACTTTAAGAAATTTGAACAGGAAGCAACAATAAAAAGAAATAACAATTACAAAACAATAACAACAACTAAACCAAGTTAAATGAAAGGGAGAAGCTATAGATCACAATCCGGTCTCGGAACCGGGCACGTCGCGTAATCTCCCGTACCGAGTGGTGTATTGCCACCAGCTCGGCCGTGAAGACAGACGCAGCGCCTGGTAGAGCCCCGCTGACTTCAAACAGAGGGGATACGACGTGGAAGCCGACGCCTTCTTGGGAATTGGAGCCATCCGTATACACTGGCACGGTTCCAGCGTGACACGAGGTGTGCTCCAAAAAGGTCGAACGCATTACTCCCGGGGCCGTACAAGCTTTGGGAGCAAAGACGGGGCGACAAATAGCCAAATTTGGTAACCTCCAGGGTGGCGTCCTGGGCAGAACCAGGGGCGCGACCAGCCCGAGAACTATATCTAGCTCTCCAAGGAGTTTCCTGGCGTCTATCGGCGACATAGGCACCGTCGAGATTAGCTTCGGATGTGGTGAAAGCTGTTGGCGACTGAGGGAGGCGCCGGGCTCGCGGGTACAGGCGAGGGATGCACTGCACGCGGTGCAGAGCGAGTGGCATCTCCCCAGCATCGACCAACAGGCTCTCAATGGCAAAAGTGCGAAAGGCACCAGTCGCAAGGCGGAGGCCGGTGTGGTGGATCAAATCCAGCCTCCGCAATAAAAGCTCGGCTGCGGATGCATAAAACTCGCATCCGTAGTCGAGCTTCGAACGAACAAAGGATCGATAAAAAAGTAGGGTAGTAGCCCTATCAGCGCCCCAAGCGCTGAACGTCACCGAACGAAGAATATCCATGGCGCGGGTACAAGAGACCCTAAGGCTGTAAATATGAGCCTCCCAGGTGAGGCGTCATCACGACGTGCATTGAATGCTGGTGGAGCAGCATCCCGGGTAGAGAATGCAGAAAAAGCAGTCGCGAAGGATTCCGCCACGGACGTGGGGTCCAAGATTGCGGTCCCATTCTCCTGGAGAACGGAAGGGGGTCCTGCGAGAACTTGCCCCGAATACTTTTGACTCGCCTCCACACCTCTGCTAAAGGGGTCTTCCCGTTAAGTGAAGACACGTATGCCCGCCAAGAAGAGCGGCGGGTGTGCTTCGAAATATACCGGAGCCTAGCCCTAGCCCGACGAAATTCAGCGACAGTGAAATCGTTCGGGCAGCGCTTATAGCGCATGTAGGCATAACGCTTCTGTTTGAGGGCTGTCTCACACTCGGGCGACCACCATGAGAGTGGTCAGCGTGCAAAACGGCCAGACGTCCTAGGAATAGTAGTCAGTCCCGCGGTGATGAGGTTGCCGGAGAAGAACTCAACGGCCTCATCTACCGACCTAAACTCCTCAAATTAAATATAAAATTCAGTCATTTCCTGAAATGCAGGCCACCGCGCCCGCGCCAAGCACCGCCGAGGTGGGCTCTCAAGCGGCAGTTGACCTGAAAATAATATTTGAATAGGAAAATGATCACTACCATGGAGGTCATCGACCACTCCCCAATCAAAATCAGGCTGTGCATCCAAAGAGCACAGAGATAGGTCAAGGCAAGAAAATGAAGCAATTCTCGGACAGTGATGCGTAAACTCATCCACGTTTAGGACACCCATCTCAAGCTCTTCAATCAGATGGGAAAGGATTTGTCCCCTGGGATTTATGGAGTAATCTCCCCAGAGAGGATGCCTGCCGTTCAGATCTCCAAGCAAGAGATAGGGCCTCGGCAACCATGCCACGACGCGGTGGAAGTCCCCCGCGTCCAAGTCAGCTGACGGTGGAATGTACACAGAAATGATAGTATACCTCATATCCAGGTGCAGCTGCACATCCACTGCCTTAAAGGAGGTATCTAAAGAGAAAGGAAGAACGGAGACATCAAGCGGGTGTAAACCGCGCATCCACGAGCCCGGCCATCCCACGGTGGTGGGGTCGCAAGACCCTTATACCCCGGGAGGGCGGGCAGGGGGCACGCGCCTAGCATGGTCTCCTGCAAAAAGATAGCTAACGGGGAACGGGACGAGACGAGCCTCCGCAGCTCCTCCCAGTTGGCCCGGAGTCCACGGCAATTCCATTGAAGGAATATGCACTCCAGGCCTAGCCCGGAGGAGACGCAGGGGCCCTCCTCGAACTGAAGACCCTCACGGGAATGGCCGTACACTTCCCGGGGGCAGAAACTCGGGTGCTCTTTGGCCGGACAAAGCCCTGAAGGCGCTGTCGCCTTCGAGGACTTATTGGGGGAGGTTGGGCTCGCCATGCGAGTCTTTTCCTCCCTCGGCCTCGAAACCTTAGGTGGGTGTTGCGGCTTCGGAGGCGGGGGGCATTCTTTTCGAGGAACCACCGTCTCCGAGCTACTCGCAACACCTAGGGGCGTGGACGAAGGAGCCGAAGCTCCTTTGTTGCCGCCCTCCTTTCAGGGGACAGCTTTAGGAACCCCGGAAGATGGCCTAGCGACCATCTTCAGGGTTTTTGCCTCCGGTGAGTCTAACGACTCGGTGGAGGCGCGTGGCTGTTTTGCCTTACGGGAAACGGTCACGCTGGGGAAAGAGGGGGGAGCCCTGGTTCTAGCTGGGGCTGGGTGTGAACCCTTTTTGCCGCCAGCTTTACCAGGGGAGCGCCCGGGTTAAGTAGAGCCCGCAGAAGGGCTCCGAATGGGCGCGGAAACAACCGTGCTCGTTGGCCTGGATGGGCCAGGAGCAGAGGGTGCCTTTCTAACTATTGAGGCATATGACGTCCCAAGCAGAGCCGGGCGCGCCAGGACAAAGTCCTTAGCCTCGCGGAATGAGAGTCGATCCTGGGCCTGGACGGCCAGGATTTCTTTCTCAAGGAGATATGCACCACATTGCTTCGAAGAAGCGGGGTGCGGCTCTCCGCAATTGACACACTTGGCCACACACGATTTGGACCTATCGTGTGCGGCCTTGAAGCAATTTACACAGATTCGGTTGACCCCGACTTTGCACGTCTACAAGAACGATTCGTATGGCCGAAGCGGTGACAGTAATAGCACCGCCGCGGCAGTGGCACGAATGCTTTCACGCGGTAGCGGTACCAACCGGCACGCACCGACTTAGGGAGCTTGTCACAGTCGAACGTGACGAAGAGTGTAGGGGTTGGTCTCGAGGCCCTTCCCTGTTTTCTCATCACACGTTCGACCTTGACCACCCCATGGTCGGCCAGCTCTAAGGTGATGTCTTCAATGGAATAGTCAACGAGTTCCCTCGCATAAACTACTCCTTTCACAAAGTTCATGGTAGAGTGCGGCGTCACACTCACCGGGGTGCCATGAAGTGTCCGAAGAGCACTTATCTTGGCCGCCTCGGCGGGATTCGCCGCATTCGCCAGAAGGCTCCCGTCCGAGAAACGGGTCACCTTCGGCTCTCTACCAATTGCACTTGCTAATCCTCTCCTCTGATGGATCATGTTGCCCTTGGACAACATGGTGCCATCAGTGGAGCGAATAACGAGGAAGCGTTTGAAGCCAGCGGGCTCGAAAACGCCAGGTAACCTCTGAATCAGGGGCCCTGATGTCATCGAGGCTCCGCCCTGTGCACTTTTGGTCTTAGTCAGGGGCTCCGCAACCAGAGGGGGGGGGGGGAAGAATGGCCGGATGTGCCGATCTTGGCTTGGTCGCTTGCCAGAGTGGCAGTAGACCCATCCGTCCTCGCAGCCCCCGCGGATGGAGAGGAGCCCCGAGTCTTCTTTGTCTTTTCGTCTTAGTCTTTTTCTTTTTTGGAGAGGAGGGCGGGGAATGAACCCGCTTCTCACCTCCATCGGCAGAAGCCCCTAGGCCAGATGGACCGGCCTCAGCCAGGTCCTTCTCCGAAATGCTGAAGGTCCTGGTGGTCGCAGGGGCACCGGTCGGAGGAGATCCCTCCCCTCCTTGTACTGCCTCAGAAACCCTAACCGTTTGATGAGGACCTTGCATAGGGGCGGATTTGGGTTCGGTGTTTGGCACCGAGCCCGGATTCCCTCCCATGGAAGGCCCTACCGTCTGAGGCTGGTTTTCCGCAAGGACCATGTCTATCACATGAGGTGCCTCCAGTTGGCTATCCCCTCCCAGGACATCGCAGGTACCGTTGGCACTGTCGCCAGTCTTGTGTGGGAAGGCACAGGCCTTGACCCCGGCAAGGTTTAAAATTCTCGCCAGCAGGTCTTTTGAGGGAAGCGACCGAAGGGGCCTGGCTTCCTTCTCCCCCCTAAGGGGGTTTGCCCTACCGAGCCGCTTACACGAGGGGCGGTCGGCAATGGGCTGCCTGCTGGCTTTCTTGGCAGTCCCCTTAGAAAGAAAAGGAGGGACTGCCGCTGGAAATAGGGAGGTGCCCGAAAGCACCTCCAGAGAAGGGGGTGAGGGAAAGTTCCCTACACCCGTAGGCGTAGGAGAGGAGTAAGCCTCCTCTCCGGTTAAAGAAGTATGGAGGGTCCCCTGCGCAAGCACAAGGGGACGAAACCTCCATTTTTTCGGTGGAGCTGCCCGAGGGCGGCTCCGTTGTTGTTACAGGAGAAGTTGAGGGTTGTTTTTTTTTAGTTGTTCATGCATGGGCATGGTGACCCTCTTTTTTATACGGGACGCAATAGCTCACCACCTCTCGCAGTTGCCCGCACTGCAAGAGGTGCTTACAGGCCTGGCAGAGCCAGGCGCCGCCATTCGGGATCACCCCTCCCGCCTGGTGGTCTGGCAGTCCTTTGGCATGGCGGCTCCACCTTGAACACGGCGTAAAATGATAGATTGTGAAGAGGAGAGGAAAAGGGATGTGAGGAAGGTATGGGTGGGGATGAAGCAGGTTGTTAAAAAAACCCATCCCGAACCGGAGCTCAGGGGTTAGGGAACTTTGTCCCTTCCCCCCCTCAGCCCCGATCTGGGACGGTTGGCTTGAGAAGAAGGTCAGCATTACCCTGTGAAATTGGAGGCTGACCAGAGAAAGTTGTGGGAGAGGTTGTATGAAAAGAGAGGAAACAAGTGTTTTGGAGGAAGGAAGAGAGGCTAAGCTGGGGCCGGACGGGGTGCTGAGTCCCGTCAGCACGGCGGCCAGTTTGGCAAATCGCCGCGCCACTTACGGGGTCGAATTTGGTTAGAATCGGCCGAATAGTTACAATGTTATTACCTCCCGCCCCCCAAGAAAGCAAAACGGTGACCGACCGACTGACCGACATAGTGAGACATAGAGTAGCACGTGACTAAAAACTCACTTGAAGATCAGAGCAGACAGATAAATTGCCTGGAATTAAGTTGTCCACCTCCCTTTTGTGAGCCCTGTGGATATGCCAGTCTGGGCTTCCTCTTCTGATCCAATTTGAATAAATGGCGAAGAACAAATTCCCTTCCGCCATTCGCTTTCTATCCGAAATGAAGTCGAGGCCTTCGGAATGCGACCCCCAATTTTCTCAATCCCTTCTTGTAGAATGCAGCCAAGGCGTCAAAACAGGATCAAGCAAACTTCATAAACTCTGATATTTACGAACGGAGATAAGAGATTCACTTTTTTAAAATCTTTATCGATGGAATTAAACAATAGGCGATTTTCTTATTTATGTTCTCTACGTTCCTCTTGAGCAAGGTGCAGCGACAGGCGTGCTCGAATGATTTCTACGCACGCCTATTTCCGAAGACTTCCAAGTAATCTACTGACATGAAGATGGCAATGGTAGACGGGCGAAGAAAAAAACAAGACTGCTGACCAAAAAGTCGCATGCCCTCACTTATTCTGATTTATGACCACAACTAACATAATATAGCCAAGCTTATCATATTATAGCCTAGCCTAGTATATCTTAGACTAGTATAGCATACCATACCCTAGACTAGAATAACCTTGCATAGTTTAGCTTATTATAGCCTTGGTTAGCTAACCTATCGTAGCTTAACACAGTATTACCTAGCATAGCATAGCAGAGCATAGCCCTCCCTAGCTTATTATACTTTATCCTACCCTAGCATAGCATAGTATAGCCCTATTTAACCTAGTATAGCTTAGCATAGCATAGCATTGTATAACCTAGCCTAGCATTAACTATCCTAGACAAGTATAGCCTATACTATCCTATTATACCCTAGTCAAGCATAGCTTAGTATTGTCTAGCCTAACATAATATATGTTATCCTAGCATAGCATTTTATAGCCTAAATTATAATAGTATATCTTACCCTTGTACATTATATCTTAGAAGAGTATAGCTTAGTCTATAATAGCCTAGCATAGTATAGCGTATTCTAGGCTTTCCTAGCAGATTATAGCATATTATGCATTCTATAGTTTAGCAGAGTATCCGCCGAATAGTTATGATGTTATTGCCAAAACAAAATAATTCCCGGGCTAACCTTGGGAAGACTTCGGCAATTATATCAGTTGAAAGAGAATGTAAAACAACATAAGGTGTTCAAATTTCGTTAGAATCAGCGGAATAGTTAGGATGTTATTACAAAAAGAAAAAAAAGAAGCAAAACGGGAACTGACCGACCGACGACCGACATAGTGAGATGGAGAGTCGCTCGCGACTAGACTCGCACGCGACTAAAAATACAAAAGGCGAATAATGACTCATGTTAGAGGCGGGAGTAATTATTATTAGATAATATTATTATTGTTGTTATTATTAACTGATGAACATCCGTTTTTATTCTTCCGTAAACCCGGGTCCTTTTTGCACTCAAGGTAGTTTGTGGGGATATCCTTTAATATCTTCGATACTACGACAGCCACTTCGTCCACGCACGGGAATCTTTCAACATTGCTGAGTTTTAGTGACAGGAGAGTTACGCACTCTCAGGACGCTAAGCTCCAGTAGTCTCTTCCTTTAACTACTTGAGCTATATCTTTCGTTACTAAATTCTGATTCATTAGGTTGAGGTTTTTATTTAAGCTTCACCATGGACTTCCCACGGATTCTGCTAGTTATGCGGATGCACTTACATTAGAAAGTTTTCTAAGGGAAATTCGTAAAAGAAAGTGGTGAAGTTAGGGAAAGTGGAAACGTGGTTATTACAGACCCTAAGAAGACCACGTGGGGTGATAGTGTGGGATGGGAGGGGATGAAGATTCTTGCAAGAGAACCTTGAATTGCAGTAAAAGAAGTGAGAATATTGAAACGACCAACGGTGGTTTACGTGTTGCCCTCATCAGAGAGCCAGACTCCGACGAAAACGGGATAGAAGTTTTACACTTCCCCCCGGGTTAACCCGTTATCATCCTTTATGGATTTTTACAACCCCGTTCTCCCGATACCAACCGCCGATCCGCCATTAACACCAAAAGAGCATCGCTCACCAACGCCATATTTCGCATCTTGCCTAGAGGCCTATGCGTGGCACTTGAGTAGTCGGGGATCCTTCGACATAGGATTATTTGCCTTTTTAGAAAAAGAAAATTAAAATCCCGATGTCAATTTCCCCATCTTCGTTTTGCCTCTTTATCAGTAGCTTTCGACCTGTGAGCCACGGGGTAGCCCCCGTCCCCCCCGAGTGTCTAGGTGGCCACATGATTGCCTTAACACATGTAGATTATAACGAGACTTTCCCTATTTGAGCCTTATCGTGGCGGGGTATCATTGGCAGGTGAACTTCAAAAGGACCCAAGACTGCAAAAGGTCGAAAAGGATTCGATTTGAAGACTGACACCTCCTCTTAATCGGGCGCCTGTCAACGAATTGCAAATCTCACGGGTGCTCCTCCAATCTTCCCCTTAAGTAATAGACGATGGCCGCCAGAGGAGAGGACAGAATTTCGCCATTTGGTTCCCGGGTTCTCGCGGTGAGATCGGTTTCCAGCCATAAATTGGAGGTGGTCGCGCGCTTTATTATTGAGAGTTTTGGCTATAATAATTTAATTGCTAGTTGCCGGAGGTAGAATGGGAGGAATAGGTTTCTCTCGCCCTTACAAACACAAAGGCACCTATGTCTGGAACTGGGTAATCATACGGTGCAATCGAGAAGTTATAGACATTGCTAATTACGTAAAACATTTATAAGAAACAGGAATATAAGCAGGTATAATATATATATATATATATATATATATATATATATATATATATATATATATATATATATATATATATATATATATATATACACGAAGAGCGGTCAATAAGTTTTGCAATTCGGATATAAGGAAACGAGATATGAGGAAAAGTGTTTTATTATTTTTCAATATAACTACCCTCGACTTCAATGCACTTGCGCCACTTGTCCCTGAGGCTTCGAATTCCCGACAACCAGAAATCTCCCGACTGCTGTTCAATCCACTCCTGGACGGCGAGCTCGACAACTTCATCGTCCCCAAACCGGCGTCCACGCAGTGCAGCCTTGAGCTGGCGGAATAAAAAGTAGTCGCTAGGGGCCAGATCTGGACTGTAGGGGGAAAGGTTGAGCTCCTCGAATCCGCACTCGCGTAGGGCAGCTTGTGCAACTCTGACCTTGTGGACTTTGACGACGTTGAAGTCGATCATGGGGCGTGAGGTTTCTACCTTAGTAATGGCCAAATTGTCGTGGATGATGTTGATAACACTTCCATGTGATATTCCAAGTTGTCGCTCGATTTCTTTGACCTTCACCCGTTGATTTTCGAGGATCATCCTCTCCACACGGGCCACATTGTCCTCGTTGGTCACGTCTGACGGGCGTCCTTGACAGGGGTCATCTTCAATGGAGTCACGACCATAGCAGAACTCCCTATTCCAGTGAGCAATAGTTGCATAGGAAGGGGCAGTGTCGGTGTACACTGCAACCATGCGTTCATGGATCTCTTTTGCATTCTTGCCTTCCTTGGTCAAAAGTTTGATCACTGCGCGGTGCTCAACCTTCTCCATTGTTGAAAAATTTGTGAGTGAGGATCTGCGATCAACTACTGCTTCTTAAATAGACGAGGCAGGAGCGTGCGTCTGCAGGTCCTGACTTGTCATAACTTGTCGTAACACCCCCACAAACAGCCATCCCCCTTCCTCTGTTTTGCCCTACCGATTCGCAAAACTTATTGACCGTCCCTCGTGTGTATATATATATATATATATATATATATATATATATATATATATATATATATATATATATATATATATATATATATATATATATATATATATATATATATATATATATATATATACATATATATATATATATATATATATATATATATATATATATACATATATATATATATATATATATATATATATATATATATATATATATATACATATATATATATATACATATATATATATATATATATATATATATATATATATATATATATATATATATATATATATATATATATATATATATATATATATATATATATATATATATATATACATATATATATATACATATATATATATATATATATATATATATATATATATATATATATATATATATATATATATATATATATATATATATATATATATATATATATATATATATATATATATACACATATATATATACACATATATATATACACATATATATATATATATATATATATATATATATATATATATATATATATATATATATATATATATATATATATATATATATATATATATATATATATATATATATATATATATATATACCTTTTCGCTAAACAAGTTCAACTTATTACAGTCATAGCAATTATAAAGATATATGTGCACACAAACAAGTGACCTAAAGACAACAAGTTTGGAAAAAGCTTGGGTGAAAAACCTTGAACACTAATTAGGTCAAATGGAGCAAAAACGAGGTGTGAAATTGGTCAATTTACGTTACGAGGTATCAGAAAGAAGCATTATTGGCCAAATATGTTCATTTCGTGTTTCTCTTCGACATGTAAACACTTAAGAAGGGAATTATTTGGTGTTTTTGCAGCATAAAAGAGTCAAGAGAGTCAATTCAGACAATTTAGATAGTTTTATTAAAATAGGGAAATTAGCAAATCCGTGTTTGTCGACCATTTTTCATCTTATCTGACACCTGCGCCCGACGAAGAGATATTGGAGTGACCTAGAACATAGAAAAATAGGGCGTCCGCCTCTCCAATGAGGAAAAAATGACTATGAATTCATTATAATCTCATAATCACATCTCGCCCACTGCAATCCCAGTTTGCGAGCAACGTTTCAATCTCACATCCGCCCATTCAACTAATATTTGGAAAGAAGGCGGGGGGGCGAGGGGCTCGTATAAAAGTCTGTTATTTTTATTAACTCCTTTCAAGGAAGCCACGATCTGGATAGCTTTACTTGGCCACTTTTTACCATCGAATAAAACTGAGATACGATCGCTCCCTTTCAATAAATAGGGTCGGGGGGGGGGGGGAATCTGTAAACAGCTTGGTTAAATATTTAATTAATTTAAAAAAAGCGCAACCATCAAAAGCAACTTTCTAGAAAGTTTTAATTAATAGTAGGTCGAGTGGTTACTTTAGGAAAAGTAAAAATGTAGGGTATATAGAACGAGTGGGGAAGAGAATTTTGGGCGCATCTCTCCTGAACTTTCTCAGTCCAACAACGAAGGCAGCTGCTTAGAGTTTACATAGCGTCGAGATGGAATTAAATAAACAAAGGTATTTATGAGGTTAAGTACTTCATAATCCCACAAAAGAATGAGACACCAACATCTAATGCATTTTCACGTCCCCTAACTTCATCGCTTTCTAAACGAACCTGTTATAAAAGTTTTATTGGTTTGGCCTCCGTCGATTTTAATTTCTTAATCAAATTTTTCAGTTAAGTCAGTCAGGAAAGGAACTTATAGCTATTCAGTGAACCAATTCTCTTCTAAGAACCAATAATCACGGAACCTTTTACATCTCGCTGAGTTTATTATTTCCTGGAACGATTTCTTGAACGATGCAATTTCGCGAAGCCCTTACCACTTCTTTAGTATACACGAATCTCGCTTGCAGGGAACCTGCTTTCAATGTTGAAATGATTGCAAGAGAAGTTGCACACGACCCCGGTCCCCGAGTGTCTCAACCTGTCCACTTCCTTTGGCTACTGGGGGCTTTCTCCATTTTCACACATTTTCATTTCGTCTACTTTAGCTCCATGTTTACGACTTCTCTTTGAAAACCAAGATGTTCCTCCATCGTTCTCAATAACTATTACAAAGATGATCAAAGTGTAAAGGAGTTTGCCCCTGTGAAGTGGTTAGCAGCATCACACTTGGTGAGTTTAAATCCAAGTTTAGATATGATCTGACAACGACTTTTGGCCTAATTTGCATAGACTATTTTACTTCCAAATATTTACGGACTGATAGCATCTATTGGATGCGATGTTTAGAAGGGATGGGGGGAGGGGGAAAATCCCCCAGGCGACTCACCTTGACATATAGTGAAACACCTCTTTCTCAATTTTAAAAATTGATGTGAATCAATTGGTAAATGCTGGGTTAATAAAAAAGAAAAACACAACTGTAAACACAATTGATTACGCCAAACTTTCTTCCCCAGAACAAATTCCAGAAATAATGGAAAATAATACTCCCGGCTGTCATTCTAATCGCTGTATTTACATTCTCACATTCGCATTCACTTCATTCATCTCTCAAAGAGCTCAAGTAAACTACTATCAACACATTCTACGGAGCTTAAAGAAGGCTTCCATGGATACTAGAAACCAATACTTATGGCAATTGCGTGTGGAATTTAACATTAGTTAACACCGAGGGTAAACAAAGCCTTTCTACGTTAAACGTCTTGCCCTTCTTTGTTTCATTTTCTTTAAATTCCCTCATTCTTCAATTTTGTTTATGTGTGATTCCAGGGTTTTGGTTGATAGCATCGTATTATTTTACTACAAAAGATCATCTGCATTTCTTACATAAACAAAAGTCATTTTTCAATACGTACTCAATTTTCATCCATTTTTCTTTAATTAATTGTGATATAGAGATCTTTCTCCATTTTTTGTCTATTTATTTAAAAGGAAGCTTTTAAAAGAGGGGTTCAGAAATGAGCGGTGAAATAAGGGGGAGTGCAAATATGTTAAAGACCGTGACAGTATGGATCTATACTGGACGTGCCTCATCCTTTGGATCTACCATGGACCTGCCCCATTTTGGGGATCTATCTTGGATCTGCCCCATTCTTGGGATCTACCATGGACCTGCCCCATTTTGGGGATCTATCGCGGAACTGTCGTATTTGGGGATCTATCCTGAACCTGCCCCATTTTGCGGATCTATCCCGGAACTGCGCCATTTTGGGATCTATCGTGGAACTGCCCCATTTTGGAGATCTATTCTGGACTCGCCCCATTTGGGGGATCTATCCTGAACTTGCCCCATTTGTGGGGTCTATTCTGGACCTGCTCCATTTTGGAAATCTATCGTGGAACTGCCCCATTTGGAGATCTATCCTAGAACTGCCACATTTTGGGCAACTATCCTGGAACTGCCCCATTTTGGGGATCTATCGTGGAACCTACCCATTTTGGGGATCTATTCTGGACTTGCCCCATTTGGGGGATCTATCTTGCACCTGCCCCATTTTTGGAATCTATTCTGGACTTGCCCCATTTGGGGGATCTATCCTGAACCTGCCTCATTTTGGGAATCTATTCCGGAACTGCCCCATTTGGGGGATCTATTCTAGAACTGCCCCATTTTGGAGATCTATCCTTAAACTGCCCCATTTCGTGGATGTATTTTGGACTTGCCCCATTTTTGGGATCTATTCTCGGACTGCTCCAATTTGGGAATATACCCTTGACCTGCCCCATTTTGGGGATCTATTCTAGACCTGCCTCATTTTGTGGATCTATTCTGGACCTGCCCCATTTTGGGGATCTATCTTGGAACTGTCCCATTTCCGGGATCTATTTTAGCCTCGCCCCATTTGGGGGATCTATTGTGGACCTGCCCCATTTTGGGGAGCTATTGTGGACCTGCCTAATTTGAGGGATCTATTTTGGACCTGCCTCATTTTGGGGATCTATTCTGGACCTGCCCCATTTTAGGGATCTATTCTGGACCTGCCCCATTTTAAGGATCTATCTTGGACCTGCCTTATTTTGGGAATCTATTCTGGACCTGCCCCATTTTGGGGATCCATTCTGGACCTGCCCTAGTTTGTGGATCTATTGTGGACCTTCCCCATTTTGGGGATCCAATCTGAACGTGCCCTAGTTTTGGGATCTATTCAGGACCTGCCCCATTTTGGGGATCTATTCTGGAATTGCTCCAATTTGGGAATCTACCCTGGACCTGCCCCATTTGGGGGATCTATCCTGGAACTGCCCCATTTCAAGGATCTATTTTGGAATCGCCCCATTTGGGGGATCTATCCTGGATTTGCTCCATTTGGGGGATCTATTGTGGATCTGCCCCATTTTTGGGATCTATTGTGGACCTGCCCCATTTTGGGGATCTATCCTCGACTTGCCTCATTTTGGGCATCTATTATGAACCTGCCCTATTTTGAAGATCTATTCTAGACCTGCCCCATTTTGAGGATCTATCTTGGACCTGCCTCATTTTAGGGATCTATTTCGGACCTTCCCCATTTTGGGGATCTATTCTGGACCTGCCCCATTTTGGGGATCTATTCTGGACCTGCCTCATTTTGGAGATCTATCCTGGAACTCCCTCATTTCGGGGATCTATTTTGGACTCGCCGTATTTGGGGGATCTATTCTTGACTTGCCCAATTTTGGGGATCTATTCTGGACCTTCCCCTCTTTAGGGATCTATTCTGGATCTGCCCTATTTTGGGGATCTATTCTGGAACTGTTCCATTTGGGGGATCTATACTGGACCTGCCTATTTTGCGATCTATTTTGGACTTGCCCCATTTTGGGGATCTATTTTGGACCTGCTCCATTTGGGGGATCTATCCTGGACTTGACCCATTTGGGGGAGCTATTGTGGACCTGTCCCATTTTGGGGATCTATTGTGGACCTGCCCCATTTTGGGGGTCTATCTTCGACTTGCCTCATTTTGGGGATCTATTCTGGACCTGCCCCATTTTCGGGATCTATTCTGGATCTGCTCTAATTTGGGGATCTACCCTGGACCTGCCCCATTTTTGGGATCTATTCTGGACCTGCTCCATTTTGGGGATCTACCCTGGACCTGCCCCATTTTGGGGATCTATTCTGGACCTGCTTCATTTTGGGGATCGATTCTGGACCTTCCCCATTTTGGAGATCTATTCTGGACCTGCTCCAATTTGGGGATCTACCCTGGACCTGCCCTATTTTGGGGATCTATTCTTGACCTGCTCCATTTTGGGGATCTATTCTTGACCTGCTCCATTTTGGGGATCTATTCTGGACCTGCCCCATTTTGAAGATCTATTCTGGACTGACCGATTTTACAAGGAGAGAAATTATCCTTGGTTGGAAGTTTCGAAAAGGGCGCACCAACTTTAACAGCGAATGGCATCATTTTCTTCCCTTCCAAGTGCCAACCACTTTAGAATATAACCAACCTGAGATAATGAAGTTGTACTGAAAATTTAAAGAAATTTCAAAGACGAGGAAAACAAAACGCGAATAAAAATGCACATTAACCTAATATTTAAATAGTACTGACTGAGCAAACCATACAATGAAATAGTCGAGAAGAACTCGATCTCCACCACCTCTAATACTACCAAGCGATGGTAGATCGGGAGAGAAACCAGAAATGAGCCATATTACCAAGAATTCCTTTAAGAAAAATACGAAAATAACGAGAAAATCACCACTATAAAGAGAATAAAGAGATATTTGGTAAAGAAAATAATGAATTTAAGGAAAATTCAAATATGTGGAAGGTACATACTTGTGGCACTGAGATACGGCGAAACACGCAATTCTCACGAAACTCCCTTCACTCTACAGCATAGTCCGGTTTCCTTGCAAAGCAATTAGCATAAAAATAAGTAGAGCAAGTTTCTCGTAACACGGTAACACGGGAGGAATTGCATTCATCAGGGGTGAGCCAATTTAATGTTTGACTATGATGAACTTGATTTCACTTTAATTTCATTTCCAGGCATTACATCGTGAGAGATGTATATGTGTCCTCCCCTTCCACTTGATACTACTCCACCTCTTCGCATGGAAGCTCCATCCCCTCCTGAAATAAATTGATGCCACAACGAAATTGAGCCGGTAAAGATTGCAATAAAACAAAAATGAAGTAAGTACAAAAATGTAGTATACTTACTACAATGAAAGAATGGTGTAGGTTTGGAAGAGTTCCTCGCCCTCCTGGTCCCTATCGCCCCAGACCAATGTGGTTACTTAAGGTGACCCTTTCCTACAATTTACTTCACAAGTGCACCACTTTCCGCGAATTACCAAACCCATTTTGGTTTCGTTGGTTTTCGTTTTGAGTTAAAAATAAAGATACAATCATGTTCTTTGACATGCTTAGAGGCACCTTGGTTTGTTGTGTGTAAAGCTCTAACGACGTACATAAAATAGTCATTTGAACTTATAACTAATTCAATCATAATAGGAAAAAGGTATTAATAATAATATATTCAGTTATCATTCGAATTCTCACCACAGCTTCTATTATTTTTATCAAAGCCGCAAGGAGGTCAACTTCGTGATCTTGTGTATCTTCATTTGTGAATTAGCTCCTGAAGAATATGAATACACGATTTCCGGTTAACTGTTCCCCACTGTTATCCTTAGCCTTTTCATAATCTTTTTCGCTATTCTCATTCTTTTCGTTAGTTTATCTGCTGAAATTCGTTCTCCCTGTCATTCTTTTATTGACGAATGGACTTGATCTCCATGGAGCTTTCTTATTTTACTTATTATTTATCTATCTTGAGGCTTCCTGCACTTCAAAAACTGTATCCCATTTAACCTCGGTATATTCTGGCTAGAGGGGCATAAATTTACCATTGTGGATATGCATATAATTCGCGGCATAAAAAAAACAAGGTCTGCTGACCAAAAGTCGCGTGACTAAAGTCAGCCGATTCAAACGAAATTTAAAACCCTTATGTTATTTTGCATTTTCTTTCGAATGATATAATTGCTAAAGTGCTCCCAAGGTCAGTCAGGGAATTATTTTCCAATAACATCATAACTGTTTGGCCGATTCTAACGAAATTTGAAACCTTTATGTTGTTTTACATTCTCTTTCGAATGATATAATTGTCAAGGTCCTCCTAAGGTTAGTCCAGGAATTATTGAAAGTTTTAAAGGTCGTAATGTCATAAATTAGAATAAGTGAGAGCACCCAACTTTGGTCAGCAGACCTTGTTTAGGTACTATTTAATACCTAACGGAGTGGAACACTCTTCTGTCCCCAGTGTACCAGGCAGTCCCAAACAAGATTCAGACTACATAGGCTTCTTTCCTTCTAGACATTTCCATTTTAACCCTTTTTCGCCACTTTCTCTACAAGTCCATTCTACCACACAGCTGATCTACACATCCTCTCCTACTTAGATAATCTATAGAGCCTCTCCCACGCAAATGATCTACGCATCCTATCCCACAGAGATAATCTACGCAGCCTCTCCCAAGCAGCTGATCTATACAGCCTCTCCCAAGTAGCTCATCTATACAGCCTCTCTCACGCAGATGATCTTCAAAGCCTCTCTCAGGTAGCTGATCTACACAGCCTCTCTCACGCAGATAATCTATACAGCCTCTCCCACGCAGTTGATTTACACAGCCTTTTCCACGAAGATGATCTACACATCCTCTCCCAAGATCTAAAATTTATCTGCTCTTCTTTAAGCAATCTGCCAGTCTATGCAACACAAATATTATATTAAGGTGATCAGAAAGTATATTAATAACTGCACCCCAACAAGAGGGCAAATTTTCGAATCCTGGTTTAAAAATTTAGTATTCTTTCAGAAAAAAATACCGTTTGAGAGGCCATTTTTAACGACATATTTGCTTCTAAATGTTCTGGCACTTTTATGAATTGTTCTGCTAATCAAAATAAGTGATATTCCTAAGTGCGGATAAATCCAGTGAGTATGTGAGATATGGAAGAAGATCGCATCCTAACAATCAAATATTTTACCGGGTTTATCTTGCACAATGAGCCTTTCCATTCTCATGCTGAAGAACAAAATATTTCGATTACAACATCTGCCCCACTCTTGATATAATGCTTCGTTTACAAGATCAAATTGGTGGCAATAAACCTCTGCAACAATGTTACAGACTTACGAACCAGCGAAGACCCTAAGATCTACTCGACGTTAGTTAAAATGAGATGAAAAAGGGTGGAAGTCAGAGGTGAAGGATAGGTAAAGGAAGAAAGGATATGGATAAAGAATTAGTTTCACAAATCTTATTTCTGCAAGGTCATATTTCAAAATAATATTTATCGATTCTATTTTTAAACATATTTATTGTAGCACTTTCGACGACACTCCTAGCTAACCTATTTCAGGTCTGTTATTTTGTAAGAAAAGAAATGTTGTGCTATTGCACGCCGTGCAAGTAAAGAGTATTTTGCACAAGTGTGGCGGTCGAAATTCCAGACAGAAAACGTACCAGGTAGAGGAGTAATGAATGTGTAGCACAGAGAAAATTAAGGCCAAACCACATAGGACTGAAACTGCATTACAAAGGGTGATGTAAAAGAAAGAATCTTCTATGAAATATAGAGAAAGAACCAGCATAAAAATTATTAGGAATATAAAGATAGATCGTAAGAAGTTAAGATACATTAATCGCGCCACACCAAGTATAAAAATTATCCGCAGGAAAATGAAAATATTGAGAGCACTTTCGCCTTTATTACCAGACCTCATATATGGAATGGAAAAGAGATGAAAGGGTAGGGTGATGAGGGGGAACACCGACCGAATGCTCTTGTACGATAACTATTTGAAATTGCCCGCCACAACTCACCACCAACACAACACCCATCTTCAGTGAACAACACGCAAGCAACAGGTTTCCGCCAGCACGACGTCTGTATTTACCAGGTAAGAAAATTGATTTTTCGGATGTCTGTTGTTATTTTTCACGGTTCTCATATAGTTTCTCACGTCGGTGAATATGGCGTGATTGTTTTGAATTAAGTTTCATTACGATATTTAGCCATATTGACATGTTATCGAGTGAAATGAAATGCGTCCTTTTGAAGTGACCATCATGGCATTGTTGTGAAAAAGTGGTGGTTCAGGAGAACATCGACAGCCAACATGTGGGGAAACACCGGTTTCCTGAAATTTTTAAAATTCGATATACTTTAAAATACTTGGAAAACCATAATAAAAAGTAACTGATTATGTATATAAGCATGAAAATAAATGGTGGTGGTGAACTAGTGCATTTAAATGAAGTGGAACAGTGTTTTTTTGTGTGTGTAAAGTTGAAGGTGATTTTTAGTGAATTATGATGCGATATCACTGTCATTATGCTATAGGCACATGAAATAACTATTATATAAGTGACTTGGGTTATTAGAATGAAAAAATAATTTAAAATATTAATAAAGGTTTAAATACTGTAATATATAACTAATTGCTAACATGAAATACACAAGACTAATAATTCTCAAACTAAAAACAGGAAACTTTTTTTTGGGGGGGGGATCAACTTTAATGTCATTAACTCTTTCAGATCTAGCCTACTGCCTTCTTGGAAGCCTGATCATAATGCCTCGCAATTATGTGAGGAAAAGTGACAAGCAGCTCGACCGCACCAACCTGGAGGCTGCATTCAAGCACCGGGTTGTAACCAATTGCAGCATCAAAGCGGCCGCTGAGGAATTCGGGGTCAAGAAAACAACTCTTGTGATAAGTTTAAAAATTCATTCATCACATTTCGGCTACATCAAAGCTCTGGGATTCACTTCCTCAGTCTGTGTTTCCAGACTCGTTTAACATTTCCTCTTTTAATAGGCAAGTCTGCCAGCATTTTAGGAACCATATTTCATTCTTGTACTTTATTTTGTAGCCTAGATTTATATATTTTATTTTTTCATTCTGTTAGCAAAGGCCTTCTAAGTCCTAACTCATTTCTTTTGTTACAGGATGCCTTCATTGGTCCAAGAAGTTGTCTGACGGGGTCACTTATGTGCCTGTGCAGCCTCATACTAATAGGGTTTTCACCCCACAACAGGATCTGCATATATTGGAATATACCATCCAAGCTGCCAAGATGTTATATGTCCTGCTCATGAACGAGGTGCGAAGGATGGTATAACAGTATGCAAAAGCTTGTGGGAGCCAGACCATCCCTGATGCCTGGGAGAAGGACAGAATGGCAACGCGAGACTGGTAAAACTCGTTAATGGACCGTCATCCAAACCTTGTGCTGAAGGCTCCGGAAGGCAGTCCAATTGCCAGGATTGTGGCCTTCAACAAAGTTAATGTGGAAACCTTCTTTAAAGCTTACACATTAGCTATGGAGAAGTACCAATTCACTCCGGACCAGATATACAATTTGGATGAGAGTTCTTTGTCCACAGTTATGAAGCCTGTTAAGATTGTGTGTGCGAGGGGTCAGCCAGTAGCCACGCAGGTAACTTAAGAAAGAGGGGACACCATGATGTTTGTGGGTATTATAAATGCTGTGGGGCATTCCATCCCTCCAGTGTTCATAATTCCCAGATGAAGATGGAACCCAGCTTTCATGAGGAACACGATCTTCGGTTCCAAAGGCATATTGCATCCTAATGGCTAGATGAAGGGTGAATGCTTCTGCAGACACTTCAGCATATTCCTGAGAAGTCTGGTTCTTCTGTAGAGAACAAGATTCTTCTTATCATGGACAATACTGAATGTCACATGAACATTCATGTTGTGGTGTTTGCAATATCAAGCATGGTATCGTGATTGTTACCTTGCCTCCGCATACGACAGAGAAACTTCAGCCATTGGATGAGAGTGCGTTTGGTTCCTTCAAGACGTTTCTGCGTGGCCTACTGAACGACCACTCTCTCATGCACCCTAGCGAGCACATAACAGTGCATCAGTTGCCAGAGTTTGCCTCTGAGGCTTGGACTAAAGCCAGTGCCCTCTCCAACATTCTCGGTGGTTTCAGGTCGACTGGTTCTGGCTATCAATCGCAACATCTTCCCAGATGATGCGTTTGTAGGAGCACAGGTAACAGAGCGACCGGCACCACCTGTAAAATTTGCAGTAGAAGTTACTCCAACTTTTTCTGATGGGAGAGGAAGGACTAGCTGAAGGCCATAACTCAGAAGTAGACCTTCCTGATCCGTCTCCCATGCATCCAGATGATGGCATGTCCCCTGCTGATGTGATGGTGGAACCCTGCGCCTATGAGGACCCTACCACCTCCAGTGACCCTGCCACCTCAGGCCCTAGCACTACTCACCCTGCCACCCCAGGCCCTAGCACTGATGACCCTGCCATCTCGGGCCCTAACACTGCTGACCCTGCCATCCCAGGCCCTAACACTGCTGACCCTGCCATCCCAGGACCTAGCACTGCTGACCCTGCCACCCAAGGCCCTAGCAGCTCAAACCTTGCTTCCCAAGAGATCACCCCAGAGAGTGTCAGGCCGTTCCCCAAGGCTGCTCCTCGTCCTTATGGAAAGGAACGTAAGGGGGTACGGGCCTGCATTCTAACTGAGAATGAGGAAGAAGATAAAAGAGAAAAAGAAGGCAGCGGCTGAAAAGAAGGCATTAGGAAAGAAGAAAAAGTGCGCAAGGCGCAGGAAGTCTATCCCTGTAGAGCAAGATAGTGAGGAGGAATTCGTTGATGATGTTCCTATGCTGCTCGATGACTCCTCAGAGTACTCAGATTAGGTGGAGGATGAGGACAATTGGACAGAATTGTCATACCCTTCTGCTGAGAAGGCACCAGAGGTGAAGACTTTAAATTTTTGCAGCTAAAATTTATCAATTATCATAATTCATTATCAGGATTATATATTTATTTTTTGTTTTGTTTTATCTCATTTTTCAATTCTTTGTCAGGTGAAGGACTTGGTTCTTGTTGAGCTAAATCTGGAAGATGGAAGGAACGTGGGCACATTGGTGTGCTATGTTGCCCAGGTCATGGCCATCATGGAGGATGGGAAATTTAATCTTTTTTTCCTCCGCATGAAGTCAGCTTTCTCCAAGGACACCTTTGCCTTCCCTACCATCTTGGACGAAGCGTATTTTGAGCCAGGGCAGTGTAAGGGTGTCTTGGTAACTACCAAGGGTGCCAGCAAGAGGCAGGCCAACCTGGTTAAGGTGTACCGTCCTCTGATTGCCTTCAACATGCACTTCTGAGCCTGTAGTAGCCTACAGGCTAAGGTACTTATTTGTATATAGTTTTATGTCTTGAATTCACTCTATTTGTATGTAATTAGGCGATAAGTAGCTTACATATACTTTAAGGTGTCTTAGCTTCCCTCTCTGGTTCAAATAGTTGTTAATAATTCATAAAATTTCCTAAAAATTAAAAAAATGATTTTTTTCTGCTAGAATTAATTTTATTTTGTCAAATAAATGTTATTTTTTTATGTGCTTATCTTTCATTTCATCACTTAATAATGATTGGGAAGTGGCTAGGGTTATCATATATGTTGATTTCAGGCAAAAAAAACCCAGTTTTTGGTTTTATGAGCTTCAAACATAATGGTCGATGTTCCCGCACACCCCGGTCGGTGTTCCCCTGCGGTAGGGAAACACCGACCGAGGACCCCCTATTCTTGAGGATTTATGAGTATACCATAGGTGGGCCATGTTGTGAAGTTTGTTTTGGGCACAGTTTGCACTCGCTCAGGTACAAAATGGAATTTTTTTGCAGGTTTTTCTACTAATGGGTCGGTGTTCCCCCACCCCACCCTACATCCTATATAGAATCCTTACAACTGGTCTACATTCCTCGAATGAAACCTGTTTAATAAAGGAGAAAAAAACTCGAAGAATTATTTTCTTTTTATTGTGGGTAATTTACATAAAGGACAAAAATATTAAATTAAGTAAAACATTGCAATAGAACCTTCATTAACCTTAAATACTGTGTAGGTAAGGTTCATATTAATCAAGAAATAATATTCATACATAAGCCATAAATCCCTAAAAGTCCAAACTTTTAGGATAAATCCATAAGTGTTATTGTGTGTTACGACAGAAAAACAGTCAATGATAAACACATTGCTTTAACACGCCAACCACGATGGGTCAAATTATAAGTTATTCATGAACCCCATGTGGATCAAACGGCTATTTTGGTTGACCAACTCTTCCCATCAAGCTTGAATAGTATGAATGTGTAGAGAGTAAAAAACAAAACAAAACAAACTAATTAATTTACCTAACACACCCTTGACTCGGTAATATAAAAGTAGTAATAACTTTTCGCAATTAGCGGCTCATAAAATCATGAAATAACTCTTTTGAAAGAATCGATAAAATTCTATTCATTCCGTTACTATCTCTTGTGAATTAAATCTCTCCTCTTTAAGAATTCAGGTATGCGATGCGAATCTTCGCAGATGAAGATCTGGAGGGTTTAAACTGCACAAATAGTTGCTGTTATTACTGTTTGTATCACCAGCAAACCTGAAACATATTAAATTATGAAATTCTAACAATTAAGTATGACGTCTCAACTTTTCTCACCTACCTGAATCCCATTTAGCTCTAAACACATGCAAGTTTGCTAGGGCCGCAATGGCTTTAGAAAGTTTTTTTTATTATTTATAACCATTGTCATTCCGACATCAAAAATGCAGTTTGGATGCCATACAGGCGACACTCTGCAGGAGGTTCGGGTTGTGTGTTGTGCTTCTCACAACGTAGAGTGGAACATGTGACACTACACAACCTTTAGAGGGTATCAGAGATTATTCTCGATCTCACTTTTGTGTTTTGTTTGACAGACACCCCCTGCACTGCTGGTGATGTTGTCCGCTGCACCACTTTCTACTTATATCCACCCATTCCAAGAAGTGGGCGATCGATCCACCGCCCTTTACAAGCCCCATCAACTCCTCCTCTCCGATGTGTTTGTTTCCCTATCTCCATAACACAGCCACTCGGACATAAGTTGACTCCAGCGCATGTTTTCGAAAGCAGTAAAAGAGATGCTGCATTTGGTTAAAACGAGCAGGTATTCTCTGCGGCAAACCGTGTCCTTCGACAGGGGACATCGGAGAACCTTCGCAGAAAATATCTTGCTAGGGTGGATCTCGATGCGAACAGGGACGCTCCTTGATGCTTCAGCTCCCAAAGATGACCGCAATGGGAGCGAAAGGCGAGTTTCGTGTCAAATTCTTCTTCTAAGATAACACTCTACCACACGATTCGACGCATCCCCATTCGAGCAATAGCGACAACCTACACGCCTACATGCCTTATTTTCCTGCATTCGTTGTCCATTTTAAGCAGGCACGAGTGACCATTCCTGAAGCGCATTCAGTTCTCGAACTTAGCCAATACCAACTGCATTTTAAGCCTGCTGGGACTGAAGCACTGAAAAAAGAAAAGCCTCTTCAAGATATTCCATATATATCCGTACAGCCTATGTAAAGATAATGAAGCAGAAAGACAAAGTTCGCCCACACAGACACTCCACCATCATTGATGAAGCGGTGGAGATTGCAGATGAAAAACAGACACACAATAGCCAGCAATAATAGTCCACAATAACAAGACGTTGTGTGACTACCTTCATTATTCTTGCCTTGCAGTCGACCCCGACTTAAACATTCACTCGCGACCACACGGAAAACGTAGACGCTCCTGAATAATAATTAATAAATTAAATTAAGATTTCATTTTAGATAGGGAATAAAGTAGAGAAAAATCTGTAATTATCTTACTAAGTTAATTACGTGGTGATGTCATAAAACTAGGTTGTACTAATATATATATATATATATATATATATATATATATATATATATATATATATATATATATATATATATATATATATATATATATATATATAAAAACCCCAAAAAATGCACCTGAGTCAAAGTTATGCAGATACACCCACAAAGGAAAAGTGAAAAACGATTCCGAGCGCTTTCGTCTTTATTCTTAAAGACATTTAAGAATAAAGACGAAAGCGCTCGGAATCGTTTTTCACTTTTCCTTTGTAGGTGCATCTGCATATATATATATATATATATATATATATATATATATATATATATATATATATATATATATATATATATATATACACTCATTAACCCATAAGAAATAAGGAAAGGTGATTCACAAGCGATTTCGTCCTTTTATAAGACTTAACAAGAATCTTAAATAGATTAAGAAAGCAGAAGGGAGAGATAACAAACAGAATAAAATAATATAAACGCTTTTAGCCGTTAAAAATAGTAAAAATATGTGGGATTCGAATCTTTGCTATCGAGCGCTTTTCGCTTTTCCAACCACCACGTTGACCAATCGGACACTATCCACATACCCCTCTCCGCACACACAAACAAATGAAAATGTGTCGAAGATATATTGCCGCAGATCGTCTTGCAAGCATTGGGGTGGGTAGGGCACGCAATCGTCCAGAAGCCAGCTTCGGCGGTGTTGCTCATGCTTGACCTGAAAACCTTTTGCGGGCTACAGACGATTGCTGGGTCGTAAATCTGGGCATCGGGAAACATTTACAAAAGTATCGGATTAAAAAAAAATGAGGAAATATTCCATCTTTTCTAATTGTAAAACCGCAAGTCATTGAGTGCACACACGCATTACAGGATTATAAGAAGTCAAGGACCGACAAATGTACACACCACCTTGTTTACATAAGGTTAGGTCTATATTTGTTGATCGAGTGACAAAGGCCTCATAGAGGCCTTTGTCACACAATTAATGGCAAGGAAATAAGTTTTAAAAAACTGCCATTTGGAGGAACCGTTTCCAAATTCAATCATGGATGCAAAGAAAATCTACTACACTGATTTAGTTGACAAGAGAGTGAAAGAAACCACGAATTTAATATCCCTTATGACATTTACCTTCTAGAACAGTGGGATTTTATGTCCATATCGTGCACATTTGTGGCACAGGTTGAAATTATAACTAGGCATTTCCAGGTTCACACCTTTGCTACAAGAATTTTATCATGAACTAGAATTGAAACTAAATTGTTAGTTTATTTTTTTATAGTGAATATGTAAACAAAATTATAAAATGTGGCCCTTCTGTGGTTCATTACTGAATGAATGAAATTTATTAATGGAGAAGTTAGGGAAATGTGGGTTGGGTACCTAACCTAGAACCCAGGGTAGAGAAAAGTTTCAACTACTTTGAGCACTAGAGATCAGAACTCGATTCGTGGAAAAGGAGCCAAGTGATGAGAGGCCATAGTTCGGCAATTACCTCTGAATACGCCACCCTCAGGAGTTCTCGTCAGTTGCAATCTCTAATCTCGTTTGCCCCAACACTTGCATTCATCTTCATTGCCTCTCTTCTTAAATACTGCTTGGCTATTTATTCGCTCTCACATTCTTCCTCAACATTATGGGAAAGATTTGATCAAATCCACTTGTAGGGAATCTTGCCTTCGTTGTGGAATGCGGTCTAGTGTTGGTGAGTTGGGCGCCATCCTAGAGCCCCCCTTAACCTCTCTATTGACTAAAGAGTTTATGTAAATTCCACACATCTACACTTCCTTTAACTTCACTTTATAAGCTTCTTCTCAAAAATTTGCTGGACAGTTACAGCCCACCCACGCTGATAAAAAGAATAAGCCCCAAACCCCGTCGGCTTTGGAAAGAGCGAAGCCCTTCCAAATGGTTGCTGCGTCATCCCGTTTGAACAGGATTTGATTTAGTGCTGCAAGTCAATATTTGGAGCAGCGGAGATTATACGTGATTCGCTTCATGCCGAGAGCACCAGGAGCCATGCGGGGAAGTAAACGAGATGTATTTGCGATGGCGATCTCGTGATTGAAGGCCACCTTTTACGGAATACAGCTTCATTTGCAATATTTGCGAAGCAGAATCACCCATAAGAAGGTGAACGGAGTTGAGCAAGCATACGGTTGCCCGCCGGGTACGCGTCGACTCCAGTGTGGACAGAAATGGAGACATAGGCACGCCGTTTTGCTTACACTGACGCAGGAAGAGGAAAGATCGAGAGAGGTTTGAAATGACAATCGGAAACAGGCAGAGAGATCTTAACTGGTGTTTCGAGACACAATGGTGTAAGTCATGGAATGGCGCAGCTATGAGATGAACTCAAATTCATGATTAAAAATTTCAGGAAAGTGTTTGGCGAGAAAAAAAATGTAATTATTCAAAAGAAACGGGAAGATCTGAGACTTTTGAAAATGGACTCATAATAGTGGTAAAAACAGGTAAGCTGAAAAATATGTGGAAAGTACCTTGGCAAAATAGACTAGCGTGAAATACAAAATATATTGTACAATCAAATGAAGTTTTGTGTAAAGAGTGGTGGGTATGACCGGCAGAAAATAAAAACCACGAATAGAAAAGAGTAAAAAACATTATTTTGCTAAACCTTCTCAACATGGAGGCATGAAAGGAGTATTCTAACTGACAAGTTCGTATAACAGAAAACCCCCCCGAAAGAACGTTTTTTAGTAAAGAAGGAAAACTGATGTAACCAACGATGGCACTTTCACTTTGAAGGAGCAAGGGGGGTGGGAGCTAAATAAAAAGCCCCCCCAAAACAGAAATAGAAAAAAAAGGTTGTTTGATATTACTTAGAACTAAGAAGTGAAAAGCAATGAGGGAATTTCCGCCAGAAACTGTATCTGTAAAGAAAAAGGTGAGGAGAAGAGAAAATGTGTGAAAGATATACATATAACCGCAGGTGGTGGGGCCCTCCCAGCCCCACCCTTTGCGGGTGGTGGGGCTGGGAGGGCACGCAATCTTCCAGATGTCAGTTGCAGAACCAACCCATGCTACACCAGACACCCCATTATGGGAGTCAAAACCCATATAAAGGGGGGTTGGATGGCTTTACTATAAATTCCAAGGAACAAGTTCGTAAAGAAAGTGGCTAAATTAAGGGAAGTGAAAGTATGAGAGTACGTAGTCCCAGTAGAATTATTATGGGGCCTAATTCTCCTAAACCTATTCCCCATCCATTCTGCAATGGGGGTCGATTTGCTCAAGTTTGTGATAAAAAGTAAAATAAATACGATAAACAGACTCGCCTCCACAAACAAGATATACACCCTGTCAAAATTAGACCAACTGTGCTTTCACATTCCAACCCCTCAATTCCTCCGTGTGTCGCATATAAAAACAGCAAAAAACACTCAACCTAATCCCCCCCCCCCGACTTATCATATATTTCAAGATAAATCGGTCCATCTGAACAATCGCTGCGAGACAAGGGTTTTGTTTACATTCGTCCCGATAAACCGACTTCGTTTGTGTCACTGTTTGCATGCCAGAATAGCTGTGTGGAAGGAGGTTCGCGGCAGTAAAAAGTACCATACACAAATGTCAATGGATTGATTCATTAGCGCCACCTCAAGTTTGGTGGCTCTTAATATAAAAGACTCTAATCAATTTTCAAAGTTACTCGAAATTACAACACGCAAAGTTATCACATTACTTCACAATTACGTGGTCATGGATTCTTCTGATTTTCCTTCGGTTGTTGCGAACATCGTATTAAATTCTGATATTTTGTTAGGTCAAATGAGTGATGGGGTAATTGTTGAAAAGGCAATTGGGATATTTTTAATTGAGAAAAGAAAGAAAACCGGTGTAACAGGAATTTTCATTCGAAAGACAACGAACAGAGAGATGGAGGTAAAAAGTGAGGAAGAAAAAAGAACCAAGAATGGAAATAAAATGTTAAGTATGGAAAAATACAATCGCGCAATTAGGCAACCCTATTATGAAATTTAAGAAACAACTTCATGCCGAGTACAAACACTGAAGTACGAGTGCGAACCTAATTACTGGAGAGCGAAATAGTACTTCTGTAGTAAGTTTCATGTGTTATAAAAGAGAGAAAATGAAATTAATGAAACTTGGGCCTCAAAATAAATAAATTGAAACGTAGAAATGAACTGTGAACAGCTGCTATGTGGATGAGGAAACGCATGTGTACTAAAGATGCGCAAATTCAAGGGGAAGACTGCAAACTAGCACCAATTTTTTGTAAGCCGAAAACCAATAGGTGTATCTCGCAATAAAAAAAAAATTGGTGAAATTATGGAAAGTGAAAATATATTTCAAGCTAGTTAAAAAGGAAGACACCTACATATCTCATTTCTCAACTTTCCCAATTTTATGTGATTTACTCAACCATTTTCCATTTTAGACCCCCAGAAAACTATCTAAAGGTCGGTCACTTCAAACGGATGTGGGAGACATCAATTTTACGGCTTTAGATTTGATCTCGAAAATACGAAAATTGACGACGTGCATTTCGACGCCAGAGATAAATACATGCCAATTTGCTGTCGTAATTGGCAGACCTTTCATTCATTCTCATCATATTAAATGAAGGTCAAAAATTGACTTTTGATCGATTGGAAGACAGGAGAAGTACATAGGATTTATTATCTTTTATTAAAAGGCAAAAAGTAACTGAGGAATCTTATCCAGAGAGTGTTTCTAAAGAAGCTCGTATAAAAGGCGGTATCTTGGATTAATCCGAAGAGATGTTCAATTAGTATAGAGAATGCATGGGGCGACAGGCAGATGAAGCGAAAATGTAGATAAATATAAATAATAGGGATAGTGGAAAGGGTTAAGGATAGCAAACCTCATAAATCCCAAATAATGAGGTCGGAATGATGTAATTTTATCGAGAAAAAAAAGTTCGCACAAGGAACACAAGGCATACGAACGTACGAAATTTAACCCTTTCGTTGGGTTACTGGACACAGAATGGGAAGAGAGACAAAGGTTTAGAGGGTTTAAAACAAAAGGGGAAAAAGAATAAAAATGAATAGTGTCAAAAACTGCAAGCAAATTCCTCCAATCCTCAAATAATGGGGCAGGACGCATTATACTGGGTCATTTTTCTTACATGTCCTAGGTTTGAAGTTTAATAAAATGAAGATTAATTTTGTGATCATAATGAAACTTTCAGAGTTTGTTGGTAATAGTTTTATGCTATTGTTTTTAAAATTACTAATTGATATATTTACTTTTGTAGAGGTTATGGCAGTTTTAATGAAGCATTGATTTTTAACAAATTTTCGCTAAACTTTCAGATATTTATCGACTATTAAAACAAATTTTATTTTATTTAATTTAGTTGCTTAAAATTAACCAAAAACTAAGACTAATAATCGTTTTTCTTAATTAAAATAACTTAATTTATTTGAAGATTTTTCTTTTCAAATGCTGACTATTCTTCTCATAACATTCATTTACTCGTGACGAAGTTGCTCTCATCACTTTTTTCAAAAGTCCTTCATCGATGTCATTAATTTCTTCCGCGATATTATTTTTAGTTGTTGGATATTTTTAGGATTAATTATTACGGTAAATACGATCTTTTAAATACCCCCATAAAAAATCTAAGATCGAGGGATCTTGGAGGCCACTTAAATTCACTGTTTCGTGAAATGATTTTTTTCTCTGAAGTTTCGTCTTAACAACTGCATTGTTTCATTAGATGTATGTGATGTTGTACCATCTTCCTGGAAAAAACAGTTGTCGTCTATTCCGAAGCCTTCGAAAGTTCGGTAAAAATATTCTTCAAGCATGTGTCGATCTCTTTCGGCATTCACAGTTATTGAATTTCCATTTTCATTCTCATAAAAATACGGCCCAATGATCTTCTGAGGTGTTATCGCACACCACACAGTGGTATTTGCATGATGCAGCTCTTTCTGGTGTATAGCTTCTGGGTTGTGATCCGAACATATTCTGTTATTCTGCTTATTATTGTATCCGCTGAGATGAAAGTGCGCTTCGTCAGACATTATCACGGGCGGTACATCAACTTCCTCAAGTTTTCGTCTAAATTCTTCTGCATAAGATTTTCTTTTCGCGAAATCGTTGTCTTCTAATTTTTGCACAACCTAAATCTTGTTTGGCTTAAGTTTCAGTTTTTTCTTCTTTACATTGTATGTTGCACCTTTTGACAATCCCACTTGTTCTGATCTTCTTTTAAATGATTTCTGCGGCGACCGTTTGACGTTTTGACGCAACTCTTCAATTTTATGTTGTTCTATGCCTTTTCTGCCAACACGCCCCTTTTTGTCTATTTTGTACACAGCCGGTGTCTCGAATTTTTTTAATTAGTCATTTAGCGCTCGTTGTGATGGTACGTCTTGATCTCCTTCACGTCTCATCCGTCGTTATGTTGAAACCACTAAACAGTTGCATCTGAAGAATGTTTCAACATTTTTTTTTCGTCCAATCATTTCCAGGAGCTTCCATGTTTTCATTTTGAAAAATTTCTTAATAATGATCTTTGCTAGAAATTTTTCCCCTTTTATAGTCTACGAATGACTATGATGCTAGTAAATTTGTTACTTCACAATTTTTGCGAAAACTTTTCTAGTAATAGACTTTTTATGTTTTCCGTTTCTAGCAAAAAATTACTGATTTACTAAAACTGGCATAACTTCTAATATAATGAATGAATCAATTAGCCATTTTAGGAAAAGGAACGTACAGCTATTACCAACAACTTCTAAAAGTTTCATTGTGATTACAAAATTATTCTTGATTTTATTAAACTTCAAATGTAGGACAAGTAAAAAAAAAAGACCCTGTATAACTGATAAAAAGCACCCACTCAAAAAATACCTACTTGAACCCTTTAGAATAGTCCAAACACAGTTCAATGCTCGCGTCTCCCTAACCCCTTCTCCATTCGTGGGCCATCCCAGTAAATCAAGACAAATCAGATGGATAAAGACAATCCACTCTTTGCAATCCCATTGCCTCATTTGAATATGTGTCAAATTTACCGAGATATAAGAGAAACATCTCCTGATCTACTCTGATTCGTTTATTGCCGACCTAGGAATCCTAACCTAAGTAACATGTGAAGGTCATAAAGTCAGAGGACACAAAATACCTATAATTAATTAACTGATCCGACTTCTTATACTTGCAAGCTATAAACTGATGATTGAGTGTTCCAAAAGAGCAGTTACTAATCCAAAGGCATAGGATGATCCAGATCATAAGACAAACTAATCTAACCTAACTTCGAATTGCACAGAGGTTTATGATTTTAACCTACTCCTTAGTCTTCTTTAAAACGACTTTCAACTACAGTATATAATTCGCTTTCGTCTTTCTTGCACCCGCAAGGGGGGCGGGGGCGTGTAGCAGGGGTACTGATGAGTTTCGGAGCTTTTTCACCAGTCGTGGTGTGAAACTTTATCAAAGGCTTCTTGAAAATTTAAGTAACTCACGCCTACTGCTGGATTTGTATAATATTCTTGAATTCTTTTATGAAAAAGAAATCTTCAATAAGGCACGATTTTTTTCAAAAACTGTGTTGTGTCTCGAATTAGTCCATGGCTATCGAGATGGTCGATTATTTTCTCATTGGTCTGTTGTTTGGAGGGCAGTGACGAGCGCCGGTTTTAAAAATAGTAATACGTTAGCTAATTTGAATATTTATGGTAGTACCCAATCTCCTAAGACGTCGAGGATAAATCATATATGGCTCATGTACTTTGGTAGATTTAAGTTTATTTATGATGAAAAACCTTATTTTTCATTGAAATATGTTATTTAGTATTGAGTTATAGTCAAATGCCACGCGTGGCTCGAAAATTAGAAAATCTTCAAAGTTTTCTTATCTAAAAACTGAGACAAAATGATCGTAAAGTAAAATTGTTCACCGGACTAATGGCGAAGTTTTGGGGATTTGGTTTGTTTAAATATTGGTAAAAGATTGCATTCTCTTTGCAATCTTTAGCTAGTAAGGCTTCATAACTTCCTTGTGCTTGTCTGACAAGTTTTTTTGACAATACTGTTGGTTATATTTCTTTTTTGGTTGTTCACTTGGCTTAGGATTTTTTTGCCTTGGTACATTGACATTATTTGTTTGTTTGACAGTGTTCGGAGTATTTTTCTTCTAAAGATACGAGAGTGAATTTTGTAAGAAATTCAGGTAAGACTATTCAACCAAAACTTTAGTATTTTGTTACACAGATATGGTTATATAATTACAAGTAAGATTTGAAATTGCCTACTGAGCAGTATCCTTATATATGTAGCCCGGTACCACATTTCATCAAATCGATAAAAGTTAGACAGGAAGGCTAATTAATTTCGTTCCTCTTCAGATAGATTCAAATAATTATGTTTGAGATATTTTAAATCCATTTTATAACTATGCCACAAAGTTGATACAGCCGCCCTCTGCAGCCATCATCTTTTCCGTTACTCTTTTAATGTTCTGCCTCATTTTCCCAACGGAGTCAAGTTCTCCGATTGGATTACAAGAGTTTCCTTCTGCTCAACCATCGCCATTCGCATACACCTACCGAGGAGATGAGAGGATTCCATACATCAGTTTCTGATTCAATGAATTTCAACCGAGAGTCCATCAATTTTTCACCTCTGACGGGGTGAGCCATTAAACTTCAACTACTAACGGTTCGGAGGTCCGAATCGTGAACTTCATCAAAGAGACTGGCACGAGAATCATAAAATGACGATTCAATTCCGCGACTTTAATGAGCTCTTGGTCTGAGAACGTCTCGTTAACAACTCGTCCACTACACATAATTAGGTTTCCATCAGTCCGTGTTTGATACTCGGCAGATTATTCGCCCTTTCATTGCTGGTAACTTCGAATTGTTTCGTCGTAAATCAGCGCTTTCATAATGAAGAGACGGTATGTCAGGCGAGATTTTTTCTTTCTCCAGAATTTTCAGCTTAGGTTCTAATATTATCTCTTTTGTAATATTATATATTTATATATACGTATGTTTTACAATCTTTTGCATGTTTTCTGATGGGGTAATACTCTTTATTGCTCAATGTTTTACCGGTTCTATAGCTTAAACTCATGTGAGAACAGTATCCTGCCTGTAGAAAACGCACCGTGCATATATATATATATATATATATATATATATATATATATATATATATATATATATATATATATATATATATATATAATATATATATATATATATATATATATATATATATATATATATATATATATATATATATATATGTGTGTGTGTGTGAGAGAGAGAGAGAGAGGGGAAGATACACGCCGCCTTGCCCTTCACTGGAGAGAGAGTGAGACAACAGACACCTGGGCGACCCTTTTTCTCTGCGCCAATGGAGGTGCGAAATTATGAGACGCCACGGTGACATGAAATGCCACCATCACAGGAAGCTGCGACAAGTTTGAGAGCCCAGAAGGTCCCATCTGAAGTTGGACAAAGTTCACCTTGCCAAGTTAGGAACCTTCCCGCGCTCGCGCTAAAAGGCCGAGATTATTCTCGTCTGCCGAAGCGTCTGACCCTAGAACCCTGCCTTTCGGACAGAGGAAGGAAAATCCCATTCGCCCCACTATAAATTCTCCGGTGCCAGAGTTGGAAGTCAGTATCCGCCGCCCGTCCTGCCCCGTCTGTATCAGCCGTCTGCACTTCCCCGTTCTACCCGCTATTCGCCTCCCGTTGGATTCTGCACAATTCTCGAAGAACCCCTCAAGTTCCCGGTATTCTCCTTAATTCTCATGAGTCTACCTCAACCCGCTTCCTCCCGCTCCTCGAACGCAGCGCGCTTAATCTCGATTCGTGTTACTCGAAGCAAGATTTAATTTCCTCCCGTAATAGTCATTGCCAATAGACTATTGTTTGAACTTTGCGCCAAGGCAAGGATTACTCCTTCGGACCAAATCTTCGAGGTAACAGCAAACCGCAACTCTCTTGGGCAAGTGCTCTCTCTATGCCCCCCCCCCAAGTGTAAAGCCTTCATCATGGCCTTAATATAGACTCAAGGTCATTCGAGCGTCCCTCGGGGTGACCGTCCTCACCAAGTCTGCCCCCCCCCCCCCCTTTAGCCGCTGAGACCCGTGTATACCTAATGTGTGTATAGCTTGGTTTAAAGCTCTTTATAATCTTATAAAATAATATTAATTTGCATATTAGTAAAGTTATTTTTGTACCCGTTTTTCTGTTATCCCGGAACCTCCAAGATAGTCGACTGTGGCCAACCTAGATTTATTAATTTGCACTCTGCCTATATTATAAATCTACCACGCACTCGTAAACACAGAAAGGATTAACTTGACCCTATTCTATGACAATATATATATATATATATATATATATATATATATATATATATATATATATCGAAATGGTCACATTGTTCCAGAGGAAAAAAGGGAAATATGTTCCCGCTTTTGAAAATCACCTACTTCCCATCTCTCTTCGCTTGTCATCATAAGCTCGCTGGAATATATGTAAATAGATTCCTCATTCGCTTATCAAACTGTGAGGCCTCTAAAATGTGCTTTCCTAAATTCACTCCAAGCCATACACCAAAGAGAATCGTGCTTAGCTTATTACCTGCATTACAGACCTTAGCCAACTAAATATGGTTCCTGATAAAATCAAAGCGTTCAGATTGTGGCTGCCTACCCACTTTTCCATTTTTTCACTTAAGACCCCACAATTTATTAAAGAGTTATGGATCAAGCCCAAGAAATGTGGCCATACTGTATATTAGTGGTTTACAATTTTATTCTAAACTGTACCAATCAATTCGTACCTAGTTATACTCTGTTCCACTAAAATAATTATTCATTATCATCTTTAACATTATAAGAGTTACGTAACCAGTTCCTAATTAGGTCAAATTATACGCCGGGAAAAGCCTCTGATCCAATGGAGCCCTTTCATATTTCCTCTAATTCATCGTTGCTAAGAAAATAACGGTGTTCTGCTGTTGTTAATTTGCTGTGAGAATCAGAATAAAATTAAATAACGTTGCAGCGATAGACGTTGCATTTATGTATACCTGCGTATCAAGACGGAAATTCGAGGTATGCCGTATCAGAATAATTAAGGACGAGAAGAACGACTAAAAGCTGACGATTGTCCAACTCGGACGGCACCAGAAAAAAACAAAAGAACAATATATATATATATATATGTGTATTTTTTTTTAGGGAAAATGTTAATGTATCGGTGAACGGTTAAGGGCGTTGGATAGCATACAGAGTAAATTTTAGTTAAGCAAAAGTTAGCTGACATGGAGGAGTGGAGGACATCTGAATATTGGAAAAGAGTTACCTGCATCATAATGATTCCCGTCGGGTATAAAAATGCCAACATCATCACTGGTTTTCATTGCTCTGTCAACGCTGTAAAGACTGTAAGACGTGAAATGGTCAGATGCAACCGAGCTCACGAAGCCTTGGCCAGCAGAAAGGAACATAGCAGGCGTTCCTACAGCCCTGCTCGCAAAAATTCATCAAACAACTGCAGGACAAGGTGATGGAAGACCAGAACAAGGAAATATAAGCTTTGGTGAGAGAGAGTTGGGGGTTAGGGTCACCACCATGAAGCTGGCCTTAAATGAGCAGCTTCGTTAACACTCTTACAATAGGCGCACATAAGAAAATATGAGAGGCAAGGTCAAGGAGACCGTTTGACGAAGGCAAAGAAGCTCCTGAACAAGATGAAGCATCTTGTTGACCCGGCGACGATCTGGTTCTTCTCAGATGGAAAAAAAAATCTTCTGCCAGAACCAGATGCACAACATCCAGCATACAGGCGGCTTGCCTATAATCCGTGCGACGTTGCAAGTATCATGAAAACCAATTTCCTCCAAACTGTGTTGGGTTGTGGCTGTCTCCAGTGACATTGACGCTATTCAGCCCCACATCTTGGAGCAGGGTCTTAGGCTCAATACAGACGTGCATGAAGAGCTGCTGGAGGTTGTGGTCAAACCCTGGATAACATAACATAACATAATTTCACGGATGACAAAAGCCACAAGGGACTATCAAAGTTCATCCGCTGGAAAGCCATACGTCTGGAGAGAGTCAAAAGTGATTGTCAGAGAATTTGTACAACTTTGCCAGCCCCACATTTTGGCCTCCCTGATCCCCCGATTGCAAATCCATAGATCACTCTGTGTGAGGTATTATTAAGAAAGATACCAACCACTATGCTTGAACCCCAAGGCCGAGCTGGTGGTCAAGCTCAAGGAGGCGTTGGAGGATCTTCCAAGGGGGACAGCGAGGAACGCATGCCTCAGCTTACGGACACGTCTTGAGGCAGTGGTTGAAGCTGAAGGCGTCTACTTTAAGTAAAGTGTTATCTTCCAGCATAATCTAAATGATATTTAAAAAAAAATAAAATACACCTGCTTTTGGCTGAGATATTGGAGGGGGGAGGGGTGCTCTTTATTCAAACTGTCAAATTTAGCACGAGTAACCTTCATATATATATATATATATATATATATATATATATATATATATATATATATATGTTAGTTTGTACCTGCACATGTACTTGAAAAATATGTTTAAGTTGAAATTTATGACGTTTACGCCCAGTTATATAATTTCTTTTCCTCTTGAGAGGACGAACATGCAACTTAACCAAATTCATAAGATGTTACATGGCTGGGTGCTGGTGGTAAGCAGGGCGTAGTCATACTCATAGTGGTAAAACTTGACTGTCACTGTCTACAACTGTGTGAATAATCACCTGATTCAACACTTGTACTCAAAACTTCAAGTCATGGAACTATAATTACGGAGTCTGTTAAAATAAAAATGTTCTACATCAAACACAGAGTTCCTATTAACATAAAGGTCCATAACTCTTCCAGATATGTACAGTTATGTGCCAAATGTGTCCAAACAGAATAGGAAAAAATTTGGACACGTAAATAAATATTTCTGCACGAATTACTTAGAAGAGCTTATTTTTTGTTTTTACTCAGCTATTTTTACGTTCTCTAAATATAAAATAACTACAAAATAAACAAAAGCACTTGAAAGGGATAAAACCTCGGGGGTAGTTTGAAAAATACGACGTATTTCAACAGATACAAGAATACTGATGGCGAGAGCCAAGAAGAATCAATAAATTCCCAATTGTCCTTTGATAATTATGAGACCAGAATCAATATATCAAAATGTAGATCCGAGTTTATTGGTCAGTGAAATTCTCTAATCGCCAAATTGCAGACGATCTGCTCTGGCTATCATTTCGCCCATCAAGAAAAAAGAGCCTGATCGTGAGAGGAGACAGAGAGAGATAGAAACAGAAAGAGAGAAAAAAGAAACCGAGAGAGAGAAAGAGAAAGAAAGCGAGAGAGAAAAAGAAAAAGAGAGAGCGATTGGGATATAGTACTAATAATTAGCATCCTCTTCTTTTACTTAATAATTTATTTATTTTCATTGCTTTTTATTTATTTTATGCACTTCCTTATGCAGTACGTAAATATTAAGAATTTAAGGTTCATAGTAATTATTTATTTATGGAACCTGATGTAAATAAGGAGGTAGAACAATAGAGCAAAACTAGCAGATCCTAATTACTGGTACCTAGTGTATTTTCAAACTCGACGAACCAGAACTAAGGAACGCGAAGTTGAACCCCCTGGCGGGGTCATACTAATTAACTAAATAAGCACGAGAAACGTAGAGGTATCTCGAAACATAAATTCTATGGAAGGGTATTGATTTTTCCATTATTTTGACATAAAGCCTTATTTTATTTTAAAAAATCTAGCTAAAAATAACGAGCGCAGATACGTCAGAAAATTTGAAAAATAGGCTACTTAGGAAAGTGGAGTTTTGGGGAAATGAAAATGTGTAGACTAATACAGAGCTATACTCGCCGCAGCGAGAAATGGACGATGGGGTGCGGCAAGCACCGTCACAGGTGCCATATCTCCACAGATCAGCTGCCCGCCTTCTTTTCCAACACCGTTTCCCCACCTTACCCTCTGTCCCTGTATTTCGTTCTGATCTGTGGAGATATGGCAACAGTGGGGAAAGGGAGGCACATGTGACGGTGCTTGCCGCACCCCATCGTCTATTTCTCGCTGCGGCGAGTATAGGAATCGTAAGGACGGACAACTTGCCTCAATCTACACCCTCCCTCCCCTATTCTTCAGTCAAATTTAATCTTGTTGTAGGAAAATAAAGCTGTAACCATTAAGGGAAGAGAAGTCAAAGTCGTACGCATTGTATTTTTACGTAACTCCGAATATGCTAACTAATTAGTTGAACATTAATTATCCTTCCATCGTGCATGTAAATTCACTATTCATTTTGGCCATAAAGACCGAAAGAATGCAATAATAATCGATTGCATTTTCGATTGAATTCTTAGCTTGTGACTGTACTGGTTTCCAACATTTATACAGCAGCGTGTATAAGTATCGTCAACACCTATAGTATAGATTCATATTTTAAAAGTATTATCGGGTTTATTCTGCACTTGCATAATGTATAGGTATTGCATAAACTTCCTACTCCATTGCAGCTACATATCAATACAAAATGGTAAAAACAAATGCGGCTGAAACGATAACAAAGATTTATTTATAGAAAAAACATGAATAATGGCGACATGAAATTAATATCTGGAATGACCAGCTTTAGCCTCAATTACAGCCGTAAGAAATGCACGTTTCGGGAGGGATTTTATTCTACTCTTCGCACCAAACGTTTCGAATTCAACAATGAAAGTTTTAATTTTGTTCCTAAATACTTAGGTAGAACCTTTACACTACCATAAATAAAATCTTGTATCAACTCATCCATTACTTAGACTGCTCTGAAAAAAATAATTGATCGATACATTTCAAACCAAATTTTCACTCGTGAAAAACCGAATATATCTGCTAATAGGCTTCCAAAACTGCAAGAATTAGAACTCAACAATGACCAATGAAACCACTATGGAAATATCCCCTTTACCCCATGTTCGACTTCTTGAAATGGTCATCCAGGCAATTCTTAAAAACATTGAGAAAATTGCTGTCAATAACCTCGGCGAAGACCATTCTCGGTGTTCACGAATTTGTAGGCAAAGGAATTCTTCACGACGTCAGTTTCGAATCTTGGTACCCGCAGTTGGCATCCATACTTCTTGGGTCTGTACTTTGTCTCGAGGAAAAGAAGTGTTGGAGTCTGTCGTCGTAGTTACTCGACTAAGCAAAGAACTTCGAGTTTTAATACTATACGAACAGGGAGAAAATCATTGTGAAATCTGATACATGGTTTAAGGGGATACCACATTATATTTTCAACTTTATACTACGTTAGATTATCACATATGAAATCAAAGCTCATTAAAAGCCCTTTTATTCTTGCAAAAATCATAATAAACTACGGCGCCATTTTTGAGATACAGGAGGTTATTTCAGACCCCCCCTCCCTTGAAACCGGATATTATATAAATGGCTATACAATTACTAAATATTAAGCATTCGAACTCAATTTACGCCCAAAATATGCACACATGATTTATTTACCATTTGAAATCAGTTTCCTTTAGTTCCATTAAAATTTATGTTAATGGTGGACTAAAACATATATTTTTCGGACAAGGTCAACTATAGGCTTTGTTCTCAGTTGGGGTGAGGGTGTTAAGTGATTGATGCTAAAAATATAAGCCAGTTCTTAGGCGCCGTTTTTTTAAGCAAATATTTGAAATCGCATGGTATAGTTTTGCTTTTGTTCACCAATCAACTTTAAAAATCTACCGAGAATTTCTACGAATGTATAAAATCTTTTATTATCATAATTTTCACTATGTTATATTCATGTTGCTAAAACAAAATATATACAATAAAAAATGCATACAATTTGCAATAAAATGATATAAAAATCAATGGTGTATTTTTGTTTGTTTTTTCACAAATTAACTTTAAATATCTAATAAAAATTTTCTACGAATGTATACAATTTTGCATTATCTTAATTTTCACTATGTTCTAGTCATGTTGCTAAAAAAATAATTATACCATAAAAAAGTGCATTAAACCTTGCAATAAAATGATATACAAAACCAAAAAAGCGAATTTTGAACGAAAGAATTTGAAAAGTGACTAATGAAAAAATGTGGCATCCCCTTAATATACAATGACAAATTAGTTATTGAAATTAAAATGCTTTTCACCTGATCTTACTTCTTTTACTTTATATCCCTGAACGTGGTATCAAAAGTATGACATCCAAGGCACAATTTTACCTTCGCCAGCCGCGATTTGCAATCGCCAAAATTCAGTTCATGGTGCATCCACTTTCCTTAGAAGGAGTAACGATCGAGTTTCTATAATATTCACCGAAAGACGACCCGGACATCAATGAAATATTCTTACGTTAATTATATAGATAAAAAAAAGTAAGTAGACAAATACTGATTGTCAGTGGAATAGATAGACGCGGATGTACCAATATAGAAAAGAGAGATAACGTCATTCCTTTTCAGGATGGGTAAAAAAATCCTATTAAAACTGGTCCCCAAAAGATGTTGGTTCGAGATTGAACGTGTTTATAGAGACCCAACAAAGAAGATACCAATGTCCCTTTCTGATCTATAACGGGGAGGGTGTATAAATTTGCACTATTTAAAAGCCCCCTCACAAGGAGACCTACCTTCGTTGCGAAAAGAAGGGTTAGACAGCGATAGTTTTGCGCCCTCCCAGTCCCACGCAATTCAAGTAGTCTCCTATTTTGGCTATGTACACCCCCACATATTTCCAATTCCACTTCACCCTTCTAGAGACTCTTTCAAGTTTCCGGTAATGCCTCCGTTGGTTGTCTTCCTTTTTCTAAAGAGATAAATATAAATACCGCAGAATCTAAAACTCTAGATTAGGGATGTTCCGCGGATTTTACAATCTTGGACCCGTTTTAATCTTGGTTTTTATTATTACTCAATTAAACCTGTTTTGTTATATTATCGGGATCGGAGGCGAGTTAAGAATCGCACCGCTCGACCGAGGTAGGTCCTTTATAAGGCGTGTAAAAGAGGAGTGTTCAAGTTTGGAGACGTGCACCACGTTCGCTTGGGGGAAAGAGATCTGCCCCCCCCCCATACACAAACACACACATACACACACTTGTTCATTCTAAGGTTATCACAATTCGTTGTACAATTTCTTATCATCTAAACTAATTTCACTCCTTGTTGCGCCGCAAAGGAAACGCCTTTCTTTACGGGGAGTTCAGGAGAGTTGCGCGATATCGCGGACCTTAGCAACCTTAAGTGCCTTCCACAACTTTTCAGTTACCTACTTCCCAGCCAAATGTAAACATCGCTTCCGATTACACAAAAGTTAAGCAATATTGGGTGTAGGAAGTCGCCGGATGGAGTTCAGAATCGAGTCCACTTCACGGCGGCTGTCATACACTCTAGATCCCTGTGGTTAGGAATCCACGTTAATCAATAGGCCCCACTGATAAAAAAAAATGCAACTTAATCAGTACAGATCAGTGGTAAAACCATTACCTTGTTCAAAAAGTGTCAGGAAGATATTCTCTCTTTGGGTTTTCTTTATTTTAAATAGATAAAAACCACTCTTTGGTGCCTTGCTCATTTAAATTTGGTCCTTCTTCTATCCGCGGTGCATATTTGCAATCTCTCTCATTAAAAGAAGATATCTATCCTTATAATCTGATTATTTTTTTATCTTGCAAATCGAAGTGCAAATTCTAGAAATGTATTTCCTGTTCAAAGAGTACCAAATTGTTCTACCGATGACTTTTGTTACGTAGAATAAATCTCAAAATGAGGCACAAGCAATAAAGGGGCAGAGCACTAAAGACTGTCTCAGGCGCAGAGCACTAAAGACTGTCGCAGGGGCAGAGCACTAAAGACTGTCTCAGGCACAGAGCACTAGAGACTGTCTCAGGGGCAGAGCACTAAAGACTGTCTCAGGGGCAGAGCACTAAAGAAGGTGTCCAAGGGGCCAATATAGATTCAGAGAGCAAAACAGGCAAGAGAGTGCTGTTGCGTTTAAGATCTTGTAGGTAAAAACTAGGACATTGAAGACGATGCGGAAATGAATGGGTCGCCAGTGCAGGTCATAGAGCAGAGGTGGGTGCATAATTGAAACGTCATCGGATGAGAAGAAGATGGGCTGCAATATTTTGAATAACTTGAATGAGTCAAAGAGTGGAAGCAATGGATCCAGAGGAAGGAAGTAAAAGCGGATACGGCTAAGATTACGGAGGGGCAGAAAGAAAATCTGCAGCCATTAACGACATAAATTTGTAGAGATAGTTGACTATCGAAGATAAATCCTATACCTTTAGCAGTCTAGGAAAAGGAAACCGCAAAGCCACAGAGGCAAAAAAACAGCATATCTGTATAGAGAACGGCGTCCGAGAACGTGTCCACCAGCTTCACCTATTTTGGAGTGATTGAAATTTCGAAAGTTATCCGAGAGTCATTCACCGATGATATATTAAAGGTTGTCGAGAGATCAGGAAGAACTAGATGGAAGGATGACCAGCATCAGCCGCTCTACGAAGGTGGTCTGTTACATTGAGGGGAGTAGATAAAGCGCTACTTCCAGGCTTGAAGCTAAATTGGAAGTTTTCAGCAATGTTGAAGGAGGATGTGTGATCATTACCCCGAGCTGACATCAGCAAGGACTTCCGAAAGGAATGGGAGTCGATATATTGGACGGTAGTTTACCAAATCTTTTGTGTTCATACAGGATTTCTTTAGAGTTGGGCGAAAAACCTTGTATGAAAACGGGTTGCACCACACCAGATGAGAATGAGCGTTAAAGATACGAATGAAGGAGCTCGAGACTTGGAGAGAACGAGTCAAGAGGATAACTGGTCATTTTTAAGGAAAGGAGGGAGGTTACTGCCTCAAGAGAGACAGGGTGAGAGAGAAAAGTTTGCGTGAACGGCTAAGGGAATTACCAAAATAGTAAAGTTCAGGAGAAGAGTGAATAACATATCAAATACGAGTGAAGGAAAAGTAGTCAGAGAGATTGGCTAGGATGATGGAGGCATTGCTGGAAAAGAGAAACGCTCAAGAAGTTTTAGTAGTTATTGCGGATTGCTGTTGTAATCTGAGAAGCTAGGTCGGGTGTAGTCTTCATGGTTGGATTTCAGAATGGTGCAGTAGGAGTGAGTGTCAAGTGTGAAAGAGACGAAGGCCTCGATACCTTGAGCACAAGCAATCCTGTAATGCTTAGCTCTCCAAATGGCATTAGAGAACCAATGCGAAAAAGAACACGAGGCCTCGACCACCCCCAGCTCTCTAACAAATGACAGCATTCTCAAAATATTGATAAGCTTGAAGGAGGGTCTTAAAGCATAGCTCGAACGAGCAATGTCATAAGGTTTGGTTATAAATACGATTTATCTCCAAATTTAAGAAGACGAGACGCCTCTTCATTATCGACGTGACAAACAACAAAGCCTCGCTAAAGGAAAAATAATCGTGGAGGAATTCTAGCATTGGGCGTTGCCATACAATGCCCAGCATCATTTTTCAGAGGCAAATATTTTCTTCGTGAATATATGCAGTTTGGTGGGATAAATGTGTCGTCGAAGAGTGACCTTTTATTAGAAATGAAAGTGGTGTAAGCAACATCCATAAGTAAAATAACAGGATCGAGTTATTCCTTAAAAAATAGGCAAGAAATCCCTTGAAAGTTGAAAAGAGATGAATTCTTCACCGCCAAATTATCTGTTAGGAAAAGTGTTGATTCAAACTCGTATGCTTATTGTCACTAATTCATTTTTAATTTTCCTTCATCGAGATAATAAAGAGGAAAGGTGCAAGAAAGAACGCTAAAAAAAAAGAAAGAAAAAAGTGGCGAGATGCGAGCTAAAAGAACGCGTCGCCGAGATGAATTGACAAACGCCGTAGACCATTCGGCAATCTCAGCCTAAAAGTTGTTTACATACGAGGGACGGGCAATAAGTTTTGCGAATCGGTAGGGCAAAACAGAGGAAGGGGGACGGCTGTTTGTGGGGGTGTTAGGACAAGTTATGACACGTCAGGACCTGCAGCCGCACGCTACTGCCTCGTCTATTTAAGAAGCAGTAGCTGATTGCAGATCGTCAGTCACAAATATTTCAACAATGGAGAAGGTTAAGTACCGCGCAGTGATCAAATTTTTGACCAAGGAAGGCAAGAATGCAAAAGAGATCCATGAACGCATGGTTGCAGTGTACACCAACACCGCCCCTTCCTATGCAACCATTGCTCGCTGGAATAGGGAGTTCCGTCATGGTCGTGGGTCCCTTGAAGATGACCCCCGTCCAGGACGCCCGAAAGACGTGACCAACGAGGACAATGTGGCCCGTGTGGAGAGGATGATCCTCGAAAATCGACGGGTGAAGGTCGAAGAAATCAAGCGAGAACTTGGAATATCACATGGAACTGTTATCAACACCATCCACGACAATTTGGCCATGACTAAGGTCTCTGCCCGTTGGGTCCCTAGAAACCTCACGCCCCATGATCGACTTCAACGTCGTCAAAGTCCACAAAACCAGAGTTTCACAAGCTGCCCTGCGTGAGTACAGATTCGAGGAGCTCAACCATCCCCCCTACAGTCCAGATCTGGCCCCTAGCAACTACTTTTTATTCCACCAGCTCAAGGGTGCACTGCGTGGACGCCGGTTTGGGGACGATGAAGATGTCCAACTCGCCGTCCAGGAGTGGATTGAACAACAGTCGGGAGATTTGTGGTTGTCGGGAATTCGAAGCCTCAGGGACAAGTGGCGCAAGTGCATTGAAGTCGAGGGTAGTTATATTAAAAATTAAAAAAACACTTTTCCCCATATTTCGTTTCCTTATATCTGAATTGCAAAAAATATTGACCACCCCTCGTAGAGTATATGTCGTCTATTCTAGAATTCGCCACGCTAAAATGCCATCAAATTTAGCCCAGGCAAGAATGAGGTAAAACAACGAATGCAGACCACTAATAAAAATAATAAGTAAACGATCTCAACACTGAATACTGCGTCGGAAGTAAAAAAACAAATGGTTACCTTAAATAATCAAAGGCAGATAATTGTGATATCCAAAGATCCTTTAATAGGCTTGCAAAACACTTTGGGTTATAATGTAGATTTTCCTAAAAAGGTCAGGCAATTTCAAAATACGTCCATGGCACAGTATTTCAGGGCTAACTGTGCTCTCGACGTACCATTTATAGACAATTTTAGGATGTGATTCCACCCACAACGAGGGAGCGCGCGGAGAGGGGGAACGGGGTGCTGCCACTCTTTTGGTCCTGAATCCTGAAGCATGGGGGGCATTTGGTTTGGATTAGAAAAATAGCGCCAAGTTTTTATCCGTCTCACGAACCACTTAAATCAAACAATAAAAATTAATAGCTCTGAAAAAAAATGAGTCTATCTCGTTAAATCGCGCAAGAGCCTTGGAAGAAACGAATGAAAAAAAGGTGGTTGTATCTTAGCCATTCAAAGGAACTTGGAGATACAAACTGGACTTGATTCGGTGAATAGAATTCAAACTTTGAGATAAAGAATCAGGATAAAGAATCGTTCGGTCGTTTGGATACCTAGATGCCACTGGCCAGTATACGTACCATAAACAAATATGCAAATTATTATCGTTTTACACTCGGGCTTTACAACTTCTATCATCGCCGATCTCGCTTTGTGAAGCATCGAGACCTATGTATGGATGAGGCCATCTGGTGGTAAAGGAGGTAGTATTTTCTTGCTTGAGGTCAGTCACAGGGATAACGACGGTGAACTCGGCCAAACGTTATAATAGCTCATGAAACTTGTATACGCAGGGATTTAGTCGATTTGTTGAGGAGAATAAATATATATTAGATATGGGGGTCCTTAGATGTGGGGACCAGAACAACAAGAACTGAAAAAGAAGAGTACAATGATAAAAAACCCTCGCAAAAGCGATATGTCAAGTGATTTCAACAAAATAGTAATCCACCTAGGGAACTCTTTCCCCAAAGACGCTCGGACAAATCTAGAACATTTTTTAGTCGCGAGCACGCAACTCTCTAAGTTACTATTCGGTCGGTCGGTTGGTAACGATTTTACTTTTCAATGAGTTTTTTGGCAATGACGTCCTAACTATTCGGCCGATTCTAACGAAATTTGAAACTCTTTTGTTGTTTTACATTTTCTTTCGGGTCATATAACTGCCAAGGTCCTCCTAAAGTTAGTCCAGGAAATATTAAAATAAAACGAACTATGGGTTGGCTTGCCCTACTTGTTGAAAGTTTTGAAGGTCCAAGGTCATAGGGTCATAAGGTCATAAGTCACAATAATTGAGAGCACGCGACCTAGGTCTGGTGACCTTGTTTATATATATATATATATATATATATATATATATATATATATATATATATATATATCAAAGGAAGATGCGAATAAACGAGGACAAAAGATGGGAAAGAATCGGGAGTGGGCAAATAAGGAGTCCCGATGAAGTAGACGATAAGAAAGGGTATAAGTAAGGAGGAAAAGGAAAGGACAACCTCTCATTTTGTTAATTATTAAGAGGGGGAATGAAAGAGGGGTACTTTAGCGAGACTCCCCCCACTGAATTCGAAAAGATTAAGGGATTGGACAGACAGAAGAAAAGTAGGAAGTAGAAATAGGAATAAAAGGCTAAAAAGGAATAAGATATGGGGTATCGTGGGGTATAAATAATATTGAGGTGGCATTAAAAGCCTCCAGTAACAAATACCTACGCTCTCAGGAGAGTTGCGCTCTCTCTCTTAGTCCCTATTTCCCGAGGAATCTTTTCTTTTGGCTGCTACTATGGTTTTTCGCCTTTCATACGATGTCACCTCCATTAACTTCACTCCTGTTCTATCAACCCTCTATAGCATTTGGGGGTGACCTGTTGGATTCTCCCCCCAAAAAAACTAAAAGAAAATACCCCTCCCCCCTTTCTGGCAATCGCAAATCGGGGATCGAAGAGTGCTACTTTCCGAATCTCGTCACATTTAACCTATGAACCTTTCGACAAGTACCTTCCTTTCAAAATGGGAAGAGAATAGTTTCAAGGCGCACTTTGCAGGGAGGGGGGGGGGAGACAAGGTGGTAAAGTGATTAATAATTAAGGTGTGGAACGCAACCATTTAGATAAACATCGAATTATAATTTAAAACTAGTTAGAACAAGCGTCTGGTCGTATTCATTTACATGTAAAACGCATATGTCAATGCAAATGTTAATTTTAAGTGATCATTTCTTCCCTATACCGCAAAAATGTTTATTATTCACAATTATATATATATATATATATATATATATATATATATATATATATATATATATATATATATATAGTCTTGGCCAAAATTATTGGGCAGGGATGAAAAAGTGAAGCATATAATTGAAACTCATTTGTTTTTCATACTTGACATAATACAAATAAACACTTTTGCTTATATTCTATCAATAATTAATAATTATTAATTATTGATAGAATATAAGCAAAAGTGTTTATTTGTATTATGTCAAGTATGAAATAAATGAGTTTCAATCATATTCCTCTGTTTTTCATACCTGCCCCATAATTGGCCAAGGCTAAATATATATATATATATATATATATATATATATATATATATATATATATATATATATATATATATATATATATATATATATGACGGCTTCGGCCATCAGTAATCTTCTGCGATTTTGGAGTCTCAGGATGATGGAGGTGTCCTGATTCAGTTTTTCACGGGTCAGAGTAGTGCCATGAGAGTGGGCGTGTTTTTTAATCGCGCCAGCTTGAAGGTGAGCTGTCAGTCGCCTTGACATGGTTCAAATGAAGAAACTGGCAATTAACGTGCAACTTCAGCCGGAAACCATACTCCCGACATCTCGGCTTCCCTTCATTCCCTGAAGATGACCTAACATGGTCGAAAAACGTCTAGGAATAAATAATGTCATTCGCGGATGTTTTTTATCACCTCGAAGACCCCGTTAAAAAACTTGTAAGAAATATTAAGAAAATACAAGTTAAAATTAATAACGCTGCCACAGCTGTAGATTTCAATAGAACCAGCATACAACATGGCCTTTTACCTAATTATATATATATATATATATATATATATATATATATATATATATATATATATATATATATATACATATATATATATATATTTATATATATATATATATATATATATATATATATATATATATATATATATAGAGAGAGAGAGAGAGAGAGAGAGAGAGAGAGAGAGAGAGAAACTATATGGTTGGGACAAAAAATGGAAACACTATGTTAAATAACAATTTTATTATTGAATATAGAGTTGGTCTTCCTTTGGCAGCAATAACTAGTTCAATACGTCAAGTAGAGAAATGCAAGGTTTGGACAGTGGCTATGGAAATTTTAATAAATTCCTATTGCAGAACCGGTTCCATCTCTTTCAGAGATGATTGTGGGGAAAAGCGGTTCTTAACCTTCTGCTAAAAAACACAAGAGATGTTCGAAATATGTTGAGATCTGGTAATTGTGGTGGTCAACCTAACTATTTTACATCAGTGCTGTGCTTTTCGTGCCAGCTTTAAGCAATTTATCTGTTCGAATCGGTGCATTATCATCGTAGAAGAAGGCGCCACCATTGGTAAATAGTGTTTGTACCATTGGACGAATTCACTCAACCAAATTTGGCAAATACTCCTTATAAGTAAGCACACCGGTACGGGCTATCACAGGGCCAAAGAAATTCAAAACCATTACAGAACCACCTCTATACTTAACATTGTTAAGGTCAGGATAATTAGTCAGAAAAGATGGCATTCTTTCACTGGTTCCTAGTTCAATTATTGTCGTTTAAGCATCATTTCATGCGTTATTTTAACATTAATGAGGAAAAGAAAAGGTTTGACAATGGTAACCGTTCTAGGATATCAAGCTGGATTGAGCTCTCAACGAAATTTTTTGGTTAATACTGGGTTAGTAAGATGTTGCTTTAGCCCTACAGTCCCATTAGTAGTTGTGGGTCTTTCATTTATCAACACAATGCGTTTTAATGCTCTGCTGGCTCAGTCACTGAGTTTCGAAATCCATCTTGAGTTGCGCTTTCAAGAGCTAGTTTTTCCTGGTTTTGGTTATGCCAGCATTACTTTAGACACAGCTCGTCTCGAAACGTTAAACAACTCCGTAGATTTAGTTATCGAAGCTCACCCCAATCGCGCTTCAAAGATCAGCCCTCTTTGGAAGTCAGAAAGGTACATTTTGACATATACAGATGCACAGATCTGTAAAAATGTAGTCTTGATTAATACATCAAGTAAAAGGATATCTGCAGTGCATATCGGGTTTGGCAAAAATCCTGTCACACTCGGTTTGGGATACTTCGAGAGGTTTACATGTGATAGAAAAAGTTCCGTCAAACAAACTTAAAGTTTTATTTTTCCAGCATTCGCCATTAAAACGACTTTTCCATTGTGGGCAGGTGTGTCAAGATGGAAATGAAAAGAATCAAGATCTCTGCTCTCCTACGCGCCAACCACAACAACTCTGACATTGTCAAGCGGCTCAACGACACCCGGATGACCGTCCACAAAGTCGTGTTGAGGCTGAAAAACGGGGAAACCTCAGAGATTGACCTCAAGTTATCAACCGTTTTGCTATGAGAGAGGCCTACGAAACTGATCCGAAGCTCAAAATGACTGCACTGGTGAAGAACATCTCGTCAAGGAGGAGAGCGGCTGCTCACCGCAGCTGATTACAGGGACATCTTGGCCACGAAAGTCCTTCACTGGGTGAGAAATATCACAAAGAAGGCGCCACACGGCCCCGATCCACACGGCCAAGAACGTGCAAGAGTGGTTGGGGTCGAACATAAACTTCTGATCGAAGGATTTTGGGTGCCGCAGTCGCCCAGCTTCAATCCCATCGACTACAACGTGTGGGTGCATGTCGAGCACAAGGACTACAAGATCCGCAACACCAACGTCGACGAGCTTAAGTTCTCCGTCAACCGCGTGTGGAGTCAGCATGAGGAACCTGTGCATGGCTTCCAGGTTTCGCCTGGAGTATATGCTTGACGCCGAGGGCCGCCATATTGATTAATATTACAATTTAAACAGACATTTATAATTTTAAAAAGAATAAATACGTGTCTAGATGCATCAAAACTATCATTGTTTCCTTTGTTGCGAGCGTCGTAACGAGTGAAGCAGGACTTTTGCAATACACGGTATAGAAGATTCGTGTACCATTGGGAAAACTATTTTTGTTCAAACGACGAAAAATATATAAAGGGTGTTCCATTAAGACGGAATGAAGTTAGCAGTAAATAAAACAGTGTAATTTGTGAAAATTGATTGATTTCACTATTGGATCATGTTATTTGAGTCATGGCAATTATGTGTAAAAAATAATATCGCCTAAATGACCGCCAAGGCTTCGGCAGCACACCGACACTCGATGGTCAAATTTTTGATGACGTCTCTGAATAGTTGCTCCTCGATCTCACCAATATGCCTTATTATCTAATCCTTCAGCTGTTGAATTGTTGTTGGCTTGTTGGCATAGACCTTATTTTTGAGATGACCCCAAAGGAAGAAATCTAAAGGCGTCAAGTCACACGATCGTGGTGGCCAATTGACCTCGCTGTTTCGAGAGATGATGCGACCTGGGAACTTCTTATTAAATAAAGCCATCGTTGCATTGGCTGTGTGGCATGTGGCGCCGTCCTGTTGAAACCACAAATCTTCGACATCCATACAATTCAATTCAGGCCATAAAAAGTTGGTTATCATGGCACGGTATCGCTCTCCTGTCACCGTAACAGAATTCCCGACATCATTTTCGAAGAAATACGGCCCAATGCTTCCGCTAGCAAAAAATGCACACCATACAGTGACCCTTTGTGGATGCAGTGGCTTTTCAATAATCTTCTTGGGATTTTCATCAGCACAAATGCGATAATTCTGCCTATTAACGAATCCACCAAGATGAAAATGGGCTTCATCACTAAAGATTATTTTTTTGCGAAAAATCATCATCGGTTTGTCTTTGCTCGTGCACCCAATTGACGAATGTACGGCGCTTCAAATTGTCAGCAGTCTTCAGTTCTTGTGTCAATTGAATTTTTTAAGGGTGTAGAGACAAATCTTGTGTCAAAATTCGATGTAACGTTGTTGTGGAGAGGTTCAATTCCTGCGCGCGATGACGAATAGAGGTGTCTGGATCTTCGGTCACATTCTCGCGCACGGCAGCAATGTTTTCAGCTGAACGGCGTAAACGAGCACACAATGGCGTTTACATATCTGCCACCGACCCCGTTTGTTTGAATTTACGAACAATTTTCCCAATTTCACTTTCGGTTGGTCGATTATGTTGACCAAAAAAATCGCGAAGTGCCCGAAATGCGTTTCTGTTTGAACGTCCATTTTCGTAATAGGCTTCGCTAAATTTAACACGTTGTTCGATTGTTAATCTTTCCATGGTTGAAATTGCCAAAGACAAGTTGTTAAATCTGAAAGAAAAAGAAAAAAATCATTAGATGCTTAAACTTAACTCACATTTAAAATCCGTCCAAGTTATTGGAACCCCCCTTTATATCATGTATGCGGACAAATTCTCGGCCAGCCGTGACAGGAATCTTAAAACTCAGACGCATTTCTTATCTTTAGCCAAAGGTACCCTGAAGTTAATTTTGCTTGCAGGTGCCTTAACCTTCTCCTTTTCTAACGCAGGCGAAAGAATATCCTTTTGCAAAGAATCTTGATTTTTAAGATAACTTCAACATTCAACAACTTTAACTTCAACAACAGTGATATGATATTTCCACCCAGGGATTATAGCGGACCGAAGGTGAATAGGGCTCATTTGGATTGAAGCTCCAAGACCTCGGTGGGATTGAAGGTGAATAGCGAGAACGAGTGTGCATGAATGAAGTCTATGAATTGATAAAAATCAGAATGAGAAGAAATAGGTATAAGATGAGAATAATGGCCAAGTTTTTCCTTATACAGTCATGGACAAAAGTTTTAATTTATTCTCATTCTATTTTAAAATTTACGTGATAGGAATAACTATTCTAATATTTAAATTATTGAAGGCTTATTATAAAGTCAACATTTGAAAAATAATAATAACAATAATGATAAAAAAATAATAATAAAAACAATAACAATGAAAATAATAATAATAATGATGTTTTATATGGTGTCCATCAAGACCTTAAAGCCTTCTAACGACTAGGAAAAGGCCTGACAGAACAGGTGGGTTTCAGAGATCGCTTGAAAGCGCCCGGCGATGAAGAATGGGGTATGTCAGCATGCAGACCATTCTACAGCTTAGGGGCAACTACAGAGAAGGCACTATCATTCATGCATCATATACGAGGGGGAGAAAAAAAAAGTAGCTGGCCGAGAGACCTATCCCCGATGTGAACAGAATGAGTACGAGATGACAGATAAAAACCAAACCAGTGTATCAGTTCCAGAGACACCCAGGAAGTAACGAAAGTGTCAACGGTGTCAAATGCTGCCAGAATTTAAAGTATCCCAGCGTCGGCTTTGCGGTGAGGTCGGTCAGTCACATGTAGCAGAGCCAATTCAGAGCTGTGATTTGCCTTAGAGCCTGACTTGAAGGTTTCGTCAATGCTGGAGGAAGACATGCGTTTATTGATGCAGGCAGCTAATGCCCTCTCAAGAGCCTTGGATAGGAAAGGAACTTGATGGATTGGACAATAATTTGAAAAGTTATTAGGGTTAAGATTTTCTCTCTTTATGATCGGACCGACAGCAACATGTTTATAGTCAGAAGGCACCTCACCTAGTGGCAGGGAGGCGTCGAAGATACCCAGTAGCTATGGTAGGAGGACAGGTAGGAACTGAACATAGAGAATGCGTTGGAAAATGTTAAGCAGAGAGGAGGTGTTTTCGATGAGCGGAGTATTGAGAAGAGCTCTTCAGGGGAGATTGAGGTGAGGGAAGTGAGCTTGGGAGTTGGGTTAAGGGGGATTACACTGTGACGTGAAGCATACGAAGACTGGATTCCGGAGCGAATATTCACTACCTTTTCAGAGAAAAGGGCACATTAGACGGATGGGAAGAGGAGTTTGGGTAGCCTGGGAGACGAAAGACAAGCGATGAGTTTGAAAAGTGCACGAGGAATTTGTTTGATCTCGTCAAGGATTTTACGGGTATGGGCCTCGCGGGAGGATCGCAGGAGGGCTGTGTACGCAAGAGTTACAAGAGAAGCTTGTTTCATCCCCATACCTCGGGTGCAGGCAAAACAAAGGCGTCTATCACATGTTCTTGTGTAGTTTTAGCCTCTAGGAGTGTGTTGGAGAACTAAGTGACGCGGCATCTGCTAGATGAGGCAGAACGAAAGGGAGCGTGAGTGCCTAGACAGGAATAGAGTGACTGAGAAAAGGAGTGGAAGGATAAGTTGAGGTCAGAAGAGGGGGAGACAGTTGGGTTATCTGGGAGAAGTGAGGCGAGATTCCGAGATATCACCTTAGAGTAAATGAAGGAGAGTCTATGGTGGTGTGACTATGCGACCTGAACATGGGGAGGTTAGTTTTGAAAGGTAGAGTTAAATTGAATTGAATAATAGAGTGATGAAAGGTAGCATTTGAAAGGTCAATGACAAAGTTTGTGAACTGAGTATTAAAAGAAAACGAGATTAAGAATATTGCCGTGGGTGTGGGTGGGGGAAGTGACGAATTGGGGGAGATAAAAAAAGTTCGAAGACTTCAAGGAGTCGTTGATGTGAGGAGGTGTTTTGGAGGATATTGAAGACGCCAAGTACAACCACGATGGCGAAAGATTTTGAAAATGCGACATTAAAGAGATCACCTAGTTCGTCAAAGAGATCTGATCGTTGACAAGGTGGTCTGTAGATGTCTATGACTTTGAGCGAGGGGCTTAAGGCAAGAGTACCAAGAACTACTTGGAAAGTGTCAAGGAAGGGTCGAGAGCAAGAGAAAGTCAGCAGCAATAATACCGACCCCACCGTCTCTCCTGGTACTTCTACAATGGTGTATAAAAGTGTATACGATGAGTGTAGCAGCCTAGAAAATCGAGTTTGTAGAAGGCCCTCCTCACGTTTAACTAATTTAAAATAACTCAATCTAATTGATATAATTTTGTCGGAGATAAACTCTGCCTCTTTGAAACGCAGTGTAGGACAATTTAAGGATGCCATAGAGACAAGTGGGGCAGTCTTCACTCTAGTAGTTGCAGACAGAGAGGAAGAGGTGGGGGTTTTGATGGTTGGGGATGGAAGCAGATTTAAAAATGGAACGCAGAGAGCGTCTCAAGGAGTAACCTATAGGAGTTGTTGCAGAACATCCTGTAAGTAGAAGGAGGGAGCAGATTGAGGCTTCTGTGTGCCGAGGGAAGATGAGCTATTATTTTAAATCATCGAGTTGGGTCGGGGTAGAGAAGCCGGCGTGCGAGGAAGCACAGGGTAATTTAACGAAAATACACGGGGGAGTGGAGCATTAGTTGAATTAATAATTTCACAAACACGAAGGAGAAACTATTTGACCAAACTAAAAAAAACGGGCAGAGTTAATATGATTAAAAACACGCAAGCAAGCAAACAGTTTATTTAAGTCCACAAAAAAACGAACACAAACACTTGAGATAACACCACACAGGGAAGAATGCACAGCGATACTGGTTTTCAACAAGGTCTACTGACCCCAAAAGTCCCGTGCTCTCACTTATTTTGATTTATGACCTTACGAGCTTAAAAACTTTTCAATAATTCCCGGAATAACCTTGGGGGGACCTTGTCAATTATATAATTCGAAAGAGAATGTAAAACAACATAAGGGTTTCAAATTTCGTTAGAATCGGCCGAATAGTTATGATGGTATTGCCAAATAATTCCCCGGCTAACCTTGGGAGGACTTTGGCAATTATATCGTTCGAAAGAGAATGCGAAACAACATAAGGGTTTCAAATTTCGTTAGAACCGGTCAAATAGTTATGATGTTATTGCCAAAACAAAGTCTCCAGGCTAACGTTGGGAGGACCTTGGCAATTATATCAATCGAAAGTGAATATGAAACAACATAAAGGTTTCAAATTTCGTAAGAATCGTCGGATTAGTTACGTTATTAAAAAAAAAGAAAGAAAAGCGGGGACCGGCATAGTGAGATATAGAGTCGCCTGTGACTAAAAAAACAGGGTTATAAAATTAGGTGAGAATACAAGACACTACCAAAGCGTAAGGATCTTTGAAGTTGAAATGGTTTGAAAATAATTTGGTATATGCGGAACGGAGGCACAAAGTTAGCACGTCCTTCTCAAACGACGTTAATAAGAAACAAGATCTGCTGACCAAAAAGTCGCGTGCTCTCAATTAAACTGATTTATGACCTTACGACCTTCAAAGCTTTCAATAATTCCCGGACTAACATTGAGAGGACCTTGTCAATTCTATCATTCGAAAGAGAATGTAAAACAATAAAAGGCATTCAAATTTCGTTAAAATCGGCCGAATAGTCATGATGTTATTGCCCAAACAAACTAATTCCCGGGCTAACTTTGGGAGGACTTTGGTAATTATATTATTCGACGGAGAATGTAAAACAACATAAGGGTTTCAAATTTCGTAGGAATCGGCCGAATAGTAATGATATTATTTTCGAAACAAAATAATTCCCGGGCTAACCTTGCCTAGTGATTTATTTGTCTACCTTAGATGGTTCTGATTTGTATGCGTTTTTTTAAATTCATTTTATAATGACAAATCCCATTTAAACATGCTAGCAAAATACTCAAATTCGTTTGAAACTTCGAATCATTATCTTAAGCACTTAGTTTCTTATTATTTGTACGGGTATTACCCTAACATTTGCTCCAAAGACAAAACAAAACTCAACCGAAGAAAGAAGAGTATTTAATGAAGAGTGAAGCTTGCAATACTTTCTTGTGCCCAATAATTTTATGTCTGAAAAAATATAATGATAAGATTTAATGTGAAACACATGGAAATCATGTTATCTCACTATGTCGGTCGGTCGGTCCCCCTTTTGCCTTTTTTTTTCTAATAACATTGTAATATTCAGCCGATTCTAACGAAATTTGAAACTCACATGTTGTTTTACATTCTTTTTTCTAGTGATATAATTGTCAAATTCCTCCTGAGATTAGCCAGGGGATTAACGAAATTTGAAGCCCTTTTGTTGTTTTACATTCTCGTCCGAGTTATATAATTGCAAAGTCCTCCTAAGGTTAGCCCGGGAGTTATTTTGTTTTGGCAAAGATATCATAACTATTTGGCCGATTCTAACGAAATTTGAAAGCCTTATGCTGCTTTGCATTCTCTTTCGAATGAGATAATTGCCAAGGTCTTCCCAAGTTAGCCAAGGAATTATTTTGGAAATAACATCATAACTATTTAGCCGATTCTAACGAAAGCTGAAACTCTTATGTTGTTTTACATTCTGTTTCGAATGATATAATTGCCAAAATTCTTTCAAGGTTACCCTGGTAGTTATTTGGCATTAACTTCATAACTGTTCGTTCGATTTTAACGAGACTTGAAACCCCTATGTTGTTTTACATCCTCTTTCGAATGATATAATTGTCAATGTCCTCCCAAGGTTAGTCTGGAAATTATTCAAAGTTTTGAAAATAGTTAGGCCATACGTAATCAGAATAAGTAAGAGAACGCGACCTTTGGTCAGCAGACCTTGTTTTTACTAAAACGTACATTTTCATAGCGTTTGTTTCCTTTTTCCATTTTAGAAAGATAGTATTTCAATCGTCTAGCAAAACTAACTCTTCTATAAGTATTTAATACACCTGTATTTGTTAAAAAATAAAAGTAAAGTAAAATTTTTACTGCCCTCGCTGGGCGTAAACAATATTCATATTTTTGCACGAATGGCGATTCGTTTCTCTGAACGATGATAATTGTAGTAAAATCATATCTCCTCCTTTATTTTTGGCGAATCTTTCTGAAACTCTTATGAAATACAAAGGAATGATAGCTTTATCAGAGCATATCTTGTACGTTTTCTCCCGCTTCTCGTTTGCTTGATACAGGGTTGCTAATTACGATAATGACCATTTTTTGTACTTTTTTGGTACACTTTTTAAATATTCTTTAGTTTTATATTAATTAGTATTTTCTTTTTAAATGTATTGATTCATATTTTATGTACACAAATGTGAACAAAAACGAAAATTATATTCTAAAAATCACAACTCTATATTAATTAGGTGCGATTTAATAAGCATTTTTCCGCACTCTCTGGCAGCCCTGATTGCCAGTATGCTTTGAGATCTCTAATGTTGAGCAGTTGCCTAGTGATTTATTTGTCTACTTTAAATGGTTCTGATTTGTATGCGGTTTTTAAATTAATTTTATAATTACAAATCCCATTTAAACATGCTAACAAAATACTCAAATTCGTTTGAAACTTTAAATAATTATCTTAAGCAATTAGTTGCTTATTATTTGTACGAGTATTACCCTAACATTTGCTCCAAAGACAAAACAAAACTTAACCGAAGAAAGAAGAGTATTTAATGAAGAGTGAGGCTTGCAATACTTTCTTCGAACATCTAATTATTGCAGATAGGGCTTGCATCCCCAAAACCCAGTATAAAACCATCGCCTCATACAGGTGGACTGGGTACATGAAAGAACTGTAGAGAGAATTGAGAGTTATGTACGAGTTAAATATAACAAATGCAACATTTGACTCGCTACAACGAAGTAGAGAGATCAAGGAAGAGCTCAACCAGTTGATCCTCGAACAACAACAGAGACAATGGGACGATGCGATCGAGAGCCTCGATCAAGATGCATCTCCCAAGGACTTTTGGAAGAAAGTCATCTGGAAAAAAGAAGAAAATGGAAATCCAAAAGGAAGATGGATCCATTGAAACTGCAGATAATAACATCGAAGTGATATTCCGGCGTTATTGGGAAAAAATCTTCAGCATATCGGAAGATGAAAACGAAGATTTTCATATAGAGTTCGAAAACAACATCGTAGACGAGCTTAACACGGAAATACATCGAACGCATCCTCATCACGAGGTGGATAGACTGCGTGACGGAGACGCCGAGATCACCGAGGAAGAGATACTTGGCGCACTTCGCTCATTCCGACCTAAAGCCCCAGGCCAATCGGGGCTTACGAAGCTTAACTTCGAAAAGGCACCAGCCAACATCACCGAAGGAATGAGACGAATTTTCAACGCATGTCTGAATACAGGGTACTTTTCAGATGCTTACAAGACGGCAAAAATGATCTTCTTGCCCAAGCACGGAAAGGACCCTACGTTGAGAGAGAGCTACCGCCCAATTTCACTCCTGGAATTTGGCGGGAAACTCTTTGAAAAGATCCTCAACGGAAGACTGGTGTCTCACCTGGAAGAAAACTCCCTCTACAACCCATGCCAATTCGGGTTTAGAAAGAAGCGAAGTACGGAAATGGCAATTAATGTCATCACGGAAAAGCTTTTCCAAGCCAAACGGGACAGGAGTTCTGTGGATATCGTTTGTCGGGATGTGTCAAAGGCGTTTGATAAGGTGTGGCAGCGGGGCATGCAGTATAAGATCTTACGGCTGGGTCTAAGTGAAAACTTAGAAAGAACTCTCTGTGACTATGTCATGGAGAGAGCGGCGTATGTCAGTCTAGGGTGCACGGACGGACCAAAGTTTCCGCTCACTGCGAGCCTCCCGCAGGGGGGAGGGGGGGTCTGTCCCCCACCCTTTACTCGATATACACCGCGGACGTCCCAGACCCTGTGTACCCCAATTCCCTCAATATTCAATACGCCGATGATTTCAGCCAGATAATCGTATCTCCATGGAGGGATGCGCCGTGGCAAGCTCGCATGACAGCGATGGAAATCGCGAACCTTAACAACTACGAGGCTCAGTGGAAAATAAGAACAAACCAAGAGAAATTCAAGGTGGTCCCCATCGGACGCACCTCAAGGGCAGACGTGCGTGTGGGGGATACGCGATACCCCTACACCAACGAATGCAATGTACTCGGTATGAAAATCACCTCTACCGGGTACAAAAAGCACGTCGAAGAAAGAATTTCTCGAGCCTCGGCCGCTGTCAGAACTCTATATAGTTTCAGAAATCTACGTGAAAGCAACAAGAAGAAGATCTACAATGCCCTTGTAAGATCTATGTTGCTTTACCCCGCCTCCACCCTCTCATGTGTCTCACAAAAACAAAAGAGGCGTCTTCAAGTAGTGCAAAATAAATGCATGTACCTAATAACGGGTACACGCAGGCATGAAAGAAGACGGCAAGAAGACCTGCACAGAGAGGCGGGGATAATTTCCATTAACAAAAGTCATTGAAGAACGGACCCGGAAAATGCAGGATCTGGTTAATCGTGAACTGAGTGATGAAATCACCCAGATGATTAACCAGAACAGAAGAGCTGATTGTCGTCCCAGATTCCCCAGCTCCGCCAACCGAGTGGCTGGCGGAGACGAAGTACCGTTCTATGCGTAAAATGAGATAAAGAAATACCTGTGAAAACAAGATCAAAAAAAGTACAAAAGAACTCGAAAATTACTACGACAACTTACCGAAAAAGACTACCCTACCAAGAAGAAGAAAACCCCCCCCAATTACGACGAGAACTTCAATAGAAGAAAACATCCAAAGAAGAAACAAAAATACTATTAAAAACACACACAATAAAACAAAACAATAAGCACGCACTTAAACGTATTTAAAACATATACAAAGTAAGCAATGCACAACATAAACCGAAAAAACTAAAGTTGCTAGGACAAAGGGCTTGAACGCCATAATAATTATAATTTTATAATTATTACAAAAATCCAATACAACAACAATGAATACACGCATCCAAAAAAATAACTAAAAGTGATAAGTCTGATCACCAGACCCTAGGCATCTCTTTGCACCTCTACCACACTTCTTTCTCTCTTCTCCGCTTGTCTATTTTCTCTATCTCTCCACACACCCTATCGTCCTCTCCTCACATGCAACCCGACTTAAACAAAGTCAAAGTCAAAATACTTTCTTGTGCACAATAATTTCGTGTCTGAAAAAATATATTGATATGATTTATTGTGAAACAGATGGAAATCATAAATATTTTAAATTAGAAAGGGAAGAGCGGAATGTTGCGTTTTGTAAAGTGAAGGAAGAAAAAGGGCGTAAGCAGCAAACATTTAAGAAACCATTTCCAATTAAGAATAATTTCAATGAAGCCACCTGTAAAGTAGCTCTTTTATTAGGTAAAAAAGAGGGAAACGATTTAGTGAGGTTGAGATTATCAAAGAGTCAATCAGAGAAGTTTTGAGTTGCTTAGATCCTGAAAAGGTTCACTTCCTCTCTCGAGAAAAACAATAACAAACCGTCAACATGAATTAGCTCGTAACTTAAAGGAGAAACTTAATGCAATAATTAAAATGGAAGTATTTTATTCCATAGTGTTGGATGAATCAACTGACATTATTTATTCTGCAATTTTAATTTGTGCAATAATGGAAGATTTTCTTTGTTTTGAAGAACTACTTCCTTTATGTACTCTTGAAGATACAACTCGTGGAATTGATACTTTCAGCACTTTTAAAGTAAAATGCCAAGAAGCAAGGCTTGATCTTGATAACCTAATAAGTGTATACACAAATCGTGTTCTTTCCATGAAAGGTTACCGAGAATGATTTATTGGGCTGTTAAAAAAGAGAACTATCCAATCCAGATTACTTAATTGTTTTTCATTTTATCCTACATCAGCAAACTCTACTGCAAAATATAGCACTCGATAAAATCTTAGGCACTGTTATCTGTATTAGAAGAAATTCCCCTCGTATCATCAGTTTCATTGCATCCTCAAAAAACGATGATGAAACCGAAATTGTAGACGTTCCATATCATTCTCAAGTGGCCCTAAGGTGGAAGATGCGAAAATGTATCGGCATTTTTGAGGGAAAAACAAGTTGAAGGTACACAGTCTAAGTAGTCCTTAAAGGAGTTTACTTGGAGTGACAGATACCTGAAGTGGACACCAGAAAGAACACGATTAAAACCAGAGAAAGAATCGAAAAAAAACGAAGATGAAACGGATTGGATTTGCGAGTATATTCAACTCTGAGGACTAGGGCCTGATTTAGGGTATTCAAAGCTGTCGAGATCAAAGTAGGGTAAAGTCCAGAGGTCCCAAAACGCAGGAATGACTCCTATTGTTCCTTTGTCACCATTTGGGGGGTCATCCACTTTGCAGTCCCGGGAAATCATTCAAGTCTCTTATCGCTCGTTTTTGCCGTATTCAGGGTGTCTATTTGTTTGGTGGTTTTAAATTCAAGGATTTTCAAGGTTTTCAAGGATTTTTTTAAAATAATCAAGGACTTGTTTTAGCTGTTGTTTTTTTTCTTTAAATTATTAGTTACATGACCCTCGTATGTTTTATTACATTTATGAGAAATAATTTTTTTAACTAAATAATTTCTATCATCAAACACTATCCATTTCATGAAAATTTAGTAGCTACATTTGGAAATGCTTCCATTTTCAGGTACTAAAATATATTTTAAAGCATTTATTTTTACTCAGCCACACAATTACCTAAATTATACTTAGCAAAAATATCCATTACTTTCCACTCTTCATAAAGAATTTTTTGTTTCAAAATGACCCCCAAACACTGAATCATGAAGCATTTAGGAAAAATTCTGAAATATTTCAATTGAAAATTAAATGTATTACAAAACAGAATGAACATTCATGATTCAGAGGTTACCTTTTAATTTTATTTTTCATTTAATCATCCTTGATGGTTATAATTTCCTTATCAAGAAGACTCATGTTTGCTTCAAAATCCATTTTTAGTCTTTGTTTCTTATCTTCTTTTTCTTTGATCAGAGCATCTGTTCGTATTTTCTTGGCTTCCATGTCTGTAAGACTTTTGTCCTGGTTCCTTTTCTTTTCAAGATCTTCTTTGTACAGGCGAGAAGAATTCTAAACTGTGTGCATAAGTGACTTAGTCACTTTAAACTCAATTGCAACCAAGGCATCGTGTACAACTCTCTGAGCAATCATAGACTTCTGTTGAAGATTTTCGACTAAGATTTCTTTGTTAATATTGAAACCCCGTTCGGCAGCTACTTTTCCGTGAGTGAGGCACAATATCTCATAAATAAAGCTCTTGAAGAGGGAAGTTACCTTGAAATTCGCTACCTGTAATAAGTGTTCAAAATGAGCATCAAGACGAGTTTCTCTGGAGAACTTTTTATTTGATTCGCAGACATTATTGTCAGTGACAAATCGCTTTTACTCTGTTTTGATGTCATCAGCAGCTTTTCCGGACAGTTTTTCTATAGACACAAGTTCTCTCAGAAGGACCTCAATCCTGGACTCGTACTTGGATGCATTTAACATCACATTTGGATTCAAACAGCTAAAGCCTTTAACAACCAAATACTTATGAGAGCTCCTCTCGTTGATTTTCTTTATTACAGCTACGAAGAAGTTCACTGCTTCCTTCCGAAACTGAAGAATGTCAGTGTTAGGGAGTTGTTCTCGAGCTTTTCTAATCTCTTATTTAACAGTGAAGCTGAGATCCACTTTTTCAGCAGGTAATTGGTGAGACGGATTGGTTAAATCCATATAACTCAGCTGCTTGAAAGATTTTTCCCTCAACTAAATCTTTCATCATTGGGGAGTCAGTTTGATACTGGACCAGAAATCCTTCCAATTCCGATGAAATCTTCACAAAAAAAGCGATCTTAGCAGATAGAAGTTTATTGCACAGAGCCTCTTTCATTGTGACATATAATGCACTTTTTGGTTCTTTGTGAATATTCTTGATTGTTTCAACAAACATCTTGACTTTAGGGAGAAGACTAATCGCCCTTTGTGCAACTCTTATTTTTCTACCCATCTTGTTGAGCAAATTTCATAAGGAAATCAGATTGATGAACTTCATTTGCTTGCAAAAACAATTTTCGTCTCATTGGAGAATCTTTGAAAACATAATATAATGTAGACAAAAAATTGCCAACATTCCAAAAAACGTTCTCATCAGCAAACTTGAAGCTGCCAGAAACTACATGCAATGAGCATGTGCCATAATCAAGTTGAGGAGGAGAATTGCCACTTCTTCCAGCATTCAACAGCCTCAGAAACTTATGGTTAACGTTCGGGCCGTCCATTGATACCCGAATAATTTTTGATTTGTCGAGATTCGATACCCCTTCATTAAAAGCTTCTAGCAAGTCTTCAGCTCTTCCTCTGCTTAGAAAAACTGAAGAATAAAGAGGGATCTGACAGGACAGCAGGAGGTAGGTGAAATGAAATCATAAAAAGACTTAGGCTGGGGCATGAGCGGGCGCCGGTCTTCACTACATACAGTTGACCAAAAAGCCAACTGTATCCCACACAAGTAAAATTATGCAACATAGAATAGCAAACAAATAAAAAAGTTCAATAAACATTATGGGACATTGATTAAGGTGAGGTATTTAAGGGAAAAATGGGTTATAAGCAAAGCATAACCAAAATCAAATCACCAGTGCAAAAAACAAGAACAAGGTATCCAAGCGACAGTCACAGAAGTATAGCGATCATCCATCATAAAATACAATGCAACCAAAGCATACATATGTTCACTCACATTAGTCAGCAGATTAACTTAAATATTACTACTTTCCTAATAGACATTAAAAAGTATATAAATAATGAATTTGAAAAATCATTTGAACAATCACTCAATGATTTATTTCTTAAATTCAAGGACCATCTACTTTTTTCATCAAATTCAAGGACTTTTTAAGGATTTCAAGGGCAAAAAATAAATTCAAGAGATTTTAAGGGCAGTAGACACCGTGGTATTGTACTCGGAAATGTTCATCTCTAGATGCGAACTTTCACATTCCTACAACCTCGCACTCCCTCATTTCCTCCCCACATTCCGCCAGTCCCCCTTTTGTGGTCCACCATTTTCCTCCTGTAGTCATGCATTTCAGCCATATTCATGAGATTAATCTGATCTCTAGACTAGGTAGGCCAAAAAAGGAGACTACTTGGAGCGCCACATACCTGAAAGAGAAACCAGAGGCCATCTCTGCACTCCTCTTCCTCTCTTCTCTCTTTCTCTTCGTATTTTTATATACGGGCTATTTTTTCCCATTTCTCTCTTATCACATCTCTTCCTTCTCCAACTCTCACTTTGCCCATTTACATTTCAGCCGTGTAGGTATTTCTTTCATGCAGTTCTTCATTTTCTTTTACTTCCGAACATTGGGGTTCTGTTCGTACTCCAGAATCCGTGGAGGGATTTATTCCTTGCCTACTCTTCTAACCCTCGATTCTCACTCATTGGATTACGTCACTTTTCTCAATATTTGCAAGTTTAGAAGAGTTGCGTGCCACCTTGGCCTCGAGTGCTCCTCACTTTTTTAATAAATTTTGGAGCGAAAAACAACGAGGGAATCTCCCACAGAGAGATCATAAAGGGAAATCTGTAAAGAAAGTGGTGAAGATAGAGGAAGTGAAGATAAGTGAAAGATATATAGTCACCAGTCCTCCTACAGATCTTGGGGCAGGAGGGCACGCAATCCTCAAAATATTAGCTTGCGTATGCTGGGTGATGCTCCATCTGACACCCATTTGTAGGGTACACACTGAGGCGTGAAAGGCGTGGAGTCCTGAGGTGTAACAGGGGGATTAACCCTTGCTATACTATTTCCCCACTTGCGGGTCTTTCTTTGCGAAGCCCCTTTAACCATTTTTCTGGGGGGATGCACTCGTTGGTTTTCCTTTTGTTTTAAATGAATGCATAAGCCTTCAGCTCAATGGGCGCCGGAGACGAGCGAATCACGATCACTTGCCCCACGTCCGCTCCAATTTTCCCTCCGCCTGCTTCAGGACAGAGGATGTGGGCAGGATGGCCGAGCATCAGATGAGAGCTTGGGGGAAGAGGGAACGATTAAGGCAGATTCACTCCGTCCCCGCATCCCGGAGGTGTCATTTCCTCCACCCGTCCTGGCTCGCTGGAAGAATACTATGGCCAAGGACCAAAAATGGCGGATTTGAAGTTAAGAAAAAAGGAAAGACATTCGAAGAGAAAGTTACGCCCTAATCGGGTGGAAACACCGATTCCGTCTTAAGGGAAGTTAAGCCAAATCGGGCGTACTTTAGTAGCCGGATGGAGTCCGATTCGGGTCTTCTTTAGGGAGGCAGCCAATTCGCTGTACTGAATATTTGTTTGGATCTGACGTAAAAAATAAACCATTGTAGACGAAGACTGGTAGAACGAACTCCGACATAGATGCCACGGACATCTTTTCAAAGTTTCTGACGGAGGCATCTACTAAAAATGAGTGTTGAAAAGAGGCTTCTTACCATAAATAAAGGAAAGTTAAATGTATATGGTGGTACATATAAATCGAGTAAACACAAAACGGATATTAGTCTCGTGACGAAGACTAGAAAAATTTCCTAATTTCACTTCGTTTGAGGACTACAGAAAACTAAAAGGAAAAGGCATAATAGAGGTCATTGCAAATATCAAGCTTTCAACGTAAATGGAACAGAGGTCTTAATTATCTTGACTCGGAAAGTAGGAATTTTGTAGTTAATCGCTAAGATCACTGAATTTTATACAGCCGTGGCCAAAGGTTTTCGGTCATCTGGAATTTTCTTAGTCCTTAGATGCCATTTTCAACTAGTCCGATAGTTATAAATAAAATCTTGATTCAAATATTGTGGTTTACCATTATCTTCCATATATATATATATATATATATATATATATATATATATATATTGGTTTAGGTTTGCATGCATGTTTCCAATACATCTGGAAAGTAAAATAAAAGTACAAACTTCATTATAACTTTTTTAAATATCTAAAATTGCGATGCTTTTGAAATGTATGAAATTCTGCTATCAGTACGATGTATGTTTGAGTCAAAATGTCTTCATATAATATATCATATTTGCTGATTAATATGATATTCCATTTCGACAGGATCTGATATTGATATAATAATGTCGAAAACACGTAACTATACCGTGGAGGGAAGTCTGGTACAAACGCTGCACGAGGAGGATCTCAGTTGTCGACAAATAGCCGGAAGGGTAGGTGGATCACATTCCGATATTGCGGAAGTGTTGAAGAGGATCTGATAAAGTGAGAACATCTAAAACCGATCTCATTCTGGGCGACTTATGGTCAATACGCAATGTGACGACAGGTTTGCGTCGCATGAACCATAGGGTTTGTAAGAAAACCGTAGTCTATCTTCAACATGAATTAACAGAGGGCGGCCAGGTTGATGCATCCGTCACAGCAGGTCGTCACCTGAAGTCATGTAAAACGCGCCAGAAGGCGCTGATCAACCTTCAGCAGAAGCAACGCCGTCTGGCTTCGGCACGTGCTAACAGTAACTAGACCATGCGTCAGTAGGGACGTCTTAAGGTCCAAAGAGTTCACTTCCCAGTTCTCAAATTCAGTTGATTTTTGTGGGCATATATAACTTATTGCTATCTAATCCTCCTCATTTCAGGTATATTGGTGTTGATATACAAATATAAACTTTACGAGACTGCATTTATCTAAGTCCCTAAAATTGTATCCGAAAACTTTTGGACGCTGCAGTACCTTCTTCATATTTCGCCGGATAAACCTGTTGTTGTTGTTGTTGTTGTTGTTGCTGTTCTTTGGAGAAGAATCTGAAAATCATTGGATCCATTTCTCAGTAAGAACAGAAAATTGTGTAGTTTTTGACAAAATCTTGACTCTGCTGAATATGAGAACGAATAGACATATAGACGAGAAAGGTGAATAAACGAGAGAAGAATCGTCAAAAAGATAAACGTTGCAGCGGGGACGGAATATTATACCCCCTTCCACTCCCATACAAGTTCGTACTATAAGTAAAGACACCCAAAAATACGAACTCAAATTTCGTTATGGGAATAATTTGGTCCAGGCTAAAAAGGTCACAACGAGGGCGAAACACGCAGAAAAATTGTAAGGAGAAATCTGTAAAGAAAATAGTGGAGATGAAGGAAGTGGAATTATGTGGAAGATAAATAGCCGGAGGAACTTGTACGAAAAGTGGCGAAAATGGGATCAAGCGGAAATATCTAAAGGAAATAAAGACAAGGTAGATTCAAACGTTTGGGCCAATGGCGTCGGGAGGGAGTACCACTATCAGGTATCAGGTGCGACAGTCTACACGAGAAACCCCTTTGCGGGGTAACGTTTCAGACGGTAAATGAAAAGAATAGGGGTGGCATGAAATGGTAAAGGGGGGTAAAGTTGCTCCAGAAGGAATCTGGAACATAAGCGAGCCTCGAATCAAAGTCGTAGGAACTCGTTGAGGGGCTTCTTAGCAAGACCTCGTCTCCCGTCTCTCCTCTGTCCACCCTCGTCATGATCCCTCTTCAATTTCGACCCATTGACCGTCACCGCCTTCATTTACGGGGGATCATCTCAGTTTTTCTCACAGGGAATTCTTTATTAATTTATCTATTTAATTATGTATTTAATTGTTTCTATTTCATTATTGATCTATTTTTTAATTTAATTAGTATTTACTTATTTATTTATTTTTATTTAGTTATTATTAATTTTTATTTATTTATTTATGTATGTATTTATTTATTTATCATTAATGATAGCATAGATGGTTTTGAAAAAGGGTTTCATAAAAAGGGGTCGAAGGGAACTTAAAGTTGCGTGCCATTGCGCCGCGACTGTTCCCATTGACTGGTGGACTTATAGACTTTTGGGGGGAGGCCGGCCTTCTCCCCTTTATTTAACTAATTGTTTTTTTTTGGTTGGTTTTTGTTATTTTTGTAGGTCTCACGTTCCTGCTCCGGGGGAAGGTGGACCTCCCCCCCGATGCGGGAGCTTGCTTCCTCTTGTTGCCTATTTCCTTCTTTTTTTTATTGTTAGTTTTTTTTCATCTTATTTTAAAGTAGCCTAGTACTAGGCAGTGTTGAATACGGCGACTAATGCCCAAGTAGGCAGTCGCCAAATGAGCTCTTAAAATAAAAAAAATCATTCTATAGGGGTGAAATAACATAAAAATGCGTGGTAGTTTGAGAAGGTTAGGACTTGAACTTAGCCCCGTTACGCAACCAAGGCATGTCCATTTGTGAGGTCCCAAAGGAATTAACCTCTACCCTCCCTAAGTGGGATTAATTTGTCGGTGGTGATTCTGAATGCACACTTAGGGCTCTATGCATTTAAAGAGGTTTGGCATTGCAATTTGTTCCTTTGATGCATTTACCCCCGCTCCCCCCCACACAAACACATCTCCACTAAGTGAATAAACCTTTTTTTTCCTGCCCAATTAATCCCCCCCCCCAGCAAAACTATCCCCCTATTACATCAACACTACATGCATTTGAACTTTTAGTCAGAGACAATAAAAGAGCGAACGAAAGCACTGAATATAAAAGATAAAGTGAAAAAATATATAAAGTAACCAAACTAGTTACAAATGCTCTGAATGCACCGAAATATATATCGCGAAGAATGCAACCCTTGAGCGCTTTTGATATTTATAAGGGCGTAAATGCAAGGCTAAACCACGGGAAAATGAAAGAAAACGCATGAGGTTCCGAGCTCTTAAGTTTCTTACAACATTTTCAAGGTACGAATAGGGGAAGCGTTCGGGACCTCATTAGTTTTTTTTCATTTATCCGTAGTTTATTTACCCTGGTATAGAAAAAATATATTTATTTTAATAGACGAATCAAAAAGAATAATAGTGAAATGTTACTAGAGTATAATTTAAATAGCGCTCTGGTCAAACGGTGAAAAAAGACAAACACCAACTTGACTTTCAAAATTTTGAGCCCATCATCAAAATAAGAAAGCTTGAAACCAGACAGATGCCCTAAGTCTTTTATAAAAGAAAATACCTTCGGAAAAAAATATGACGATATAATTTTGATTTATTAACCTTAAGCGGTTCTAATGTTTTCTCGAGTGGGTCGTGAGGCGGTTGAGTAGTTTTTTTTCTTTGATGAAGTGACCGAGCTCTCTTCAGTTAGTCATCATTTTAATTTATCAAGGCTTTAATCTCTTCATTAAAATTACGAGTAAGCAATAGCAAAAATAGTAACAACGACTCTATATAGCCTGAAGAAATCAGCTTTACCCCCCCCCCCCCGCCCCTCCAAATATAAACAAATCAAAGTGCGAGGGAAATTACGCGAAAAATTTATACGAGAATGTAAGTGAAATCAAGCGCACATACACATACATTAATTGGTTAGCGACACTCAATTATGAAATACACGGATGAACCACAAACAAAATTACTTACTAAAGTGTAAAGAAAAGAATGCCAGCTCTTGAATGTGGATATTGAAAGGGTGAAGTGGTTTTATATAAACTAATTTCAAATATGTATTTGCTTTCCAATGCTGAGAGAAAACCTTTATCATCTTTGTGAATTATTATTGCTGACATTGTGGATTTTCCCCGATCTTTGATATATTTTTGACTTTCACTTCTCCATTTTGTTACTAAGTCGTCTTTATCAATGGTATTACAACCTGTTATCTAAGTCTTACAATATGCCCAACCGAGTATCAACTAGAGGTTATTTATTACTTCTACTGTCTTGAAGTTTAATCTGCCCATTTATTCATGTAGTTGTTATTTTCTGCCACGCAAAGTTATCTCCATCTGCATTCCTGGACTGTCTTGAGTTTTATCCTGTACTTTTAGGGCAGGTTTCAAGTTTCATCTCTCTACATCACAAAAAGATTATGCATGGATTAGATACTTTTCAGACAGATGAACATTTTACTTTTGAAGATGGCGTTTGCTCTTCGAAAAGATAATGTTTCTTTATAAATATTGAGAAATTCGACACAGAATAGTCAACAACCAGTGATTCTGCTTTGGATTTCTTAATATTTATAAAGTGAAATTATATCTTTATCAGGATATTTATCGACGATTTCAATTCACTGGCGCCAATAATATGTTCAGCAAATAACTACTCGGTTGGTTTGTCATAACCTTTGGGTTCCTGAGACTAATTTTTGGATGAAATCTTTTATATTCAATGAACCATGGTTTGAAAGTTTGTCTAGGCTACCACTTATAATCATACTACCTGCAAGTCAGTGTTATGATGCCCCCCCACCCACCCCATATCTTCCTCGGTATCCTTGTTTTGCCAATTAAACTTTCTCAATATTTCTTCGAGACAAGAAATGAAGATTTTGGGAGGATATGGCACCTCCCGGCCTCTCTCTCTTCTTGAAGAAGTGGCAGCTCTCGCTAGGTTAGTGGGTACGGCATTGGGTTTTTGAAGCCTAGGTGCTGGGTTCGAGCCAAGCGACTGCGGATATTTATCCTTGAAAATGAACTGAATAAAGTTCGAAAGTACTCGGAAGCAGTTTTTCATTTTTTCCTGCGATATATTGCATTCATTGCGAACCTCATGTGCTACTTTGTAAATAAATATATATATATATATATATATATATATATATATATATATATATATATATATATATATATATATATATATGAATACAATGTCCCGCAGGAAAAAAATGAAATATTGTTTCCAAGTACTTTCGAACTTTATTAAGTTCCTTATCAAGGATAACTACAAGAAGTAATATTATATTAGAGGTATATATAGGAAAGAAAAGTATGAAAGACCGCCTCAAAAACAAGAAATCACCAATGAGGAAGACGGAAGGGGGAAGGTAAAGATTAACATTAAGAATTACAAGAAGCAGGTAGTAAGGTCAAACTGAGAAGACGAAAGGGTAACAGATTAAAAGAAATGGAGATAGCCAAACGAGGGATATTATAAGACACGAGGAGCGAATGAGTAGGGAAAATACAATGAAAAAAAGGGGGCCACATAACTAAAAATTGTATATAAAACTAAAGACAAAAGTCAGAACTAATTTCTTTAAGTATTAGTCTTTTAATTATAGCATCTATTTTTTATAAGCCAGGAAAAGGTTAAAATTATCACAATGGCTTATAAAAGCACATTCAATGATATTCCTTTTTATAGGGTCATTAGAACGATAAATAAATTTTGCCGAGTTCCAGTTAATTAGATGGTCCTTATCTGACATGTGGACAAAGAAAGCACTGTTATCTTCCCCTCTTCGGACATTATATTTATGTTGATTTATGCGAACAGAAAGTTGTTTACTTGTTTGTCCATAATATTTACTTAGGCAACCAGAACACTCAACTGAATAAACTACCTCCCCACAAACTATTACAATTATTACGTACTAATAAATTCTTAATGGTCGTCTCATATTTAAAAGCAACAGAAATGTTAAAGTTACTTAAAAGACAGGGAAGATCCCTAAAACAAAGAGAAAAAGGTAGAACAAAAATGTAGTTACTATTAAAAAGGAGAGTAGGGACAGTTTGATAAAATGTCTTTTTAGCAGAAGAAAGACAGTTTTGAAGAAACGGATAAGGGTAACAAAGTTTATGGTCAATTTCAAAGATATTGGAAAATTCCAAATCCAAATATTCCGGGCTCACAACTCGTAATGCCCGTAGAAACATAAAAGAAAAAACAGAATGTTTAACTTTAGGGCTGTGAGAAGAGTAAAAATGAATATAAGAAGTTGAATTAGTAGGCTTACGAAAGATAGAGTATTTAAAACTTGTATGAGTTCTATGAATAAGAAGATCAAGAAAGGGAAGGGTTCTATTATTTTCCATCTCGTGGGTAAATTTAATTGAAGGGACGAGAGAATTGAGTCTGGTAAGAAAAACATTAACATCTTTAGGATTAGGCCACAAGCAAATGACATCATCAATATACCTGTACCAAACGATCGGGGCGTCAAGGATAGTAACAAGGAGTAACAAGGAAAGGAAGTACCCTAGGAGACCTTACGGTCCATTCAAAGAGGGTACCTTTGGACTAGCAATCGAGCAGGCACATGGCTGCTCAATTGTTTTGCGTCCCTAAACGGCAACTTTTCAAGACTTTGTCTAGTCTTGACTTGAACTGGTCAACACATTCACTGTTTACAACTTCCACTGGAAGTCCGTTCCACTTATCGCAGATACTGTAAGTGAAAAAATTTCCACACAGATTGCGGTTGTAACGCTTCAGTTCAAGTTTGAAGCCGTGATTGCGCGTTCTGTTCTCACTCAGTGTGAAAATATCCCGGTAGTCAACATTGTCGAACCCTCGAAGTATTTTGAAAACTTCGATGAGCTGACCACGCAGTCTACGGGTTTCCAGCGAGAACAGATCTAATTCCCTTATGTTGGATAGAGGGATTCAGTTTGGTTTTGTTTCAAAAAACTCCATATATAAGTTAGAAAGGACAGGTGAAAGACAATTGAAATTACCCATGGCTAATCCGAATTTTTGGCGGAAATATTTGCTTTCGAACGAAAACTTAGTTTTTGGTACAAAGGGAAATGAGGTTCATGAAAGTAGTAACGGGTACAGGCAAGTCATAATTTTGCAAATGATCATTAAGGAAATTGAAAAGATCTTCAACGGGTACTTTGGTAAATAATGAACAAACATCAAAAGAAACAAGAGTAAAATCATTAGAATAATGACTAGCATTAAGTTTAGAAATAAGGTCGTAACTATTAGTGACATGAGAATGAGAAATGGAACCAACTAGTGGAGTAAGAAATGAAGTAAGCCATTTAGACAGGGAATATGAAACAGACCCAAAAGAACTTATAATAGGGCGTAATGGGAAATTTGGTTTGTGAGTTTTTACTAAGCCGTACAAATAAGGGAGGGTAGTGTTACTAGACTTAAATTTTGAATTAAATCGGAAAGTTTTTAAGTAATCGCCGTACATTTTTATGGAAGTCACTGTTTACATGAAGATTGGGGTCTTTTAATTAAGATAGGAATTTTTATCCATGATTACGATATTACCAGATTTATCGGCCTTAGTGATATGGAGGGAAGAATTTTTTCGCAGAGTCGATAAAGAGTGATCTTCCCCGTCTTTTGAATAAAAACTTATATATATATATATATATATATATATATATATATATATATATAAGTAGAAGAACTCAATGTCGAGTTATGGTATATGATAGTGAAACCACTGTATAGGAGCCGAAAGTTTAATTTACGAGACTAGTTTCACTATGTAGTTTATCATACCCTCTTCTGTCGTATACTGAGAATACAATTGTTACAAAAGTCTATAAATAGCGTACAGATCAGAAAAAAACACAAAGAAACACAAAACGGAGGAAAAAGATCATTCATCAGGGGGCTGCGAGTCTAAGATCGTTGAGTAAGCTGTTTATGATGAGGTTACGGGAATGGAGGCTGCATTTCAATTGCCCATCTGACAAATTAAAATTGGCAATTTCTCCTATTAATATAGACTCTACTATTTTTATTTTACGGAAATATTTACAATTATATATTATTTGTGCCTTTTACTAGTCAATTTGGTGGTTGAAATTGCTAATATGATTAAAAATACTGGATGTGGTACTGCCTCGTTTGACATCACCTTTATGTTCATAAATTCGTTTTGTTAAGGTTCTTTCGGTTTTTCCTATATAAAATGAGGGACAGTTTGTAGAGCCACACGGGATTAAATATACACTTGCTTCATTTGGCAGATCCACGGGCTTGGTTGAAGGGAAAGATTTAAGGATAGAAAAAGGGTATTTAAATGTGGTTAGGCCTGGAAAAATAACTTTGTTCCCTCCTTTGGGGAGGGGAGAAGGAGGGAGGGATAAACACTTCGTATTACTAAATTTGTTTTTATCCTTGGGACGGTAATGAGTAGATTTTGCTTTAGCTAAACTTTCATTGATCACGTGAATCCGTATTTTGCACATGGTAGACTGATAATTGAATATGACCGAAATATTTAACTTATTCAAGAGGCGTGGAAGCAAGGAAAAGAACTCAGAAAACAGTAAAACGAGGGAGTTCTTAAAATTATTTGTGGGAGGGATTTCAGTTCTATAAAAGGATATTTTTGCAAAATCTAGGCATCCTGCAAGAAATCTTAGAAATCTCAAGATCCAAGAATTCCGGGCTGGTGACCCGCAACCCCCGGAGAAACATTGAAATAATTACAGACCGTTTGATTTTATCATTATGACCTGAGTAAAAATGAATATAGGAACAGCCGTTGGAAGGCTTACGATAGACGGGAAATTTAAATCCAGATGGAGTCCTATGAATAAGTAGATCTAAGAACGGGAGGACACCATTTTGTTCAAGTTCCAGGGTAAATTTAATAGAGGGAACCAGAGAATTAAGTTCAGTAAGAAAACCATTAACATCCTTAGAAGAAGGCCACAAACAAATAATATCGTCTATATATTGGAACCAAACAAGGGAAAAATCGATAATGGTGGGGAGGAAGGTAGTTTCAAAATATTCCATATATATATATATATATATTGTAAGGAACAGGGAATAAGCAATTTCCAATAGCCAAACCAAACTTTTGAAGGTAAAATTTACCATTAAAAGAAAACTTACAGTTTTTAGTACACATTGAGATGAGTTCAATGAAAATACTAACTGGCAAGGGAATATCAAAGTTACGCAATTTATCACTAACGAATGATAAAAGCTCGTTTACAGGCACTTTAGTAAAAAGAGAACATACATCGAAACTAACGAGGGATAAATTATTAGAGTAAGAGATGGAGTTGAGTTTTGAGTCAAACGGTCTGTATTTATTTCAATGTTTCTCCGGGGGTTGCGGGTCGCCAGCCCGGAATTCTTGGATCTTGAGACTTCAAAGATCTTTACAATAGGTAACAATCTTTGTTACCTCACAAATTTCTTGTAAGATGCTTAGATTTGGCAAAAATATCCTTTAACAGAACTGAAATCCCTCCCGCATATAATTTTAAGAACTCCCTCGTTTTACTGTTTTCTGAGTCCTTTTCCTTGCTTCCCCGCCTCTGGAATAAGTTAAATATTTCGGTCATATTCAATTATCAGTCTACCATGTATAAAATGCTGATTCATAACAATAACAATAGTATAGGAAGGGGGGGATACTCTGTTGATTGTTCAGTTTGCCCGAAGCAATACTTTGGGCAAACCGGTAAATCATTAAGTGTACGCTTGAGGCAACATAAATACAATATTAGGAGGAGGGAATGCAGTAGCGCTTTCTTTGTCCATTTATCGGAAAACAGTCACCCTATCAATTGGTATTCGGCCAAATTTATTTACAAATCTGATGACGTTATTCAAAATAATATTGTTGAATGCTCATTCATTAATTCCTCGCCTAATTTTTGAAATTCATTTTCCTACCCAGATTTTTTTATGGTTCCAACATCAAAAACTATTGTGTTAAAATTTCAGACTTCTAAATTAATATTTTCAGATTCCTCAACGCAATTGAAATTTTGAAAAAAAATGCAAAAATGTCGAAAAATTCTATCTATTTGTTTTCAAATTTCAAGTTGTTACACCAACATTTATGTCCAATACAGGGTATATTATTTCCCCCACAATTTTAAAACTATACTTCCATAAAACTTTACAATCAAATACTTCTACTTCCATTTTATTGAATAAAAATAATCTATTAACTACTCGATAAGTTTTCCTTCCTTTTCTTCCGTTTGTTTCCATGCAACCTGTAGATTTTTATCATCATCACTCTGAAATAGAAGAAATTCTACTCCTTCTATAGCTCTCCCGTTTGTCTTCTCCACAAACTGCTAGTGACGCTTCTGTGACCAGTTTGATGCATCTCTCAACCGCTTGTGTGTGACAAGGAAACCTCGGAATATCCGATTTAGGTTGAGGACGGATAAATTCTTCAAGTTGATCATCAGAGAGCGTCCTCGTCAGCGGAGGTTCGGTCACGACGTTCTGCTACCAATTAACTAGGTGGATGTAGTCGTCAGCTTCAAAGTGTGCGTATTGATTTCCTTTTATAATCTTTTCCTGCTTTCATAATTCTTCTCCATGCGAGTTCCCTTCCCGGATATGATTGCTTTAATCTTGCAGCATACGGAGAAGAATGTTTTTCCGCATGTGCAAAATAAGCGTTCCTTTAAATCACTGGGGCAACTATATCTTTAATCTGTTTGTTCATCACTTGAAGAGGTTGAGTGCTCCATCTTGCGAAGAAGAGTTAGATTTTATTTCAAACCAGCTGATAAGAAGGGTCGGAAGTGGAAACATATAATCGAAGTATCCGATTTGCCGTTGTAAGCCATCGTGCATGCAACATTTTCCCAGGACTCTTACGAGCCATTTCAGGAGAACATTTATCTTTTGAGATAGATAGAAAGATATCAAACAGATACTTTTGATAGGTGGTCAGATTTTCTCTGTCAGCAGACGGCAAATTAGTCGGAATTGGCTCAAATTCAATAACACTAAGATTCTCACATTTATCCAGTTGTTTCCCTATAGGTCCCACAAATCCACGAGGCCCCGTTGTTTTCCCATCCAAATTGCTGATAAGATGGCGCAATGGGAGCTCATTTGCATGGAGCTGACATATAAACTAATGCAGTGGTCTATTAAGTTTTTCTTCTAACATTCTGATCATGACTCCTTTTGTTCCTGTATTCACTGCCATTCCATCGCATCCCACAGCAACGAGTTCATCAGTTGCGATGTTATTTGCTTCTAGATACGAGAATATTGCGTCGCATATAGCTTTTGAAGAACCTGTCTTCATTGTCAAATGTCTAAGGTATTCAGAACTAGTTTCTTCTAGCATGGAGATGTGCTCTTCCATTATCTTCTTCTTGTGATGAGTTCACTCCATCGTCTCAACAACAAATGTGCTATCTCTTCTACCATCAAAATAAATAAAATATAATAGCTTATCCGATCTAATTTATTGGCACGCTCTCTTCTAACTTTTGACCTGTCAACTACTACAGAAGTTTTTTGCCTTCAAATGACGATAAGTCCTTAAGGATTGAACTTGTTATTAAAGCTGCAGCTCGATCAGACACACCAGTGCGGTCACATGCCAATGCAAATTCTAATAATTTTATTCGTTTAGATGGAGTCCTTGCGTCAATTTTTTGTTTGCTTCTTTGCGTTTCACGAATGAAGGAAGAATCACTTCGATATTATCTGTCAAAGTAGATGGTTGATTTAAGAGATAATACTCACGATTCGTCCTAACTGCACTCTGAATATTCTTCTGTGATCGATATTACCTATTGCCATTTTCCTAGTTGTTCGTTAGTCTTCCAGAAACGTTTGCTCCAAAGGCGGCACCTTCTTTTCTTTGTTGCAAGAACAGTTTTCAAAGCTATCGCATTTACAACACGAAATATCAAACAATTGTTCTGCATTTATTGTAGGATCTTCACATTTCTGTTTGAATGATGTCACATTTTTCCTGCTAATATTTCTCATTAAAGCCCTATATTTTGAATAATAATTTAAAATTCTTCTTCTAACTGCCTCTATTGACACACAAGGGAATGATACCGTTTTCAAAATAGAAATTAATTTCTCCGCTACTAATGTGATAATTTGTTTAATTATCGGGTCTTTTCTATTGCGGTTATTTTCCTTTTCTCGCTCAAGCAAAACATATTTTATAACATCTTTATAAGTTGGCAACACTCGTTCACTAATGGCGCAGGGTGCGCCAAACAAAAGGCTTTCAATTTCAGACGCGTTCTAGGTTTAAATGCCATAATTAAATATTGTTTTAATTTTTTTCTTAATATTATTTAGCTCTGAAATATAATAAAACGTGTATAAATATTTATTGTACACTATAAATAACTGTTCTTAAATACAAATAGAAGAATGTGATAAAAAATAGACACTAGATAGAGCCACACACACACACATCAACTCTCAAAGAGATCCTCCGCGCTACTGAAAAATAATTGTCACGTACGCTGCTATAATATGTCATTGAGGAACCTCTAAACATCAATCGATTACTTTCAAATTTCGTTTACTTGTTCTTTAAAATACATATAATAATAATTATTTGTTAGGAGGTATCAATTCCAAATTCGAACTTAATTTTCAGATATAATCCACGAAAGTCAAAATTTAGTTGAAAATCGTATTATTTTCAATTTTCACTGGCGTTGAGGAACTTTAAAAAAATATTATATCAAAAAATCGTGGTGGGAAAATAAATTTCAGAAAAAATGATTTTCGCTATAACTTAAATTGTATATATATATATATATATATATATATATATATATATATATATATATATATATATATATATATATATATATATATATATATATATATATATATATAATATATATAATAATAATATATATATATATATATATATATATATATATATATATATATATATATATATATATATATATATATATATATATATTTATAATATACTAACAGCTGATTTCATCCTACTGTTGGACAGTGCAGCACTCGAGGCTGCCAGGTTACTCCAAAATATTTAATCAACTTAAACAAAATACAAAGTGCAAAAGTAGCTAAAAAAAAACTCCACATACGAAGAAATATCAAATAGACAACCTCACAGTCGTGTGACGGTGACATTTTCGTTCTTTGCAGTGATTTTCCTCGCGCCCCAAATCGACAAAAAGCACCGACAAAGAGCACCGACAAAGAGCACCGTCATGTCAGCGAGTGAGAAGTTTACCGGGATGCACCTTGATGCTTGGCTGAAATCGAGGTGTCGGATTCCCACTCGAAATACACCACCATCAAGCCTTTATCTCTCTCATCTCTCTCACCATATCTCTTCGAGTTACATTTCGACATACACAGATGCACACACCCACCCGCCCTCTTTCTCTCTCGGACTCGCATGGGGACTTCATGCAGAAGAGTAGGGAGGAGGGAAGGTGCGTGTTCAAGAGAATCGCGCGCTCTCCTTAGCAAGCAATATCAAATCTTTATCCTCGTGAGGATGATTTGGGCCAAGCCCCAATTCCAAGACATCAAGACTCACAACTGCAGCTTCGAGTTTGAGCTTTGGAGTGTTTATACCCCGTATACGAATTGGTACCCTCAAAGCTCACCTACACATGGAGGAATGCTACGCCCTCCCGGCCTCCCGCAAGTGGGTGTCAGGTGAGCACGGGCAAGCATGCTGCAGCTGACATCTGGCGGATTGCGTGTCCTTCCGCCCTAGCGCTCGAATCAAGACTTCAATTAAGGCGATGGATTCATGTCATGTATTGCTCGAGTGAGAAAAGGGGAATAACGATAGCAAGTCGGACTTTCAGTTAAGTTAAGTCGATGGGGGGCTGATATTCAATTGCCATTTTTTTTTTGGGGGGGGACGTGTGGCTACATTAGGGAAGGGGGTTAAAGTAATCCAACTAACCTATTTTTTCAGCAATAAAATAAACATTGCGTATAATTCGAACATGGTTAAGCCACATTGGGTATGGTTAGTCGCTGGATGAAGTCTCGCTTCGGATCAAGTTGGCATCAGCTGTCCTATGCTGTAGCGACCTATAGTTTAAACCCCACGTGTAGCTTTAGCTCTACAGAAACGGGCACCCAACGATACTAAAACTACTAATTAGGGCGCTAGCGATCGGAGATTGACGTTACTTAAAACTAAGAAGTGAAAACCAATGAGGGCATCGCTGTCAGAATGTTTGTAAGGAGAGATCTGTAAAGAAAGTAAAGTGGAGGAAGAGAAATGTGTGAAGACTTATATCCACAGGTCCTCATACATATGAGAACTGCAGTATGGTTGTCTATGCTTCACCTGACAACCCTTTTCTGGTTTAGAGACTGGAACCCCGCAACTCTCCTAAGCCTAATTCGGATCATGTCAATAGTAGCGAATCCAATGTAAATATCATGGAAATGAAGGAGTTAAATATCTGTAATATTCATTTTAGTAATGAACGAAGTGGTTAGTTAGATTGTTCACTTGAACAATTCCCCTCTACCTAATGTCGCCTCTTTAACATCGTGACCCCAAAGTGTTGCCAATTGAACATCACCCCCTAGAAATTTGAGTTAGGTTAAGTATCCTAACTTAACCTAACCTAACCTGCACTACATAACATGAATCTTCTCACTCTTGCACTACATAACATGAATCTTCTCTCTCGCACTACATAACATGAATCTTCTCACTCCTACACTACATAACGTGAATCTTCTGACTCTTGAACTACATAACGTGAATATTCTCACTCCTACACTACATAACGTGAATCTTCTCACCCCTGCACTACATAACATGAATCTTCTCACCCCTGCACGACATAGCGTGAATCTTTTCACTCCTGCACTACATAAACATGAATCCATCGCCTTAATTGAAGTCTGATTCGGCAAACCAAGATCCAGTTCATTTGGACGTTTTGTCCTTAAAGCGTTTCGCATTTTTTGTTTTGGCAATTCTAAGCAAACCCATCGGACCTCTGCGTAATTTCACGCAGTTCATTCTTTCAGCACAACTGGGAGTGGGTACACCCCAATTAGAATAAGACAGACAGTCTGTAATGCGCTGGAACCCGATTGTACCATGTCAAGAATTTCGAACTCAAAATTATTCATATCAAAAATAACGAACCCAAAGGTATTGGGTTCGGTTTTCTTTGACATATTCCCTTAAATCTTCCTCCTTCGTCTTGGGCAAGAATTACTCAGGTCTAAAGGTTGATCATACTAAAGATGGACGAAAACCTTAGTTTTAACAGATTAACATCAATTCTCCCGAAGATTAAACGATAGAAAACTAAGCTAATTTATGGTAAAATTGCCTTGCTCTCAGACCTAAATATGGCATAGTATTACTCCAAAGAACTCTAGAGAGAAATAACGCGTTTGTTAAATAAAAACAAGATATTATCATGGCAAGCGACTGGTTGATACAAGTAATTAAACTTCTAATAATACGTACTCTTGTTATCTGATAAAACTCCTGATAAACGATATATTAAAACGTTAGAGAACCTATTGTGCAGAGATTAATGGTTTTGGATTAGGTTGTCATGAAATGAGAGTTAGTTTTCCAAATTATTAATTTACTCTCTCTCTCTCTCTCTCTCTCTCTCTATCTATATATATATATATATATATATATATATATATATATATATATATATATATATATATATATATATATGTGAGGAATTAAACCACATTTTGATACCTTTTTTAATAATTTGAATAATTTGCATGTCTCCATCAAATTTAAATATGAATGGGAATATGATAATAGATTACCCTTTTTAGATGTCCTCATTAATAAAGATCACCATGAATTAAAACTTGACGTGTATAGGAAACCAACCCACTCGAATGCCTATATACATTATTTTTCATTTCACGATAATAATGTTAAAAAATCGGTAATTTCTAACCTTTTCCTTAGAGCATACAAAATATGTCATCCTTCCTATTTAGATGAAGAAATTGTCATTATCAAGACCATTTTTTCTAATTTGTATTATCCCGATTGGTTCATATCGTCTGCCCATTTTGCAGCTAGGAAAACATTCTATGGTAATAAGCCTTCCCGCACTAATGACTTCAACAAATGTATAACATTGCCCTTTAATAATAAATTAAATAGTTTAAAGGGCATATTTGGAAAAGCGGTTATTAATCTAGCCTTTAAATATAATAATTCCTTATACCAATTGATGATGGCCAGGAAACCCAAAGAACATCATAACATAGGAGTATATGCAGTACCATGCAACGATTGCCATAAAGTTTATATAGGGGAAACGGGGAGAAATCTAGACAAGAGATTGTATGAACACAAAAGAGATATTAGAGTGGGCAGCAAAAGTAGTGGAATTTTTTGCCATGTTAGAGACAAGAATCATACGATCGATTTCAATGGAAGTAAAATGGTATTTAAATCGGCTAACTATTTTAAGAGAAGAATCATAGAATCGAGCTTGATATCGTCAGTTCCTAATTTAAATCTATCTGAGGGTCAATTTTCTTTTAATCCTGTAATAAGATCGCAAATAAATAAAATAGTAAAATGTCAGCCCTTCAATATGTTTAGGCCTAACCCCCTCCCAGATTAGCCACAAGTAGGGGAATGGGGGGAAAAAGAGGGGATCTTGTGTTATGCTTTTCTCTTATATTTTCTGCCCAGTGTCAGTTGAAAAAGGGTGTGAGATACACCGAAACTGTTCTGAATTAAATTGTCTTCGGAGAATGTGGTTTAATTCCTCATCTTTTCTTGCGATATTGCATTAATTTTCATTATATATATATATATATATATATATATATATATATATATATATATATATATATATATATATATATATATATATATATATATATATATATATATATATATATATATATATATATATATATATATATATATATATATATATATATATATATATATATATATATATATATATATATATATATATATATATATATATATATATATATATATATATATTTATAATGGTAAACCACAATATTTGAACAAGATTTTATTTATAACTATCGCACTAGTTTCGGCAGATGCCATTTGAAACTAATAATGAAGAAGCTAGGCAAGGAGCACAGTATATATAAGGTAAGACACATCCTAAACAAAATGAAACAGCAGAAAATAATCTGGAAAAAAAACTCGAGTGAATCTGGCGTGAATGACAAACTAAACAAAATGAAATGGAGCCGGAAACAATCTGGAGAGTTGCTAATCCCCAAAGCGCATTGCGCATGGGGGCTTGCGACTCTATTCATTATATATTTGTTAAATTAGTATTGACTTTCAGATAAATTGAAATTATCAACTTTGTTGATGATGATGGATTCCGCAATTCTCCTCTCAATATAATTGTTTGATTTATAAATGATTTCTGCATGGTTAAAATCAATTCTATGGTCGTGCGTTTGCATGTGCGTAAAGAGACTTGACGAAATCGTACACCTTCTGATATCAGCTAAATGTTCTTTCATCCTCTTATTAAAATGGCCTGACTCTCCGATGTATGTTAATTTGCAATTATAGCATGGTATACTGTAAACTCCAGCATCGAGATTGATTAGAATATTTAAATGTAATATTTATGTTATTTTCGTTCGCATATGATTTTAGAGGAGATAAGGCTGGAGCATATGGGAAACTAATACATTTTTTAAAATCATCCCTTCGTGGTGTGGAGGTGGCATAGAAGTTCTTTCGTGCTTTGGAATGGCATCTATTTATGAGGTGAATTGGATATTTTAGTTCAATGAAATTGCAGATAAGGTGGTTAATTTCATCCTGAAAGAAGATTGAGAAAGAGGGGAAAAATAACACACATCTTAACGGATTTATCATGTAGTGAATTTGTAGGCTTTCGATAGACTAAGCACTGAATATAGTTATTTAAACGGTGGATGTTTACGTCTAAAAACGGTAGAGAATTATTCTGGGAAAAAAGTTGATAATTTCAATTTATCTATTTATCTGAAGGGCAATACAAATTTAACAAATATAATATACCGAATAGAGTCACCAATCGTAATTATAATCCCCCGGGTGCAATGCGTTTTGGGGATTAGCAATTCTCTAGATTTAAGCCAGATTTACTCGAGTGTTTTTTTTCCAGATTGTTTCCTACTGTTTCATTTTGTTTAGGATGTGTCTTACCTTATATATTCTGTGCTCCTTGCCTAGCTTCTTCATTATTAGTTTCAAATGGCATCTGCCGAAACTAGTGCGATAGTTATAAATAAAATCTTGATTCAAATACTGTGGTTTACCATTATCTTTCACTTTGTTTTATCATTCTTTTGAGTTTGGCTTCGAATCATTTAAAGTTGTTTTACTTATATAGATTTCGTGTCCTAATATCATTATTTGTTTGCTATATCTTCGTTGTTTGTTTCCAGTTTTTTTGTTTCTAATGCCTTTGTTGGTTATCCTTTTCGTTGTTCACGTCTTCCTTTTATTGTTGTTTGTTTGTTTTTTCTCTCTTTCTCTTTATATATATATATATATATATATATATGCGTTACACGTGTGCATGTATACATGTATAATTCTAGTTTGGAGTTGGGTTGGTTGTAGCTTTCAAGCCTTTCAAGTTGGCTTTTGCTGTGACCTATGTCAAATTCATTTTATGTGATGTTCTGCATAATGTCGCTTTTGCTGTTGTCCTCTTAATGTTGCCTCGCTGTGTATATTGTGTAATGATTGTTCCTATCAGCTATTCTGTTGCTGGGAAATCTTCGCCTAGCTTGTGGTAGGTTTGGGATTAGGGATCTCAAAGTAATTTCTTAGAAAATCTGGTTTTCTAATACTTTCTACTTTTCTCCATATTTTTTTGTGTTCTTGTTCCTAGGTCGGAATTAATTGCCATTACTTTGATTTCATCATGGAGCGCTTGTTGTTGTTTTCTTTCTCTTCTTCTAGTATTTGTAATTATTAGTATTCCTTTGTTTTGTATTGCTTATAGTTTGTTGAGCCAAGACTTTGGTACCGCTATCAGTGGCATAGGGGGGTACATACTCTTGGGTCGTATGTAAGCAGTGTAGATCTTTTTCTTGTTTTTTTGTGCTTAGGTTATTAAACCTGTAAATTCGTTGAGGTCTTTTTGGGTTCGTACTGTGATACTTTTGAGTTGATCAGAGTATCCGTATTTATTAATTTTTAATCCTAAAACTGTTCCTGATGGTTTGTATACGTGTCTTTCGTCACCAATTTTTATTGGAGCTGTCTTGTTTCTTTTAATCGGGATGATGGTGAATTTGTTGTGGTTTGTCGCCATCTTCCAGCGACGTTCGTATGCGTTAATATTTTCGATCTCCCACGCAGTCATTCTAGCCATAGTTTTCTCATTCTTGCAAGGGGACACTACTATGTGTGACACGTCATCCGCGAACTGGATACACATCGATTCTTTAAGCCTAGGGCTTGGGAGGTGTTTGGTGAAAATCGAGTATAGGAGTGAAGTGAGACACCCACCCTGGGGGACTCCCTCTTCCAGTATAAATTCTGGCCTTGGAGCTCTCCGATTGTGATAAAGGCTCTACGGTCCATTACGTAGCCGCAAATTATCTTCTCCAGTATGGGGTTTAGCCCTAGTTGGAGAATTTTATATTGTAGGCCCCGGCGCCATACTTTATCGAACGCTCTCCTTACATCCCTCAACACTAGGTCAACATATTTCTTCTCCTCCTCTATCTTTGCCAGTTTCTCTGTGATCATTGCCAGTGCAGTGTCCGTGCCCCTCTGCCTCCTAAACCCATGTTGTTTTTGGTTGTGTAATTCGTTGGCATCAAAGTAGGTCTGCACTCTGCCGGCAATGATCTTTTCCATAATCTTCCCTCAAAATTCGAGCAGAGAGATTGGTCGATAGTCAGCCGGAGAGGTTGGGTTCTTTCCCAATTTTGGAATGAATATCATTTTAGATAATTTCCATTCGTCGGGGCAGTATCCTGGGTTGAGGGTCACATTCATCACATTTAATACCCCTTGAATAATGTTGGGTGTGGCGTTAACTTAATTTGCCTTTGTCGGTCCGGTGTAGCATGGGGCTCGTTGTTTAAATCCTTTCAGTGTTTGGTTTAATTCCTGGTGGGTAATATTTCTTCCATATCCTGTCATGGGTCTCTCTCCCATGGCGTTGTTAAAAGGGTACGTCCGTTCTATTACATCGTTTAGTTGGTCAGTGATGTCATTGCCGAACTCGGTATCGAAGTTTTCTTCTTCTTCCTGGGTAATCCTAATGATATTTTTCCAGTACGTTCTAAATTCGGTTTCCAGTTGGTATGGCTCGGTGATATTCTCCCCTCTATGATTTTTTATTTTCATCCCCCTTGTTGAGGGTTTCTCCCCGATACCTTTTTACCATTTGTCAGAAGGACCTCGGATCCATCTCCTCATCGAGTTTTTCAATGAGTCGATCCCATATTTCCAATTGTTGCTGTAGGTTGTCTCGTGTTTTCCGTTGAATCCGGTGGAGTTCTCTACTGGGTCCCCATCTGTTTATTTCTTCGATTGTTCTTATGTATTTTTCTTGCCTGTAAATCATTTCTGGGGTCCAGATTGGTGCTGGTAAGGTTTTATGTTTGGTCTTTGGTACGGTTAATCTGTCCGCTTCTAACAAAGTTTTTGTTATGCGGTTTGGCTTTTCATCAATTTATTCTGGTGTCGTTTCATCCATTTTGACTTGGTACATAGTCTTGACAAGCGATTCAGTACATTTCCTAGTCGGTGTGCCCCTAAGCTTTCCAGGTTTCTTCCGGCCTTATTGGTGCTGGTATATTCAAAGGCTCCCACATCTAGCATTTAGGTCTCCTGCAAATATTACTCTTTTTGTGTGCGAAAAGTTGCATAAAGTTGTGGATTGTTAGGTACCCTCTTCTTGGGGGTTGGTATCCTGTAGCAATTGTTAAGGGTGCTATGGTAGTTTGTACTTCAGCTAACACGTATGATTCGTCAAATGGCTTCTGGATTACATATATTGAAGGTTCGGCACTGTTTATCACTTTTCATTCGTATTTTATCTTATTTATTTTTCTTATTATATATATATATATATATATATATATATATATATATATATATATATATATATATATATATATATATATATATATATATATATATATACAGTGGTACCTCTACTTACGAAAGGCTCTACATACGAAATTTTCAGGTTACGAAACACTTCTTCGGAAAAATATTGCCTCTTGTTACGAAAGAAATTTCAGGATACGAAAGGCGAAAATTTCAAAAACGCGCTGCTACTCACAACTCCCAGAGTCCACCGAACGTAATAATACTTGTAGCATCCTGTATCTTGGTTTGAAAGTGGCGCGTCCGAGCTGCTCTGCCATTGGCTATTGCCCAGCATCTTCCTGGCATCCCATTGGCTAGGATGGACCTATGTGTGTATGTGCGTATACCCAGAATCCCCTTCGTTTTCCCGTCGGCTCACGAGGATCACCGAAGCCTCAGTCTCACGCTGCGAAATTTAGTAAAGCACGAAGTGTTCGGACAGTTTTTCGTCAGCTTTTGTTAGTGTTTATTGCAACTTTACGTGTGTGTATTAACTTTTATTCACTATGGGCCCCAAGAAAGTGATGGAGAAAAGTGGTGAGAAGAAGAAGAGAGTTGTTTTGTCCATACAAACAAAGCAAGAGATAATAGAAAAGTACGAAAAAGGAATGCGTTTGGTTGATCTCGCCAAAGAATATAACCGTAATCCATCAACGATCGGCACGATATTAAAACAAAAGGACTCCTTCCAAAGGCCTCTCTGTCATTTCGAAGAGGAGGACGGCAGTGAACAATGAGTTGGAGGGTAAAGTTGGACCTGAAGTTGACGAAATTGTTTCGCTGGGAAAGTGCATGGGGCTTGAGGTGAATGACGACGACATCGACGAGTTGATTCAGGAGCACCACGAGGAGCTTTCGACGGAGGAGCTGGGGGAGTTGGAGGCGATGCAACACACGGCAGTGCAGGAGGAGTTCATTAAAGACGAAGAGGAGGCAGCCATTATTCCGACAGCCCGAATAAAAGACATTTTACCAAAATTCTATGAAGTTTCGGACTTTGTTGAAAAGAATCACGCAGAAAAAGTGTTTACTAATCGGTCTATCGCTCACTATGATGATGTTTGCCTTGCACATTTTCGAAAGATTGTTGAAAGCCGACAAAAGCAAACGACCTTGGATCGGATCTTTACAAATCGTCAGGCAAAAACCACTGCTGAGAGTGAACCTGAACCGAAGAAGGCGAAAGGTGACAACGATAGTAGTTAAACAAGAGAGCCATGAAAGTAAAAGAGAAGAAAAAACTTTATTCTTTACATTATGTACAACTCTCATTTTTATGTTTATTGTGCAGTAATTTAATTCTAACATGTATTTGTTACAGGTTTTGATGCATTTTTGTAATTTATAAAAAATTTATGTCCGATTTTTAAGGGGCTTGGAACCGATTAGGGCATTTATAGGGTAAAAGGCGTTTCTACTTACGAAATTTTCACGTTACGAAACGATTTCCAGAACGAATTAATTTCGTAAGTAGAGGTACCACTGTATATATATATATATATATATATATATATATATATATATATATATATATAATTGTTGCGTGTTTAGGGTGAATTGCACATATACAGGGTGTCCATAAAGTCTCTTTAGAATTAAAATAATTTATTACAAAGACAATTGATAGGATATCTTAATCATACTTGTTCTATTGTACTCAGTGGATATCAAAGTATATTAAATGAGGTAAAATAAACTTTGATATCCACTGAGTACAATAGAACAAGTCTGATTAAGATATCTTATCAATTGCCTTTGTAATATTTTTTTTAAATTGTAAAGAGACTTTATGGACATATATATATATATATATATATATATATATATATATATATATATATATATATATATATATATATATATATATATAAGTTTACTGGTGATAACAATTTAATCATATCTTACTGTATTTTAATTGTTTTATGATTTTAGAACCTGAAGATGGGCGATACGCCCATCTCTCTCTCTCTCTCTCTCTCTCTCTCTCTCTCTCTCTCTCTATATATATATATATATATATATATATATATATATATATATATATATATATATATATATATATATATATATATATGTGTGTGTGTGTGTGTGTGTGTGTGGATATGAGAAACTTACAAACTAAGGCGTGAGTAGATCAATAATTGCATAAAATCCCACAGAATAAATGAAAAGCAGATTCCAAGTACTTTCGAACTTGGTTTAGTTCATTCTCAAGGAGTACATAAAGAATTACTTTACAAGAATGGTAAATATAGGATAAAGGTAAGCGACGTTCTGCCTACGTACAACGAAAGGATACAAAACAGAATAGGCGTGAACAATAGAAATAAATTATCAGACGCCTATTCTGTTTTGTATTCTTTCGTTGTACGTAGGCGGAGCGTCGCTTAGTTTTCTCCTATATTTACCATTCTTGTAATGGATAAAAAATTCATTCTTTTTGGAAAAATCAAACTTTGGTGATCTGAGGATTCAACACACTCCCGACTCCCCAGAAAGAGGAGGTATAAAACGAAAAGTGAAGACTAATTATGGAGTAGGAAACATGGTTTCGACTCCACTCAGGGAAATAAACAACGCCGTCACCAAACCAACGAGAGAACAACTAACAGAGGCAATTTATACAAAATTAGAAGTGGCACTGGTAAGGTTATTTGAAACTCCCAAGGGTTTCGTAGCCATGTGCCATACAGAGAACGACCGCCAAAGATTGTTCACCAAAACGGCCAGCGAAGAACTAAGAAGAATCAATCTGGAGCCAACCATGCCCCCATAAATCAACACAAAAAGGGTGATTGTCGGCAGACAGATGGATCCAATTATTGGAGGAAAAACAACAGAGGAGGTCAAAGAAGAAATAGAGCGCCAAGAACCCTAGGTGAAGATTGGAAAATTCCTAAAATTCGGGCATCCGGTGAAGACAATTAAAATAATATTCGCTGAGGTAGAAATGGCCGAAAGAGCACTAACAACGGAGCTCCTCGCTTTCAACCTAAGGATTTCACCAGGCCAGTTGGAAAAGGAAAACTACGTGCAAGTTAAAATATGCATGAAGTGCTACCAGCTGGACAGCCACGAAACAAGAGAATGTCCAAAAAACCAAAAACTATGCTCGCAATGCAGTGAAACCAATCACCTCGCGAGCACATGCACAAAGGAGCAAAAGAAGTGCCTCATTTGTAGGGGACCCCACTCAGCACTTGCAACGATGTGCCCCAAGAAAAAAGAGGCAATTAAAAAGTGCCTAGATAGATACACACAACAAGTGCAAAACAACACCAACTACGAGAGAATTGCAACAACGAGACAAAATTTCACCTACGCTAACGCAGCGGCAAAGCCCCCCACCCGCAAATGAAACTTTAGCCAAGCCCCAACAACCTATAGTTAGCAGCCAGAGTCTCGAAGTCCTCGCAATGCTCTTCTATGCGCACTCCGTCAACGTAGCCAAACCTGGAACCTTCGCCATTCGCTACAACGAGGTACTTCGGAAAAATGGGAGAACTCGGGACCTATGGTCCCCGGAGAACCATCCATCGGGTTAAGTGCTTAAAGCACTAAACACCCAGGAGAGAGAAAAAGATAACCAAAACAAGAAGAAAGAAGAAAAGAATTCCCGTGAAAAAAAAACAAATGGAAGAACAACGCTCGGGAATGAAAAAGAAGAGACTACCGAAACTGAAAACGACAAGAAAAATTCAACAAAAACAAGAAAAGCAAAGAAGAACATAAGGAAAAGAAAGAAAAGATACTGGCAGCCATCTGTAACCAGAAACAAAAGGCAATAGAGCAAAGCTCAGAAGAGGATACATATACAGAACTAGTGGAAAACTTCGAGGTACAAGAAAGAACAGACCAGCAGGAAATTAATGAAGACTCAATAAATCTACAACTATTCACCACCAAAGAGAATTCATTCCTAGATAACTGGACCATCCAAGAAACCATAATGGACAGAATATATGATGGGAAGTATAAATGGATATATACTTCGAATCACCATAAAGGTCACATCCAACTATTTATGTTCCAAGGAAGAGTTAGGTTAACAAAGAACAGAGCAAGTATGATTAGGAAAACAAACTTCAATAAAATGATAAGCAGCAAGTTTAAGAAACCTAAGTAAAGAGCAAGTTTTACTCATTATCGCCACCAAACAAATAAGAAAAAAAAAGAGGTTAATAAACCCATGTAGGCAAGAGAATAGTCGGACTCCCAGCACATGTGCAATCTTATGCTAGCCTATGACTTTCTTCCCTTCTACATTAACTTTCCTTGTCTAAATTAGTTAAACTAATATCTTTAACTTCCACATTTACTTCACCTCTTGGTCGTGAATTAATCTGTCTATTCACGACGAATATTTTTTTTTATGTACATATTCCTTGAGAATGAACTGAACAAAGTTCGAAAGTACTTGGAATCTGTCTTTCATTTTTCCTGTGGGAGTTTCTGCAATTACAGCATATATATATATATATATATATATATATATATATATATATATATATATATATATATATATATATATATATATATCTTGAGCGCGAGAGAATGATGAAATAAACCCAACTTCACCGCAGGACAGAGAAAACGGCATAATATTTCTTCTGAAATAGTTATTTCTTACTTCAAAATAATCCGAGCTGGGGTGGGATTCGAACTGTGCACATTGAGGCAGCGAGCAAACGCTTTGATCTCACCCCAGCTCGGATTTTTTTGAAATAAGAAATAACTATTTCAGAAGAAAAATGATTCCGTTTTCTATTTCCTGCGGTGAAGTTGGATATATATATATATATATATATATATATATATATATATATATATATATATATATATATATATATATATATATATATATATATATATATATATATATATATATATATATATATATATATATATATATATATATATATCCATAAAGTCTCTTTAGAATTTAAAAAGAATATTACAAAGACAATTGCTAAGATATCTTAATCAGACTTGTTCTATTGGACTCAGTGGTTTTCACAGTGTATTAAATGATGTAAAAAAACTTTGATATCCACTGAGTACAATAGAACAAGTCTGATTAAGATATCTTAGCAATTGTCTTTGTAATATTCTTTTTAAATTCTAAAGAGACTTTATGGATATATATATATATATATATATATATATATATATATATATATATATATATATATATATATATATATATATATATATATATATATATATATATATATATATATATATATATATATATATATAAATGTATAGAAAAGTTTACTGGTGATAACAATTTAATCATATCTTACTGTATTTTAATTGTTTTATAATTTTAGAACCTGAAGATGGGCGATACGCCCGAAGAAACGTTGTTTCCCAATAACAAATTAATCACATGTACCTGAGCGTCCTGTGTGTCCGTCATCTTCGCCGTGAAATTGAAAATCAGACTTATCACCAGCAACTCATATTAATATATATATATATATATATATATATATATATATATATATATATATATATATATATATATATATATATATATATATATATATATGTATGTGTGTGTGTGTGAGGAAGTTTGTTTATTTATTTGTTTGCTATAGACGGCCATATTTCTGGATTGATTAAGCTGACATTTCTCTGTAAGGTGAAGGCTAAAGGCTAGGTTAGTTACGCCACCCCAATACATTGTTCCCATGCTGAAAACATGTCATGAGTCTGAAAACTCATAGAAGGAGGGAGAATTCCAGGTTCCTTATGAAGTTCAAAGTTGTTGAACAGCCTTGAAAGTGGGGCACCGGATATGGTCAAATCTGACATCATAAGCCATCCGAGGCAACGAGGGGCCTAAATGATTCGCTTTCTGCGCTCGCTCATCGGCATTTACTGAAAGAAATACTCATCTATACATTTCCTAATCTAAATTTTCACCCATGCAACGCAGGGCAAATCACCGGTTATGAAAGAGTGTAATGCATTAGAAATATTTAAATTATAGTAAAGAGTGCAATTTAATCGCGTCGCGAAATTTGCAAGCTCAAAGATACCCACCCGAGTGGATTGTAATGAGGAGACAAGTTCCATCGTTAGCTGCAAGAGATGCACTCAACGTCCGTACGCTTAATTTCAGAGGTATGATTTTATTTTAGGTGATTTCTAAAAATAAAGGCAAAAACCAAAGTGTTTTAAGAGTGGTAAAAAAGATTGAGGTAGACTAGTTAGGTTGGTAGGGGTGGAAGGACACGTAACACTCCCGCATCATCTCCATTTTCAAAACAAATCAGGTCCCTCTGAGGGGTGGGTAGATATGGAAAAGTCAAAATAAGATATATAGTCCTATTTACCTAATCTGTAGAAATCTAATGAAAATATAAACCCTTGTGCCGATGAGGCTCGTTTTATATTATAAGATAATTGCCAGATGAGTTTGCATAAAGTGGCTTCATGGCTGGGACGTGAATCCCCGCCCACAACTAATGGCCAAAGAGAAAGGAAATATAGTGAAATACGGCTTTGTTTTCGTCCTTGGACAAATATAACTGCTCTTTGTTTCCTCTCCCTTTATGTGAGTGTGTGTATCTGCAAACAATTCGTGGCGTATATTAAAATGAAATTGAATATGGCCAGAAATCTTTCCTCCGCCCTCATCTGAAATCTTGACTCATAAATCAACGGCAACAACAAATTGAAGGGACCGAAGGAGGCGCAACCCACGACAAAACCAATGAATTAGCCCAGATTCCTTTCTGTGAGTAAGCGACCATAATTAGGCAATCCGAAGGCGCCCTCATAACACACCAGCACCAATTGAACTAAAAGAAAACGTTCACTACTCAGAAAGATATTATAATCCAACGACGTCTGGTTTACTCAGAGCGATGATAATTATTATTATTACTTCAAATTAAAAATCGAAAAGCGACGAGAGCATTTTGACTGGTTTGTAAAGAGAGATCGTAAAGAAAGTGTAGATGATGGAAGTGAAAATGTGTGATTAGCTTGAATAGCCTACACGAGACAAGTGAAGAACTCGAAACCGGTTGCAAACTCCAAAACCTGCCCAACTTCCACAAATATGGCAAATCTCCTTCCAGGTGTCGGGGGTGGTGGGTCCCGCAATCATCTAGATGTCACTTTTATCTATCCATACTACACTTGCCACTCCTTATCGGGCTATTCAAAGGTTAAAGAAGCAAAACAAGACTCTATCTACTAAGGGTTCATATTGGTATTTTGAGTGTCCAACCCCCCCGCTTCTCACGTTAGAGCGGCTTGCTCGATATCTCCTTTTCGGCCTTAATAATTTGGGGTTCAATTTTTCTCTCCATTTTTTTTCTTCTTCGGTATGTCCATTGTGGGCTGAGGGCACCTCTGGGATGTGGGTCTGAAAAGTGGCTCAGAAAAGAAAGTAGCGAAGAAGAGAAGTTGCGTAAATCAGTCGTGTGCTCTGCAACAGTTGCTTAGAGAGAGTAAACAGAAAATGTGCGGTGCATAGTGGTTTATGATTCTAGACTGAGTAGTGATAGAAAAGGTGTATGGTAATGTTTGTAATGACAGAGGAAGGATGGTGCGACCATGAATGAAACTTCTGTGTGAGAGTAATTGCGTGGAAAGAATAGTGTATGATCGGTGAACTCTATGGCTTAGGGAGAGTGGTAAGCCCCTCACATGTGGTGACATCGAAGCCCTGGTTGTCGTGACTGGATAAGAGGTGAGGATAGCGATGATAGTTTGGAGGAATGTGTGGCCCGAGTGATCGAAAGAGGAGACTAATCAGGACGCTAGAGACTGGGAGGTCTCGCAATATTGCGAGAATGACCAAGTGTGCGGTTCGACGTTTCGAATTTTATTGTCTTTGATCGAGTCTCGAAACATTCGCGGAAATCTTTATTTCGGGTGTCTTTCCTCCCAACGCCAAACGACTCCTTCTCGGCATTTTAAAGTCTGGTTCTCATGTTCCTAAATGAGGCCAAATTCCCATTCGGTTTTATTTTTTTTGTTGTTGTTTTTTGTCCCTGGCGAAACTTCATTTTCCCGGGCAAATTCTACGTTGTCGATTAATTTTGATGTATTTGCATTTGCGTGTGTTTGTATATGTGTGTGTGTGGGGGGGAGGTAGTTTTCGGGGCTACAGCAATTTAAACATTAAAAAACAATGGGATCAAATGTAGTTGATTTTATTTGATAAATCTATAAATGAAGTTATTCAAATGCCATTTAAAATTACAGCATTTTAGATGAAATCTCAGCAAGAAAGGTTTTGAAAAGGGTTTATTGGAATGGTGACTTTGTGAGAAGTGAAAATAGGTGGAAGACAAACTTAGCCTGAGTAGTCAATAGAGGAGACTACTTGGAGTGAAATGGAACTAAGGGCAAGCGATTCTCGTAAATCGTTCCTCTTTTTAAAAACAGGCGCTCATGCAGGACCCGTCTCCCATCTTCTTTGCCATGACACATGGAGGGCAATGCAGTGATAGTGTAAAAAAGAGCAAAACGCCGGTGCGGTGGAACGGTGAGCAGTCTGTCTGGCCACCTCACTAGCATGCCCATTTCCTACCACCCCCTACACGTCTGGGCACCAGAAAAAAAGGCAATCTTGACATCAATCCGAGCCGTAGAGGAGACGTAACTTCGCAAAAGCAAAGGATGAGGGATGGGCGGCCTTTCCAAATTAGTCGGAAGGGAGAGGTGGGGCTTGGCATGCTCTGAGTCGCTATAAATCACAAAATGGACACCAAACAAGATAAGGGGCGTAACCCTCCACGTACCAAGAGATATATTGTAGCCGGTTTACCCCTGAAGAAGGGTACAGTGTCTGAAGAGCCCCGCCAATTTAAACAGAGTGAAAGCACGGAGAAGCAAACTCTCACTCTTCAGTTTAGAGTGTGGCGCAAAGTATCCGGAAAGAGGAACGCCTGGTGTTGTGAAAGCCTTTGAAGCACAGGTAGCGGCGACAAATACCTAATGGTTGTATCCTCCAGGGTGGCAACATGGGCAACACCGCCCAGACATTTTTTTCTAATTCTAGCGATCTCTTCCGACTGCCACAAAACGAGGGTACGGCAGAAAAAAACAACAAAAATTAACAAAATACTAACTTAGAAATAAAATCAGATTACAAAACAAACAAAAAAAACAAACCCAACAATAAAATTCAAAAAAAGGAAAAGGCAAAGAGCAGGAAGCAAGCTCCTGCTGCGGGAGATTTTCCCCAGGCGCAGGAACGTGTGACCTATAATAGAAAAAACGAAAAAAATGGTTAAATAAAATAGAAGAGGCCGGCCTCCTCCCAAAAGTCTACAAGTAGCCAGTCAATGTGCACGAACTCGTCGCGAGTACAAGGGACAGGCGGTAGCAACCCAGCCCATCCCGGTACCGAGACAGGTAACGTACGCGAAGATCGCCCAGGCGGGACATTCAACAATAATGTGCCGAACAGTCTGATGGACAACGCAGTCTTCACAGTAGGGCGCTGGCGAACGCTCCATCAAATGAGGGTGCGCCCCCCGAGTGTGGCCAATTGGAAACAGACAGAAAGCAACCTGAAGCCTTCGCGGCATTGGGGGGTAAGTCCATGGGAACAGTCACGGCGCAATGGCACGCAACTTTAAGTTCCCTTCGACCGCCCCCCATCTTCTTTGCCAAGCATACCGAAGAGCTGCCCGTATTCCTGCCATGTAGTCAGTGTGAGGAAGAGCGAAACGCTGGTGCGGTCGCAGAGTTCTCGCGGACTCTTTGGCGCCCTCATCGGCGCGCTCATTTCCCGCAATTCCTACATGTCCAGGAACCTAGCAGAAGATAATCTCGACATCCGCCCGGCTCGCCAAAACCGTGGCGTCACGGATATTGCGAACCAGGGAATGCGGAGATTCCAACGCCCAGATAGCGGTCAGGGCGCTTTGTGAGTCGCTATGGATCACAATCCAGTCTCCCAACCGGGCACGTCACGTAATCTCCCATACCGAGTGGTGCATTGCCACCAGCTCGGCCGTGAAGACAGACGCAGCGCCTGGCAGAGCCGCGCTGACTTCAAACAGAGGGGATACGGCGCGGAAGCAGAACCCTCTTGAAACTTGGAGCCATCCGTATACACTGACACGGTTCCAACGTGACACGAGGTTTGCTCCAAAAAGGTTGAAAGCAATACTCCTGGCGCTGTACAAACTTTGGGAGCAGAGGCGTGGCGACAACAAGCCAAATGTGGTACCCTCCAGGGTGGCGTTTTGGGGAGAACCAGGAAAGCCACCAGCCAGAGAGCTATAACTATCTCTCGAAAGAGTTTCCTGACCCAAAACGCAAAGGTATTGGGGGGTGACTGGCGTCTCTCGGCGGCATAGGCACCGTCGAAATCAGCTGCCGTTGCAATAAGAGCTGTTTGCGACTGAGGAAGGCGCCGGGCCTTCCTCAGCGTGGCCGTTTCGCCTTACGGGAAACGGTCACGCTGGGGAAAGGGGACAGCCCTGGTTTTAGCCTGGTCTGATGTGAACGCTTTGTGCCGCACCAGCTTTACCAGGGAAGCACCCGGATTGAGTAGAACCCGCAGAAGGGCTCCAAATAGCCGCGGAGCAAAGGGTGTCTTTCTAACCATTGAGGCGTAAGACGTCCCAGGCAGAGCCGGGCGCGCCAGGACCAAGTCCTTAGCCTCGCGGAATGAGAGTCAATAATGGGCCCGAACGGTCAAGGTTTCTTTCTCAAGGAGATAAGCACCAGATTGCTTCGAAGAAGCACGCACGATTTTGACTTCGGGTGACCCCGACTTTGCACGTCTACATGATCGATTCGTATGGCCAAGGCGGTGAAAGTAATAGCACCGCCACGGCAGTGGCACGAATGCCTTCACGCGGTAGCGGTACCAAAAGACACGCACCAACTCAGGGAGCTCGTCACAGTAGAACGTGACGAAGATTGTAGGGGTGGGTCTCGAGGCCCCTCCCTGTTTTCTCATCATACGCTCGACCTTGACCGCCCCGTGTTTGGCCAGCTGTAGAGTGATATCTTCTATGGAGTAGTCCATGAGTTCCTTCGCATAAACTTCTCCTTTCACAAAGTTCATGGTAGAGTGCGGTGTCACACTCACCGGGGTGCCATGAAGTGTCCGAAGAGCACTTATCTTGGCCGCCCGGAGGGATCCGCCACATTCGCCAGAAGGCTCCCTTCCGAGAAACGGGTCACCTTCAGCTCTCTACCAATTATACTAGCTAAAGCTCTCCTCTGATGGATCATGTTGCCCTTGGCCAACATGGTGCCATCCGTGGAGCGGATAACGAGAAGGCGTTTAAAGCTAGCGGGTTCGAAATCGCCGGGTAACCTCTGAATGAGGGGCCCCGATGTCATCGAGGCTCCGCCCTGCGCCCTTTTAGTCTTAAGTCAGGGGCTTCGCACCCAGTGGGGGGACAGATGGGCTGGATCGTCCGATTATGGCTTAGTCGCTTACCGAAGCAGCAGACCCATCCGCCTCCGCATTCCCCGCGGATGGAGAGGAGCCCCGAGTCTTTTTAGTCTTTTTTTTTTCTTTTTAGGAGAGGAGGGTAGAGAATGAACCTGCTTCTTCCCTCCGCCAGCAGGAGCCCCCAGGCCAGATGGAACGGACTCAGCCAAGTTCTTCTCCGTGATGAAGGTTCTGGCAGTTGTAGGGACACAGGTCAGGGGAGATCCCTCCCCTCCTTGTACTGCCTTGGAAACCCTAGCCGTTTGAGGAGGACCTTGCATAGGGGCGGACTCGAGTTCGGTGTTTGGCGCCGAGCCCGGATTCGCTCCAATGGAAAGCCCTACCCTCTGAGGCTAAGTTGCTTCAAGGATCATGTCTATCTCAGTGGGGGGCCTCCAGTTGGCTATCCCCCCAGGACATCACAGGTCCTATTGGCAGCAGCGGCATTAGTCATGTCTGGGGAGCCACAGGCCTTGATCCCCGCTAGGTTTAAAATCGATAGTGTGTGAAGAGAAAAGGAAAAGGGATGGGAGGAAGGTATGTGTGGAGATGAAGCAAGTTGTTCAAAAACCACCATCCCAAACCGGAGCTCAGGGGTTAAGGAACATTGTCCCCTCCCCCCTCAGCCCCGATCTGAGATGGTTGGCTGAGAAAAAGTTCAGCATCTACCCTGTGAAAGTAGAGGCTGACCAGAGAAAGTTGTAGGAGAGGTTGTATGAAAAGCGAGGAAACAAGGGAGAAATACAGGCTGTCTGAAGGAAGGAGAAGAGGCTAAGCTGGAGTCGGACGGGGTGCTGAGTCGCTTCATCACGGCGGCTAGGATGGTAAATCGCCGCGCCCCTTACGGGAAAAACAACAACAATAATCAAAATAACAAATTGAAAAAATATATAAACAATTAAGAGATGCGCCTCCCTCAAGGATATATACCTACCCGAGCGTTGCACCGAATTCTCAAAAGAGTTGCAGGGTCCTAATATCGAAGAGGGCGATGGGTGACTTGCTTCACCATAGACTCCATTGAAGTTCGATGCGGATAAAATGAGAGCTGTCGGTGACTTGGGTGTTCCATCCCAACACACATTGTGCACGATCAAAATTGAGTATCATCACCCCGGGATCGATTAGCAGACTGAAGCTAGTAACTGCAGAAACTACCAATAGCCTACAGACGACCAATATGGTAGACCGATTCTACCGTAGTCGCTCGGGTGTGAACGAGACATCGCGGACACATAATCTAACTTAGAACGAGCACAAATGTGGTAAAAAAAAACAATATACCTAAGAACCCCACATGCTGAACGTCATGGAATGAAGAATTTAAAGGGTGTAGGTGCAATATACAATAATTGTGTGAATGTACGCCTCTCAAGCGATACACTAGTCGAAAGTAAGGTAAAGGAAACGAATCGACTCAGCCACTTCTAGTCGAATCTGATTTAGATAAATATCTGGATACAGGTAATGCCAGAGACAGTTAGAAAAGTATCCCATTTTGCTCTTCGAGAAAACCGAAACTCATCTATTTTTGGCAATCTAAAGTGAGCATAAGGACTATCTATACCAAAAGAAATAAAAAGATGGTCCACATAGAGCGTATCAAGCATATCTCTGGAAAAAGCAAAGCGATACTGTTGATGCTCTATTGTGAGAAACTAGGACTAGTAGAAAGCAGCCATTTACTCATACTAGGAAACGAAGTTAACGCAAGAATTCAGGTTGAAAAGTCGAGATGATTCCCCTCATCCCCATAGACTGAAGATATCCCATGTTATCGTGTCGCCACATGGTCTGCTCGTGGTTTTCGCAATTTGAAAATACCGTAGTGAAATGGTACCTACGAAGAAAGGACTCGCAGACAACACTCTCCAACTGGAGCAGAGCATCCAACGTAGAATAGAATTTGCGGAAGCCGCAGTTAATCGTAAATAGGTGACTTCTGCTGTTCAAGAAATAAATTAATCCAAAATTTACCAACTTCACCACTAACTTGCAAATGCTGGAGGATAAAGAGATCAGGCCAAAATCAGTAGGGAGAGACGTGGCGGCTCCTTCCCAGCTTATGAAAATCAAATGCACGCTCGCAATTTGCCAAGAATTTGGGAAGATATCCCGCTCCTAGATCCAGTCAAAGGATAGCTGAAAAAGGCTATGCCTCATTCATTTGTTGTGATAATTTAAGGACTGCAATTCATTAAAAAAAATAAATATGACATCTCCATCAGACAAAGTTCTTATGAGAGATTGATAAAAAGAACGCGCTAAAGTTGAGGGATATGAGAATATGCGAAAAAGGAGAGTTCTTATAGCACAGGAAGGTTGGTTGGTTAAATGTTTGGTTGAGAAGAAAGGAGAACAACAAAAAAGAAATTGATAGGATTTTGTTCTTCCGATCTTCACTTATTAATATGCCCGTGGAAGGAAACAGGCGCGAAGAACAAAACAAAACAAGGGAGTCTTAAGGGGCATCGGTACCCCGAGCTCTTCCAAAATTTCTTCCATATTTGCTCGGAAAACCATTAAAGATACTCCCATTGCCCAGGCGAAAATTTGGGACAAGCTCTAAACCTAATATTGGTGTCCTACCCACTAAATCCACAAATGCAAACGCACATACATTTAAACACACACACACACACACGCGCGCGCGCGCGCGAGCAAGAATTGACAAAGACAAAATCATCAATCCTTTTGTTTACTTAAACCTATCATTGCCGAGCCAAGTCCCCCGCCAAATAACCATCAACTAATGACCGAGCAAAGCAATTTTTGCGGTTAATGCGGATTACGGCGTGAAAACCGCAAACCAACATCATTAATCTTTACATCAAATAGAGCTGAAAATCATGAAAACTTTTTTTAGTTTTTTTATCCCCCCCCCCCACACACACACGCCCCGAACCCAGAAAGATTGAAAGAAGGGATTTTGGTGAAGTCACAGCGCCTCACGAACTGGACTTAAATATTTAAATCCTCCTCACCGATTAATCTAATAAGATTACCCTCCCACCCTGCCCCACCCAAGTTCATGCTCGGAATGTTAAGCACAAATATCTTCTTTTTTTCGTTTTAGTCAGATGTCAAAGAATTGTGCTGGCAGCGAGAAGTGTGTGCTTCCATCAAAATAATAAGATTAATAACAGTAGTAATACTAATATATTAAAATACAAAGGCATTCGTCGCTTCTGAGTGGATTGAGATTAATTGGTACCAAAGCCTCTCTCTTGGCGTCTTCAAAGGTACTTCGACCCCCCACCTGAGATTCTGTCGCCGTTCCATGAGTCGACAGCTCAGTTGACGAAGACCTACAAAGGCGTTTAGTTCACACTTATCGCTGAGAGGTGTTGGAGACATTAATGATCGCAGATAAAAGAATTTTGTTTTTAATTATTGAGAAACCAAAGGAATCTGATGTATGTAGTCGCGAGCACGACCGCTCGGTGGGTAAAAAGTAAGGTGACGGACAGACAGAAGAAAAAAATACGAAAACCACCCGATCATCCCTACTAATTATTAAAAATAAACTGGTAAAGAGGGATGCAACTGTCCTAAGTAAGCTCTCGGTTTGCAACGAAGAGATCTCTTTGCAAGGAGGGGGATGCCAGACAAAATGAAATCTGATGAAAAGTAAAAAGGCCGGTGATCGAGGAGATACATTTGAAAGCATTGGGAGGGTGCGTAACTCTTTCAAACCTTAACCCATTCCGCAACGAAGACAGACCCTCCTTGCAGGACGCTCATGTCGTTAAGATGAAAACGATTCCCAGGAACAAAAATACGAAGCCCGCGGTGCCCATTGCACGGAGAGCATCGTGAAGCCGAGAAAGGGGGAAATGTCGCCAAATCGTACAATTTGGCAGTGTGTCAAATTGTGCGAAACAATCACGAACGGCACTAGCGTGATTAACAACGAATATAATGAAGCATCGTTATACGAGGTTGCCAAATGGGAATAGCAGCCTCTTGACAACAGCACGATAGGGATTCATTTGTACTCGCGTATCTTCTACTTCATTCGGGTAAGGTTCCTTTTTGGAGGATTTCGGGAGCAGCGTCACAGTTTCTTTATGACTATTTTCGCTTAATCAAATATCATTTGTTCTCTTTTCTTATATTTGAGGCCAAATGTGTCATAAAAATGACGTATAGGGATGGTTGGGTCTAACCGAGGGTGGAGTAAAGTTTTGTTACTTCTCTAGTTGGAAGAGTTGTTCTTAGTATGACCTTTCAGCTAAGTAATGACTTCTATTGCCGTGCAAATCGACTCAAATGTTTGAGCTGTATGAATCGTGTGTTTATTTGGCTCTTCGCTTCCGAATACTACAAAGAATTAGCGAGCAATGGTCGTCCTTGACACCGTTTCATGGCCGGCAAAAATTCGCATCAGCCCAAATGGGATTATTTATATCCGCGTTCTCATTCTCGCAGCCCAAATATAAAAGGAAACAAACGTTACTTCAGCCTCTTAAGCGCTTTGAAGGCTGATGTATTCTATGAATGTTGGTTGAGCGGTATGGTCGTTGTTCAATCTTTGTCCCAATGTTTCTGGCATCATGTCTACCTCTACCTTGCGTGGCATTTTGTGTTTGTTTAACTTTTTTATATTATGAACTACATGTGCACATCTGTGAGGTATCCATTTAAGCGTTATTTCTATGATCCTCAAAGGAAGGTGGCGACGTTTATTTGCCACGATTCTCTTCTTCTCTGGTGCCCGTCACTGATGGTTAAAGCTTCCCATTCCTTAGTAACAGACTGAGTCCACCCGCCCACACCCACGAGAGACCGGCTTTCAAAATTACAAAAGTTACCATTAAAGCCGTACTTTTTTTACTTAAGAAACTACTGCTCTTAATCTCTTTTTCAACAATGCTTGCACACAACTACAAGAATGGGGGCACAATTATATACATAGAGGTCCCCCGATCATCTGATAATAAAATTCAAATAAAGATCAAAATGACAATCGTTCGCTGGTAAGTCTGAAGGCACCAGGGACTGCACCTCAATGGAGGGATGGGGGGCAGAAAGATCCCTAATACTGCATTTTGCCACAAAATATTAGAAGGGAAATTTTCTTGGCCCAAGGGAGAGCCACCCTGTCCGCGTAAAGAGAGTGTGAATATGAGAAGAGTGATGTGTTGAATATACGAAGGAAGGGTTAGATGGAAGATGCATCGCTGCTGTGACTGGCTATGAGTGTGATTGTGTACGTGCCCGGAGCTGTCTGCACGCATGCCTCAAACTCGATACAACGCGTGATTTCTTGTATCCGCTGTCTCCCCACTAGACCGGCGAGAGTCCTCTAGATATATGTGTATGTGGTGTGTGTGTGTGTGTGTGTGTGTGTGAGAGAGAGAGAGAGAGAGTGAATATAAACTGTACAAATTCATTCCTATCCCTATGCGAGAATCTGCATTCGTTCCTAGACGAAAGAAGGTTCAGGACAGTTGTGCCTCCTACCTCAAGTAGTCTCTTCTTTTGTCTTTTCGGTGTATGTACTTCCCATACATTTTCACGTGCACTAACCTCCCCATCTTCTTTTCGACCCCTTATGCTTTTTCGCTTATAACTTCCCTTTGTTTCAAGTTCAGCCATAGCATTTGTGACTATGCATTTATTTGCGCATGTGCCCCCTCCGAACCCTATGCTACCCGCAATCCCACACCCCTACTCCCCTCACACATCTCTTTCATACTTTCTGTGCCATAATCTTGCACTTGAGGGCCACCTTGAAGCCATAAAGAGATGGTTGTTTTTTTTAATTTATCAAAGAGGGAGAGGGGGTGGGGGGAATCGACCGGATGATCCCCCTTTGAAATGAAAGGAGTGGCAAGAGGTTAAATTGAAGGTGGAACTGTGGCGTATGTATGTATGGCCCGAGTAGCCAAAAGAGGGGAATACTTGGGGTGTGACTCAGAGGGGAGAGAGAAGGCCTGACAATGAGGGAGGGACGACGCTTGAGGCTATGGGTTCGAATACTCGTCATTGCCATAATGGAAACATCGGAACTGAGGATATTAAAGACGCCTCATAAAGAAAGAGTGGGCGATGAAGCCAAGGCAAAACGATCAACCAACAGACCAAAAGGGGTGCATTGCCCTGCTACTGGGTATTTACTCAAAATCGAAAACCAACGACGGCACTCAGGAGTGTTCTTATTAAATAAGAAAGTGAATTCAGGAAAAGTGAAAGTGTGGGGGAGTTACATAGCCTCATTAGATGTGAGGCGTTAGCCGGGGTGGTAGGGTCTGAAATAGCGCACAACTGACGTAAACCTGCCTCCGATCTTAAGGTCATCTGGCGGCCGCCAACTTGGGTACAGCCACCAAAAATACAAAGAAGACTTATCTTTAGCATGAATAGAAAAGAACATCAAAAGCAAGAACATCATCACCAACAATAATAATAAAAACAACAAATAAAAGAACGACGTTAAAATTCAAAAGTTCAAAAAGGGCCACGCTCAGAAATCCGCCGGGGAGACCCGTCTCCTAACAGCTCCGGGAACGAGATCCGAAAACGGGGTCGTTGCGCAATTCCGTTTTCATCAATCGTATTTCGAGAATTCGAAAACTTAATACTCTGACGGCGATTAAATTTTTTTTCTCGGCTTTGTTGATGTCATTAAGATTGCAAATGGTCAAGCGAAGGCACCAAGTTACATGGATGATACATGACTGTGCAATAAGAAAAGACAGTTATTGACCTTCAAGGTTCCAAATGGAAATAACAAAATATTAAATAATTTACTTAATTAAATCATTTTTATATAATGACGAATTTAATTTTAAAAACTTTCGTTCATTTCTTAAAGATTTCCTTGATGTGTCAGTCCCCGAAAAGCGGGATTTTTTTAAAAAAAATATTTTTTGCTTTTTAAAATGAAAATCCAAGGAAACATCTTTTTTTTCTTAAATAAGTTCATAAATTAAATGAGGAATTACGAGTATTGCAGCGCTAAGGATTGGGGAGATAGTTGCACAACTCTGATCCTTCTTTGTTCCACAACGAACGTGTTCTCTTCTGTAAAAACAGGAATACATGCAAGAACAAATTTTTCTAGCAGACGACCGACCCACACCTTTTAGTGTTGGGTTTTCAGAAAAATGTCAAAATAAATATTGAAATCCATCAAAAAGCCATTCTTTGGAATGGTCTTTCAATTGACGTTGTTAATAGGTGCTCCAATTCGAAAGTTTGAACGCTACTTAAGCGGGTTTGCTTAGTGCAAACCCACTAGTTTTTCTTGGCTATGACTTACTACATAAATTAAAAACAGATTTGCAGCCTTCTAAACTTCCTTACATAATATGGTGTGTGAGAGTGCAAGCTATTCACTAGCGGCATTCCATCGACTATTCTCTTCGCTGATTCCTTGACCCGAATCCTCCAAGTCCATCAGTTTAAACTTACTTTCTCAACGAACAGATTTTATTTTTTAAAGAAAATATAAAGATTTTGCGTCTTTTTATATTTTATCATTATTTTTATTCGAGGAATGAAGTAGCACAGAGGCAGAGTTCTTCAAGGTCAACCATTATTTAGTTTTTGTAATAGCCTCCAAAATGCAATATGAAAACCGATTTGTTTTAAAGGCAGACAACCAACAGGTTTGTTATTTTTTAAAAAGGTTTGTAAAGTAAGTGGTGAAATTAGGGTGAAAAGAAAATATGGGGAAGACCTATCAACGAAAAGAGAATAGGGATTATCATTACAACCACACAGATTAGTAGCTGGGGGAGATGGAGGAGCCTCAAAACTGGACACCTGAATAAAACGGAGTAAGCATATATGTACATATATGAACAGACATGGAATAAATAAGCTACATGGCAGCATTAGTGTTAAAAGCATCTATAGACAGATGTGCTTTTATACAATGAACGTGTACAGGATTCGAAGATATTGCCAGGCACTATCACTGGCTCTATTAGACTCGGGCTCTTAAATAATGAATTAAGTTCCATTAACTGGCTCAGTACCACAACAACAAGGCATCTCTGTATGGAGATTTGTAGTAGAGGCTCGTAAAACTAACGAAATGAGGGAAATGAAAGAGCGGGGACGATACACAGCACAACTAGTACCAACACGAGACTATGTACTTGGGTCGCTAGTGAGCGGAGAGACGTGCCACCATTCTTCAACGAAGGAATCCCTTTGCGAGGTGAAAGATGAGAGAGCGCGTAAGAAGACAGCTAAAGGGCGAATGAATATGGGAAGTTCCATTAACTGGCTCAGTACCACAACAACAAGGCATCTCTGTATGAAGATTTGTAGTAGAGGCTCGTAAAACTAACGAAATGAGGGAAATGAAAGAGCGGGGACGATACACAGCACAACTAGTACCAACACGAGACTATGTACTTGGGTCGCTAGTGAGCGGAGAGACGTGCCACCATTCTTTAACGAATGAATCCCTTTGCGAGGTGAAAGATGAGAGAGCGCGTAAGAAGACAGCTAAAGGGCGAATGAATATGGGGGGCCAAAGGTCGCGGCTGAGGTTTGAGATGCACGCACTAAACAAGCTATTAGGTGGTTGAATGAACTAAAGTATTTAGCATTATTTAATTATCGAGAACAAAAGAAGGCGATAAGAGGACAAATGACTCCTTTGCCAATTAACAGTGCGAACTTGCGGGTACACTTTTCCTGTTTTTTTTTTTCTTAAGTGCACTTTTTCAACCTGACTATTTAGGGACGAAGTGGATTACTAGAAGAAATCATCTTTTTTACTGTTTCTATTATTCTTTTTTTAGTTTGCATTCTATTCTGGCAGCCTATCATCAGGCCAGATCAATAACAGCCTAAACTAAAAAAAAGGAAAAAGAAAAACCAGCAGAAAATTAGCAAAGCAACGGCAATAATCAAAAACAAATAAATATTTACAAGGCACCAAGGTACGCTCAGGCGCTGGAGGAAGTTATCCCCCCCCCTATATCATCAGGGGCTACAGCATGCAACCAACAATTTAAATAATTGAAACTATGAAAGAGCTCCCCCCCCCAAAAAAAAAATCGAACACAACACAGTCGGATGCGCAGGGGTCCTTCCCAAGGTAGCGAGCCAGCTTGTCACAGCACTGGGGGACCCTAGCCAAGGACATTCAACCGTTTAGAGGAGTAGTAATCATGGAAAAAAGTTCAGGGAAGTGCTCCATCCAATAAAGCTGCGTCTTGCGACTGCATCCGATTTGGAGCTGACAAACCTCCCCTTGATAAGGTAGAAGCATTGAGGAAGGGGCTTATACGAAGAGTTGAGGCGCAATGACACGCAACTTTAAATTCCCCCGCGCCGTCTCCCATCTCCTTTGCCAAACAACCCGAAAGGCTGTCCTGATTCTCGTCATGTATCAGAGTGGGGAATGGCACAACGTCAGGCCGGTCGTTCGTTCTGTGCAGATAGCATGGCACAATTATTAGCGCGCGAGATAGCAAAATAGCATAGAAGCTAACGCGCCTTTATATATATATATATATATATATATATATATATATATATATATATATATATATATATATATATATATATATATATATATCACTAACTCTATTTTAAGAACGGGATTTTTTTGAGTATTTGAATAATAATTTCATCTTAGTTTGGTTATAACTTATGTTTTTTTATCAAAATTCTTTTGAATAATTCATTTATAATATCAAAAAACAAAATGGTTAAGTTTAGAAATAAATATAAGTATCGAAATTTTGCGAATTTTTTAAAACCCAAAGAATTACAAATGAAGTTCAGAAAATTTATTTTTATATATCTTCTTCTATAGCTATATTTTGGCAATGTGATATTTTGGAAGGGGGGAAATTTAGTTTAAATTTTAATCTATATATATATATAGTTGGAAATGGCATTAATTATAACTTTGCCGAAACTAGTTCTGTGGTTTTAAATAAATTTTGATTCAAACGTTGTTGTTTACTATTATCTTCTCATATATATATATATATATATATATATATATATATATATATATATATATATATATATATATATATATATATATATATATATATATATATATATATATATATATATATATATAATGAACTATAACGTCCATGCCAATGCGCTAGAAAATCCGCTAGAAGTGTCTCCTGGAGTTTCTCTACCCTCTTCAGGAGCGCCTCCCATACCAAGGGGGAACCATCTCTTTCTCTAAAAAAGGAAATTTCAAGAAGCCTTTTGTATGGGTTGGCGCTCATTATCAAAAAAATTAGATGGGTGAAGAGCGGCGAGAACATTTGATGTTTTCTCGTTTCATGTTTAAGTTTCAAACGCCAACCATTACAAAAGGCTTCTTGAAATTTCGCTTTTTAGAGAAAGGGATGGTTGCCCCTTCGTATGGGTGGCGCTCCTGAAAAGGGTTGAGGAACTCCAGGAGACTTTTCTAGCGGATTGAGGAATTCTTATTATTACCCTTACCTAGCCGCATATACAGGGTGCCCCCCCCCCCAAAAAAAAGAAAAGAAATTCGACCGTTTTTGAGAAGCAATATCTCAATAACCATTGCAGCTAGGGACATGAAATTAAACAAATGAAAGATGAATCCTTTCTTTATAAATACTTATTCCTGGTAAAAATCATCTTATAGTCATTTAATGAGTCAATTAGCCTTTAAAAAAAAATAATTTAAAAACCTCTTTTTCTGAATTGCAACATTTAAAAAAGTTCAAAATTTTAAACTAAATTTAAATTTTAATGAACGGTTCAATATGCCCTTCTTTATGGTCAACCACATCCTGATGTTGTCGTTGCTCCACAAATTTTGTTCTTTCTTTCTGCTTCCTAGCAGATCAATCAAAAATAAAAGATATATTTTTTACATTATTTTTTTAAAGGCTAATTGACTCATTAAGTACTTTTAGATAGAGGATTACTTTTTCATTTTTTTTTATTTCATGTCCCTAGTTGCAATGGTTATTAAGATATTGCTTCTCAAAAACGGTCCAATTTCTTTTGGGGGGGCCCCTGTATATATATATATATATATATATATATATATATATATATATATATATATATATATATATATATATATATATTGTGATAGAACGGGTTGAGGCCGCGTTAATTTCAACCCCTATCACGTGTTATTTAAAACCACGATGCTCCCACGTGCATCTTCGCTTTAAAGCTTGGCGCCTTATCGCAGCCACCTGAGTCAATGTTTAAACAAGGAGGTTTATCTTCCCCCGTTCGCCCCCACACGCCGACCTCGCCAGATTGAGTTAGGGCTTATGGGCAGATAAGGCATTGTTCCCAGGCTCGGCTGTGCATTCCCTCGAAGCTCCCACTCCATTGTCCCCCACGCCAAGGGAGTGTCTCGACTATTTAGATGGAAACTTTACCACTAAGAGCAGATTGGAGATCCAGATTTTCGTCGCGAAACATCACCCCGACCCTCTCTCACTTTGTGCGCCAAGGGACCTCGACCTCGAGATTCACCATCACTTGTCCAGAAGGAGGACAATATCCCTTGAGGGCCAAGGTTCGAGCCTTTCTTGACGCCAAGTCCACAAGGCTTCCCCCTCGTTGTTCAGAAAGAGAACAATGTTAGAACAGCCATTGTTCGTTTGAGCCCGTTCGCCAAGAAACGGTTCTCACCCTTCACCCTTGTTGTTCAGAAGAGAACAACATTAGAACAGCCATTGTTCGTTCGAGCCCGTTGACAAGAAACGGTTCTCACCCCTTCCCCTGCTGTTCAGAAGAGAACAACGTAGACCAGCCATTGTTCTTCAAGCCGTTCGTCGAGAAACGGTTCTCATTCCCAAGACGCCACGTCAGGATCCTTTTATTCCCCCCCTTCACGTCGCCTTCCACTGCACAACTAGTATAAAATTACGTAAGCCGAACGTTACCTTTGAGTATTTAACCCTTTGGTCAATTCTATCATGTGCTTTAAATGGTTTAGCGAACCATCCCATCTCTTTAACTTTATATTTGTTTTACCTTTTTAAATCTTTTAATCCTCGGATTAGCCCGAGCCCCCACGACCCTTTCCATTCTCTATTTATGTCAATATTTTCCGTTTTGTGTATTGTTGATAGTTATTATTAATAAAACTCTATTTTATTAATGATAGCAATATTATTATCCTTGAGCTCAGTTCCACTTCTTAAGCATATCGAAGATACATAATATCAGCCCGCCAGACATCCACGCACTCTAAAGATAATTAAAGAAGTTCCCTCAACGAATAGTTATATATGGTATATCGTCGAGAGTCCATTCTACGACATATATATATATATATATATATATATATATATATATATATATATATATATATATATATAAACTAGTTTGTGTACCATTATATTATTACTTTCACATATTCAAATATAGGATGCTTTAAATCCCCACCAAACAATCTCAAATTTTAAAAGTAATAGTTAAACAAAAAGCAAAAATGACAGAGAAAAAAGTAAAAATGTGTAAAACACAGAACCATCATTATTTCTAAAATACAAAGTATAACTTTCAACAAAGTAACTTTTCTTCCTTTTTTGTTGGCAAATTCTTCAATGACATCGTCAAAAACTATTTAATCTGCAAACTGTCGTTCTATAGACAGTATGGCAAGATTTCTTAACCGCAAGCCGCTCATGGTAGATCTTACGTAATTTTTGATCAGTTTTAGTTTCGAAAAACTTCTCTCACAGGTGGCAACACTAAAAACAATTATGAGAAAAATCCGCAACATTATTACAATATTTGGAATCGAGTTCTCAAGGTTCTACTTTTGAATAAAATGCAAAAGCTCAAGGGGGCCTCCCTTCCACGTCTGCATTCCGTCCTTAATAGCTGCAAAAGCTCAAAGGGGGCCTCCTTTCCACGTCTGTATTCCGTCCTTAATAGTTGCAAAAGCTCAAGGGGACCTCCTTTCCATGTTTGTATTCCGTCCTTAATAGCAGTAACAGCAATAAAATATTGAAGCCTTTTTCTTTCAACGAGGAACTCCTCTTTCTCAACGCCGCCGTGATTTATTTGACACTCATATTTATCATCTAAATGATTCAACAGGGTAAGTAAGACATATTTCTCAATAAGGTCATGAATTTGTTATTTCTTGGATTACTCTGCCCAGCGAAGAAAACATTTCTCTCATTAACTCAATGTCGTATGGAAATTCAGCATCTCGTGTTCCTTCCCCAAACATTTGTTTCTTCTTTTTAGGTCGACGCCGACGCTCCATGACTATCCTCAGATTATTGACAATTTCTTTGGCATAGTTTTCAGATCGGAATGTTTCTAATCCCTAAGTTTTATATCACATTGTTATGTGTTCGATCCTTTGTGTTGGAGGTAGTTTTGTGTGTCGTTATTTTCTAGAAGGACGGGTGCCCACAAGCCAAGAAACCACAAAAAAGAAAGTGATTTCAACGCACCAAGTAGAGCGCCAACATCTGTTCTAGTAGCTGTATTTTCTTCTTCATCATTTACCTTTTCTAGTTCGTTTAAAATTTTTGAGAAATGTTTTTTAAAACACTTACAAGCTTGTTCTTTCGCACTCCATCGAGTTTCTATTATGTACTTGACACTTTGGCCAGTGACTAAAGTTAGAACATCCCAGCGATGGGTTGATGAAGATAACAGTACAAACAAACGTTCCACACGTCCAAAAAAGGTAACAGAATTCACACAAACAGAAGCTGCATAAATACCCGCCAAATTCAGCGAGTGATTTGTACAAACGGCTAATTCTGCTTTTTGATTAATTTTATTAATACGTTTCTGAACACCAACCAGTATGTAGATCGGCCATCAACGCAGCATTATCATATGCTTGCCCTCTACAATTTTGAATATCAATTCCCTCTTTCTCCAATTTTTCCACAAATCAACGTTGAAATATTTTCGGATGTTTTGCCTTTTTGCTTACTGAAATAGACAAATTATTCCACAACCTTCACTATATCTCCATCCATCATGATTCGTAAAACTTGGTTCGTTTGATCCTAATGTGAAATATCAGGAGTGCTTTCTAATATCATGGTTTTATAGGTGCTTGGCTTCTTTTACTTGCTTGATGACTTTGCTTCTTACGTTTTCTCCCCAAATTTCTATAAACTTGTTCTAAGTAGCATCAGACCATATTTCCCCAACAAATGAAGTAGGTCTAAAAAATCTCCTCTATTGTTCGTTGCTTCAAGTTAAACATCAGTCTCATTTCTCTAATAATTCATTCCTTTTCGGTAGCCTCGTAGAGTCAAGTTCTGTTTAGCTAGGAATCTAATAATATCTAGCAATCTTGAAAGGATTTTCTTCCACCTTTTCACTTCGCTCGTAATGGCAATCAGACATCAACTGTTCTGGCAATTGGAGGAGAGACCAGATTGTTATGATTTCAGTCAGGGCTGTCAGTAGTGGTCTATCGTTGTTGTGACACAGTTTGTTGTTGCCGTGTCACCTGTCAGTGTTATCAGCCGGCTGCTTATTTTAGGTTGTGAACTAATTAATAGTTGTTAAATTGGTTTTGCCGTTCATTGTTTTGGTTTAGTTGTCTTCCATCATTCTGTGCATTTTACTGAGAGTATCCTGTAAGAAGAGGTGAGAAAAAAAAATACTCATTTATTTGTATTTAACTACATGGCTTTCAACAACTTGTTTTATTTATCAATTGTTGTTCCAGGGGAAATTCTAATTTCCATTAGTGCGAAATTCCGACGGTGAGCTGCATTAGATTCATGCTCGGATATTTTAGGAATCAGTTTCCACCATATGTTGAATCCATGCTCAGAATTAATTTTTGAGTTACTTCTGTTTGAAAACAGTTAGCAACAAAAGCAGTAAATAGCTTCCTCGGAAGGGGAATACACCACCCATGATCTCACATTCTTTCGCTATTTAGGAGAGTTTGAAAAAAACTCTCGTCTGTTAGTTTTTAGTTTGTTCTTTGGTTGACACACTTTGACGAATTACTTCAGCGATATCAGAATTTGGATTTTGAACAATAGACGTACCTTAACGTTCCAGAAAGATCCGTGTGTCATTGCTAATATTGTTTGTCCATTGGCCAACATCTTTTATTATATCCACTCTATCCACAGTTGGTCCGGGAATATTTTCTCCCTCTTGTGCTCAATCACTCAAAGAAGTTGAAGTTAACGAATCACTTGAAGTTGAATCCCTTGAATTTGACAATGATTTGGAATCATAAACTTCTTCAATTTCATTAGTAGTAGTTTCTATAAGACTGATGTATTTCAATAGTGCTCCTTCATTGTTTATTAATAATTCCTCTCTTGCCTTTCAATTTTTTCTATACGCAGCACCACTTTCTTTAGCTCGCTTCACCTTGGAATAAAGTGATAGTCCGATAGATTTACACTGCATGTTTAAGATTAGAAGATACAAAATTGAAAAAAAAGACGAGAAGTTTAGATAAAAGTGGAGCTATATATCACAAGTCACAAATTCTACACTGTTATGACAAATAATACATTAAAAAAAACAACAGAGTAGCAAAAGAATGCCTTTGTGAATTTACAAAAAAAACAACTTAAAAATGTATTACGTACATTATTTATTATTACGGCATTGAAAAAGAAACCTACGAAAGTATATGTAGGTATAAAGACGGAACTGGCGTAAATATGCGAAAGAAAAGTAGAGAAAACATATATTTTGAATAAATTATTAATTACGGCATTGGATAACATTTAAAAAGGCTATTCCATAAGTAACATACGAGTACATAGGAAAACATCGTAAAGTAAGGTATTCTCATTCTGAAATTTTTGTCATAAATACCATTTCCTATCAAGTGCATAATTTTATATATATATATATATATATATATATATATATATATATATATATATATATATATATATATATATATATATATATACACATATATAACGAAATAGGAAAAAATAATAATCTACTTACATGGATAAACGATTAACACGCAGAAATTTAAACGAACCTGGACTGACACGAGGCGGAACGAAAATTGTGATTTACGCAGACGATTTTTGAGGACGCGAACAAGAATAAAATTAGCCGCAATTTGCGAAATATTGGTGAATGATATAAATAAAAATTCATCCAATGATAAATTTAAAATAATGGAAAATTTATTACTAATAAAGTTTCATAATGAATGAGATACGAAGAGTAATTTATGGAGTGGAAGATCAGTACAATAGGTCACTAAAATCTCATTTGTGTTTCGATTTATTTGAAGTGAAGAATGTAAACTTGGATTCTCAAAATCGGCCTTACTTAATCTTACAACCACGCGCCACCAATTTCTATAAATGCCCTCTTGGGAGCCGAAGATTACATGGTTTTATAACCCATTAAAAATAATTACAATACAATAACAACAGTAATCATAATTCGCTAAAGCTTTTGCCAGCATCTTATGAGGTTCAATGCATATTCAGTAGCACAGTCATATAAATTTCTTAATAAAAGACAAATAAAATACAACATAATTAGAACTCCCTAATTTTTCCCTCATTACATAGGGGTTTAAAATGAGTCGAAAATAAAATTTAAAAAAAAACCCATCTTTTAGCAATACTCGATTTTTCGGCGCGAACATTTTATGTTGGATTTCGGCCTACTTTTGGGGGCACGCAACATGACTAGAACTTGACTGAAATTTATTTGCCAGAGTAACACTAAAATCAATTGAAGTTCGAACTCCATTTATGAAATACCATGGCATTAATAGGGTCAAACGCTTACAAGATGACTACACATTGGTATTTTCGTGTAAGAACTAAAACTAAATGAATGAATTTTCCTCTTTGAAATATTCAGTTCCAGTCCAACTTTGAGACTGACTTGTGATAATTCTCTCATGACTGAAGATAATTGTTATAGGTTTGATTGTAGCTGGTTTGGACGCCCTATTATACTAGTTTGGGGCAACCCGAAACCCAAAGTTTGTCACTTGCATATATGACCGGTGTGGGACCCATCTAGGTTACCTATATAGAACCCGTCCATCTAGTTAACCCATGTGGGTCCTACCTGAATCTTATTGGCAAACATACCTCGATCCTATGCCTATCAATCCAGGTAATCCAATTTCAACCTGGATATATTAGTGCGTTGTCAGGGACGCTATAATGAACGAAAGCTCACTTCAGTGTTGTTCCCCACGGCGAAGTACTATGTGAGTTCGTTAAATGTTTTACGCCAATATATAGAACATTGACACCGTTAGTATAAAAGGGCGGTCAAACCAGCTACAATCAAACCCAGAATAATTATATTTAATTATAACCAACTTATCACAATCAAGTCTCAAAGTTGGATTGGAAATGAACACTTCAAAAACGAAAATAATGGTCCATAGTTTTTCATCAAATTCAAGAGTTTGAATGCCCGATAAAAGGCTATTGCCATGGCCGCCGGTAATCTCAAACTGGACGGAAACAACCGCGGCTGTATTTCTTCTAAGCATCTAATCTTCTTTTCACATTTTTCCCTCCTCTTTCCGCAAAAGCCCACTTCGCTATTTTTCATGGCCATCGATTAATTTTTCAGGCTAGACGCCGACCACTATGACCTATATCTGGGTCTGAAGACTACCTATATCGTAATCCGGCCAGTGTCATAAAAGGCAACTAAATTCGGATAAGGGTAGCGGGGGATGAGTTGGGAAGCCGCCCACACGGAGCTTTTCGTGATTTTGATAAAGGCAACCTAAAGTTGTGGGAATGCGGTTTAGGATGATGGTGATGATGATGAATTGAACATCTAAGCTAAGGACAGGTTGAATAATACACATATACTTAGGAAAGCTTGTGATTCTTGATGGGAATTGGGAACATGTTAAAGGAAATAAACAGAAAAACAAAATTACCCGGGAAAGCTTCGCTACATCTTCAGAAGGGACATTACTATATGCTTAAAATATGAAGTATTTGATCAATTCATCTAACCAGTTTTAACTAAAGGACATAAAACTTGGGTAGTAAATACAAAAAAAACACGCAAAAACATACGAAAAATCTAATAAAACATGGAACGATTTATGGTAGGACTAACCAACTGGGACCATTAAAATACAATGCAATTAGTGGGTGACAAATAATGCAAAAAGTAAAAGTAATAAAAGTTCAGAAGTGGAAATTGGCAAGACATATTGCTAGATGAACGGAATAACTTATGAAGTGACGCCTATTTCTTATATTTTCTTTCTATCTGAACGGAAAATAATTGAAATTTATATGATAACAACCAAGAAGACGTCTCCCACACAGAGCGGTGTTGGGCATTAAAATAACTCACCCTGTTTCAGTTCACAGGTTGCACACATTGTCAACAATGATAAAACATCTCTGAATACATCACTGGATAATGTTTATTGTTCGACTAAGATAATAATCGCTTAAATACATTATGCCATAGTTTAAGTTATTCGAAATCGGAAAGGTCCTTCAACTATGAGTAGTTTTCCGAAATTAAAACCATTATTATTTCAATGCAGCCTATAGCAGACCCCAAAGTGACACCCCATTAAAGTGTCGTCCGGGGCGGACTGGCCCCTTGTCCCCCTTAACTACTCTACTGCATCCGTGCACACGAGCACGGCTCCAGTGCGACATTATATGCACTTCTAGAAATAAGAAAGCAATACTGACGGTGTTGCAAAAGGTTTAGGAGAAGAGGAGTGGCAACAAACGTTCAATGATGGTATCTTTCAGTATAGTGTCTTGGGCAGGACCATCTGCATTCCCGGTCCGAGAGTTCCACCATACTCTAAAAGAGGTTTCCTTGCCTAAAACATGAAAAGCTTAAGACGTGAGTGCTGTCTCTCAAAGACAAATAAACCGTTGAGATCAGCCAGGAACGGAATGAGAGCCATTGGCGACTGGGGAAGACGCTGACTCCGCGCGTGCAAGGGTATAGTGCATTGTCCACGATGTAAAGTGAAAAGCATATCCGATTCATCTACAGGGAAACTCTGCCGGGGATGTGCGAAAAGAACCAATAGCCAAGCGGCCACCTCTGCGGTGGATCAAATCTACTGTTCAATAATATAATTAGCGCATGGATGCTGGAGTAAATTTTTCATCTATAATCAATCTTAGAGTAAACATAGGGATGGTAAAAGAATATAAGTGTAACCTTATTGTCATTCCATATGCTCAGCGTTGCAGAGAGAAGAATACCCATAGCGAGGGTACAAAAAAACAAATCTGTCGATCTACGCCTCGTGGATGAAGCGTCGGTCAAATACAACACCAAGAAATTGATGCGAGTTCACCCTGTCCCGGAGAGCACCATTTAGGAACAGGCCCTGGCCAGGGTGATGCCCGAGAAGGCAGCAAATGTGCGCCACAATGGTCTTGGACAGAGGAAAACGAAACAACTGCATTTAAGGATAATGAGAGACGCGGTTCAGGGGCTGTTAGAGCCGGCGATCCAGGGTAGGCATCTGAACCCCCCCCCAAGGAGATGAAAAGATGTTCTATCACCGAGGTGATAGTGTTGATGCTCACAGTATCAACCCCTCCCTTTGCCCGTCGAGCTCAGAAAGGGCTCCTCCCACCCATAGATGAAATCGACAATCTTGTAACAGATAGAATGGAAGATATCGATGATACCATATGGCCAAAGAGTATTATAGGCTTTCTTTAAATCGATAAACACTGACTAAACGTTGCTTCTGGAGGAAAGACTCGCAGATACCCTTTTCTAGCCAGAGTAGAGCATTCAAAGTGGAGTAGAATTTATGAAAGTTACACAATGCAGAATACATGTGGCCTCTGCTGTCCAGGAACTAAGCTAATCTAATACCATTTTCTCCATCAACTTCACAGGCAAATGGTTATAGAAATTGTGCGGAAACTAGCTGATATTAAGTGAACTCTTCCCTGCTTGCGAAAAGCATGCACAGTAGCCGTTCGCTAGAAATCTCGAAATATACTCTCCATCCAGATCTTTTAAACTAAGCTAAAAGAAAGGCAGTACTCGCTCAACCAGGTGTAGAATCGTGGCGTACGCGATATCATACAGAGGAAGGGTGGTACCCCGTACGAAGCAAAGATAGAACGGTCGCTTAGCGTAAGTTTTCTCTGACTCTGGATGTAAGTCCTGAGCGACCGGGTGTTGTGCTTGAAATGCTGTCGGAGCAGCATCCCATCTGTAAATGGGAAGCAGGAAACAAACAAACAAACAAACAAACAATTTATTGGCACCTATAGGGAGCCATAAGAACTCATACATGGTAGGCCCTATTAAGAATAAGGCTAAATTAGGTGGAACCCCCTCTAATAATTGTAAGCTCTTTTAAATTTATTTTCTTTTAAGTATTGATCAAATTTCGTCTTCATAAATTCTGTGTTTGGAGCGCTGGCTACTTTTTGTGGTAGATTGTTCCAGACTTGAACGATGCGGTGGTTGAAGAAAAATATTCCCATTGATGTTTTGAATTTACACTTCTTCATCTTCTTGCCGTGTCCTCGTGTCGCTGACACATCTGCCAAATTCAAAAGATTTTCTGCAGTATCGGGCATATTTATCAATAATTTCTATGTTTGTATTTGTTCACCCCCTTTTCCTTCTATATTCGAGAGAAAAGAGATTGAGGTTTTTGAGCCTATCATTGTAGCTAAGATGTTTAATTCCCCTTATCATTTTCGTATAGTGACGCTGTACTTGTTCTATTATATTTACATCTCTAGTTAATCGTGAAGACCAGAAGGGAGTAGCATCATCTAATATAGTTCTGACAAATGACGTGTATAGTTTTAACATCGTCTCTGAATTGCGCGTTAAGACGGATTGCCTGATAAATGATGCAACTCTTGTTGCTTTATTTCTAATTGCAACGCATTGACTGGAGAAATTAAATTTATTATCTATTTTAACTTCTAGATCGACGTGCTCTTTTACTTCTATAATCTCGGTGTCTTGGAGATAATATTTAAATTTAGGGCTACTTTTTCCGAAGTGTAAAACGCCGCATTTGGAAGCATTAATCTTCATGCCAGATTCGTTGCACCATTTAGTTAACATATTCAGGCAGTTTTGTAAACAGACCGAGTGTTCCTTATCCTTTATTATCTGCCTAAGTTTAGTATAGTCCACGAATAAATTTACTTGGCATTTCATTCCAGAACCTAAGGTGTTTACAAAAATTATAAAGAGTAGGGTCCCAAAACGGAACCTTGAGGAACTCCACTAGTTATCGGCAGCCAATCGGATGTCACCCCATTTAAAATTACCCTCTGCTTACGATCTGTCAACCAATTTTTAATCCAAGTTATCGTTTTCTGATGGATATGCATAGCTTTTAGCTTTGAAAGGAGGATATTGAACGTCAGTTTATCAATGGCTTTAGAAAAGTCGTGATGCACCACATCGTAACTAGAACCTGAATCGACAGCTTTTGCTACATGCTCATAAAATGTGAAAGACTAGTGACACAAGACCTCCCTTTCCTGAAACCATGCTGACTATTTACTAAAAGTTGATTTCTCTCCAGATGATTGCGTAATTTTAAATCAATAATTGACTTCATTAGTTTACATATAAGTGAAGTTAAGCTTACTGGCCGATAGTTCTCCTTTTCCTCACGTCTACCTTTTTTGAATATGGGGACAACATTGGCCAGTTTCCAATCCATAGGAACAAAATTTGCCTCCGGAAAGTAATTAAGCAGAAAAGCGAGTAAAGCGGAAATTTCGTTTTTAACTTCCTTAATACTTCGCGCGGACATTTCATCAACCTCGCTAGCTTTATCAGGACTTAATTTATTAATTGCATTCTTTACATCATCTTCCGTAACTATTATTTCATTCATTTTTGGAATGTAACTATTTATGTTTTCTAGGCTTTCCTCATTTAAATTCGGAATATCATGTTAAAAACTGAATCAAAATAATTATTAAAGATATTCGCCTTTTCGAGGACATTTTGAACTACTCGGTTGTTGTGTTTAAGTATCTGAACTGACTCTTTGTTTTTAGTTCTATAGTACCTGTAGAATGCTTTCGGATTATCGCGTGACCTTTCCGCTAATCTATCTTCGTACCTGCTTTTAACAGCGTTCACTTCTCTTTTTATCTGCCTTTGTAGGTCGATAAATTTTGCCCTAATGACTGGTTGCCTTTTAGCCGCTTATAAAGTGACTGTTTCCGTCTTATCAGAGTTTTAAGATATTGGTTAATCCAAAGTTTGTCCTTTGTATATTTTAAACCGTTTTTATGAGGAATATATCTAGTCTCAAGACCCTTGATAAGATCAATGACGAGGCTGTAAGCCGAAGCAGGTGTTTTGTTATTGAATTCTCGATGACAATCCCATTCTTTTAATTCATCTCTAATCGCTTTGAAGTTTGCTCATTTATATACAGGTTCTTTTTGCGTTCTCCTCTGATTAATGAAATCATATTTGATTATTAAATAGCAATATGAGTTGTGATCCGAATTTCCAAGTGGTTCCTGAACTTCAAGCCTATCAATTAAGGTTTACTTGTTACTTAGAACTAAATCAAGTCTCTTGTTTTCTCTTGTAAGGTGTTCGATATAATGATGCAGATAATTAGCTCAAAATGCGTTTAAGATATGGTTTTCCGTATCTGAACTCATCGTATACCATCAATTTCCGGGAGATTGAAATCCCCTACAATGCATACATTTTTGTAATTATTGGTTAAATTAATATCATTAATTAGTGTAAGATGCTCTTCATATGAACTACTCGGTGTTCTGTATACTAGCCCCATAACTAAAGAAAATGCTTTATTGCTCATTTTTATCCAGATTGACTCGCTGTGTTGTCGATTTAGAACCTCGCATTTTATTCCTCTGGATGTAGTTTTCTTGGGAGTTTGGGTGCCTTAAAAAAGAGGGCGTTTGACTCGGATGGCCTATGATGGGCCCTTGTGGCTTTTGTCATCTGTTATATTATATTGTGGGGGACTTTGATTTTGTCTTCCCCTGGCGATGGTGCTTTTTTTGTGGGTGGGTTTTGACGGATGCGGATGACCTTTGATAGGCCCTTGTGGCTTTTGTCATCCGTGAAATTATGTTATGTTTAAAACAAGACACCACCTCCTTCTCTTGCAGGTCTATCCTTGTTTATTAGTGTGTAACCCGAAATTTGAAATGACGATAGAGAGTCCCGGTTTGCTGTATGTAACCACGTTTCAGTAATGGCTAGAATGTCGTAATGATATTTACTACTAATTAAGTTTAGTTCATTAAATTTATTTCGGATGCTCCGAGCATTGCAATAGTACACCTTAATATACGGGGTTTTTTTTGCAGCATTTCTTTTGTTTTCGCCATTTTCCATTCTGTTTAAATTATCTACTTTTCTTATGTTATTTTTAGTTACACTACTATGTGGGGAGCTGTTATTATCATGAACTTTTCTATTCCGGTTTGTGCGGCCATGAATTAAGAATTTTTTCCTCGAAATGTGGCATTGCGAAATTTTGAGGGAGGGTTTATAACATATGTATCTAAAGGCATACCCATTGAGTCCGTCACGGACTCAGAGGCCGAGGAGGTGGTCCGGTCTTCCTGGAGAACGAAAGAGAGGTTTTGTGAGAACTTACCCGTATCCTTTTGACACATTTTTGCAAGAGGTACCTTCCATGAAGAGCGGCGAACGTGCTTCGAAACAAAACCGTATTTTGGTCTCGTCTGTCAAAATTCATACAGAGTGAAATCGTTGGGACGATGCCATTAGCACTTATAAACATATCTCTTCACTCCGAAGGCCGTGATACACTCGGTTGGCTATCATGGAAGCGAAAGGGATGGGGGGGGGGGGTATACTGGACTCATTCCTGTAGATGCAGTTTTTTATTATTGTATATTATGATCTACTTGTATTTTGACGAGTTTTGATGATGATGCTTTTTGTTTTTTGATACATTCCTGTGTATGGTTCGAATTGCATATTGTAGATGCATGATTTGGCACCATCCTATGGATTGTTTAAATTGTATATTGTAGATGCATGATCTGACACAATCCTATGAATGCATTTTATGGGTGGGTTTCGACAGATGTGGATCGCATTTGATAGGCCCTTGTGGCTTTTGTCATCCGTGAAATTATGTTATGTTATGTATAAAATAGCCAGACGTTCAAGGAAGCAGCTTACAGCGATGATGTATCGAAGAATAACTTAACGGCCACATCAACTGACCTAAATTCCTAGAGTGAGAAGAGAATTCAGTCATTTATTCTAATGCAGGCCATCATGCCCAATCCAAGCACCACCAAAATGGTTTCTCGGGCCGTAGTGACCCAGCATTTGACTAGGAAAATGATCATTACCATAGATAGGGTCGATCGACACCAACACATCACAAAATCCGTGCATATATATATATATATATATATATATATATATATATATATATATATATATATATATATATATATAAGTAGGACGATCTCAAACTCTTAGACCAGTTCAGCAAGGCTTCGGCCCCTAGTATTATCGGATACTCCTCCCATAGGTTGTGTTTTTCGTTTAGGTCTCTGACACGGCAAACGTGGCTCGTCCACTGCGTTACGATGCAGCGTAACTCAGCCGAATCGAAGCCGACTGAAGGTCGAAGGTGGTGAGGTATAAGGAAATACCGCCTATTCAGGTGGAGCTAGATTGATAACGCCTGAAGGGATGTATGGGAATCAAAGGTAAGGATTGAGAGATCACATCGGATATAATTTGTGCACTCACTCGCCTGCTCGGCTCTTATCCTGAGGTCGAGGGGTTGCTAAACCCTTATACCACTGGGCGTGAACAGGAGGGACACACACAACATGGTCTTCTGAAGATAGACAGATAAAGGGTGGGGACGGATACATGCCTCTGATGCTCTTCCCAGTTCCCAGTTTGCCAAGAGTCAATGGAAATTCAGCAGTAGGATTTTGCCTTCAGAGCATATCTTAAGGGATATTCTCTTGTCCTTTTGAGGAGTAGATCCTCACAGGGATGGTGGTAGACCTCTCGAAGAAGGAGACAGACCTCCTGAGAAAGTGCAGCTCTGAATACGATTCTTAATTTTCTGTTCTCTCGAGTATTTCTGCTGGCGGGGCGCATCAGTGGGCGTCATTCTATCGTCTTTTGGAGGGGACTGTCCATCCTTTGCCCCATGTTCAGGTTTGGATAGTAGTGAGAGAGTTGGGACTTCGTTATTGCTACCCTCTTCTTGGGGGTAGACTTAGAATCACCAGGTGGGGGCCTTAGATTTAAAGAAAAATAGCGACGAAGAAGTATCACGCAGAAAGTTTGTAAGAAGAGATCTATAAAGAAAGTGAAGATGTGTGAAAGATATACAGCTGCAGTTCCTCTTTGAGGGTATTAGGGTCGGGTGGACAAACTCCAGGTTTTGGGGTTGGGACGTCAGAAAAGCTTTCATATTTCATTTGATTGTGCGTAAAAAGAAGGATTAGGAAAAGAAAGTTGGGGACAGTAGGATAATAAGGTGTGGAGAGAATGTATACATGTTAAAACCCGCCATCCCAAAAGAAGACAAGTGTAAGGGGTAAACCAACACCTCTTAAAATTGCCCCTCTATATTTCTGGGGCTTTTCAGTGGTAGGCTGACTAATCAGCGAACAACCACTCCATTCCATTTAGAGACTTAATATGTTAAAGGAACGCATCCGTCTGTATCACAGCTTGGCGGGATAAATCACATACGGGTGGACCTGGAAGACCCCATCTCGGTAGAGTTTGGGGGACGCTCGACCCCTTACATTTCACCTCAGTCTCCGCGGACCAAAATATATCTAGATAAAAATCTCGCAGACGTAACGCCGTCAAATTCTCTTTGAGCAGATAATTCTAACGTTTTGTGCCCCCTTTTATTTCTTTCCATTCTTAAGTTTCTTTAATTTGTGTTTGTAATTCACAAACAAGTCATGGTAAGGTATTACGAAGGTATTCTTCTCGCAAGGTAAATGAAGTTCTTTCTTTTTACAAACTTATTTACGAGAATACTCTTTTGAATGTATGATTCAAATGTTAAAATACTATTAAAATAAATTCAACAAACAAATAAATTATTTCCGTCTTTCCAAACTCCTATAATATTCTCTCTTTGTTTATCCAACTAAAGTACGGCCAAAAAAGATCAGAACGCCTGGATTTCTATCAAAACATCTTCCATAATAACTTTTGCCAGAGAAAATACAAGGTTTCTAAAGTTGGGGTATGATAACCTACAGCTATAAATTAGGTATGGGCAAAGGTTATGCAAATTTGGATGAATAAAACGAAATTCATGGGCAGAAAAGAAATTTATTAGAAAATATGAAGTGGCGAAAAGGTAGTTTTCTTGTAGAGATAACCGATACGATATTATTTGCATAGCAACTAACTTCGATTTAAACTCGTGTACGTTAGTTCATTCTCATACCAGCTGCCATCCATGCAATATGCCTAAGAAATCTATCACGCCTATCTCTGTCCGCCGGCTGATCATAAGCTACGCCAACATGATGGTTTTTCAAATGGAGCCATTGCAGAGACTGTGAAGCGCTCTAAAAAGTGTACTTCACAATATTCTGTCAACCTATGAAAAAACAGGTTTATGGTAGGCCGGTAAATCAACAAGTAGGAAAAAGAAGGACTCAAAAAAAGAAGACATACTATTTCCCAAATTGTGAATAGGAACCGTTTCAAGAAGGCTGCAGCAATTCCTAGAGATATTAGTAAGATTTTGGTTATCATTGTCTCGTGGCAGATTATTTCATGTCGGCTGGAAGAAGGTAATCTTCATGCTTCCACATCCACGGCGTTCAAGCCATTGATTACCGATCAGTCCGAAGAACCAGAAGGCTCGTCTTGCATTCGCCACCGAACACGTTACATGGGCTGATGACCAATTGAACCAAGTCCACTTCAGTGACGAATCTAAGTCCAATGTGTTCGGTTTCGAAATGAGGGGATTTTATTCGTCGCAAAGCAGGCGAAAGATTATCTGTCAATCGCACAAAAATATGTGAAGCTTGGCGGAGTGGGTTTCAAGAGTTAGGGTGTTATTTCAGTAGAAGGCACTGAACTACATGTGCGCTTACATAGGCACAGTAAATGCACAAGTTTACAAAAGATACTGCGACAGTATGCTTTGCCCCATCTGCGAGCCTCCCAAGCCCACCCTGCAATTTAGATGCAGGATGTTGTCACCTGTGACACGCCGAGGTCACTGACGTTCTTCCTGGACGACTAACATATCACTGTTATGAACTCGACTGCAACAGACTCCGAAACTGAATCCCATTGAAAATATTTGGAATACACTCGAAGAAAGGTCTAAAGCGAGGAATCCGAAAACAGTTCAAGGACCATCGACAAATTCTTAAAGATCAATGGAGAGAGATTTGTGTTCAAAGGTGTCAACGGTTGGTTCGTTCCTGTAGCAGGAGATATCAGGAAGAATAAAGGCCTTCACACTAAAACACAGTTACTTCTAACTTGTACAATGGTTTACACTGATAATTTAGCATTATTTTCCAATAGAAATTCGTTTCCATTGTCGTTCGGATCATTTTGGACATTTGTATTTTCTAGTAAAATACTTATCTGACGATAACTTTCGTTTTATTCATCCAAATTTACATAGCCTTTACCCATATGTAGTTTATGCATGTAGGTTATCATACACCTATTAAGGAAACCTTTGATTTTCTCGACAAAAGTCATGGAAGATGTTGTGATAGAAATACAGGCGTTCCGATCTTTTTGGACTGCTCTGTAATCTAAGTTAACGAGTTGAATTCTAGAGCTAAAATTCGTTTTTGAGAAACTCTGAAGAGCAAAATCATTTTTCTATCCAGAAGTTAATTTCCACAAAATTTTTGTTTCTCTTTTTATTTAGTGCTTTTAATACTAAAATATGCGCTGATTCCAAATATGTCCTTATTTTCTTTCTACCATCGACCGTTTGGAAGATATAACAAATTATGCTAATATAAAGAAATGTATAGGGTACGGGTAAAGCACCCTTACATTTGTCGCTAATTTATTTATTTTCTTTTTCAGGTTTATATCATAAATATTGACTTTCTTGATTATGGCTACAAGAGAATGCAGAAATTCACCAGATTCGTTCTGTTTTGTGTGGTTTCTATGTTCGATCTAAGCATGTATCACATAAAGTTGCAAGAGGTGCAAAGTACAGGATTGCTTATAGACTGTACTTTGGAGTGAGTATGGGTGACCAAGAAAAACTATGGGCTCCTCATGTGATATGTGAAAGTTGTCGATCAAATTTAGATGCATGGCTGAGAGATGCAAGAAAAGCAATGCCATTTGCTGTGCCGAGAGTTTGGCGAGAGCCTAAAAATCATCACGATGATTGCTATTTTTGCCTGATTGACATATCAAAGTACAGAAAAGTTAAGGGAAGAAAATCCCTTCCATATCCAAACATTTTATTGCACCTGTGCCACATGATGATACCTTATTGGTTCCACGGCCGCCAAAAAATGAAAGTAAATCCTATCAAATTGTAAGCTATATTCTTTGTAACAGAATCAATACTGAAATATTCCAAACATCTAGCTAAGGTTTCTTGTAATGTGATTACACATGCAATCCATATTTATGCTCCAGCTATTAAATGCATCTCTTTTTATATATATTTTTTTCAGGTAGAGGGTATGATGGAGGTCTCATCAGGAGAGTCGGAAGGTTGTGACAATGAAGAAATGGATGAAGCGTTTGAGCCAAGAAAGAGTACCCGCCCACACTTTCCAAATCAACGTGAACTGGATGATCTCATTAGGAACTTGGGGTCTCACGAAGTCAGGAGCTGAGCTTTTGGCATCCAGACTTAATGAATGGAATCTATTGTGGGAGAAGTGCAGATCAACAGTATACACGAAGCGCTATGAGTAATTCGAAGTATACTTTGATATAAGTGAGGATCTCTGCTTCTGCAAAGATATTAATGGCTTGTTTAAAGTTATTGGAATCGATCACATCCCTGAAGAATGGCGAATTTTCATAGATAGTTCTACAAAAAGCCTCTAAGCTGTTTTACTACATAATGGGAAACAGTATCCGTCCCTGCCAATAGCATACTCGGTACAGATGAAGGAAGAACATCACAATGTACAAAAGCTTCTCGAGAAGGTAAACTATATTAAGTTTAAATGGGATGTTTGTGGTGATTTTAAAATGCTTGCCTTCTTACTCGGATTGCAGGGTGGGTACACCAAGTATTCATGTTTTATTTGCCTATGGGACAGTAGGGCTGATCATGAACATTACCAGAAGGTTGAGTGGCCCCCTCAAGATGACTTGCAGCCAGGAAAACTAAATGTTATTAGACAGCCTCTTGTAGAGCTTGCCAAAGTTTTGCTACCTCCACTTCATATAAAGCTTGGTTTGGTCAAACAGTTTGTAAAAGCATTATATCATGGTGGAGAAGCATTTCAAAAGATTCATCTACTCTTTCCAAAGCTATCAGAGGCCAAAGTTAAGGGTGGTATATTTACTGGACCGCAATTAAGGAAAATATTGAAGTCAGTACAACTTGAGGATGCAATGAGTGATGTCGAAAGTGAGGCGTGGTGTGCATTTCGAAATATAGTTAATGGATTCCTTGGTAAAAATAAAGACCCAAACTACAAGCAGCTGGTAGCAAAGTTTTTAGAAAGTTATAAGAATTTAGGATGTAGAATGTCACTAAAGGTGCACTTTTTGCATTCACATTTGGAGTTTTTTCGTGAAAATTTGGGAGAAGTGAGTGAGGAGCATGGTGAGTGGTTCCATCAGGATATTGCTGTAATGGAGAAAATATACCAAGGAAAATGGGACACTGCTATGATGGGGGACTATATATGGTCACTGGTGCGTAAAGAGCAAGGAACTCACAGTAAGAAAACATGTTCTTCAGTGCACTTTTAGTAGGTTATCTCTTATAATCACATTTTCTCATCAGTTTAAAAAGGAATACAAGGACGAAATATTATCAGCTATTATTCATGGACAATGTTAATATGGTAAATAAAGGGAACTATCGCAGATATTTATGGTTAGCTTTATATACAAAATTCCAATCATCTCCCCAAATATCAATGCTATTTTGGGAATCAGGAGGTAAAATCACCTTAGAAACACTAAAAACAGTTAAAGAAACAAAACTAGTGTTACCCAGTGTTATCTTATCTCTTTTTTTCATTTTTTCATGCAAACATTTTTTACAATTTACTATTAAATGAACCAGTACGTTTGTTCGGAGTTTCACTCAAAGGCGTAACCCTCCCCCCCCAGGAATGAATGGACGAAGGCTGGTTGTCGTCCAGCCTGAGAAATAGTCAACGGCCTAAAAAAAAAAAACGATGGAAGAAGTTTGTGAAAAGAGTAGCGAAAGGGTAAATGGAAATGTCTAGAAGGAATGAACCCAGCTAGTCTCAATCTAGTTCCAGACTGCTATGACACTCAGATCTTGAGGGGGTGCCACTCTCCCACTCCCCCCTTTTGCAGGTAGAATTACCCAGGGGGTAGTCCTCTCCCGCCTTCCTGGGCTTTACCTACGTTTCTAGCGATTCGGTGGAGGAGTGTGGCCGCTCCGCGTTCCTCAAAGCACTCACGCGGAGGAGGAGGGGGGTGGGTGAGCGCCTCCGGTACTAAGAAGAAAACCGACTTGTGGCTGTAACTCCACCAGGCTGATCGGAGAAGGTAGAGCCTACAGAAGGGTTCCAAATAGGCTCGGGAGCTACTGCGTTCCTAGGTCTGGTCGCACAGACCAAATCGGGACCAGGTTATTGGGTTCCTAAATAAAATTCGGTCCGTATCCTGGACGGACAGGACATCCTAACAGATGCAAATCCCAGTGGAACCAGGGCATGAGCCTTCACAATTCACACTTATAGCCTTACATAAATAACCCTATGGTGTGCGGCCTTAGAGAGGTTTAGACAAATTTGAGTTTGATTCGACTTTGCTCCTCAACAAGATTTGTTTGTATGGTCGAAGCGGTGTCAGTAATAACACGACTGCGGTAAGGGCACGAATGTATTTACATGGTCGTGATACAATCCATAATGCACCGATTGAGGGAGCTTATCTTGGTCAAATGTGACGAAGAGTGTGGGATTAGAGAACTCGCTCTTCCTCGCCTCTCGTTCAACCCTGACCCCTCGGTGAGTAGCTAATCAGTTCCCTCTCATAGACTAAACCTTTATACGGAGTCATCCACACAGATGTGCCATTGAGTGTCCGCCCCGGTTGCGCGATCCGGAAGGGACTCATAAGGTGCCGGTTGAACCGGCTCATCACCACTTTGCTCGCCCGGTGACAGAATGTTCCGCGGCGTGGCGCCCTGCGGGGATTGAAGATAAAATAAAAATAGAGAGGAAAAGACAGATGGGGAAAGTAGAATGGATAAAATATACAAGGAATGCAAACATGTTAGCCCCCCAACCAGAGCTAAGAGGCTAAGAAGATGAACGTTACCCTCTCGAACCCCTACCGGGCATGAGTGGATGAAAACGGGTTGGTGAATAGCCTGTAAAATCAGCTCCGGACAAGAAGATATATATATATATATATATATATATATATATATATATATATATATATATATATATATATATATATATATATAGAGAGAGAGAGAGAGAGAGAGAGAGAGAGAGAGAGAGAGATAGAGAGAGAAGCCAGAAGAGACTTGTAAAAAAAGATGCCGAAAGAAAGGTAAAAGGGAAATTTTTTGATAGGATGGAATAAAGCCCAGGTAGATTCAATCTAGCTCGAGAGTCCTAGGGGAACTGGAACGAGTCGTGCCGCTCCTCTAAATAACACTTGTAACACTTCACATGTGGCAGACCCTTGCTGGGTATTTTCCTATGATTCATTTTTATCTCTATTTTCCCAATCGAGGAAGCCTATCCTCGTTGGATTAGACCATTCTTTATGAAAAAAATAGAAATAAACAACTTTCAGGTCGGCATCCAATGGACGCAACCACTACTCCCTGCGCGCGCACTACATTAATGGCCTTCGCCTCCGAGGGAGCACTCCTAACGAGTATCTCGGGGTCGGCAACCCGTGACCGGAGAATCATCTCGGGTGCTTAATATTTATCGTCCACAATTAAAGAACAACCCTCTACACATACACCTTCCCGCCCCACTCCTTCTAAGTGTTACTTGGGAGATGCAATGCCTTGGCCTCTTCTTTATACCACACAGGCTTATACTGCACTAATGACTGTCTAAACATAGACTGGAACTAATTTACATGACGGGTTGTACGTAAAGATAATTTGTACAGCGATTACGCATACAGATTACAGCCGCGCTGGAGTAATGATTACCTGGGTGTGTACTTTATGCGAATCTAAGAGAATCGACTGGACAGGAATTCGATTCGCCTCCTGTTAATAAGCGATGCAAGCAGGTGAAAAATCCCATTCCTCGACGAGGAAAAAACACCTAAATGAGCCTCGATTTTCGCAGCCACGCTCAGGATCTTTGGTCCGATTTATCAAGTTTTCAAGATCCCTTGGCTCGGAGGAGGGCGACGCGCCTTCCACCAACTGTCCTCGAGCGAGTGTTGCTACAGGAGGAGTTCACCAGAAGAGGTCACAGCCTCGTCGAGGCTACCCCCGGCGAAGCTGCGTCATAACCCTCTGTCTAGGGGACAAGCTCCAAGGGCGTGGTCGCTGGCACGGATGGGCGCCCCCTACATCAATATTAATTCCAGAGAGCCACGATTTGATTCATCCACGAACAGAAAAAATGCGCCATGTTTGAGAAGAGGGTGTGGGCAAAGAACGAGTGGGATAGCAAGTTGAAGCTGCAACAGCCTCTAGGATCCTTTGATATGGGGGTTTGTAAAGTCAAGTTAGGGTGGGTGAGGATGTACGAAAGTTTAGGGATGGTGAAAAAAAGAGTGAAAGTTAGATAGTCATTTGGAAAGTACCGTAAGGGAATGATGGTACCCAGACTTCAATGGCAAGTAGCTGGGTGTTTAAAAGCTCGAAGGACCAAGATCATCTTAATGCGGATTCAAAATAATCAAGATGGTAAAATGATAACGAGGATAATAATAATAACAATAATAACTAATAATAATAATAAAATAAAATAATAAAAATAATAATAATAACTAATAATAATATAAAAATAAAATAATAAAAATAATAATAATAACAATAATAATTATTATAAATAATAATAATATGGGGGATAGTAGTAAATGCTAAGTATATTCAATGGAGAGGGGAAGGGGCGCAATCGCCTACAGAAGCGGACGCCCCCTTTTGGAGGGCAAAGCGCCACCCGTGGGGAGCACAGAGCAAAGTCGAGACGCCCACTAACGAAGATCAAGCACCTCACAAGGGAACCTGCTTTCCTTGTGGAACGGGTCTGGTTAGGGAGAATTGCGCGCCAACCTTGTCCATACCCTCCCACACGTACTTAATTAAGCTATATATTTCCCACACTCCTCCTCCTTAACTTCACCCTTTTTTTTTACAACCCTCTTTTAAAATCTTTATATGGCAATGCCATCGTTGGTGTTCGCTTAACTTAAAAAAAACACAAACAAGATCGAGCATTCAAAATCGAACACTTAAGACCAAACACTCAAAGTCAAGCACTTAAGATCGAGCATTCAAGAACGAGCCTTCAAGATCAGCTTTTTAGATCGAGCAGTTAAGAACGAACACTCAAAATCGAGCAGTCAAGAACGAGCACACAAAATCAAGCACTCAAAATCAAGCAGTCAAGAACGAACACTCAAGGTCAAGCACTTAAGATCGAACACTCAAACGCGAGCACTCAAGAACCAGTATTCAAGATCGAGCATTCAAGATCGATTAAACACTCAAAATCGAGACACGCTTGGGGCAAAATGGAGGGAGAATTTCCTTCGAAAACACCACCATTTAGCGCCGCCGTTAACTTTTTTTAAGGCGGGATAATTTGTGGGGACGCAACGGCTATAGGCTTGAATCTTCCGTCCCAAAGATTCGAACCGTGCATCTGCGAGGGGCGATCGATAAACGGTAGAGCCGTTTTTTTTTTAGTGGGGAATGGTAAGGAGACAGTAGCTCTTTCAAGGTAGAAGTTTACACACACTCAGACATTTTTATTATTTCCTTTAAAATAAAATTGATAACCAACGTAGGCATCTTTACTAATCTAGAATAGGTTAGGTTAGTTTATAATAGGGTCGATATAACCTCGAGATGCTCATTTTTAGAGTATCCTACGTCCACATAAATTTACATTTATGACGAGGTCCCTCACCTCATATTAACGGGAGGAAATTACCAAAGACAATAATAATCCGAGACTGACATTCCTCGAGACAGAAGCTAATCCCACTCAAAGCATTGCGCTCAAGTACATAAAATATATCATCTTAAATAATGAATGAGCAGTGGAGTTGCTTCCATTCCTACAATTAAGTAATATAAACATCCCGGCAACAGAAGGAGCTCCGATCAGATTTTCATCAGGGAAAACTTTCGCAGCCGAATAAGGAAGTTTTTTTTTAGTTATTTATCGTGGGCAACGAATAATAATCTCAGGTTTAGGATTAGTTCATAATTTAGCCTTTGGTGCAATCTTGAGATCTTATATTGACAGGAAGCTCTGAATTTGCTCATTTTTAGCAAGAATTTATTTCGTCTTCAGCCGCCATCAAAACTGATCTATTGAAATTGACCAGGTGCGTTTTATTTTATCACCTAATTACATAGCGATGAAGAAAAATGCACTTATTAATTGAGAAATGAACGGAAACTGGTGTAAATACACCTGGATATGTTCACACGATAGAACTAGAGGGGCATAATGGAGAAAAAGGTGAAGAGAGAAGAGTCACTGCAAATTATCGGGAAGAAGTTTGCAAAGGGAGTACAGGTACTTAAGTGTGCGAACTTGAGCCCCTGCCCCTTTTCTGCGAGGGGAAATAGAGAAAAACACAATAGAAGAAATCTTCTGAATAAAAGCGACATTGGACAGGAAAGGCATCCAAAGACTTGGCATCAAGGGCTTTATCATCATTGATTTCAAGTGTTGCCGCTGTCTGTACTTTTCCGCTAAAGAGGTTGCCCCTCCGAGGATTCACTCGTGAGAGTTCGAACTCTTTTTACTTCCAAACACTGTACTGTTAGAGTTCTGAATCCTGTTGGATTTGGGGTGGGGTGAGGGGAGGAGGAACCTTTGGGTGATAGAAAGAAGTCAAAGCAACATCTTGCACTAAACACAAGTTTCCCCATCTGGTGCTAAAATTGGAATTTTGGTGTGTTGATAGGCGAGTTATAGATATCTTTACAGGATATACCTGAAGAAACAGGCCCCCGTTGTTTATTATTATTATTATTTCGAATGTATAAATCCCTAATCAAGGTTTACAACAAGCGGTCTGCATGCTGGGAGATTTTTCTAGATTTTTCCGGCGGTTTATATGTAGTCTCTTAGCCTTTTCACTGTTCTTGTTCTTTTTTGGTCGCGTGCGACTCTATATCTCACTATGTCAGTTGGTCAGTCGGTCTGTCCGTCGATCCCCGTTTTGCTTTTTTTTGGAGGAGGGGGGGGGGGGGGTAATAACATTGTGACTATTTCCCGCCTTGCTACAGAAATACGGTTCGCTTTTGCTCCAGTAAAATATACCTCCGAGTCGGTTTCTTACTCATTGGTCCCACACACCAGTGACACCGGCAGCGCGGCACCAGTTTTTGCTCGTCCAAGCATCTACCTCCAGTTAAACTCAAAACAACGAAATAAACTTTTCGAAGTCTTCTCCGTGATGTTATAGTGCCCCCATTTCAATCAGTTTGGGCTTCTTCTTTTATTAAGTGCCCAATAAGACCCCAAGCGAATTCGCCTCGACTCAATCGCTATCTACTCCCAAGAATTTAAGACACCATTACCAACCTTTATGGGATGAAAGTATTTAAAAGGTCGATTTAGTTCGCGCCTATCACCAAATTCGAATGTCAGTACAGAATATCGAAAAGAATGCATTAGTAACACCTTTTGGCAGTTTCAAATATTTACCTATGGCATTTGGCCTGCAGAATGCGCCTTCCACGTTCTAGCGTAATGTCGATTCTTTTTTCGGGACCTAAAGTGGATATTCAGTTACCTTGATGATTTTTTTTAAAATTTTCCTTTCTTTTAAGCAACACCCAAGGACCTCGAAACCGTTTTTTTAACTCCTCCATGACCTCAATTTGTGCATCTCGTTGGACAAGTGTCATTTCTTTCAAACAGAATTAGTATTTCTGGCTCATAAAATCACACCGGAAGGCATTTTACCTCCGTCAGAAAAGATTGAAGAACCTCAGTGGATACGACTACTATTCGAACAAAGATTTCGTCGTTATTTCGCTATGTCCGGCTTCTCTTACCATATAATACCTGGATATATTACCATATTGACCCCGCGTACGGAACTTCTTCGCTCTCAGATTGCCCCAGGTAACTGGAATGAATTCCTAAAGCCAAAAACATTTATAAAATATCAAAACAGCACTGCGAAATGCCATTGCCTTGTGTCACCCCTGCCATGTATCTCATAATATAAATAGTTTCAGACGTCTCAGCTATAGTTGCAAGTGCTGCCATTGATCAAATTGTGGACGGTTATCCACGACCCGTGGTATTCTTTTCGAAGAAGCATCTTATTGAGGGCCACAATGCCACCTTAGTTGTAGATCACAAACCTCTGGTCTCCCTATTTTTATCGCCTACTAGACCGAAGACAGACCGCCAGCAGCGACTTCTGGTCTACAATCAGTGAATATATACAACACTAAGAGCACCTGCGTGAGGACAGCAATGTATTCGCCGATTGCTTATCTCCCAATGTCAACGGTGTAACGGGTAATGCATTCGACTTACTGCCCATTGCCGAAGCACAACATGACTCAAATTAAACACGTATAGCGATAAGCTACATCAATACAGACTCTCTCATTCGGGCAATCTTTTGTGACATGTCTCTCTCCCTTAACCAGAACCTTTGTTCCAGAACGCATTCGGTATTACATCCTTTCTCATATTCATGATGCTTCCCATCCTGGCGTCAAAGCAACACTCAGATTAGTAAAAAAGACCACTATGTTTGGCCTTCCATTGAGACCAAACTGCTTACCTGGAGCGGAATGTACCCGGTTTCAAGCTTCCAAAGTCTCGCGTCACACCAAATCTTCAGTCACCCCGTATTTCGTCCCAGTCGTAGATTTGAAATGATCATTTTAGAAATCGTAGGACCATTACCTCCCTGCATCCCTCCAGCTTCGGCATATTCTGCACCTTATTGCTCCCCCCTAACCTGCATTGACCGCACTACAAGGTAAGTGGAGGTCTGCCCTCTTGTAGATGTGACAGTAGCTTCAGTTGCTTCCGCTTTCTTATCCATATGGCTGTCCTGGTTTGGAGTACCATTTTATGTTTGGACCGATAAAGGATCTCAATTGGAAGATCTCTTCAAGAAACTTTCTAAATTAATGTGATTTCACAAGCTGGGAACTACTGCGTATCAGCCACAAGCACAGAGTGTGATTAAAAGATCACACCCGACCATAAGACAATCAATTATGCCCCGCAAAGTATATTGGTTAACCGCTCTACCAAAGGTGCTAATGGGTATCCGTGCAATTTCAAACGAGAACGGATCTTCACTGAACAAGCAGATATCTACCGTCGATTTGCCCCACCTGTCGCATGCACACTTGCACTCTTCACCTCCTCTATATCTCACGCTGGACCTCAAACCTTGCACTCATGTTTAGGTTTGAGTGGACAGTGTTTAACGCCCCATAGAAGTTCCATATACGGTTCCTTCCCACGTCCACGTAAAACTCTATAAGTATTTCCTCATCGAAAAACTAGGCGGGAGTAAGGAAGCAGTTTCCATCGACAGGTTGAAAGCTGCCTACCTCCCCCCAAAACCTTCACATCCCGTCGAGGACACCAAAGAACTTTCCCAACCTATCGAGGACACCAACGAATCTTCAGAGACCGCCACCGAATCCCGCGGACCTTCAAACCATCGAATATTGCGCCGTTTGCGTCGTTTTCCTCACCGCCTCCTTCGTCTCTTTCCGCATGACCAGTTCTGTCAACTTCATTTACCATCTACTTGCCGAGAATATGTGACAAGATCTGGTCGACGCGTTTCCTTTCAAATTAAACCTAATTTTAATTATTATTAAGTGCAATCAACAATACATATAGTTCCGCTTTGGGCAGTGTCCTATTGTTGTGGCATTAACAACCATAGTTATTCTTCGATTCCAGTTTCTTTGGTATTTCCTTTAAATTACAAGTCAGTCTATCCCAATTCAATGTGACAAATGTAATTAGTCAATTAATGCCTTGTGATAATTACAAAGAAACGAGGAATAAATAAAGTAGTTATCTACAAAATGTAATATTTAACACTTAATTATTGTAACATAAAGTTATATTTATTTTATTATTAATTTTTAATCAAAATTTAATCATAATTTAATTTTAGCCCATGTAAATGAAAAAATGACCTTGTATAGAATTCTTGAAAATAAACAGTTGGCAACTGCGAAGTTACAGGCCTTTTTAATTACTCCCAACATCCCAAAACTAGGCGGCCTAACACTATAGGTCCATCTTTCTAAAAAATTTTGCCTTCAAAATCTTCAAGTTTGTATATTTAAGGTTTAAAGTGTTTTCCGAATGGTAAGTGGAAATGGCTCCATATTTGCATTCGAATCAAGCGAACAATGGTTTATCTTTATTTTAAACGTCGAATGCTCCTTTAAAAGACCGAATTCCACATTTAAACGTGCTCGGGTTTAGGAGTAAGCGAAGTACGGAAATGGCGATTAACGTCATCACGGAAAAGCTAGCCCATGCAAAATGGGAAAAGAGTTACGTGGACATTGTTTGTCAGGATTTATCAAAAGCGTTCGATAAGGTGTGGCAACGGGGAATGCAGTACAAGATCTTACGACTGGGACTAAGTGAAAACTTAGAGAGAACTCTCTGTGACTATGTCATGGATAGAGCGGCGTACATCAGTTTATGGTGCACGGATGGGCCAAAGTTTCCGCTCAATGCGGGCCTCCCGCAGGGGAGGGGGGTGCCTGTCTCCCACTCTCTACTTGATTTACACCGCGGATGTCCCAGTCCCTGTAAGCCCCACTTGCCTTAACTTACAATTCGCCGATGATTTCACCCAGATAATCACTTGTCCATGGAGGAATGCGCCTTTGCAAGCTCGAATGACAGCAGCAGAAATTGAAAACCTTAACACCTACGAGGCCCGGTGGAAAATCCGAACCAACCAGGATAAGTTCAAAGTAGACCCCATAGGCAGGAGACTACTTAATGACGTCAGAGTGGGGGATAGACGATATCCCTACACCAGTGAATGCAATGTATCCGGCATGAAGATCACCTCAACCGGGTACACAGAGCACGTCCAAGAACGTATTGCCAAGGACACTGCTGCAGTCAAGACTCTGTATAGGTTCAGAAATCTTCGTCAAAGCAACAAAAAGAAGATCTATACTGCACTAGTAAGATTGACGTTGCTATACCCCGCCTCCGCCCTCTCTTGTGTCTCAAAGACACAGAAGAGGAGACTACAAGTGGTGCAGAACAAATGCGCGTGCCTAATTACAGGTACACGCAGAATGGAAAGAAGAACTCAAGAAGAACTGCACCGGGAGGCGGGGTTAACCCCCATTAACGTTGTCATCAAAGAACGGACAAGGAATATGCTGGAAAAGGTCAATCGAGTGTTGGACGAGGAAATCGTACAAATGATTGACCAGAATAGAAGAGCAGTATGTCGCGGCAGATTTCCAAGCTCCGCTGGGATTTTAGCTGGCGGAGCAGAAGTGCCGTTCTACGCAAGATGAGTTGATTTTACCCCAAATCAAGACAAAAATACCAACCATGAAACCAACCGATTTTGACAAAAATTCCCTGATATCGACAAAACCCATCAACTAAGACAAAACTACCGAAGAAGGAAACCCACACAAGAAGATGAAAATCACCGAACAAGACTACAAAGAAGAAACATAATACACAAAATACACACACTACAAATATACGAAGAAACAAAGACACTAAAACAAACATAGTAAGTTATAATTAACGACTTACCTAAACAACAGCAAACGCGCACAGCATAACCAAATACATTAGCAATATGAAGACAAATGGCTTGAACGCCAAATTATATATATTATATATACATGTATATATATGTATAAGCAAAATGATAAACAACAACGGAACTACAAAACATAAAAATTTGAAAGCGATAAGCCTGATCACCAGGCTCTAGCATCACTTTGCACCCTACCACACTTCTTTCTCTTTTCACCACTGGTCTACTTTCCGCTGTCTATCCACACACCCTTTCTATCCCCTCACCTGCATACTCTGACATAAATACCAGTTTAAAACGTGCTCGTAAATTTAGAAAGTACACTACCACCGACTAATTTCAAGCTTATCAAACTGAGGAGCTTTGCGACCTGAAGCAAAACACTCTTTCAAACACAGTAACTTGCAGTCTGACGAAAGTTTCCTCTAATAAACTTTTAAAACCTTTATTTTAAAACATTCAAGCTTCTTTAAGAGAGAGATTCTACACTCTGAAGCAGATTTCCTTAATCAAACTTTTTTCAAACATTTTAGCTTATCATAATAAGCAAACCTCTTTAAATGTTCGATTCCTTTATTTCAAACGTTCAAGGAATCAAATTCCTTATTTCTATAACTAACAAGAGCATTTGGGACTAACTCATTATAAAGCATCTCTTGGGGAAGGTATTTAACTTTTCCCCCAAATAATTGATCCCTCTCCTGCCTTCTCCATCTTCTATTCTCAAACTCATTGCGATCACTACCCGACTTCGGTAAGATAAAACTAACATGGGTAAGTGAAAGTAATCGGAAATAAGATGATGAAGGAAAATGGGAATGAATAAAAAAAGGTGATGTGGAATGAATGGAACAGTAAATTTAGTCAAATCTGGAGAATAAAATATGAACCTCCAGGAAAAAGTGCATCGTGGACTTGAATATATGTTATTAGAGCCTACAGGAAATGGCGTGTGACTATCCAGATTCATAACAAAATCCAAAGAAAAAGAAATAATTCAAGTTTTTGCAAAAGGCCAATTCTAACACGTTCTCAGCGAATTTCACATCGAGGAAAATGGCTTTCTTTCAAGGACCCATTTTAAGGGTCAAATTAAAGGAAGGGGCTTAAAAAAAGTTTCATTAAATGGCGTGATAGCGAGGATTAAACCAGATTTCTTTGAATACCAAGAAAGGGTGTTCATAGAAACAAATGTGAAGCAGTGATTGCCAGATCCAAACAGAGAGATGTGGCTTCAGTGTGAAGGCTCCGTCCCGCCTTGATCGGCACATTTTGCCTCCTCTTTAGATAGCCACCTCGCATTATGTACCTTCCCTCACATTTTATCTTCTCACAACTTGACCAGTTTCTCACAAACCACTTCTCACAAAGTCTGGTGGAAATGCCGTAGTTGGTTGTGGCCTTTTAGTTTTTACTAATAATAAATATAAAGTATAGGTATAAATATGGGGTGAACCTCATGCTTTCATTTTTACCAGCCTTTCATGATAGTGCAAGAATTAAAATACACCTTCACTCAGAGTGTACACAGCTACTCCGCGAGAGGGTGAAAAATCGTTTGATACACACGGATTATTATTTTGAAAGATTTGACGCCATCCTCCACTCGCTGTCAGATGTACCGAAGCGTGCAAAAAGAATAAGAGGAACAAAAGAAAAATAAAGTCAATGAACAGGAAAAAAATGCTAGGGTCATGATGGCATACTTCAAATGTATCCAGGTTATTGTAGAGCATGATTAAATGCTCTTGGATTTTGCACACCTCCAATCCCAGTCGTTGTATTTCTTTCTAATAAACAAACATTCACAAAGAATTATGTATTTACGATAATTTCACATTCATAACGATGTAAGCATGTGATAAAACACAACCGATAAATCTCTTTATTCAAATCCCCGACTAAGTCTAGGTTATGATATTCTGATCCTATACAATTATTCAATTTAAGCTTCATACTGGTGCCAGAGGATTATATATATAATTATCGGCCTTTATTGGACACATATATAAGTGTATTGATATACAAATGGTCTAAACTGATGCCCTATAAAAGCGGGGTCTTCTCAAGAAGCCTAATTTACATAAACTAAGTATTAAAACTGAGACAGCCAGTTGTTGGAAGCCTTTAATTAAAGCTTTATAAAATGGTCAATGATTAAATGAATTTCATAAATCGGTAGCTAAGACCCAGCCCAACTGACAAGAAGGATTTCACTCCTCTAATTACAGTTAGTCAGAAAAAGAAGAGTGATTGGACTAATTTGCAATTGTTTAATCTTCAAATCAGCTGCGGCTGATCCCAATGTAGCGGGGATAGTCGTTCCCGTTTCTTTTTTCGAGCCTATAATATCCTCAAGCCAGTTTACCAGTCGCTACTGGACCGACATAGAAGCAGCGCACATCACGGAAGGAAAACGAATCTCATTAATGGAGAGAGTTCATTGTTCATTGATACTTCCGAAACATTCTTTTTAATATAAAAACAGGAAGTATACACAGATTTCCTTTATCCTCCCTCCCCCCCCATCTCTTATTGTAAATAATTCACCCCCTTTGCGGGAGATAATTAATCATATTCAAGGCCTTTTTAATCGGTCACATTTCAAATTTCACAACGAGCAAGATATCATGAGTGAGGCAAGAATTGTCCAACGAGTGACTGTTACTTCGTTAATGGTTACAGACGGTTCGCAGACCCCAAAGGCAACGGCGCGCAAATAAAACAATAAAATACGCTTTGGACAGCTATTAAAAGATGATAATTTAAGGCTTACTTTCGTCCGTTAATTTTACTCGCCATGAAGCGACAATAAAAAGGCAACTTTACTTTGATTTTAGGCTTTGTGGCTATTAGCGATGAATATGTCAGCCGTTTGGAGCCACGGTCCGGCGGGCATAAAACAATAAAATCTTTATTAATGATGTGCATAATGAGGAAAAAAGGTTTTAGTAGGAGACCGGCAGAATAAAATTCAATAATGAGCAAAGAACGTGGAAAAAAGGACTTGGCTACAATTACTAACGACAATTATTGATTGGACTGTGAACAAAATGCATTTTCCTGAGCGAAAATAATTTCGCCATGAAAAAATTCCTTTTTTTTTAATATAAGTAAATTTCCCCTCAAACTAAGAGAGGAAATGGAGGATAAATTGGGAAAATGGTTATTTCCTCATAACGCGTCCGGGGGGCAGCGGCTCCTATCAGGGTTTAGTCGCTTTCTACGACACGAGTCGGAAAACAGTGTGGGTATTGTTCCCGTTCCACAGTTCCACATACAGGCTGATAAAGTGTGTGTGGCTCTGTGATTGATACGGTGAAAAAGGGTGAGAGGGAACGGTCAGTTTTTTTAATGGCGCTGATGCGAGCCAACCAAAATTTGTGTGACAACGATCGATGATGATGTCTTCTCGACACAATAAAACTGAATTCAAGATTAGAATTTCGTCATATCGCTATGTACAAACTGCTTCTTTACCTTAATCTGGTGTCTCATAGTATAATCCAATCTCATCTCTCTCTGTCTGTCAAAGAAAATATCAGAACTGGTGATCTGATCGGAAAATATCTTAAACGCACGAATCAAGTTCTCAAGTATACCCAACTTGCCCAAATTGTCATCATAGCTAAATCGAGATATTTCAGATATTTACTCTGCCCCCCACCCCATCCTCCTACTCTTATTCAACATATCTAGTTGTACATCTTGATGATAAAGAAGAGTCCATGCCGGTGTATAATATTCAAGGTATGGTCAAACTATACAATCTGGTAAAAAATATGCAAAATTTCAACCCCCTCCATTTCATAACAAACTATTTTTTTCTACTCTCTCCTATATTTATAAATTTACTTATTTCTAAATTGAATTCCATCTTCCACTTGGATGACCAAAACAATCATCTATCCCAGTCCCTCTGGTTCCCCTGGAATCCCTCTCTACTGTCCACATTAATTAATAGCTAACGCAGTATCAGGTGAAAACTTAGATACTTTACCTTTCAGACTAGGGATACACTGATATACGAGTATCGGTATCGGTTAAGCAAATATCAGCCGATAACCGATATCTAACATTAAAACATTTTTAACTTCAAGACCACTCAAGTTCAATGTTCCATACTTTATAGAGAATCTGATGTACTCAATAGTGGAAGATATGGATAGTAGTAGAAGGTAAATGATAAAAGGGGTAGGAAGGGTTTGCCCTAGTTTGAGGGGTATCGCGGGCATTTGTTTACTTTTAATTGCTGATTTTTCCTTTTCTATAGAGAAGAGAGTTTGGTGTTCGTCAATAAATCACTTAATTTTCAATAATTACCCGCAAGTCCTTAAATCCCAGTGGCTTTTATTAGACTTGCGCTTGCTGCATATTCTCATGTTTTATGGTTGCATTACCACATTCCTCTCTTCCGTATCGAGTGATTTTCAATTATAATTTAGTATTATACATATTTCCCCTTTTAATCTCAAGCGAGACAATTATGTGTGATATGTTGATATTAATTATTATATGGTATCAAGAGTCAGTATTAATTAGAAATTTAGATTTATTGAAAGTTAAATGTTATTACCACTAAACAATTATTAATAATAAAGTACTTGATATTTAAAAATATTTAAGGTTGAATTTAAAATTTAGTATTTGAAATCAAATAATTTGCGGTTATAATGAGAGAAGAGATGTTCTCCATGATCAGGCGTCAATCTATTTCTTGTTGACTCATATATTTCTGTGCTGAATCGCCTTTCACTGGCAACTGAAGAAGGTAGCGCACATCGGTATTTTTTAGCAAGATTTGGAAGGAAACCTAAACCGAATGTTTCTTCGTAGCTCTTCCACAAGTTGATTGGACATTCTGTACGTGCTAGTGGAGGAAGACTGAAGTAGGCTGTTATCTCTTTCATGCTGAAAAGACATAATTTTTAATTAAATACTTTCAAAATCTAGGAAATTGATTAGAACTATATACATTATTTAATTAGAATAAATTACCTAAAGGGTGGGATTTGTGTTTAAAATGATTAAATCTAATCGTAGTTAAGATTTTTTTAGTTTTGGATGTTACCCACCAAGAAGTATAACTTCAATATACATATGGTATATAAATGATTATATTACTTGTCACAGATATAAGTGAAAACATATTAAATATTAGTTTTATGCATTTTAAATATAAACTCAGAGAATGCATTTGTGACACGGTGTTGTTGTCTTTGACCTTCTTCAGACTGTCCGAATGAGCAGCCCGTTTGTCTTAACGAAAGCCGCTTCAAAAACTGGATTATCCCACATATCCCTCAGTGTGTGAATGTTGTGTTGTTGCACAGTCTTTTAGTGTATGTTTTATTGTGTGTGGTTCTGAGCACAGGGTAACGAACTATTAAGTACATAAAAAGTTAGAAACTAATTAGAACTATTCATTTTTAACTCTTATCTTGATTCACTCAGCTCCTTTAATTTTTTACTCCTACAGGAACTTTCTGAAATGGTTTGAGGAACTTCAGATAATTATTTTTTTCATCGTAAAGTTCCCCCAAATTTTGTAGTTTAATTTTCTTGTTCTCAGGTAGCTTTGAATGTTCTGTTTCATTTCCGTCACTATCCTGTTCACTTTCATCTTCTGAGACTAAACTGAGACTGCCTTTATCTTTCTGATTATCTTGTATTACCGGTGTTAAAGATTCCTCACAAATCATAGTTTTAATATTTTCTTTTTCTGCTGGTTCAAAATATTTCAGTTTCTTCGTGGGTCAAGATCCTTTGCGGGAATAAGTTTCTTATTTCGTTTGTATGGGTCACATCTTTCAATGAAATCTCTTTGGAGCTCATTTACAATTGTCTTTATACCACTAATAGTTCGAATTGAGTAATCGAGGTAATTTTGCATTGCCACAATAAAAGGGATGATCAAAGAAACAGTAGCATTATTGAAAATCATTTCTTAAGTGATAATTTCAAAATTTCTTAAGACTATAATAAAGTTTTTAGCCAATTCCCATTGATAGTCCCTCAAGCAGGATTGCTTCTTTATGGCGTAAAATAGAATAATTGCTCTCTTTCGCTCTACTAATCTTTCCAACATGTAAAAAGTTGAGTTCCACCTACTGGAGACGTCTTGAATCAAGCAATGCTTTGGAAGATCTGTTTCTGTAACATTTCAAGAGTTTCTTTATTAGAAGTTGAATGATTGAATTTTCCAATTATGTTCCTTGGAATAGCTAAGATATCATTAAGAGTCTGGTGTTGTTTAAATAATTTATCCTGAATGCAGAGTTGTAATGTATTAATAGCACAGCTTATGACACTAAATTCACCAAAATCACACTTTAATAGCAACTTTCATGCTGGTAGCATCATCAGTTATGACCATGTGAATCTTTTCTTTTGGTATCTTGAATTGATTTAGTGAGTCTTAAATAAATTTAACAATTTTGCCTCCTGTGTGTGTTCCCGGAAAATGTGAAGCTGTTTTTTCAATGTAATCATCTTCAATCCAATCTGCTGTTAAACTTATGAATGGGTGTAAATTATGATCAGCTGTCCGTATGTCTGAAGCTAAAGTCAAATGGTCTACATTTTGTAAGACATTTTCAAGTTTTCTGACAAGTTTTTCATATATTCTAGGAACAATTGTGTCAGAAAAGTATCTTCTAGATGGAATTTTATATCTTGTGAAATACAACATTTTCCACACTAGAATATGGCTATATATCAACACACATTAGTTCTCCAATCAAATTATAAATTTTTAAAGATCTTTTGTAATGAATTTTCCATTGCATATTTTTTTTAAATTTGTTGCAAAGATGCCTGTTTGAAAGAGCCTGGTTTATCTGCGTCAGATTCTTTGTTGCAAGAAGAGGAAGATTCAGAATAGATATGTCTGTCTGCTTTCTTGGTGTTAGTTCTGGTAGTTGACACAAAATAATTCTCCATTCTATTTTTTGATTATTTACCTCCATCAGCTTGCGAATCTGCATCTTTCAAAAAGTTTACTATCTTAGTATGTATATTTGGGTGATGGTTCTTCAGGTGAATTTTCCATTTGGATGTAGTCATTTTTTTGGTTCTCTAGAACCGAGAGAAACTTCCTTTTCACAAATTGTACATTTTGCCTTACTTGGATTTTCCACACTAATATTAAAATAGCCCCACCCTCCCCAAACTAGAATGACTACCATGTTTAAAAGGCTTCATATTTATTAATTATAATTAACTAGTTATGTAAAGATAAAAAAATAAATTTTAATTAGTTAAATAATAAATCAAATGTTAAGTAAATTAATAAAATAGACATGTCAATATGTAAAATACCTGATATCTGGAAACAGAAAACAGCAAATAGTTTCAAGATAAACGTTTTTTTATATAAGTATTACAATCCTGGTCTTGGAAGCTTAGCAAAAGTATTGATATTATTCAGTTAGAAAACGAAATACTGCAATAAAAATGCATCCCATTTTCAGACCAACATCTACATCATTAACATATAATGGGGTAAAATGAGTATTCAATACATGCTTGCAAAAGTTTATTGCAGTCGTTAATTTTATTGCAAGCATTTTTCTTTAAAGGTTTCAAGTCACATAGTTTCAATATCTATAATATGATAATAAATACATAGAAATGGTTTTAAAAATAGTAATATAGAGAGAAATTTAACTTATATCGTATTAGTACACGTAAATTTTATTCAACACCCATTCTAAAAGTCTATTAGTTAATACCGATACGGAATTGAAGTTTTAAGTCAAAAATTTACTTAATTCAGAACGGTGGAACAATTGATAAATTGTTGGAAAAATGTATCAATTTACCGTCATCCATCGTTGCAACAAGATGTACAATGCCGAAGACAAACAGGCTCTGCTGACCAAAAGTCACGTGCTCTCTCTTATTCTGATTTATGACCTTACGACCTTTAAAACCTTCAATAATTCCCTGCCTAACCTTGAGAGGGTATCTCTCGTTAGAATCGACCGAATAGTTATGATGTTATTGCCAAATAATTCCCCGGCTAGCCTTGGGAGGATACTGGCAAATTATACCATTTGAAGGAGAATGTAAAACAACATAAGGGTTTCCAACTTCGTTAGAATCACCCGAATAGTCATGATGTTATTGCCAAAAGAATATAATTCTTGGGCTAACCTTGGGAGGACCTTGGCAATTATATCATTCGAAAGAGAAATTAAAACAACATAAGGGTTAACAATTTCGTTAGAATTGGCGGAATAGATACAATGCTATTACAAAAAACAAAACAAAACGGGGACCAACCGAACGACATAGTGAGATGTAGAGTCGCCTGCGACTAAAAAAATTTGCGCAGTCTTCGCTTCGCTCACAAAATTAAGAAAGTGTGCGAGAAAAAAAAAAAATTTAGTCGCGTGCGGGGAATTATTTTGTTTTGACAATAACATCATAACTATTCAGATTATTCTAACGAAATTTGAAACCATTATGTTGTTTTATATTCTCTTTCGGATGTTATAATTGTTAAAGTCCTACTAAAGTTAGTCCGGGAATTATTTTGTTTTGGCAATAACATCATAACTAACCAGCTGATTCTAACGAAATTTGAAACCCTTGTATTTTTAACATTCCCTTTCGATTATTATAATTTTCAAGGTCATCCCAAGGTTAGCTCGGGAATTGTTGGGGGGGAGAACAAGGTGCTCCCAAGGTTAGTCCGGGAATTATTGAAAGTTTTGAAGGTCGTAAGTTCATAAATCAGAATAAGTGAGAGCACGTGACATTTTGGTCAGCAGACTTTGTTTTATTTCCAAATTTGTGTGCAATAAAAAATCATTTCCCGTTCTCATTTTTTTTTAAATGCACAGACGAACACACACACACACACACACACACGCTCGGATCATTATAATAAGATGTCGGAGATGTTGTTTATTTGTATATCAAAAGCCAAGGTTACAAAGGAATCGAGAGAGATCTAAATCTCCATCCATGAACTGTTGAGTCCTTATTTGCAAGTGGAAGCAACATGGCTTAAAAGCAAATCGGCCTTTATCGGTTATAGAGTGGTCCTTCAGAGATTTTAAGCCATGCTGTCAACTTAAATGTAATACTGGTGGATTAAAATATTCTTAAACTACTCCAAATTATTTAGTACAAAATCTTCAAGCAACGGGGACCAGTAAGCTATGTTAATTTTTCAACTTTAAAATTCCATAAATAAGGGGGTCGTAAAAGGTTACACTACGACTTATGAATTCTAAAGATATTTTTGTTATTTTAATATCATTTATTTCTGCTTGGTAATAAATACTTGAAAGTTGTGACTTTTTTTAGTGTTTGAGGGAATTAAATGACAATTATTATATTGATAATTATATCGAATTCACTGCTTTTTTTTCATATTTCACAGGTTGAAGCATATTCATCATTGTGCTGAAGATTACTTGGCCTTCAGTGCTACCATCCTAACCAAGTGGAATTGACCTATGGTGGCTTTTAAAATTATGACAAGACTAGGGACATTCACAAATATGGGCAACTTAATTGGAAATGGTAGAGAGTTGTTGGCCTCTGAACTCTCATCTTTGCGAGACGTTCTGAAATATGGAATATTACTCAGAGAAAAAAGTAATGAACATGTAAGAAACTAGCCAGCAGCCAGACTCGCAAATGAAATTTACCCTAAGGTGCTTGAAAAGTTAGAACGAGCGAACATTTCTTCTGTAACCCCCGTTGTGAATTCACGAGTCACAATCTTAAACAAGAGCCAAGAAAACTGGGAGTTGGCTAAAAACCTATTTTTGGAGAGAGGACATCTACGTGTCCAAGAGGCTTTCATTGCAAAACTTAACAAGCTTTTGGAAAGCCTCAGTTGCAAGTGTAAAATTGTTTTTTGCGGTGAATTTGGCTGCCCTGGTTGCAAAAACGAAACTCACATTAATTTTACATGCCCTAGGGAGATGAATATCCCTGTAAAAGTACTTGTTTTCATTAAAAGTCAGAGACAAAAGTTTGGTTCTTTTGAACCACAACAAATCAATCTGAGTAAAACAGACAATTAAAAAATCAGAAGCGGCCAGAAGGTGGAAGAAGAGTTATATAAGTAAGCAAATAAGCAAGCCAATGTTCCAATGCCATCAAGTGAAATAATTTTATCTGTTGATGAAAATGATGCTTAAGATGGAAAGGATGGAAGTTATGAAGTTACATTAAAAATACCCTCTTCAACTTCCATTAGAAAGGCACAGTACAACATATTAGAAATACCTAATGTTGCTATGCATAGCATCAGATATGGTGTTGACCTACGTGTCACAGCTACCATTATGAATGCTGGCTAGATCACTGACGAGGATAAGAAACATAGTTGATCTCAAGAGGACCCAAGATACCTGGATCAGGATTTTTATGAACTTTGTAAGAAGAGTGAAATTGACTGCATCTTCTATGACGGTTATCAAGTTACAAATAAAGTTATGCTGAAAATATACAATTCAGATTGTCAGTTCCCCAGCATCATCAAAGCAGTACATGTTTACGTGCGCAATGAGACAGGTGGAAGATATCCACCATTTCACTCCCGAGAAAGAGTAAAGGAGTAAAAAACCTGCTAAAGTTATTGCTGATAATATTGTAGATTTCCTGAAGAAGAAGGAGGGCATTAATAGAAACCTAGAGGCCATTGGATGAGATTCTACAAATGTTAACACTTGCTGGGAGGGTGGTCCCATGCATTGGGTAGAATTTAAGCTTGGATGTAAACTTATCTGGTTGGTTTGTGCCTTCCACAGTAACAGTTTACCCCTGCGACACTTTATCACAACACTGGATGGGGAGACCTTATCTAACAAGGTCTAGACACTGCAACCGAAATTGAAATCGATCCTTCATTCACTATACTCTCAATTGGAAAACCTCTTACTTCACTGAGTGACAATGTCATAAAGAATTTATCTACTGATTAAATATACGGGTTTAGGATCACACAGACCATAAGGACAGGAGAAATTCCCACAGATCTGTCCCTTATTAAAATTGGTCCGGTGAGCCATTCTATGTGGTTGACAGCAGCAAGCAGGCTTTGTCGCATATGGGTTTCAAAACATGGTCTTGAAGGCAGAACCCTCAACAACTTAACCCTGATAGTTGGTGTGTACTACTTCTGTTTTTTCAACATCAAAGTAAAACATCTTGGGTGGAAGGCCCGAGCCACATCTTGTTTCAGCTGCGGTTACTTAAGCTGCACAAGAAAGTGGATGCTGTTATGCCAACCATCAAGCCCTCAACATGGTATTCATTCAGCGAAATGATAATCTAGACACTCTTGTGCTCAGATAACAGTAAGAAGAGGAGAGCTGCTGTCCAAAAAAAATGTTGATAAGAGGAGTGGAGCTGATCACACACTTAGAGATCTTTCTGTAAATCTCAGGAAGACACCTTACATCAACCAAAGGTTCCTTCACTCACAGGCTAGTCTGACAGGGTATTCGAACCTCCTTTGACATGCAAACTGACTACAGCGGAAGTAAAGAAGTTCCTAGACAAGCCTATGCAAGTTATACACTAGCTCTGTCATGCTCAGTATAGAGAAATGTGTGTGAAACAAATCACAGAGGCAGCAGGCAGAGTGTATACACATGAGAAAAGTGAGGGCTAAATCAGAGGCCAAGAAGCAAGTCGGCAGCTGATGTCCAAGAACGAATCAAAGCAAGACCTGATGAAGCTTGTTCAATTAATTTATTTTTACTGATGCCATCACTTTCTCATGTTGTATGATTAAAATTATATGTTTATGATTACTTGGATGTTTTAAGCAGAGAAACTAAATGGCTAAGTATTACTTGGCATCTTGAGAAGCTAAAATTAATAACTATTGGTTACCAAGCGCAATTTATGAGTTGTTCTTTTCAAACGTAGGTTTTACAAGCTAAATGTTGAGCAATGACAAAAAGGATATGTTTTATGCAGAGAAACTAAATGTTTATAGTATTAACTGCCATTTTAAGAAGCTAAAATTATTAAATATTGTTTTCTGAGAGTAGTTAATGGTGTTTTATTCAATCGTAGATTTTGCAAGCTAAATATTGAGCAATCACAAAAATAACAGCAAAATTCCCACATTTAAACATACTTTTAGAACCCCTCAGTGAAGGAATTGGCAAAAATTAATTTTCCTACCCCAAATTGACACATCCTAATGCTCTAGTTTGTCACTTACGCGTTCTGCGATCTTGTCGATCTTGTCGAGTGAGAAAAGTGCCGTTGTAGAAAAATTCCATGTGGAGGCAGGTATCACTTCTTATAAGGAGCATTTATATAAGCCGGATATCTAGTTATTGGACGAATCATCTATGGTCTAATGAGACCAAGCTCGAGTTATTTGGGATCAATTCCAATCGTCAAGTTAGGAGAAAGAATAAGGAGGCGTCCAAACCAAAAAACTATGCCCAAACAGTGCAACATACTGACGCTATGGTACAGGACGATTTCATGTAATCGAAAAGGGGTGAATGAAACCATGAACCGGATACATTAGCCAAAAACCTCATCCATTCAGTCAATGCCATTAAGATGATGCGCAGCTGGATATTTCAGCAAGACGATCTGAGAGTACCACCATGACCCCCCATCCCTCTCTCAACGGCTTGTAATTAACACAATTTACAAATTAAAATGCCCCAACCAGTCTCCTGACCTCAACTTGATTGAAAGCCTGTATGACTCGAATTGAAGATCCGGGTTCATACTCATGAGCCCAGTAATGTGAACGAACTGAAGAAGATCTGCCGGGAGACTAATCCAGATTACGAGCAAAAGAGTGTTTACAATTTAATGGCTCTTTATAGGATGCGAATGGAGACTGTCATTTCCAACAAAGGCTATTGTATTTAAGTATTAGATCCAACTTTCTTTGGAGTATTTAATACTTTTTGCTTTGCTGTTTATTTTTTATATTCGTTCAGGTTTATTAGCAATTATTATTGGGATTTAAGAGATGTAAAAGTGCAAATTTAAACTATATATGTACTTACAATAAAATGATGCAACTAATATCCGTATTAAATACTATATAGCAAATAGAAATGGCTCCAGACATCGGTCTAAATATTTTTTTCATTCTCAATAGAGTTAGTAGCATTAAATTTCCTCAGTATATAACTAACTTTTTTACCATTAATATTGCCTGTTGCATTCTATTTGAGAGTCACTCACCCACCTAACTTAATATTTAACCTGAGATCCCATAACATCCCAACCTAAAACATCAACCTCTGATGTGAAATGTCTATTCCGCTACGATGGCACAATATACTTTGTTTTCGGACTTTATAATAAACTTCCAGTTCATATTTTTGGCTAAATATTCCTGAATTCTTTTCTTTATTTTCCCCTCAAAGTTTTTTAGCAGCGGGAAGGGGGGCAAAATGAGGATGCAGCCATGCCTCTTGTGGAATGTCAATTGGAGCAAATGAAAATAAATTGCAAGCATTTAATTAAATATCTCGTAGGTTAATTTCACCCGAATCCGTATTGGCGTCATGGGTTATGGATCTCCTGTATATCGAAAGGTAAAATTATCCAAGTCACAAACATACAACGTTCTCTTAAGTTACATCGGGTTTGGTTATTCGTCGGATGGAGTTACAATTCAGGTCAACTTGGCGGTTGCTTGCTTACGCCTCATTGATCTAAGGTTCGGATCCCATGTTAGACTGTAGGTCCTTACTGAGAAAGAAACCCCTAAACAAGAGGCAATTATGGGTGTTAAGTAGCCTACATGTCCCTCCCAAACGTCTCTCTCGGATCACCTTTCAAATACATCCTCGTAATTCATCACAAGGTCAGGTAACACGATCTCTTTGATCACCTATCTAGCTACTACCCCATCGTACTAGATCATAAGTTCTGATGAGGGGGACCATAATCCTTGTAACGCACACAGACGCACACACACATGCTGAGTAGGAAACCTAAAACTGATTTTTAGCCGTGTACACACGACTCTACGAGTTACTAGTTCGGTCCGTAGGTCTGTCGGTCGGTCGGTCAGATGGTATCCATTTTACTTTTCAATGAGTTTTTGAAAGTTTTGAAGGTCGTAAGGTCATAAGTCAGAATAATTAAGAGCGCGTGACCTAGGTCTGTTGGCCTTGTTTCAACAGCTAAATACTCGTATTTCATTCTTTTCCGAGTTGCATTTCACCTGTATAAACTGCTAACTAAAAGGAAGGAAATTCGTTAATCTAGAAATTGAAATTAGATAATTTTCCTCTTAGCACTCTGGTTCGAAGCCCTTATCTACGCACCTTCATGTCAATAAACAGACCATTAAAAATTAAATAGAGCTAAAAACAAAATTACACAAAAAGTTCCTAACCAACTTGATTTCAAGCGATAAAATAAATTTCTCTCATCGTAAGCCGCCAAATTCCACAGCGACTAAAGAAAGCAATAAAAATGGGCGCCATAATCGATGGCTAATTAGATCATTAAAGTTAGCGGAAAAATCAAAGGTAATTCTATAAATTACCGACTTCAACGCACTGTTATTAAAGCATCCATTTTGAAATAAAAATATGCAAAATGCTATTTCAGTAGTATATATCGTGGATATGTCCTCCCTAACACTTAGAAATAATTATGCCGCGGAAATTTATACCTATGAGGTTATAAAGAAAAGTAGATTGGCAGCCATCTTGTTATTGATAGCTTGTTTTGAACCCCTAAAATAATGCTTCGGTTAGGTGGGGTTTTGAGGTTGATTGTCTTTTTTTTGTTTTTTTTGTTTGCCTTTAGGCTGTTAGGTTTTGTAGGTAACTTTGGCATTTTTAGTAAGTTTTATAAGGTTTTGTGTGCTGTTTATCCCGCCGGAAAGGAGCCAAGCAAAAAGCCCATTATAATGAATTTGCCGTAGCATAGCCTTAGGGCACAGTTCAAAATGGCTGATCATTATGATACAATGATTCTTGCGTTCTCATGTGAATATTAGACGTTAATCTGTAGAATTACCATAACTAAATCGGTTTGAATAACCTAATACCCTTCCCTAACCTTCTACATCGTAGTTAAATTAGCTTTTTACCTAAATGTGATGTTAATCGACATCGTGGGGAATAGATATTTCCTGAATCAGTACAACCAATCTATCTTTTCCTTGATGCTTATGACGTCATACTGACAGGGCTAGCAGCGGGAAATAATAGATCGATTGCTCGGAAAATACTACATTAAAGTGTTAATAACTTGGAAAATAGTGTTTTCTGCGCCGAATAAATCGCAACAGATAACTGAGATAGGCCTATAGGATAGATTAAAACTGAATTTTCAGCGAAAACGGTCGATGTCGTTAATTTGTCGAATTACCAAATCAAGGACTGGCAATTGCGACAACCAGAATAGTCAGAAATATGCGGCCCCTCCCTTTCCAATCATATACAAATCCCCCGACCCGATAATGAAATTCGCATCAAGGGGTCGCGGTCCTCGTTGGAGAAGAAGGTGCCAGAGTGTATTGTGAGATCTCTTGTTGATCTTCACCCCTCCCCTTACCCTTGGCCTTTTTAGAATTGCCTTTTCTTCAAATCGGATGGACTCGGTTAAAATTACCAAGATTGACCTAAATAAGCCTAAAGAAATTAATCTTTTTTAAAAGAAAAGGCAACTCGAAAGACATCGGGGGAGAGGGGGCTACAAGAGATCCGTATTGTGATTTTGACACCAACCGACCCGCAGAGGACAGTACGTGCCCAAAGGGAAGAAGGGCCACCCGCTCCACGTCAGGGATATGTGGGTATAAATACCCCTTGGCAGGTCCCGAGAAGGAAGAGTGGATAGGTTGTGTGCTTGAAGGCGGGAGAAGGGAGGGACAGCGGTGTTGTGATTGGATTGCCTATGTAGGTGATATCGTAAGGCTGTCATCCATGAGGGCGGGTCCAGCACATCCACCAATAGAAAGCCAGATCGATCCCTCGCGCACGCTGGATTTTTGTGGGCGCACTCACGGAAACTGAACCCGCTACCTAGGCGTTGGAAGTCCAACGAATTATCATAATGCGCGTATTGCCAAGTGCATACGTAATTTAAGGATGAAGAGTAAGGGTGCATTTCTGGTTTCCATTTTGGAAAAATATTTTCTCTGTACCGACGTTTCGGGTTGGAAACTCATTCTCAAGGACCTTTAATAGACGAAAATTTGCAAATGACTTTGATTTTAGTCTTAACAAATTAATTATTTGGTTATTTCTGGGCGTACGTCTATTTGGGTATTTCTGGATGTACGTCTATTTGGGTATTTCTGGATGTACGTTTATTGGGGTATTTCTGGATGTACGTCTATTTGGGTATTTCTGGATGTACGTCTATTTGGGTATTTCTGGATGTACGTCTATTTGGGTATTTATGGATGTACGTTTATTTAGGTATTTTTGGATGTACGTTTATTTGGGTATTTCTGGATGTACGTCTATTTGAGTATTTCTGGATGTACGTTTATGAGTGAAAATCTAAGCGTAGGCAAACATTCAAACCTTAAAAATCATGCTTGGGTATTGGTTTCAGCGAAATAGGGAGGAAAGGATAAGAAATTAAACTATTGAAAAATTGGTTAAATACTCTCTTATAAAGGTAGAAACTATACACATAAGTGAGGTAGGGTTTTTCACACACTCATAAAACACTCATAAAAATTATAGGACCACCCAATAGATTAATCGAGCACGAAAGTATAGGTCTTCGCAACAAGCCATCCAAATACATACGCCTGCGACATCTCACTCCGATGAAGAAGTAAAGGATTTCTTTCTATAGATTGGGGAAGTGGAAATGTGTGAGCCGCAGATCATCGTGCAAGCATTAGGGACAGGAGAGCTGCGGGTGTTGGAACCGAGAGGACATCCCCTTTCGCAACCATAACATAATACTCATAAGCTACGTAGGTGACATCACTATTCTCACACAACACCTAGCCCACAACCAAGCAGCTTGTAATCTACAACTCTACATCACGAGACTTGAACGCTGGCTGTAAACATATGACCGCCTCACCTTCCAAATCCTATGTTGCTCTCTTCACATCCAACAACCGGAAGTATAACAAATACCTCCGCATCACTTAAGGAAACGTCCCTTCCGTCAAATCAAACGCTGACGGTGCTCGGTGTCACACTAGATACAGAACTAAATTTCCAACAACACACGAGAAACACAGCTAATGAGTATACTTCGAACACTCACAGGAACCATATTTGGGCAATCCAAGAATCCTTCATTTACACGAACAATCAATACTTTCGTCCCTCATTCACCAATGCATTTGCACTCTGGACACTAAACCTCGCACCCACTCACGTCAGCACACTACAGAAGACAAGACAAAGCGCTCCGGGGAACATAACTTTCCCATAGTGAATTCTTCAATGCTTTCAATGACATTGTATGTTTTGATTATATTCTACTGTTTACCCTTTAATGTTTTCTTTTGCTGTTACACAATTGTTAATTCTTGCCTCATCTGTTTTAGTGATTTGTCGTTTTCAAGTTTTTTCACTTGTTTTTCAATATAGGTTCCATGATCTACTCTGAGTTGTTTATTTTAATAATCTAGCTGAGTTCAGTAAATTCGATCCATTCTCTAATTGTTCCATCCCGTCTCATTTTTCGCCTTTGGTCTAAAAGTAAATTCGTGGCCTAATTATTTTTTAAGGTTGCTTTATCTCATTGTTATTTGCCTAAGTTACACCATGTAAAATTGTTTATTTTATAGTTTTGTTCCAGTTTTCTAATGATGATTCTATCACTTGCTCATCTAATTTAGTAAATTTGTTTGCTGATGTAATTTAAAGGTTTTATTTTACTATAGTGGTCAAGTTTCACTGAGTTGGCTCTCTTTGTCGTGAGTTTGGCTCTTTCTTGTTTTAGATCCATTTCGATCTTGCTCTTGAGCAATCTGTGATCGCTAGGCGTTGAAAAATAAGGTAATTTTCGGAGATGATTTTGCAATTACAGGTTCAAGTAAAAGAAATATTTACTATTAGTGACAATAAGCTAAATTCAAGTAATATTTATCGAAGTAATGATACGTGGCCTTGTGCTTAATAAGGCATAAAAGGGATGAGGGCGGCGACCTCACCTTGTGGGAAACTGGTAGATGCTGAAGTCTGTAATAATAATAATCCTATCTAGTAGAGAGTGCATGCTTAGTGAGGAATAAAAATTGAAGATAATAAAATTAATTAAATAAAGAGAAAGAAAAGAATAGTATAAAGTAGAAACAAATGTGTACTTAGATAACAAACACAGGAATAAGAAATATCAACACTACGTCTCTTATAAAGTGCATTTACTAGAGCAAACAAATTACAGTTGCTCCAGAAAGTACTCGTGCCCTTGGCTAATGCCACCCAACATTTAGACATAGTTTATGAACAGTTTATTGTAGGGTAACGAGATTGGGAGGCAGTGAGAAGGATGTATTAATAGATACCCGAAAAGTTGAAACAGGTTTGATAGACAAAGGAGTGATAACACTTTTTTACAAAAATTCTCAACCAAAAAGTATTCATACATCATTATTACAACCACGTTTATTTTTATGGTTTAAATTATGATACAGTTTCAAACTCATGAGAGTAGTTTCCCTGACGTTCTATTTATAATTTTGGCTTTTCAGGAATAGTGGAGAACGTCCCTACAACCTTTTCTTCGGCATCGTAACGTCGACAGTCTGGTTCCACAAGCAATCATCATGGCGAAAGGCAGTGAACTGCCTTCCAACATCAAATGGAGCATAATTACGAAATTCAAATATAAAATGACCTAAAAAAGGACTTATGGATAACTACATGTCCCTAGATCTACAGTACATTTAGTAATATGAAATGTTTAAGAAATTGGGGAGAACCGAAAATCTCCCTCTTTCGAGTCGTCCTCGGAAATTTCTACTCCTTAACCTAAGGATGAGGTGAAGGGAGTTGATCGATCAGTTAGGAGAGGAAAGCGTCGATTATAGCTTTAACACAGCGTACACTATGCTGCATGAAGAGGGAAAAAAATGGACGTCGTCCGAAGAAGAAAGTTTTATTGAAAAACATTAATTTGAAATCATGTCTGAATTACGACAACGATCATTTGGAGAAATACAATTTTTGGAGCCATTTGCTTTGGGCAGATGAAACGAAGATTGAGTGTTGTTCGGCAGAGAAAAATTTATGGCAAGACTTACAGGTCTACGCGTCGATGTAATACACCCCCAAACATTGAAGAATTGGAGAAGTTTTGAAAAGACGAGTGGGACAAAATTGCATCTGACGTTTGTTTGAACTTAGTCAAAAACTATTATAATCGTTCGAGAAGCGTCATTAAACTATCGACTATCAGTTATCAAATTGTAAAGGCTATGAATACTTTTTTATTGCAAATTTTTATAAAAGTGTTATTATTCCCTCGTCTATCAAACTTATTAAGGCTTTGTAAGAGTATCTATAAATATATTCGCCTCAATGTCCTTTAAACTTCGTTACCCTTCAATAAATCCTCCATGAACTATGTCCCAAAATTGTGGTATTGGGTAGGGGTTTGATTACTCTCTGGATCAAGTGTGTCTGAAAAATAACTTTAATTTCGTGAGATTTTTGGTGAATTCTATTGTGTGTTCTTAAAGGTCAACCAGTGGTTCAGGACTCTCTGTCTGCCTTCAACGAGATACACCCGACGCCAGGAGCAAATCGGTTTGAAATTCATAAAAATAGGTTTATTTCTCACAGAATGAAAATATGATTCGCAAGAGAAAAACTTCAACTATATTTTCCAAAGGATGAAACTGACATTAAACCAACATGGACTCAGAAGGCACCCAATTTTCCTACTGTAAAAGAACAACCTCTGACCCCCCCTCCCCCAATTTATCGGATACCAAGTGCTATGGTGTCGTGCCATGGACGACGCCACTTCCTGTTCGAGCATTCTCGAATTTTCGACTCCTGAGCACGTTGGTAAAATCTTTCCCAATCGTGTGAACTCGTCCCAAGCCTCCCCCCCCCGCCCTCCCGGTGACGATGTGTGAAAGAGCCGCTCTGTCTCGCCTCTTGCTGCTAAATGGTCAAACAACTCCGCCTCCGGATTATGATGTCTAGAGCTTGTGACTCCTTTCTACAAACTTCCCTTTCCCCTTTAAAATCGGGCATACAAATACTCGGGTTAAACTGTAGTTCGTCGAGTCTAGCCCGCACCTCAAGGCCGTCTTTATCGTCTCGTCCCGTGAGCGTTCGTCAGACAGCAAACTTCTTCAGCTGTGATTCTACCCAAGTCAATTGGTAGCTTCTGTGAACGGCAAGCCTTTGGATTTGCGCAACAGTCTCCCTTCGATTAATCGAACCGAAGAAAATCTCCATCGATTACCTTTGAGGAAAAAGAAGTTTCCTTTTTCAGTGGAATTACGAGAATTCCCACATTCCCCGTCGAACGTCATCTGTGAAGTTTGGCTATCTTAATCGGAAGGTTGGTTCGGATCGTGCCCCACCTGCCTCATTAGGATCGTGCCCCACTTGCCTCATCGGATCGTTTCCCACTCGCCTCATCGCAAGGACCCGTAAGACTGAAACCCCCTCCATTGTTAGTATTGTCAAGTTCCCCCTTTTTGATCTGAGCCTAGTTACATTAATCAATTAATTCCATTTGAGAATCTCTCCTCATAATAATTATCAAGAGACTATCTCTATTTAAATAATTCCCTTTTGTCCATTATTATTATTATTTTAATCTTTGTAAATAAAATTATATTTTTGTTGTTTCATCTTTAACTAACCTTGAACGATATTTTCGGCCTATTCAAGTATATCTCCTCAACCATTTATGCACTCTGTTTGATTATTAAGGATTTGAAACCCAACGCCAAGTGTGACCTCCTAGTCGGTTGTTAATCCCTGCAAACAGTCCTTCAACGGTTCGCGTTGCAGTAAATGATTAAGTAACCCCATCCCCCCTCAAACACACACATAATATAGGAGTAGTGTAAGGTATAGAGTGGTTGTACCACGACACACCTTCGTTTCAAAAGGAAGAGAGGTCCTCTTAAGGAGACCTAACCTAACAAGCCAAGTTGAACGACTTTTTTATTGGACATTGCCATTCCAACTCTTGTACAAATGTATGCGAGGAAGTAAAAAATGAATAACCCAGATAACTGACACAAACTAAAAATGCAATTGAAGCCTCTCTTAAAAGACAAACCAACCAACATTTTGGTTAGAAAATTTTCCGATAGGAATTTTCACTTCATCAAACCATCTTGATAAATAACCTTGGACTTTAATCTAAACAGCCTCGCTTTCAGGACTGCATCATGTCGCGTGCAAATTACCCCTAAGCAATGACAGAATATTACGAATAAATAATGGTAATATCTATGCTCATGTTCGCGTACAATAAATAACCTATGTTTTCATGAACATATCCTACTTGTGCTACACTATTTATTACTTCATTACAACCGTAACTAATTTATATCCTTCCACTAAAAAACTTAATTAGTTTAATGAAGGGAGTTAATATATAGGCTTACACGTAATAAGACGAAAAATAACCTTTAGTCCAAAACACGTTTTAGGATTAGCTAGTGACTAAAAAAAGTAGCAACTTAACTAGCGATGATAAATGGCTTGATAAGGCTAATTTTGAAAAACTGATTTTGAAATTAAATCTAGCCAAGGTCCTGCGACTTGAGTGAACCCACATTAATTATAATCTACTGAAATCTTAATCAGACAGCTCGGAGACGAAGAGAAGTGGTGATTACAGCGGATGAACAGAGAAAGCTGACTCACTCTTAAATTGAACAGAATTATAGGTACCCTCAAAAATTAAAAAACACAGACGAGAAAATAGCTTGTCATTATTCAAAATTCGACTATTGTTCGTAAAATTTCAATCGAGATATTTCTTGTCAATAAATTCGTATGGTTGGAATAAAAAAAGTTCTTACTCGAGACAAGTTTTCATTTACTAGTATAGTGTCATTGAAACTACACAATTGCATATATATATATATATATATATATATATATATATATATATATATATATATATATATGGTTCGTCTAATTTCACTTAGTTCCGATCGTTTGCATTGCAGTGGATTCACCGACAACGAAGAGCAGTTTCACCTGAAACCCTTTTGGTGTGCTAATGTGGATAAAAAGTACCACCTTGCGGGAACTCGGCGTTTAAAATAAAGAACTGCTTCGACGAATTATGTCTCAAGGGCTGCAAATGCCTTTCCTGCCATAGTACTTAGGACTGTTCAAGGCTGTTATACCAGCTCTCTTAGGACTGGTATTGTACTCAGTCCATTTCCTCTTATGTTGACAGTCCCAACCTTGAACGAGCCATCTTTGAATTTTCCCTTTTTTTTTGGTAATCATAAATGCACCTTTAATTTTCGGTGATCAATGAACAAAATGGACAGGTATTAACTGAATCTATGGCTAGTATAGGATTAACAAGAGAGAATCAGGAGAAACTTACTACCAAAATTCTTCAACTCTTTGAGCTCGGTTTATCACACCCTATTACAACGAGTCATTCGCCAAATGACCGATAAAGGGCGCACACCACTGATTATAGGCATTTTTTGAAATAGGATTAATGATCCCACCAAAAGGAGACGTGAAAGAGGACTAAAGCAAATCTAGTCTTAAAGGAAGAGGAAATGAACAATAAGAATTTTTCTCAATTTATTCAAGTTAGGTTGGTTTGGATTAGGTTAGGTTAAGTAAAAAAAAAGAAAGGGTCGTTAGGAAAGTATGGAAGATAAGGAAAATGAAGATATGAAGATAAATAGACTGAAGCGGCAAAAGAGGATATTACTTGTGGTGATACTTGTTCTCCCGTTCCGTAACGAGGTTGGATCCCCTTGTGACGATCTTTCTTTTTCCTCGACTTTAAAGCGAAATAACAACGAGGACGAATCTCGCAGTAGGGTTGCAAAGTGGAGAAGATAGAAATAGTGAAAATGTGTGGTAGTCATAGCCGCAGACCCCCTGCAGGGTTCCGATCATACACCCCTCATCCCTTTTCGGATTAAATAAGGAATAGAAAGAGGGGGGGGGGCTCTAAAGGGGGCAAAGAGTGGTAAGATCCAGGTATAACCCCCTCAACTGGAGTTAAAAAGGAAGGGAGGCCCATCCCCAACTCGCTCCTGGCACTGGCGATGAAAAAATGGTCGGCGACTAGTCTACGGAATCAACTGCCAGTTGTATAGAAAGTGGTGGGACAATTTCCAAAATGAATAAAGCCCAGGTAGTCTCAAACTAGATCGAGATGTCTCGGGGCACTAAGGTTGGATGGGCGTACCCACCACCAGGTATCAGAGGAATAGTTTACCCGGGGCACGCCCTTGCGGGGCGCGCGTCCTCCACTCATTGATTAGAGTTCGGTGGATTCGAACCTGTGCAATCGAGCTTCTTTTTTTAAGTTTTAGGAGTCTATCTAGCGACTTTATACTTGGGCATAAGTCGCCGTACTCAACACAGCCTTCTACTAGGCTATATTAAAAAAAATAAAATAAATAACAATATGTAAATAACAAATAACAACGATAAAAAGAACAAAGTCTAAAAAAAGAAAACAAAGCAAAAAGGAAACAAGAAGGAAGTAGGCTCCGTCGTCGGATGTAGGCCGCCTCCCCCCGGCGCAAGAACATGCGACCTGCAACAATTTTTTTTTTATTTTTATTTAAGGGGCTATCTGGCGACTGCCGACTTAGGCATAAGTCGCCGTAAAAAACAGCCTAGTTCTAGGCTACTTTAAAAAATTAAACAGAAAACAATAAAAAGAAATAACAATAACAAAGCAATAACAAAAACAATTACAAAAACAACAACAACAATTAAATCGGGTTAAATAAAAGGGAGAAGGCCGGCCTCGCCCAAAAAGTCAATAAGTCCCCCAGTCAAAGTACACGCACTCGTCCCGAGCACAAGGGACAGGCGGTAGCGACCCCGCCCATCCCGGTACCGGGACAGGTGTCGTGCGCGAAGATCACCCAGACTGGGACATTCGACAAGAATGTACCGAACAGTCTGGGGGACGACGCAGTCGTTGCAATAGGGCGCAGGCGAGCGCTCCATCAGATAGCGATGCGTCACACGAGTGTGCCCGATTCGGAGACGACAGAAAGCAACCTGAAGCCGCCGCGGCATTGGGGGATAGGTCCATGGGAACAGTCGCGGCGCAATGGCACGCAACTTTAAGTTCTCCTCGACCGTCTCCCATCTTCTTTGCCAAGCAGTCCGAAGAGCTGCCCGTATTCCTGCCATGTAGTCAGTGTGAGGAAGAGCAAAACGCTGGTCCGGTCGCAGAGTCCTCGCGGACTCTTTGGCGCCCTCATCGGTGCGCTCATTCCCCGCAATTCCTACATGTCCAGGAACCCAGCAGAAGATAATCTCGGCATCTGCCCGGCTCGCCAAAACCGTGGCGTCACGGATTTCGCGAACCAGGGGATGCGGAGATTCCAATGCCCCGAGAGCACTCAGGGCGCTTTGTGAGTCGCTATAGATCACAATCCGGTCTCCGAACCGGGCACGTCGCGTAATCTCCCGTACCGAGTGGTGTATTGCCACCAGCTCAGCCGTGAAGACAGACGCAGCGCCCGGTAGAGCCCCGCTGACTTCAAACAGAGGGGATACGGCGTGGAAGCCGAACCCCTCTTGGGACTTGGAGCCATCCGTATACACTGGCACGGTACCAGCGTGACACGATGTGTGCTCCAAAAAGGTCGAACGCAATACTCACGGCGCAGTACAAGCTTTGGGAGCAGAGGCGTGGCGACAAATAGCCAAATGTGGTACCCTCCAGGGTGGCGTCCTGGGCAGAATCAGGGGCGCTACCGGCCCGAGAGCTATATCTACCTCTCGAAGGAGTTTCCTGGCCCTAAACCCAAAGGGCTTAGGGTATGACTGGCGTCTCTCAGGGGCATAGGCACCATCGAGATCAGCTGCGGAAGCAGTGAGAGCTGTTGGCGACTGAGGGAGGCGCCGGGCTCGCGTGTACAGGCGAGTGATGCACTGCACGCGGCGCAGAGCGAGTGGCATCTCCCCAGCATCGACCAACAGGCTCTCAATGGGGGAAGTGCGGAAGGCACCGGTCGCAAGGCGAAGGCCGGTGTGGTGGATCGAATCCACCTTCCGCAATAAACGCTCGGCTGCGGATGCATAAAACTCGCATCTGTAGTCGAGCTTCGAACGAACAAAGGATCGATAACAAAGTAAGGCAGTAGCCCTATCAGCGCCCCAAGCGCTGAACGTCACGGAACGGAGAATGTCCATGGCGCGGGTACAAGAGACCCTAAGGCTGCGAATATGAGCCTCCCAGGTGAGGCGTCGGTCGAATACAAGACCAAGGAAACGGTGCGACTCCACCACATCCAGGCGCACCCCATTAAGAAACAAATCTGGGTCGGGGTGAAGCCGTGGATGGCGGCAGAAGTGCACCACCTTAGTCTTGGCCAAAGAAAACCGAAACCTGTGCGCTTCGGCATAGCGAGAGACGCGGTTCAATGCCTGTTGGAGTCGACGCTCCAGAGTTGGCATCTGGGCCGCGCCAAAAGAGATCGAAAGGTCGTCCACGTAGAGCGTAGCGAGAACATCTTCTGGCAGCACCGAGGTGATGCCGTTGATGCTCAGGGCAAAGAGTGTGACACTGAGGACACTTCCCTGCGGGACACCCTCTTCCTGCTTCTTTGGGCCGGAGAGGGCTCCCCCCACCCGTACGCGGAATCGACGATCTCGCAAAAATTCAGATATAAACATTGGGAGGCGTCCCCTCGCCCCCATCGTGTGGAGAGTGTCCATGATACCGTATCGCCATGCGGTATCATAGGCCTTCTCCAGATCAAAAAACACCGTAGCGTAGTGCTGTCTACGAAGGAAAGCCTCGAAGACGGCATTTTCCAGTCGGAGCAGAGCATCCGACGTGGAGTGGAACTTACGGAAGCCGCACTGTGCAGAAGACAGATGGCCTCCGCTGTCCAGAAAATAGGCTAATCTAACATTTACCAATTTCTCCATCAACTTGCACACGCAAGAGGTTAGAGAGATTGGGCGGAAACCCGTCGGAGTAGAGTGATCTCTCCCCGGCTTGCGAAAGGCGAGCACAGTAGCGATTCGCCAGGAGTCTGGGAGAAGACCTTCCACCCAGATCCTGTTGAACAAATCTAAAAGAAAGGCCATGCCTCGCTCACGCAGGTGTCGAAGCATGGCGTACGGGACATCGTCCGGACCATGGGCGGTGTCCGCGCACGAAGCGAGAGCGGAACGCAACTCACTCACGGTAAACTTGTCGTTGAAGGGTTCTCCGCCTCTGGAGGTAAAGTCCAGCCGGCGGCCTTCCGCGACATCACGACGTGCATTGAATGCTGGCGGAGCAGCATCACGGCTAGAGAATGCGGAAAAAGCGGTCGCTAAGGATTCCGCCACGGACGCGGGGTCCGAGATTGCGGTCCCATTCTCCTGGAGAACGGGAGGGGGGTCCTGCGAGAACTTGCCCCGAATCCTTTTGACTCGCTTCCACACCTCAGCTAAAGGGGTCTTCCCGTTAAGTGAAGACACGTATGCCCGCCAAGAAGAGCGGCGGGGGTGCTTCGAAATATACCGGAACCTAGCCCTAGCCCGACGAAATTCAGCGACAGTGAAATCGTTCGGGCGGCGCTTATAGCGCATGTAGGCATAACGCTTCTGTTTGAGGGCTGTCTCACACTCGGGCGACCACCATGGGAGTGGTCGGCGTGCAAAACGGCCAGACGTCCTAGGAATAGTAGTCAGGCCCACGGCGATGAGGTTGCCGGAGAAGAACTCAACGGCCTCATCTACCGACCTAAACTCCTCGACTGAGATAGAGAATTCAGTCATTTCCTGAAATGCAGGCCACCGCGCCCGCGCCAAGCACCACCGAGGTGGTCTCTCAGGCGGCAGTTGCCCTGAAAATGATATTTGAATGGGAAAGTGATCACTACCATGGAGGTCATCGACCACCCCCCAATCAAAATCAGGCTGTGCATCCGAAGAGCACAAAGACAGGTCAAGGCATGAAAATGAAGCGGTTCTCGGACAGTGATGCGTAAACTCATCCACGTTTAGGACACCCATCTCAAGCTCTTCGATCAGATCGGCAAGGACTTGTCCCCTGGGATTTATGGAGTAATCTCCCCAGAGAGGATGCCTGCCGTTCAGATCTCCAAGCAAGAGATAGGGCCTCGACAACCGTGCCACGACGCGGCGGAAGTCCCCCGCGTCGAAGTCAGCTGACGGTGGAATGTACGCAGAAATGATAGTATACCTCCTATCCAGGTGCAACTGCACAGCCACTGCCTGAAAGGAGGTATCTAAAGAGAAAGGAAGAACGGAGACATCATGCCGGGTGTAAACCGCGCATCCCCCAGCCCGGCCATCCCGCGGTGGTGGGGTCGCAAGACCCTTATACCCCGGGAGGGCAGGCAGGAGGCACGCGCCTAGCATGGTCTCCTGCAAAAAAAATAGCTAACGGGGAACGGGACGAGGCCAGCCTCCGCAGCTCCTCCCAGTTGGCCCGGAGTCCACGGCAATTCCATTGAAGGAATATGCCCTCCAGGCCTAGCTCGGAGGAGACGCGGGGGCCCTCCTCGAATTGAAGACCCTCACGGGAATGGCCGTACGCTTCCCTGGGGCAGAACCCCGGGCGCTGTTGGCCGGACAAAGCGCTGGAGGCGCTGTCGCCTTCGAAAACTTATTGGGGGAGGTTGGGCTCGCCATGCGAGTCTTTTCCTCCCTCCGCCTCGAAACCTTAGGCGGGCGCTGCGGCTTCGGAGGCGGGGGGCCTTCTTTTCGAGGAACCACCGTCTCCGAGCCACTCGCTCCACCTCGGGGCGTGGGCGAAGGACTTGAAGCTCCTTTGTTGCTGTCCTCCTTTTGGGGGACAGCTTTAGGAACCCCGGAAGATGGCCTAGCGACCATCTTCAGGGGTGTTGCCTCCTGTGAGTCTAACGACTCGGTGGAGGCGCGTGGCCGTTTCGCCTTGCGGGAAACGGTCACGCTGGGGGAAGATGGGGGAGCCCTGGTTTTAGCCGGGGCTGGGTATGAACCCTTTTTGCCGCCAGCTTTACCAGGGGAGCGCCCGGGTTGGGTAGAGCCCGCAGAAGGGCTCCGAATGGGCGCGGAAACAACCGTGCTCGTTGGCCTGGATGGGCCAGGAGCAGAGGGTGCCTTTCAAACTACTGAGGCATATGACGTCCCAGGCAGAGCTGGGCGCGCCAGGACCAAGTCCTTAGCTTCGCGGAATGAGAGTCTATCCTGGGCCTGAACGGCCAGGATTTCTTTCTCCAGGAGATATGCACCACATTGCTTCGAAGAAGCAGGGTGCGGCTCTCCGCAATTGACACACTTGGCCACACACGATTTGGACTTATCGTGTGCGACCTTGGAGCAATTTACACAGACTTCGGGTGACCCCGATTTTGCACGTCTACATGAGCGATTCGTATGGCCGAAGCGGTGACAGTAATAGCACCGCCGCGGCAGTGGCACGAATGCCTTCAAGCGGGAGCGGTACCAACCGGCACGCACCGACTCAGGGAGCTTGTCACTGTCGAACGTGACGAAGAGTGTAGGGGTAGGTCTCGAAGCCCCTCCCTGTTTTCTCATCACACGTTCCACCTTGACCGCCCCATGGTCGGCCAGCTCTAAGGTGATGTCCTCAATGGAGTAGTCAACGAGTTGACCTGCAACAAAGAGTCGAATAAAGTGGAGGAGGCCAGCCTCCTCCAAAAAGTCGTATAGTCCGCAAGTCTATGTGCACGATGTGCCATCGAGCGCTACTCGCGTCTCATGCCCACCAAATTGACCAATACAATGAAAGGTGAAACTGAGCCTTTAGGTATACTAAGAATTGCGTTTGGGGAAGAAAAAAAAAGACGTCAGGGGAAGATAAAACCAAAGTATAGCGTTAAATAAAGTCCTAAAAGGAAGAAAGGGCGAAGGAAGAAAGAGAGTATGAAGATATGGAGGAAATATCTCACAACTTTGGGTAGCCGTTTTGCATAGAATTATTCAATTGGATTCGACGTGTTGTAATTTAATATCTCTTTAATTAATATTGATTCTATAATACGCATATTACAGTTATTAATTATATTCACGCCACTCTGAAGTGTTTATCATTATTTTATGGATATAAATAAAAGAACTCCGAAGTTAGTTATTTATTATTTATTTATCAATTAATTTACTAATATAATTTCCACCAGTTTCTACCATAGTTTCCAGCTTGCTACTAACTCGTCAATACATTTTTTGTAAAAAAAATCTTGGACTTTGATTTCAAAATTCTTCCACGTTCTATCAACCTATTCATGACATATTCATTCTCTTCGAGTGATTCGCTAATCTCCTATAAAGATATTAATCTGATGGAGTAATCTGACGGGTATGGAGGATGACTAATTAGTTCCCAATAAAAATTGCTTAGCTTTTTTATGGTATCTCTTGCGATATGAGGCGGCGCATTGTCTTCATTAAAGAGCACTTTTCTTCTATTGATTAATGTTGACCTTTTTTATTCAAGTGCTGTATGCAACTAACCACAATAAACGTCTTTGGTGGGACATTCACATCCCGCCAAATGCACTAGGAGTAGTTTAATATCATGATATATAACATACTTTTCGTCTCTTTAACCATTCTACTAAAAAAATGGTTAACTTATTAATCAAGAAATGAGAAATGAAAGAAAATAGCCATCTCGGATTGACAAGTTTTCTAAAGGAAAGTGTCATTCTTACCTAAATATGATATAATAACATGCCAAAGAATTTTTTAACTCATTCAACATATATACATTCAAATCATCAGCACATGTAAAGATTCACCTTATCAAACATCATCTATCCATTATCATCTTTTAAATTTGAAAATAGAATCTTAAAAGAGCCTCTTTTATAAAATTGAATTACGGTGCGATCACCGTGAAGTGTGCACCATGAGACTAGCATCAATGCATCCATCCATCCATCTCTATTGCAAGTGTAACTCTTTAAACAACATAAAAATACAAAAACTTCCAAAAAATCAACATCGAGAGGCCACGAGAGAATCAAGGACGCGATTGTAGCAAGCGTCGATAAGGTCACGTGTCTGGGATGATCAGTAGCTCCTTCAGTGGGGTCTGAGGCGGAGCCCTGATCGCTAACGATTTTTATTCATAATAAAGGTGAAAACTGTGACGAAAACCTATGTTAAAAGCACAGTACTCTATAGATATCTAAATAACAAACAATTCCAAAACTGGACATCATCTCCAAAAAAATCATATTTGTCTAAAAAAAGAAAACGGGAGAACATACTGGACGATGTTTAATTAACGTACATTTGGCTTGAATTCATTAAAAGAATGCCCCCTTCCTCCTCCAAAACAAAACACGTGCCGTTCGGGGCGAACCCTCCCCCTCCCCACACCCATCAGTGTGTACCAATGACAGGTCTTGATAAATGCCTCGTAAAACTTTGCCTATCTCTTTTAAAAGACGATGCACTGTGTAATGAGTTGAATGTAGATTTTCAGCAAATTATTCAACTTACAATCGGATTTCATTCAATTGCTTATCTCTAGATTAACTTAATCAAATTCCACTGGTCGTCCTGAACGATGTTCATCTTTAAGAATAACATTCCTAAACGGAAATTCTGAAACCATTTTCGGCACTGGCTCACCCAAATTTTTCCTTCACCGTATATTTAAGATAGACTTTTGTTGTTAATGTAGCATAGTTGTCTCTTCTATACTTCCAAACCGTAATATATATATATATATATATATATATATATATATATATATATATATATATATATATATATATATATATATATATATATATATTACACAGACTTGTGGACTATTTGACTTTTTGGAGGAGGTTTTCCTCCTCCAGCTTATTCGACTCTGGCTTTGCTTGCATGCTCCTGCGCCAAGGGGAGGCCCGCGCCCATTTGGCAGTCGCCAAATGGGCGCGAGAAAAAAAAGAACAAGAAAGCTATTTGGTTGGCAAGTTCTTGTCCAATTTGTTCCTGTGACTTTTCTATATTTCCGCCCTCTTTTCAATTTTTTAATTTCAGGACTGTTTACTTCCTTATGTAGATCTTTTCTATTTACGCCGTTCTGCTTGTCTAGTATCCGTGAACATCATAATCTTTAATTCTGAAGAGCTACTGGCTTATATATATTTTAAACTGAACAAATATATTATATATATATATATATATATATATATATATATATATATATATATATATATATATATATATATATATATACCAGGCAATAGCTTCGCCACTCCCCACTACGGGGTGAGCTTGCGCTTCGATACTAAGATTAAAATTTAAAATCTATAAAAAAGCAGCCATGGTAAAATTTTCTGAACTTCACCATTTTTAATTTTGGGGGTTTTAAAAAAATTCACAAAATTTCGATACTTATATTTATTTCTGAACTTCACCATTTTGTTTTTTGATATTATAAAAGAATTATTAGAAATAACTTTGATAAAATAAAACATAAGTCATAACCAAACTAAGATGAAATTATTATTCAAATACTCAAAAAATCCCCTTCTTAAATTATAGAGTTAGTGAGTATATATATATATATATATATATATATATATATATATATATATATATATATATATATATATATATGAGGTCCTGCCACACGTTATTAAAAAAACAAAAAAAAAACAGTTGAAATGTATTCGATAAGAAGGATCCAGAAAAATGCGATTATAATTAAAGTTAAAACCCAAACCGACACCGAAGTAGCTTAACTTGAATAAATCCCGCTCTTTATTTCTAAAAAATGTCTATATTTCCTCGAGCAAGTCAAGATGTCGGCATAGAATTGAGAGGATATGGACGGCGCCTCCTCGATAATTAGATATGAACCGAGATTCGTACCAATAATTACAATGTTCATGGACGAAAAAGAGGGTGAAATCGTGTTTAGAGACCGAGAATACAAGTGTCAGGATTCTGATGGGGCGTCAGATTTTTTTTTTTTAATTTAAGGGTTGCCGACTGGTGAATGCGATCACGAGCATAGCCGACGGAATTACTAACAAGCTTACCCTTGGGCTACGAGTATATTAACATTTAGAAAAATAACGGACAAGGAAATCGATAACAAACCAAAATGCAAGGACAAACAAATAAAAAAAAGGCGCCGATAAAGAAAAAAGAAGAGCACGCTCCTGCGATTTTTTTCTTCAGCGCCAATCTGGCGACTTCCTTCTAGGGCATAAGTCACCGTAATCATCCCAAAGCTTAATGCTAGGCTAGATTGAAATAGGAAACGTGAAAAAGACACCAAAATACTCTTACAATACAAACAAAAAAAACAAAGGTAAAGAACGAAACAAAAACAAAACAAGATGAAAAAAGCAAGGAGGAAGCAAGCAGGCTTAGGTGTCGGGGAAAGGCACGGCGCAGGATCATGCCACCATCGCCAAAGAGAATCAACTAAAATGGAGGAGGCCAGCATCCTGAAAAATGTAAGAGAGTCAACACGTGTGTGTGAACTCGACTCGATTACAAGTGCCAAGCGGTAGTAATCCCGCTCATTTCGATGCTGGGAGAGGTACTTACGCAAAGATCACCCAGACTGGGACATTCAACAAGAATGTGCTGAACAGTCTGGGGGTCAACGCAATCGTCACACTGGCCCGTACATGCAACCAACACCCAACCACTAAATACTGTGGAGGAGATCTACTTCTTTTCAAAACTCAAACAATACACAATCAGGAGCGGACAAACCCGCCCCGATTAAAAGGGACACGTGCTACGACCTCGCTCGTCTCGCTCGTCTCGCTCCTCCAAACTGAGACATTTAATAAGAATTTGCGACCAAAGATTCGTCACAATAAGGTTCAGAGTTGTGATCCATGCTATGGCGCTGCGTCTCGTCACTGTATATGATTCGTTCGAAGGCTACAGGCAACGAGCTGAAGCCGTGGAGGCAATGAGAGGCAGGGGGGGGGGGCAGTCGCTATTTCCGTCGGCCGTCTCCTATCTTCTTTGCCACGCAGCCCAAAGCGCCGGTCTAGTGGCCCACTCCTGACAGATCATTGGTGTTCTTATCAGCGAGCTCATTTCCTAAAATTCGTATACATATGTCCAGGAGCCCAGCAGAAAAAAAAATCTCGAAATCTTCCAGGCTCACAGGAGCCAAGGTGTTACGGATACTGTGAACCTGTAGCGGTGGAGATTCAAACGTCTCGAGGGCATTCGTTGTGCTCTATGAGTTGCTAAAAATCAAATTTTGGTCGCTGAAGCGTAATTTCCAGTACCGAGCAGTATATTGCAACAAGCTCGGCCATAATGACAGAGACAGCGCCCGGTAGAGCCCCTCTGGCTTTAAACAAGGAAAAAAAAGCGTGAAACCTGACCTCCTTTTTTGTATATGTATCCATGTACAATGGCACGGCTCCAGCATGACAAGACATGTGCTCCAAGAAATGAGGAATCGGTACTCCCGGAGCCCCTAGCCAGAGAGCTTTGTCGAGCTTCAAAGTGGTTTCCTTGTGCTAAACACAAAAGGTTTATTGTATGATTGACGTCTTACGACTGCGTACGGACCCTCGAGATCGGCCGCGAACGAAATGATAAAAGAGTTGAGGGAATCGTTTGTTTCGCGCGTACAAGCACGTAATGGACTGTATACGTTATAAAGCGAGTGGCATCATCCCAGAAATAACAATGAGATTCTCTAAAGGTGATGTGCGGAAGGCACCGATCACCAAAAGAAGTCCAGACTAATGGATCGAGTTCACGTTCCGCAACTAAGTCTCTGTAGTCTAACTTAGAAGGAACAAATGAACAATAAAAAATAAAGTAGTAGTTCTATCAGCACTCAAAGTGCTGAACGCCATGGAAAGAAGAATGTCCATTAAGGTGCCGTTAAGGAAACCCTAAGCCTGTGATTGTGCACCTCAGAGATGAGGCGTTGGTCAAAAACAAGAATAATCAAACGGTGCAATTATACTCGAACCAGGCCAACCCCATTCAGAAACAAGTTGAGGTTGGCATGATTCCTTAGATGGTGTCATAAATGTACCGCCTTAGTCGTCAAAGAAAACCAAAACCCGTGCGCATATGGATAGCGAAAGATGCGTTCATAGTCTGTTGGATCGACGCTCTAGGTTAGGCATCTGAGTCGCACCAAAAGCGACCAAACGGTCGTTTATATAAAGTGTAGCTAGAACACTTTCCAATAGTACTGAGATGATACCGTTAATGCTTAAGGCAAGGCAAGGCGAATGATACTGATGACAATACCTTGCGGGACGCCCTCTTCCTGGCCTTTTATACCAGAGTGTGTTCATCCCACTGGTACAATAAATCGATGATCTCGCAGAAACTCAGAAACAAAGGGTGGGAGGCGTTTCCTTGGCCGCATGATGTGGAGTATTTCCATGATACTGTATCATTATGCATTATTGCAGGCCTTCTCCGATCAAAGAAAGACTCGCATATAGCATTTTGCAGCCCATGGCAGAATATCTGACTTGGAATGCAATTACATGAAATAAGCTAATATAGCATTAACCAAATTCTCCATCAATTTGCAAACGCATGAAATTAGAGAAAATGGGTGGAAACCTGGTTGGATATTGTGATCTCTTCTCGGATTACGAAAAGAAAGGACGGTATTCATTCGCCAGTAATACAAGTAATTTGTGAGGATACCCTCTGTCCAGATCCTATTGAACAAGAATAACAAAAAAACTGCCCCACTCAACCAGGTTCCGAAGCATGACGTATAGGATATCGTTTGAACCAGGGCGGTGTCGGAACATAGCTTGGTTATTGTAAATTATTCTTTCAAGGATTTCTTGACTCTGGAATGAAGTTCAGTCGAAGGCCGTGAAGGACAACGCCACGGATGCAGGTTCCGGGTTTGCGGTCCCATCAATCTGGATGTCGGGAAAGGGTTCTGCGAGAACTTTCCTAGAATCCTTTTGGCGCGCTTCCTCACATCTGTAAGAGAGGTCTTTCTTTACAGTGAAGATACGTATACCCCACAAGAAGAGCGCCCCTCGATCGATGTAGTTCGCACAAAGTGAAATAAGCGTATCGATTCTATCTGAGAAGCGTCTCACGCTCGGCGGACCCCCAAGGAAGTGGTCGACCAGACGTTCGAGGAATGGTAGAGATACTCACTACAATGAGGTTAACGGAGAAAAACTCTAACGTGCTCATCAATCGACCACACACATTGGCAAAGAAATCTGTCATTTTCAGGAATGCATATCAACGCGCCCGTGCCAAGCACCACCGAGATGGTTTCTCAGGAGGCAGTAACTCTCCCCCCCCCCCTCACCTCTAAGGGTCGGATGAGCCAACCTTGGCCTGGTACTTCGCAGAAATGGCAAAGGGGCCCGCCTCTCCCTTCGACATCCCACCGATTCACTATTCACTTTGTGGAAGACCATGCAGCTTGATGTCAGCGCTCGTCTCAAGATGGTCCTCCTCTCGTCCACCCTCCAGCCCAGTGTGGCGATGAGAACCACGCCAGGGACTCCATAGGATCATGGCTTGACTTTGGGATGCAGTTATGGGGGTCATCGCGCTGGACTCCAACGGGAACTTTTGTGGAACCGGTACACCGGTCCCCAAGAGAGTCATGATTCGCGGGTCTAAATAGTGAGTGTGTTGGGCCAAAAGAGATTCACCTCCCATAGTTCTCAGGGGGTGTTGAGAGGCTACCGACTACCCTCTTCTCGAGCGGGTTATTCGTCAGCGATTTTTTTTTGTCGCTTCGGAGAAGAGGAATCAACTCTCCGCTATAAGTATGGGGGGGGGGGGGGGTCTTTGAGAATGCATAGGAGGGGAGCACCTCTTCTTTAGAAAGAAAACTGCCAGAAGGCCGTTCATACGATGGTAAAGAGGAAACCACTTTACCAAATGAGTGTGGTGAGAGGGGATTTGCTAAATTAGACAGATGTGTTGTCAAGGGCCTCTCCCACCCCAACATCAAGGTGGCGCAAGGATTCGTTCTTTCTTCTTTCGATTCTATTTTCTCGCTTGTAGAAGGCACACGAAAAAAAAGGTAAAGCTTGCGACCAGAAATAGGAAAAGAAGGTGGTTGGTGAGCTATATTTCGCCTCCAGCCGCTTCCGCCTTTCCTGTGTCAGATCTTAACACATTTTAGGGGCTCCAACAAACAAAAGTTACCCATTGGTCATTGAATCCCCAAAGACCGAACTGCCGGCCGAGCAATTAGAGAGGCAAAGAGACGGAGTGAATCCCTTAATACATCGTAGTAGTCGTCGAAACACTGCCAATATCTAAAGATCTTCCATGCGACAGCCCCATAGACGGGGCCCCAACAACAGTAAAGCCTGTCCCCATAAGCAGTACAGCCTTATTCGCCATAGAACGACCGCGAGGAGGTATTTGGATTATTAGGGGCAGATAAGGGCATTTTGGTGGCAAAAGCGCACCTATTCACGCCCCCATGTCCAGGCGACCTCGAGCCTGATCTCTTGTAACTAGCGGACGTTAAAGGGTGCTGTTTATAGCGGTTTCAAAGCCCCTTTTCTGAAACAGCATGATGCGGCTGGTCAGGTCCTTAAACCAAGATAGGAGACATAAGGATGTGGATACTCTTTTAAAAAAGGGTGCATAGAATGAAGGGGGAGAAAGCACCAGCTTCCCCATGCTATCTAAAAGATTGAATTCAATTCAGCCAAAGCCTTTCTTATTGGCAGTCGGGAAGGAGGGACGAACAGCTCATCCACGTACTAGTATAGCAGTCTATACAGGTACCCCCTCGCTGGTCAGAAGTCAGTAAGAAGATATCTGAAATGAAAGTGGTGAATGTAGACAAGATCAAAAATACTGAAAGATAAAAAACAGCAAGTCCCGCAAACAGGGAGGGTGCACAAGAGCAGTCACTGGGGCCGAGAGGCAGTGCCAGAGGGTACTTAATTGCGGGCGTAGTGGGAATCAAAAGAAGCACCAGTGGAATTCAGATGGGGCATTAGTGGGAATCAGATGAGGCATCATGATAATCAGATGAGGCATCTGTGGCAATCAGATGAGGCATCAGTAGCAATCAGATGAGGCAATAACTCAATGATTTTGCTTTAATTACTGAAAAAAAGAGTTTTCAAATTCGATGAAGTTAATGGAGATATAAACGTGTTATTATCCAAATAATATTACTCCTCAAAACGTTTGTTATAAATAAGTGAGCTGCTTGGCGTTGTGACTTAATTCTTCCGCTGATTCGCAAGAGGCCATGTATTTAGGCCTATCTCCGCATTTAGTGGCAGGACTTCTCTGTAGTAGCGAGCACGCGGGTCTGATTCGCCAAGTAAGGGAAGATAATGGAGCAGCGAAACAAAACGGATTTGACATCTCGTATCTAGCCCCCATATTTACCGGAATAAGGCAAAATGTGATGTGTGGGTAGTGTGTTTCAAGCGTGAGAATTGAGTTCCTTTGTGAGAAAACAAATGCAAAGGTAGGCTTCCCCCTCCATCCACTCACTGCGAGTAAGGTTTGCCTTGTTGAATTAGACTGGTTTCCATTTTGTGTGACAAATGAAGCAAAAAGTCAACTCGCATTATTCCATGCTTGGGAGCTTTATGTTCAGAACGACGAAATGATCATTTTATTTATTAATAAAGACAACCCCGTGTATTCCCAATGCTGAAGTTCTGACTCAAAGGGTGAAACATGGGAGAGAGAACAAGTAGAACAAGTTAAAAGTGAATTAAAATTAGGAAAGTGTGGAAGAAAATCAAAGATGACAAATATCATATAGAAAACGGTAAAGCCAAAAGGAGCGCCGCTTCAAAATCCCTTAAATAAACAAAGATCCAAAAAGGTAAAAAAAAAAGCCCAACGAAAACTTTGATTGACCTTTTGAATACATTCACATACTTGGTTTGAATGAACGTGTAGCTCAAGCATGCCCAAGACAGTGTAAAGGCGACTCTCCATTGCCTTTCAATCTCATACCATGGAAGCTGTGCACTTCAATTCTGACATCAAAACAGTACGTAACTCTAAGAATCACTTCTGCTCTACTCTTCCTCCAAATTCTCAACTCCAAGAAACAAATGTGAATTTGCCTCTTTTGAGACGGGAAGAAACCGCAGACTTGCACCTCAATAGCACAGCGATCGTCACAAAACACCACCGAACTTTTTTATCCCTCCCTTGTAAAGAGATTATAATCTCTTTAGAAATACAAACTTGAAGAACAAAGAATAATCGTTCTAGCTAAAGGCCACTCTGGGGAAATCTCGATTGATTAATTATCTAAGTTATTTCTCCACCGTTGATTAAAAATGGGATTCTGTTAACATCGCGGCCTACTCAACATAACCCAAACAACTTGCATACTCTCGAAGTTATGGAATTCGCCTTCATCACCCTCGCTTCCCGTGGTTCGGCCCAAGTATCAGGTGCCTGAAAACTTGACGTAGCTGAGAACATGTGGTTGAATTCTAACACAGGTATCTTCTAATGTGGTGCAGGAACAGGCAGAGATTTTAGATTGTCAAACGACACTTCATCGTCATTAATACTTTCAGGTCGTCTTGCAGGTGCCTATGAAATCACGAATTCTTAATTGAAAGTATTTTACCCCGCGTGTGAGTACACAGTACGGTCATTAATTTCAATTCCACTAGACGGTGCTGGTATCCTGCGAATCGCTTGTGCTACTTTGTGTGACTATTCTCTTCACACTTATTGCCAAGGACGCTCTCTCGTGACACTTATCTGCTTGATATTTGTCTAGGTAGGTTCCACGAAGCATAAAATGAATAGCAACTGTAGTCACTCAAAATGTTTAATCTATTTGCGAATACTAATAAATAGAATATTAAAGAAGCGACTCAATATTTTGATGCATTGAGAGTATACTATTACTGCAATTAACAAAAAAAAAAATGAAAACATGGCTACAACCCGCAGCAGTAATTATCTTTAACTCTACTACCACAATACTTAAGAGTCTTTTCATTAAATAATTTAGACAACTGAAAATTGTAGCTGCGAGGCGATAACAGAGTTTCGAATCAAATGAAAGTCGACATCATTCATCGAAACAAACATCACAACTATGCAGCGAAGTAGAGATTTAACTTTTAGATCTGGATCTTTCGTGAAACACGATTCGACTGACGGAGTAGAAATGGTCTCATGATGGCCTGGGTCATGTAAAGTCATTCCAAGGTAGGACTTGAGCCACGTTTTCCTTCTGGAAATCCTTCTCTCGCGGAGATGACTTATGATACGGACGTGTGCCTTTGCGTAATGCATTCCTTCAGCTGATAACCTTTACTTCTCGCTGGTCGAATCCTTTCATATTTCAGTAACAACCACTACATGGACATTCGTTAAAAAAAGTCAAATTTACTTCACATTATCTTCAAAAGAAGCACCGAGTAAAGGGTAAAGTATTTTTTAAAGAAGGAAAGGTAATCGACGAATGCCCTAGGACGCCATTTTCCCCGACTTACGACGAAGCAGAGGACAAATAAGAACGAATACTCTCGAAACGGACGCATTCTATCTTAGGGCATTTCAAGGCGGAACTACGGTCATTCCGGGGCATGAATCTTGATTGCCATTTGAGTTCATCGCCCCGGCCCCAGTCTTATTTGCAGTTTCAAACTAAAGGGACAGAATTAAGTCTATAGCCAATTTTTAATGGGGTGAATGTTACGGACGGGAATAACTGAAACATATATCAAGCTAATTGATCGTTTTACAAAAGCACTCGAAACTTATAATGCATCAAACACTTTTGGTATTTAAAGGCAAGGGCTCATTATTTATAGTTTAAATAAATAAATACATATTTTTATTTTTTAATTTAGTTTAGAATTTTCCTTCGTTATTTTCAAGTCTTTGGTGCAATTTTGGGTGATATGGGCTTATTATAATATAAATTTTGGCTTGTCATTTTGACTTGTCGGCATTTTGACTGAGGCATTAATTCCGTGTACCGCCACACCGACCTCTTAAACTTTGGAGGATAAATGTTAAATGTATGCAAATTTAGTACGTATCTCTCCACCCGCAATACATCCCTTTGAACGCAGGGGCCCTCAATCGATGGAACCAACCACAAACAAGGTTCTGGGTGCCCAGAATTAATTCAATGATACAAAAATACTCTCAGCGTCACAACAAATTACAACCTGGGCGCAAATCTATATCTTTTTATATCGTATCTTTCAACTTGTATTTTACTTGGGAGATTTCCTCACTGCATATGGATGTATGCAAATGAAGACCGAATTTATCCTGTCCCTGAAGATTCATTGTTCATGAATATAAGGGGGGAAGGGATAGAGAATTATTTAAGGTCTCAACCACAGTACACGGGAATACAAATAAAGAAGCGAGCGACAAAAACGCAAATGGTATTTATAGGAGTTACAGAATACTATTTAATATAAACTCAACCGAAAGCAAAACAAATCAATTAAAGTTTCGTCTCAAAAGAATCTAGAAAAATAACAACAAATCTTTCTATGGTAACCATATAATTTAGTATTATTTATTCAAATAAAAAATAAACTATCACGACATATAATAACTAGTATTAAAAAAAAAACAACATTATGGTGGGATTGGAAGAGTGCGTTTAAAGCGAAGGAGACATGAGAGAGATAACCACAAAAAGGTGAAGTTAGGGTCATTGAAAAAATCGTGGAAAGAAGAGAGCCAAAAGAGAACACTACTTCGGTTCCCGAGATAGGTATAGGGGGCGTAACTCTCCTCGTGCAGCAACGAAGGCAGGCACATTTGGGGTTTCTTCCCGGGGCGGAAGAAAGAGACTCCTCCTCAACGATACAAGTGTAGGGAGAGGTGGGATGGGAGGGGGGAGAGAAGGAAGGTCAAGGGTAGGGGGGTGCAAGCGAAGATCCTCAAAGGACAAACGAGGACAATTCAACATATATTTTAGTCGTCATTACCGCGGACGAAAGGGGTTCCTCAAGAGATCAATGGGAGAAACGTCTCGCCCTCCCTTGGCGTCCAGATCCAGCGGAAGCACATCGAGTAGTTTCTCACTAACGAACACGCGTCAGTTAGCGAACTATTTCCCCTGCAAGTTCGTAATTTTAAGTGCATGTGGTCTTTGTACGAACTTATCCAAGCATGTTTATAATACGCTATACCGACATTCGCCATCCTTAAACTTTTTTATTTCTCTTATATTTACCTCTTTCTTTTATCTAACTTCTACTCACTCTTCCATTATTTCTCTACCCCTAAAAGGTTAACTATTGAAACACAATCGTTACAAATACTTCTTGGTGAGAGTAACGCGTTTTTCATGTTTACTCTCACCAACTTTGGCCCACCTCTGTCAGCAACTGTAAACTGCAGGTCTGAATTAATTCAAAGAGCAAGATAAATAAGCTCATTCGAACCGAACCAAGTTCTTTTCGCAACATGGGCCTGTGGTTTATGTGTTTGTTAGTGATATGAAAACAAGAGCCAATATTGGTAACACAATGACGAGCAATAATAATAATAATATCAACAACAACAGTTCGACGAAATTTTCTTGACGTCCACTTTAAGGCTTCATTTCGCCGTTACACCCACGAAACCAGTATAAATAGAGAGAAGCACAATGTTCAACCTACTTCACCAATCAGCCAGCAACAAACTTTCACCATTTACTTACGGGGGCGATCATCATGGCAAACAAGCTCATTTCATTCCCATACCTGTAAAAAAAAAGAGAAACATTGATTGAGTAATTCGAAAAATAAATGCTAACGCCAAAATTAGAGTTATAGGCGTGGGGAGACCTTATTCGGACCCCCCGACCGAAGAACTGAGCCATTTCAAAAGAGATAAATAGCCGAAGTCCATCACAATTTTGACTAAATCAAAAACCATTGAAGGGATTTCCAGGGAATAAAGTGGTGAAATTAAAGAAATGGCTAAAAGTGTAGATTATGTCTACTCTCATTAAATTTGGCTTTATTTACCAATGACTTATGCACACTATATCTGCATCTTCCTTTATCATGCATATAACCCAATAACTCTTCTCTCTTACTTTGAAGACCAATAAAAACAGCCCTTTCATCTTTGAACCATCTTTTGGTATGCTAAGTTTAGGTTCCTTCGGTAACATTTCTAATTTCCCATCTAATATTGGCCATACCTCTAATATTATCTAGTTTTCCACCTGTGAAGACCTAATGCCATATATTGGTGTAATAGAGGTAATCTCGGCGCTTACTGATCGCGAGGATGGCAGTCTGCTCACAAGTGTTCCAATAGTTAAATTATTCACAGTGATAAAATAAAAATCATACTCGTATTGATGGCATTCCTTGAAATGTAAATAATGTAGGCTTTTATAATTTTTTTTTATAGCAACAATGTGAGGTATCTTAAAATTAACAAGCTACTGAAGCTAAGAAACAAACGCTTTGTTATCTGGAGAGATTAAGCGCAAGGCCAAGATGACGAAGTTTGCGACCATGTGGGCCTAACCAACTAGGTCAAATGTTATGCATTTCAAGGCCTAGTTGGAGCTAAAAGTTATAAACACTGTTTAGCAACTTTTGAGCGTATGCAAGGCCCTTACACACATGCAGACATGTAATCAAAGCATATAATACCCGTTTACATGCACGTGCATATTTATAATCACATTTCCTAGTATCCAGATAACATGGAACGTTGTTTTACAGAGTATAATTCAAGATATAATAGAAATATTTGCGCGTCTAAGAAGCTTTATAAACATGCATACATATATTATTTAATTGCGTACGCATATATGTATATACACCAGTGGCGATTCCTCTATGTTTCTATCTAGGTACAGAAAAGTGGTCTTGATTGCCATTGGCAATAAGCCTGTTTTGCGTACACCAACAATTTAAGCGAGATCATTTAGCTTTCAAAGATTGTGGTAGGGTACAGAAAAATAGTTTTTATTGCCAAGGATAATAAGGTTGTTTGTTGCGTACACTCCTTCGCTGCCCATAACGTTTAACTTCTTCGAATTTTTTTACCTAAAATACATAATTTAAAATGCTGCAAAACATGCTAAAATTAAAAATATATATATTTAGCTCTCAGCTACAACAATTTTATACATGTGTTGTTATCATTTAAATAATGATCTAATACAGAATGCATGCATTTTGAAAACACAAGCAGGCGAAAGTGATATCTATCAAAGATTGTGGATGGGTACAGAAAAATAGTTTTTATTGGGATAATAAGGTTGTTTGTTGCGTAAACTCCTTCGCTGACCATAACGTTTAACTTCAAGTTTTGTAGCTAAAATACATGAGTTAAAATGCTGCAAAACCTGCTCAAAATTAAAAATATATATATTTATCTCTCAGCTACAACAATTTTATACATGTGTTGTTATCATTTAAATTATTAATGTAATACAGAATGCATTAGGGTTGGCAAATCAAAGAACCCAGCCCTAAAAAAAACGGGTTTTATTCCCCGTTTTGGGGGCTTTTTCAAGTGAAATTTGAAAAAACTCGGGGTTTGTTGGTTTTTTTCCAAAATTATACTTTTTTCAAGAAATGAATGCTACTTATCATTATTTTATTGAAAATGCATCTTTATGTTTATAATTTCAACAAATATGTATCAAATTAAGATTATTTCTCTGATACTAACTCACAATTCATCTCTCCTTCTACAGGAAATCGCTATCATGGGTACCCATAATTATTAAACTAATTAATTATTATTATAAAAATAGAGATAGCTATTCTTTTTCTATGCTTTTCTACTAATGCTTGTAGCATTTGTTTTTTGAAAAACCCGAGATTTTGAAAAAACCCAGAATAAAACCCGGGTTTAGGTTTTTTTTCAAAATTATACTCTTTTTTTTGCAAGAAATGAATGCTACTTGATCATTATTTTAATGAAAATGCATATTTATGTTTATAATTTCAACAAATATGTATCATAGCTACCCATAATTCTCGATCAGTGATCTGTTCTTACTATAATATAATTATTAAACTAATTAATAATTATTAAAAAAAATCGAGATAGCTATTCTTTTTCTATTCTATTCTACTAATGCTTGTAGCATTTGTTTAAAAAAAAAAAACACGATTTGAAAAAAAAACAAGAATAAAATCCGGGTTTTATTGTTGTTTTTTTCAAAATTTGGATTTTTTTTGCCAACTCTGGAATGCATGCATTTTAAAAATGCATGCAACCGCAAGTGATATCTGGCAACCAATCAAGACTATTTGCATACACAGACTGTGTGTACAATTGAACCAGGTCGTACAACAGAGTTCATTATTCTAAGTAGTGTGGCAGTATCTCTGCTTTCTACTCCCTTATAGATATTGATATGACTCTCCTACCAATAAGCATATGCATACCCAACCTTAAGCCTCACATATTGAGTTAGGTTTATCGATATCACCCCAAAATTCTTCATGCATTAAGGATTTAACTCTTGAACAGATTAGAAGATATATCTTATTTTCAAGAAATTATAAAATTTAACACTTAATATGTATGATAAAGTTTTATGGTTATGTGGCAATAATTCCAATAAAAAGTGTACTGTTAGTCGTGTTTGTTATTTTCAAATGAAAAATCTGTGCGGAATTTTGTTGATCGTGGATATGACGATTTAAATCATTTACACACTGCTATTTCTCGTTGTTATATTTTACCTTTTCTCTGATTAATAAACATGGCATCGAATAATTTTTTTTCAAAAACGTGTCAAAATGTTTATGAAAGCTATTCTAATTTACTAAATTCTATTTGTAACAGTTATGCAAAGTTTTTGTAGGAACGTTATATTTTCTCTGTATTTTATAAAATTGCATGCCTAAGCTGTTGCTTTTGCAACCCGTGATATGGATTCCATGTTAACCTGTAGATCACCCCTGGGAAATCACGGATTTAAAAAGGATATCAAATCAGTGATAAACCACCTACCAAAACCTATATAAGGCTTATATACGTATACATGTCTACGTAATCATACATTTACCGAATTCCGTCATTTTTGTCGATTGAAATAGGCATCGATTTTAAATTTAGCTGCCGAATATACGAATGAATTATATATATTTATTATCGTCGTCAACTTTGGAACATCTACGGATATAATGCGCTATCTTATCGGGTCGTTATCTGCCCAAGTTAAAAATAGAATGGCTTCTCATTGCCCTCGATTCTAATTGCCTATGATTAGAATGACAGGGGGGGGGAGATTTTGCGCATGCGCAACCTATCCCCACCTCTTGGGAGGTGGGAGGGATGTCCAGGGTCCGGGCGGGGAAATGGGCGCACGAGGTAAAGCGGCGAGAACGAAAGGAACCCAGATGACCACAACGAATAAGTGGTAGACAGAAAAATGATGGAATAAACAATAGCAAAATAATGAAAAGGAAAAGAGATTAAACGGAGTGTAACAGCAAACTACGTGAGCCATGGATGATAGGAATAGGAGAGTGCATTAATGCAAAGAACAATTGTAACCAAAACATCAATTAGGCATTTTTCCCAATGATAGTAATAATATACTGATTATTCCTTGCAAAAGAGCCGTAAACCCCGATTCTGCGAAACTCCGGCGTTTGTGGGGAGTTTGAACGAGTGGGTCTGTGCCCCACTGGGTCCTTGGACATACCTCCCACCTCACAAGAAGTGGAGGTGGCGCATGCGCAAACTCCCCCTCGTCATTCTAATCAAGGGACCCCCACGCCGTCGAGGGCAATGAGAAGCCATTCGTGATCGAATTAATATGTCAACTTCACAATCCCGTAAATGGATCGTATCGCGACGCTCTTAACAGATTAATTAGGGTTTTTTTAGTTGCCAACATTTTTAATTTTCATCATTATTCATTATTCACTTCGAGCTGTTTTTAAAGGTTTAATTTCTCCTTACAATGGGGGAAAAGTAAGAAACGTTTTAGTTCCGAGATTTGGTTAGGAATCACGAAGGATTCGAATAGTAGTTATTAAAAAAGTGAAAACTAACGAGTAAATCACAGGCTAAAGGTTTTTATATAAATCGCTCGTAAAAATGAGTGGAGGTGAAGAGAAGTGAATATGAATGGAGGGCCAAAGGGCACACAATAAATCCGTAGGAATATTCGCGATCAAGTTAGATTGGGCGAAATCTGTCTTATCAAATTTACTTGACCCCACTTAACCTCAAATATCCCTAGGGAAGCTCACCTTTAACCCGATCTCATTCTTGATACTAAAAGGCACTGGTCAACTCCTACCAAACAACCACATGTTAATGATATTACTTCCAAGAGTCTGAGTGAACGTGCCTTCGCTGGATTACAGGTTTTTCATGAGTGCTGTGCACTGTTCCGGTCCTGATCGATCTCATTGTCACTCGCCCTTACCTCACCATTTCCCTTACGAACCTTTCCTCACAAATCTCTCTAGCAGAGATCCCTCGTTCGTTTTTGTTTTTTATCTTTATTTGACCAAATAAGAAGAGTATTACTCTCACCCTGTCTTTGGCGTTCATTAATAAAATCATTTAGGCTAGATTAAAAGAGAATCCTTTGCATTCATTAAAAAAGGGAAAACAAACGGGGGAATCCAACGCAGGATGATTTTTTGAAGACGTTCGTAAAGAAAGCGCTGCAGTTAGTGGAAGTAAAGATGTATGGAAAGTACATAGAGTAGCATTTTTAAAGATACCTTCATGGCAGCAACCAGCATGGGCGTAACCACCGCCAATGCCCATCTATTAAAACACTAACTAATATCTAAAAATGGGTATAAGGTCTACCCATATAAATAAAAGGACCATTAAAAAGTAGGAAAAACAAACAAGAGCAAACACACATAAAAATAATAAAATAAAAAGATCAATCATGCCATGGCAAAGGTAGGTGAAGGAGGGCACGCCTCCCTCAAACACTCGAATACACCGTCAACTAAAATTAGCTGTTGGCTCCAAGAATAGCTCCGATATCCTGCAGTAGACTCGCCTCCTCCAAGAACTCAATGACACCACAACCTGATGCGCAAGATGTTTGTACGTATTTTAAATCACAATTGCGAATTATTAACAGGCTTAGATGATTATTCTTACCAAATAAAATTGATTTAATGATATTATAATCATAAAAGTCTGATTTTTAAATCGTCCCTCTGATCGAGACTAAATCAAGATCCTGAATGAACTCAGATACTGTGACTTCAATTTGTTTTGATTCCTATTCACGAAATTCGTTCTCATTAGGGAAGGATTGGAATTTCATGATGGAGAGCCAATATAAGTGAGATGCAAACGAAATATTCACATCAGGCTTCCTCCTTAATTTGAAAATGAATTTAATACGAGGTTTGTTATCTTGTAAGAGTTTATTTAAGTCCAAATAATTATGAATTGTTAAAAGGGCTTCAACATCATTTTGGATAATTACATGTAAAAAAATAAATTTGTGGAAGACTCGCTGAGACAATTCAGTTTCAGCTTAGGCCAGAGATTATTCTTTAATGCCACCCAAGGGGAAGGGGGCGTTATTATATCTGTGGGATTTTCAAGAGTATCAACGTATTTATAAGAGACGTTGTTCCTCCCTAATGAGTTTAATATCTTGAGAACTATTTTTAACGAATATTGATGTTAGTTTAATTTGATGATGTCGTTGGGGAGCGAAAACAAAACGATTTGAGCGTCAACTAGGAACTCAATAGAATTAAAAGGGTGCAAGTAAGAATCAAGTAAAAGGGGGAAGAAGAGTTTTGAATGCCTAAACAACGCTAAAGTTTCTAGCAACGGAAGAGTTATCCATAAAAGAGGAGCTACTTAGATTTGGAAATAATGGAGGATTTATTTTGAAATACAGACTAGATAACGAACTCCTAAGAATCCTTGCTCACATCGCGAAAGACTTTGAGTTTGGCATTATCATAGTCCTCAAAGGCGAAGCCTGGAACTTACATATCTTCCAGCCTCACCAATTCAGAACGAAGTGACTCCCACGTCATAAGATCGGCTTCGCAACCCTCAGGCAGAATCCAATCTCACCTTCCGCGGCCTCTAACCATCATCGTCAAGTAAAGGCCAAACGATCGAAAATTTTGAATAGGCTTTTAAGGGCTGGATGATTCGAATTCAAAGACCCTTAGCTCAAACCTGTCTTCTTTGAGCCGCTTGTCTGATTGAAAGAGGATTTATTTCTCTGAGAATCACTTGATCAGAACTCGCGACTATCACATTACCAAAGTTTTTTTTTTAATGAGAACAAAGGTCGTTAGGATAAAAAATAATGTTTATAATATAGCTTAAGCTGAAGAGGAAAATAGTTAGCCTAAACAATAGTGATATGCAACGAATTTGCCGTTCTTTACCAAGAAAAAGCACAGCCTATACTTATCCGCCTCTAATTTTAATTCTATTTGAAGGAAAGCCCTTTTGATGTCGGAGAGCATAACCAATCGATTTGATCGAAAACAACAAAAAAATTTAATAGGAAAATTAACATCGATGTCGGAGAAAATTAGCTTGAGGCTACAGTTAAAAGCGGATCTTATTTTTGTGGTGGTTTGGACCGCCATTTTTACGAAGGGTCTACGAGAAACCCAAATATACTTCCCCAAATTTTCTGGCAAACATAGATTTCCTCAATTATCTCTTCCTCAAAATGACTTTATAAAACTATGGGCGCTTAAAAGGTCACTCTCATAACATAGTTTTCACTTTCTTTTGCTTCCTCAATTCTATTTTGTGATTAGAAGGAACTTTAGATAAATCCTATTAAACCAAGGGAGTGTAACATAATATTTGTCATCTCGTTTTTCGATGGACTTATGGAATGCTTTAATTTTGAACATGTCTACATAACCTGTATCTGTATTTCTGCTGCCTAAAGATTCCAAACTGAAAATATATTCAAGCCCCAAATCCAAGTTCTGATAAGACTTGGATAAATTTAATGGGGGTAGAGGGCTGGGTTAAGAGCCTCGAGGCTAAATTCGAGGGTCACCTCTGTCTTAAGTTTTAATTTAGAAAGAGTTTCAAGCGATTTGAATTTATTTCCCGCTTCGTTTCCCACATATCATGGAAACGGTGGAGTGAACTCCCGTTGGATTACTCCCTGAGATGAGACTCGTGTGAAGTTTGAGTTGTCTATTGTTTTCGAGGAGAGCTGGGGGAGATCAGTAGGACTTTTCCATCCTGATGTGTCTCTCCCCCTTTCCTGAGCAGAGCTCACCTCTCCCAGCGTGGCTAGTACCGCTAGCACCCACTTTCTCTTAGCCATTTCTTCCCATAAGGGGCAGCCAACCTCTGCTTCAGGAATTTCATCCGAGAGAGGCTTAGCGACTGATACTTGAAGGGGGCACCCGACGGATGGGGTAAGCTAACATAATCCCCTTCCTTAGGGGTTCTATGGAATTGGATGATACGGTGGAAGAAGTGCTCTTAACGCATCGTCGTACTTGGATCTAACTTTAAGCATTGGATTACACCGACGACCCCAAGCAAACAGTTCACTCCGTCAGATCGAACTTTCACACTGAATTGGAAGCATCATAGAATTCACTATCCAAGGGATACTCTGTTTATCCGCAGAGTGCGTATTCTGCTTTCAAACCCAACCTACGGTAAAATTGACGCTTAAATTTGACAGGGCACGTTTTGAAAGGAAATTTGAATTTGAAGGGGAACAATTTGAATAGTTTGAGCGTTTAACATCATTAAAGTTTGACGTTTGATTTGAGGTTGGTTTAAAAGATAAATCCTCTCCGAATTGCTTATGAGGCTGTAGTTTTCCTGTATTTCGAATGGTGGCTGAATAATTTCCGAAAATATCCAATGGGTTAGGTTAGTCAGTTTAGGCGTTAACTTAAGTTATCCTTTGAAATTTGCAGGCAATTTGCCATATATGATTCGGGATAAAAGAAATCTAAAAGAAATCTACTACAAATTTTTGACTATTTAGCTAATTTCTTAAATTAGACTTCTGAATTAAAGATACAGTCAGAATTTGGAGAAATATTGGTTAAAAAAATTTCCTCCTTTAAAAGTTGAATGGAAACATCGTAATTCTTTCGATATTTCTTAAGTATTTTATGATGGTATATGCATACTCTCTCAGACTGCCCTTAAGACACGTGAGTTTGGTCAACTTTGAAATTGTATGTTTGGAACCCACAAGGTTTTCGAACTGAGAGAGGAGGGTTAGGGAAAGTGATTTTTCTTTTTCTCCTTATGTTGCAGAGCAGCATGATCAACGATAAATCACCCTAAGATTAGAGGGAACTTTAAATTTGTTCTTTATGAAATTAAATTTAGATTTCAATTGCTTTGACAAAATGTTTTGCGCCAATTAACTTTATTATTCATAAATATAACAAATACTTTGTTTCAAGACTTTAATATCAATTATGGCTTCTTGAGTGTGATAATTTCTTGTGTTCACAGATGGCTCCGAGTTGGAAGACTGGGTTGGCTTCTAAGCTATATCCCCTTTGTTTGAAGCCAGCAGGGATTTTCGGGGGATTATGCGCACAAGGTCCGGAGACCGTTTTGTAATCCATATCCTCTCTCAGAGCTAAGTGCCCTTGAGACATTTGAATTTCCGCACCTCCTCTTTCATAGTCTCCGTGACGCCACCGCTACTGCTCGTCGGTCTGATGTTGAGATTGACTTCTGCTGGGTTCTTGGACATGTAAGAGTTGCTGTGAATGAGAGCACTAATTAGGGTGCTAGACTGTGTGTATAGGCTTGTCCCTGGGAAAAGTAAGGGGTTTCGCCCTTATCTAATTAGAGAGTCGTTTTGCTTGAGAAAGCAAAGCAGGGGTATACCTCTTTTATTGAGGTTAAGCTACCATAAGGACGCTCCAAAAGCTATAAATTGGAAACACCTTAACCAATAGAGTGAGGTACGAAGGAAACCCCCTCCTTCAGTCAAAGGCGTTTTTGTCGGATTACTCGCTCATCCTAACATCAAGGTTGGGCGAGATTTTAGTATATGGAACGTAGCCAAACCTGTTTAGGAACTTTGCTAACACACAATATCCAAATGTTTCGGATTTTCGGACCTTTCTGGGCACGTTGGAAGGTGATGTCCAGGAATGTGCGTCAAGCGATGCACACAGATCAGGAAGGTTTCAAGCTTACAGCCTCTCCACAGGGATGGAGTTATTGGGCAAAAATCAATCTTAGTATTAATCCCACCCTAATGCCCAGGATCCTTCAAACCTGGTCTCTTGAGTCTGCAAGCGTTCACGGGCGTTGTTTATAGAAGTTGCAAAATCTCTCTTTTGATTCGGCATGAGGTAGTTGGTCAGGACTTCAAACTCAGGTAGAGGAAATAATGAGGGGGTACTATGAGGAAAAGTGGATGCACAGAGAGAAAAAAGAACACGCCAGCTTGCCCGGACCCTGTCAATGACTTCAAGTCAACCCAGTAAACCAGGCCATCCATATTGGCACTTGGACCTGGAGGACGTGCCCGCTCCTCACAAGTACCAGGTGTTTCAATATACATTGGGTACCACCCTGCGGGTAGAATAGAGTGAAGTAGTAAGAGAGAGAGAAGAAGGGTGGAGAGAAGGAGAGAGAGAAGTGGTGGGAGAGAGGGAGAGAAAGATTGATGGAGGCAGAAAGAGAGAGAGAGAGAGAAAGAGGAAAGGTGAGAGAGAAGAAGGGTGGAGAGAAGGAGAGAGAGAAAGGGTGGGAGAGAGGGAGATAAAGATTTAAGGAGGCAGAAAAAGAAAGAGAGAAAGAGGAAAGGTGAGAGAGAGAGAAATTGTGATAGAGGGAGGAAGGATGAGAGAGGGAGGAAGAGTGAGAGAGAGGGAGGGAGGGAGAGAGACAAGAACGAACTTGTTGTTTTCCTTTTAAATGACCCAAATCGATCGAAAAATTGTGAATAGAATCAAATTTTTGGAGAAATTATATATTCATGAATACAGCGCATTTGCATTCACTTAAAAACTATTATTTTATAAATCTGCGAATGACACCAATAAATCACAGGAATATTTATTCAATGGCTGCCTCTCTTAGTTTCTGCACATACACACACTGTGTGTATGCGTTCATCATCGGTGAAATCTATGTTAATTACCGATTGAAAGCTGCAAAAAACTATAGGCACAATTGTCAATTATTTGAGGGGCGAAGTGGGTGGGCGGAATTGAGGTTGCAACGTCTATTTATGTGCAATGAAATGTCCGAGGCGGATTGAGGTATAGTGGCAAAGCGACGGGTGTGGGAGTGAATCCTCCCCTGCCTGACTCTTGGCCCTCGCCGCCCTCTTCAATTTCATTTAGACACTTAATGAGCCCGTCCGAAAGGTCGTTGGGTCAGCTCCGCTGCTTCCACATACTGAAATAGGAGGTCAACGGCGGAAGCTCAAGGTAAGTTCGGGAGAAAGTCGCCAGCGAGGCAACGCTGCCACACGGATGTGGCGGCCGCCGTTTAAGATATATGTGAATGAAATTGGCTCCAGAATTATCCTCTTTAAAAGGCTCACATTCATTCATGGGCGCGTCCTCTCGTAGGCGTAATGCGTGACCTGGCGGTGAATGGGCTTCGTGGCTCGCATACACGCTCGGACAAACTTCAGCAAACACGCATTATAAGAGGTCCGTGCAGTCGAACAGCGGAGATTGTACTTACCTATTGACATGTCGCTCGCAAGCCTGGGGCACGAGTCAACATGAGAATCCCATTTTCGCCTCACTTGGGTGGGAATAGGGTGCCTTTGCAGTACTTCTTAAGAGGTTATTTGATCGAAAACAAAATAATATCAATGAGGGGGACAATCTTCTTTTAAGCGTGAAAATCAGCGAGGTAGAAAACACCCATAACTGGCAAAGGAGCATATGCAAAGAGCATTCATGTGTAAAAAGTTCGAAAAATCATTGGTTGTGTATCTTGCATACACAAAGACACAGTGGTCCTTAAACTTGAAGATGCTAAAGCAGTGTTTGAGACTGAAAATAAAATGCCTAACCGCTGTATGTACATCCTAGGCTATAACAGACCCTCTGAGGACAAGGAACACACATAAGCGCCCAGTTAAAAGGGAACTGGATCCCTTGTTTGCGCTACATAAGCCATAATTTGTTCCCACCTCGAATTCTTGAACTTGCTTTCGTTCCACAACAAAGTCGGGTATGCCCACTTGCAGATGACCTTAAATAGAATAAAATGCGCATCTTCAAAATCAAGCAATAGTCATGAAATTCACCCCATTCGCCCAGATTATCCTGGTCTCAAAGAACTTTCCGCACTGATTGTGCAATATCGGGTCTCCTCCTCTTAATCGACGTAATTTCTTCATCCTTATTTCAGTCAAGGACATTCTTCAACCATTTTTCTATCAAGTCAACCTCACTCATCCATTACTCCCGGTATTAGGAAAAACTAAGACAACCCAACGAGGACAATCCTGTAAATGAAGGAGTAGACAAGAAACAATTGGTTAAGATTACGATCATAAGTAACGGGACCGTGATGGCTACCAAAACTATTCGAGAGATCAGTTTGTACAAGTCCTAATTATCAAAACAAAAAGATACACGTCAAAGGAGTCAGGTCACGCAAGTAACGATCGGTGATAGCGCTACACGGGGCATAATAGACCACGACACAAACTTAAGCCAATTCTTCGTCGCACATTGACTCGATTTACTACGTTGCTCTTTTATATCTCTTTAAAATTACATTATCTTGTTTAAAATAGAGAAAAGGGGGTAGTAGAGCCCCCAAAGGGCTCGCAATTTTCCTGATTCTCTTTTCCACAACGAAGGTAGAGACCTTTTCATTTATCTTGGTTTCACCTCTGTATCTTTTTCTCATTTTAATAAAGATAATGCAATTTTGAAAGAGATGAAAGAGTTCGTTCTCTTACAGACTTCTTGTATCGGTTGTTGGCAGGGAAGGAGTTCAAGAAGCTTCCACGCCTCTTTAATGGCATATCGAAGTAATGGTGCCATATCCTATATCATGTGCCACTCCTTCCATCTTGGCACTCGCATTTTCATCGCCGCCTTTTTTTCAGTTACTCTATTTTACAACTAATTCACATTGCTTTGTGAGTTATTTATTTATTTATTAAAAAAACGCGTAAAATCTTTTGAAAATAGGTTCGTAATGGTGTTTAAGATAGGAAAAAGGAAAACTTGGGGAAGATGCATAACCCAAGTAGAGTACAAGAGCGCAATGGAGGAATTATAAATGCGTGAAACATAACCACAGATCTGCCTGTAGGCGATAAGGCATGGAGGGTACGCCGACACCTCCTTACAGGGTAGTTCGTGATTAAAGTACATACATAGCAAACAATATACACGTTTGCTTTAACAAGTCGATGAAAGAGTGTGTATATCTAAAAGGCTTTTCTCGGAAGTCAAGATAATATAAATCATACATATATTCCGACCTTAAGATTTATTGAGAGCCGAATGTAGTAAGACTCTCATAAAGATGTTAACACCTTTCATTTAAATCAGGCCCCAAAGCCCAGACGGCTATTATCCCTTAAGTTAACATCGCAAATAATAAAATAAGACTTGTTTTCATAAACTTTCCCATTTGTCTAAACGACACACTTTGTTTTTATAGCCAATAATGAGTAAGACGATATATTTTTCTTCTAAATGGCTCCTCGGTCTGAAAATGTGAGGAAGATAAAACATAACCCGAAAACCTAAAAGAGAAGTGTACGGGGATGCAAAGGGACGAGAGGGGGCACAATTCTTCGGAATCCTGTGTCTGTTTGGCGATGAAACAGAACCCCAGGCGGAGTGCACGAAGTGAGGTGCTTAAGTAAACACTCAACCGGATTTGCTGGATGTTGGGAGAACGAATTTCAAAACCATCGAGGGAATTTGAATGTGATTATGAGTAAAGTCAAAAGACGGCGGGGACTTTCGCCATACCATTTCTCATCCTCTCTGTCCGACTTTGAAGCTGCTGAAGTAGCTGGTTAGGCTTGAACAGCTTATTGCATGCAACCTTCTGTGACGAGTGTGAATGAAAAATTTACAATTTAGGCTGATTCTTTACGTCTGCACATGTTTTACAATGAATTGAAGTTAGGACAAAGTGAAAATGCGTGAAAGGTACATATCTAAAATAAACAAAGGCGGTGACTACGAGGCTCTAAATATATTTTAATAGGAGTAAAATGGGTTTTGCGAGGTACTTAGAATGTTCGGCCACTGAAATAGGCTCTTCATAATTCATAAGTGAAATTTGAGATCGGGAAACTGTTTGCTGTCTGAAGTGGAGATGTGTAACACCTAGGGCGCGATAGGAATATGACTGTACCATACGTTACATATGTCACCTTCAATACCATATGACTCAAATATGGTGGCTAACAAGATCAACCATACACCCATGGCCAAATGTATAAAGCACCCTATGGAATCATTCAAATAATCTGATTAGACATTTGTAGTAAATGAATTCAGTTTCTCAATATATATGTATATATATATATATATATATATATATATATATATATATATATATATATATATAGTACAAGAGAAAGAGAAATTTGACGTGAATGAGCAATGAGACAAGAAACAAGAGTTTTTTAAAGGCAAGAAGAGAAAGGGACATTAGAAGAAGGCTAGAATCAAAAAGAGCAAATGGTGGCACAATGAAGGCAATCCTTACTGAGAAGACAGAAATAACGCCAGGGTAGTAAATGAATTCAGTTTCTCAATATATATGTATATATATATATATATATATATATATATATATATATATATATATATATATATAGTACAAGAGAAAGAGAAATTTGACGTGAATGAGCAATGAGACAAGAAACAAGAGTTTTTTAAAGGCAAGAAGAGAAAGGGACATTAGAAGAAGGCTAGAATCAAAAAGAGCAAATGGTGGCACAATGAAGGCAATCCTTACTGAGAAGACAGAAATAACGCCAGGGGAAATTTCAAACTTTTTTTCCCCCTGCCGTTATTTCTGTCTTCTCAGTAAGGAGGATTGCCTTAATTGTACCGCCCTTTGCTCTCTTTGCTGTCTTTAAAAAACTCCTGTTTCTTGTATCATTGCTCATTCGTGTCAAATTTCTCTTTATCTTGTACTATATTGTTGTATAGTCTGCAATGCAAGGTTTCTGCACCTTTGTTTCTGTCTTCAAAATTGTTTTGAAAGGCAGAAAATAAATATGGCGAAAGCCCTGTGGTGGTTGTTATCACCCACAGAACTTCTATTTGCTCCTTATATATATATCGAATAAGATCGAAAGTTCAGCAATTTAGTTTGGTTTTTACCAAACACATTCATTTAAAAGAGATGAATACAGGACAAGTGATCCACCATCTACAAGATGGAATAAAAAAGATAGTTAGAAGAAGAGAAAGTTGCCAAAGGAAATTATTTAACGCGAAATACACAATGGTCTTCAACAAAATTTGCATATATATATATATATATATATATATATATATATATATATATATATATATATATATACAAGGATTGGAAAAACAAATGGACAGATTAATTAAATTACTGACATTGAGTCCCCTCCTCCTTAGCAGTATAAATAGATTCAATACGCTGACCAATCGATTCATACAGTTTTGTGCTGTATCTATACGAATTTAACTGGTTTCGGTTGAAACCTGCTCTAGTTCCTTCGTAGACCCTTTTTGGAGTGAATATATCCCCTAGTTTTTGCCCCAATTTACAAAAAAAACTTGATTATGGCAAGATCTGTGAATTATGAAGACCAATATGTGTTCAACGTCATTATCAGGCATTTTAAACAAGTTTTAAAATCTTTTTTGGTGTGAATAGGTGCATTAGTTAATGTTTCCATTATTTTGTCCAACCCCTGTACAGGGGCTGGGTAAAATAATGGAAACACCATGTAATTTCCGAAACTTTATTTTAATAAGGGGTAGGGCCAACTTTGGCAGTAATTACAGATTGAATTCTGCGTGGGATCGACTCGTACAAAGTTTGAATTGTTTCCAAGGGAATTTTCATCCATTCATCAGCTAAAGCAGTCTCCAATTCTTTCAATGATGATGGTGAGGGATATCAACCCCTAACTTGGTTTTCTAAATGTTCAATGATGTTGAAATCTGGAGATCGTGGCAGCCAGATAAGGTGTTCTCCTTCACTGGAACATTCCTTGTGCCATTCAACTACAACCTTAGCAGTATGAATAGGAGCATTATCATCCTGAAAGATAGCATTTCCATTCAGAAACAATTCCTGAACCATAGGATGGATCTGATCAGCTAAAATACTCAAATAGTCCTGACTGTTAATTCTACCATGAAGGGAGACTATTGGTCTGGCGGATTTCAAAGATACGGCCCCCCACATCATTACAAAGCCTCCTCCATGTTTAACAGTTGAGAGCAAGCAGTCTGGATCAAATGCATCTTTTGGCTGTCTCCAAATATATACACGGCCTGAAGTGGGAAATAAGGTAAAGGAGGACTCGTCAGAGAATATGACCCTTCTCCACTGCTCTTCTGTCCAATTCTGATGTTTTTTTACACCACTATAAACGCTTTCGAACGTATGTTTCTGAGAGTAATGGTTTTTGGATTGCAATCCTCCGGTGGAATCCGGCTTTATACAACACCCGGCGAACAGTTTTTGTTGAGACTGGGTTTCCGACGTGATCATTAAGTTCTGCAGTAATTATGGTAGCTGTAGTTTTATGTTCTTTTGTAACAATCTGTGGAAGAGTCCTACGGTCCCTATCAGACAGTTTTGGTTTCCTTCCTGAGTTTTGCTTTGAGGAGGACGTTTTTTCCTTTGTTTTTATACGCTGTCATTACTTTTGAGACTGTGCCTCTCGATACGCCAACCAGTTTAGCTGTTTTAGTGATGGTAGCACCTGCCATCCGAGCTCTGACAATCTTCCAAACTATACTATTATAGGTGTTTCCATTACTTTTGATAGCGTAAAACGTGCCGCTCTATTTAGATTTTAGAATAATGAGACACTATGGAATACCCCAGAAGTTTGTTGACATAGTCAAAAGTGTGCATGAAGATACCTTCTGTCAAGTATTGGTATACGGGAGTTTGAGTGAAAGTTTTGAAGTTAAATAGGGAGAAATTCAGGGTGAAATTCTTTCTCCATTTCTGTTTATTTTGATCATTGACTTTGTAATGGAGAAGGTCATACGAGAAACTGATACTGGAATATTTTGGAAGAGAGGTATGAAGTTGGTCGATTTGGATTAAGCAGATGATATTGTCTTAATTGCAGAGAGCTGTGAAGATAGGAAAAGAGTAATACATTGTTTAGATAGAGAAGGATTAACAATAAATATTGCGAAAACGGAAATAATAAACATGAATATGAAAAACCCAATAGTGTGCAAAATAAATGCTAAGCATGTTGATGAAGTAGAAAATTTTAAGTACTTTGGTACAATTGTATCAAGGTAGGGTTCTTTAAATAATGAGTTTAAGGAAAGAATTAGGAAAGCTAACCAAGCATGGGCATGTTAAAATCTATGTGTAATAAAAATAATTTTTCAATACACACTAGGATAAAAAATTATAAAAGTATGATGAGACCAATTCTTATATATGGACATGAACCGTGGTATAGTACGGCAATCACAGATGGAAAATTTTTGACTTTTGAAAATAAAACGTTGAGAAGAATATTAGGCATACGATGGCAGGATAGAGTGTCAAATGCGAAAGTTAGAGAAATTACGAAAGTACAACCGGTAGAGGAGTATGTGAGATTGTCGCGATGAAAATGGATGGGGCATATTTAGAGACGAGGGACGACATGTGCAGTATGCGCTAAAGTGGGAAGCAGCTGGAAGAAGGGGAAGAAGTAGACCGAAGGAAACATGAATAAAGACGATGAAGAGAGAGAGGCAGGAGATAGTTGGGATGACGAATTGGAGGAGATGGCTCATGATAAGTACTGGTGGAGAGAGTTTATTACGGTCCTTTGCATCCCGTGGGTGCCATAGGATATATATATATATATATATATATATATATATATATATATATATATATATATATATATATATATATATATATATATATATATATATATGCGTGTGTGTGTGTGCAAAAATAATAATAACCACAATATTTGAATCTAATTTATTTAAAAAAACAAAAACAGAACTAGTTTCGGCATGACGCCATTGTCAACTGTATAATGAAATGCAAGGCAAGTGACTCTGGTATATAAAGCCGAACAAAAGGCTAAACAAAGTGAAAACAGGGAAAACAAACTGGAAAACAAATATTTGCGTGGATCCGACGGCAAATTTCTAATCCCCGTGAAGGACTGGTTCCGGTGGTTTATAGATGAGTTTGGCAACATTATTCGAGATATATTTGTTTAATTTATATTGCCCTTCAGATAAATTAAAATTATCGAGTTTGTTAATGATGATTGATTTTGCAATTCTCTTCTCAATATAATTGTTTGATTTATAAATAATTTTTGCTTGGTTGAAATCAATTTGATGGTCATAATTGTGCATGTGCGCAAATAGACTTGAGGAAATTGGACCCCTTCTTATATCTGTTTGGTGTTCTTTTATCCTCTTACTAAAGTAACCAGACTCTCCGATGTATGACAAATTACAATTTTGGCAGGGGATTAGATATACACCTGCGTCCTGGTTGGTAGGATGCAGTTTGGTCGTCAAAGATTTTTGTATGGTATTTGAATATTTAAATGACATAAATATTACATTAAAATTTCATCAAATTTTCACGATATTTTCCCCACTAAGCTGATAATTTTTAATATTGATCTGTTTTATTCGTACATGTGGCACTTCTTAATGCTTTTCCATACACTCCCTACAATGTTCTATTGGATTTAAGTCTGGAATCTATGATGGCCACTCCATATTGGGCGAGCCCCATTTCTCCGAACCATTTCTTGGCATGGGTGGAAGGCGTGGGGCATTTTCCTGTTATTTGTGTCTAGATGGCTCTAATGCTTCATAGCTGGTGCCATACAAGCACGCTGAAATGCCTTTCCATCTCTTCGTATCACAAGGGTGGATCCAGAAGTACTGAAAATCTGCAAAATTGTTACAAAGTTAAATTTTTAATTATTTTTTTTTCAAGATATATAAATGAAATTACATAAATAACATTTAAAACAAAAATACAATGGTCTTTCTTACATACCTGATAATTACGTTCATCTGACTAGATAAGTTTACACCATTGTTCATGTCTCCAATTTACGATCTTTGTTCCACTGGACGGGTTGTTTTTTCTCTAGATCTAAGATATCGATAACTTCTTTCTCACCCTAGTATACTTTAGCCCTTGATCTTTAAGTCCCCTTCTAACTGTACTAGGGAATATTTTTTTTTAAACTTAAAGCTTCATTGAACTCCTTAGCAAGTTTAGAAGATGTTTTTCTGCTATTCTTTATTAAGGTTTAAATGATAGATGTCATCTCTAAGTGATGTAAAACGTTTTTTCATACCATTTCTCTTCCTTGATACAAAGATCTTGGTCTCTTGATGTCGTTTTATACTGGTTTTGACATCTTGAACATTTTTTTTAGTAATTTCTACTTATGAGAATCCTTGGATATGGAGAAGTTGGATTTGTGCTCTATGCTTCTGTAAGTTCTTTAGTTTTAGTAATATTATTTATAATTAAAGTAGTTATAAATTTAAACTGAAACATAAGGAATATCGGTTAAGTGGTAATTTTATAAAATATAACATTTTATTAATTACACACCATTTAGTATAAAATACTAAGCAATTCAAACCTATTAGCAAAATATTCAAACATTAGCAAAACTCATTATTACCATAGGTATTTATGAATATGATGTTCTAAATCATTTGATCAAATATGTTGATAAATAATATATAAATCTATGATGAGTGCGCATCATACTTTCGGCCAAGGGTGTATGTGTGTTACATCACAATTGTCTACCTCAGCAATATGCTCCCTTTTCCTTCGCCAGTACAACATAAACTGTTTGTTTGTATGTTTTTGTGTCCGCCTTTTCATCGCTACTCATCTTTGCTTATTCTATTCCACTTTCAAGTAGACCACTTAATTAATATCCTCATTTGACCCATAATTCCAAATATTTCATACAAATCATATCTCGCGCCGTCAGATACTTGAGAGGAAGGTCAAGTCTCTTACGTCACAATTCAACTCGGTTCATATCATTCACCTTTTCAAGGGTATTTTAAAGGAGGGAGTAAAGTGACGTAACCATGGATAGCATTTTCTATAAGTAGAGAAACGAGGATAATGGAAGAAAGAAAGATGGACAAATTAAGAAAAGAGGAATAGTGCAAAAGGACGACAAAAACAGCAATGGCCTCCTAAACTTTGTCCCGGGATCGCGTATTATAAATTAGGATTTGTATTTAATTTAAATTTAAAGCGCACACCCACAAGGTCATCTCCCGCAGAAAATTTGTAAGGAGATATTTTAAAGAAAGTGGTGAAGATGGACGAAGTGAAAATGAGTCAAAGATCTGGGGGTATTGGGGTTTGGAGGGCGCGCAATCTTCCACATGCCACCTGCAGCATGCTGTCCCATGATACACTTGACACTCTTTTGCAAGTTTACTCACTGGGGCATGAAGGGCACGCAAGAGCGGGAGGTTTCAACTGTGGCAGGGGCAAATCCACTTGAAAGCACGAACTTGATCCGCCTTTGAAGGTCGCGTCGATACGCGCAGAGGCGGCGTGAATCTAGGCAGGATCGAAGGAGCGGCCCAGTTCACGGCATTGACGCACATCCGTGCGAACCAACCCATTCAAATTGCCATTTTAAGTGCCTGGTAATCCATTTATCATGGGTGTTCTAGATGCCCCCTCTGCACCCCCAACAAATTAGGCTGGAGGGATTTGCTATGAGAGTCCATTTCAGTCAAATCTTTATCACAACTCATTTTTCTTAGCCATTTCACTATCCCCAACTTCACTACTCCTCCAAACTTTCAAAAATTTAAGTAATAATAATAGTAATCAGGCTTTCTTTCAGAACCATTGAACCATCTTTCGCTTCCTGTTCGCAAGGGGGCGGATGGTGTAATGCCCCTGCTACAAAAGAAACCACTAGGAACGGCACATCTTCCCGCCCCAAATGTTCGCAGTTGTTACCTGCCCCTTTCCCCTGGACCCCAATAAAAAAATATTGCTTCCATAGCGGCATGGCAGAAAGTTGTGTTACCTTTGGCAACTACCTTAAAAAAAAGAAGAATTTCTGAGCAGTAGAGGTATGGTTGCTGCCACCTCGAGTTACTATCGAACTGAAAAAACAAGACTGAGTCAACTTGATTATTCTCTTTAGTGGGGCAGCTATTGACCGACAGCGTTAGATTTGGCTCTTGAAGTATACTGCCCAGGACAATAGAGAGATGCCCGCGGTCCTCCTAGGAAGAGAGGGGGATGCCCAGGGCACTCCTAGGGCGAGAGAGGTTGCCCTCGGTCCTCCTAAGCGGCTGGGAATCGCCCTCGGCCCTCCGAGGGCGCTAGTTGGTTGCGCTCGGCTCTCTTATGACGTTGGATCTTTGGTCTCGTCCCTTTAAGGGCAATGAGTTTTGCCCTTGGCTTCTGAGGACTCCCATTTCCGCGCTACTTCATTTCTTTTAATTTAACAATCTCCGTTTTCGGTATTGTTTAGCTTCAACCATTATAATTTTATATTCATTTCTAATAAGTTGTTAGGATTTTTAGTGTGCGTTGCTCCTTCAGAGTAATTTTAAAACCTTTATGGTTTAAATATTTACTCAAGAATATCGGTGTCTGCCAATTGAGGGGCATTGCCCATTTGAGTGGCGCTTTCCATCTTGTCATTCATTGCCTTTAGATTACGGACCCAAGGAGATTTATATGTACGAAGGTTTTTCGAGATGACCCGAGGAGCACGAGGAGGAGACTTTTCAAAAGGTCCTCGATATTGCCTGACTGGTTCCCAAATGGTAACTCATCCAGCACCAGAGTTTCAGATCATTTATTCAGTGTGGTCGAGGTATTTAATTTAAATTTTACTGAATAACCCTTTATGGAAATTACTTTGTCATAACGTGATCAAAACAAAGTAGCATGCAATGGATATATTCTACCCTAACCTAACCAAACTCTGACCTGTGCTATTTTGGGCAAAGATTTGTTTTAACACATTTTCGCAAATGAATTTTAAAAAAGTGTTTTTCTTATGCAGTTTTATGTGTACTTTACAGGTCGGACACTCTTTTTTTTCCCGGAAATGCATACTCTTTCCATAATCAACTGATGGCCATACTGGAAATAGTATGCATTTCCAGCAAAAACGAGTTTCAGATCTGAAAACTACACATAAAACTGCCTTTAGAAAAGACATCATAAAAATCATTTGAAAGATCCAGAACCAGACCAAACCTAACCTGTATATTTAAGACGACGATACCGCCACCTACTTTACACTATTTCCGGCAAAAATTTAAAAATAATTAGGTACCTCCACCCTTTCGAATCCTTTAATGACGAACTAACACAACCACCCGATGCCATTAGACCATGTACACTAAAAAAAAGAGGCCGCGATTCGTTCGGAATATACCTACGAAATGTATTTAAAGGCCCAAGGAAATGGAAAATTGGTAACACAACCCAGAAAAACGTTAAGGAGAATATTACAAGTACGAATGAAAGCTTAAGGAAAATGGGAGAAGTAGAGAACGGAAAGATAGGGCCAATTATTTTAACCTGTGTCATCAAGCATTCAAAAAGTGACTAACCACGTTATTATTAAGTTCCAGAGGTTGAAAATGACATCTGCGGGCATCATTTTAAAAAATAAATACATTTATGTCGTTGAAAATTAAAAAATCGTAAATGTGTTAAAACGAATCTTTCATTGTTTCTGTCATCTGATGCTTAAATTTGGCTAGGTTAATTTCAGCTCATAATGTTCCGATATTCGGTTAAGATGATGTGCCCCCAATCCCTATTTACCACACCTAATACACATTCGCTCTTATCAATTCGATCCAGCTGTTCTTAACAGGAAGCTTATAAATAGATCTCAAGAGATAGCTCTGGCTATATTTAGATTTGCAAGCTTATAAATATAGTGGTTACAACGGAAGCATAACAAGATAGTCAAAGCGATGGATAATATGATAACTCTTCAGTGCGTAATTTTTCAACTACCTTCCTGGCATCAGTGTGACTTCTAATTCTCAGTTGGTTCTAAAGGATAGAGATACTCGTACTCGAAGCTAGGTTAAGTTAGATCAAGTTTGACGAAAGGCGGTAAATGTTTTTATCTAAGTGGACATATACATATGATTGAGCTGTTAAGATATTTTTACTGGAATGCATACGTTGTATATTGGAAAGTTCTTTGAGTTGGTAGATAGTAATAGGCCTAGAGGGTTAGATCTGAATTTTAAAAATATAATGTATAGGTTGGATTCTAGAAAATCTTTCACCATAAGAGTGGTAGATCTTTGGGAATGAATCACCGCAGGCCATAAATAGTTCTAATGTAAATATTGGATAAGATTCGTTTGATACAATTACGATTTTTTAATTTTCAAAGACAAACTTTTTAATTTTTAAAATGATGCTCAGCGATGTCATTTTCAAATTCCGGAACTTAATAATAATGAAGTTATTCACTTTTCGAAAATATATTTTTACTTTGCGAAATTTAAATCTTTCTGCGCCATTTGCCCTATTCCCTTCAAGTTTTGGCCTGACTAGTTAGCCTAAAGTTATATCTGCAAGCGATCGGCGCATGCTTCTTTTGGCGATTAACCGTTCAATAGCATTCTTTGTTATATCTTCATATATTTCGGACGATTCGCGGATGTCCATGTTTTCAGTTCGTATGGTATAATGGCGTGCGGTGGCTGTGCTAGGTCGCAATATTAACTAATACGAGAAGTTTTTGATGTCGATCATCAGGCATTAGAAATAGATAGGGCTCACAGTGTAATCCCGCGAGATATTACGTGCCATTCATGCCGTAGTATTTGTAGATTTAGACAGGATCAGAATTTATTTTACTGTGTTAAAATTGCAGAGTTCGAAAGGGCGTAAAACCCCATGCACATTATCCGTTAGTGCGTTTAATTAAGGGCACGTGGCTTTCTAATGCCCGCATTCGACCAAGTATCGGCATGAATTTCAAAACGAATGAGGTGTTTTTTCAAAAATTCCTGTCTGATTTTATTAGGTTAGGTTAGTTTAGGTTATGCCTGATTTTGGATCCTTTAAATGATTTTTAAAATGTGTTTTTCTTATGCAGTTTTGTGTGTATAATTCAGATCTGAAACTCGTTTTTGCTGGAAATACATACTTTTCCTATTATGGACCTTCAGTTGATTATGGGAAAGGTATGCATTTCTGGAAAAAAGTGTCAGATCTGAAAAGTACACATAAAACTGGCATAAGAAAAAAAAAAAATATGTATTAAAACGAATCTTTACCTAATTTTTTTTCTACAAGTCTATAACAGCGATTCTCAACTATCACGTACGGCACATTCTTAAATAAAATTGTGTAGCAAAATAAAGTCAGATAATTTAAATTAAAATTTATATTTAATTTGAAGGTTTCAAGTTTTGGTTGTTGTAAGTTTTGTTAATGAAAATATCCTTATCGAGTTTCTTTCAACACAAAGATGTATATAAATAGACATGGATTGGGCAAAAGAGGGGTGAAGTTAGGAGTATGATTGATCTGTGCCTAATAAGAAAAAAAAACCCTGCGGGGGACGTCTCTTATGTGAAAGCTTTAAGGGGACTGTATGGGATTATCGGATCATATAATTGTGCTGTGTAAGATTAAACTGGTTGGTGCATGAATGAGAAGACTTAAGGAAGGTGGAAAGCAAGGGAGAATCAGAAATGAAAAGCTATTGAATCAGAGAGAGTAAAAAGGGAAATAAGCGCGAGCATGGAGATAGAGAAGATATGGAGCAAATTTGAACAGTTACAGTAGGTAGTGCAAGGGCTGTGTGTGAATGGGGCGAAACTGGAAAGAGGAAGCAAAATACTGAATTGTGGAAAGACGATGTGAAGCGTATATTAAAAGGAAAAAATAGGCAAACATGCAAATACTTACTAGTGCATATGAGAATAACAGGGTGATGGGTTAAATGCATACAATAAGTTGAAGAGGAAAGTGAAATGTGTAATTAAACAGAGTAGAAAAGCAGCAAATAAAGATGGAGGAAAGATGAAATGAGGATCCAGAGGGAAACAAGAAGTTAATTCTGGAAGGAAGTGATGAACCTGGAGAAGACGAGCTGTGTGAACATCAAGGACAAGCATATCAAGGTACTTGTGAACAATGAGGAGGATCAAAGAGATGGTGAAAATACTTTGAGTTGTATAAAAGGGGAATAGAAAATAATATAAATGTAAATATGATGGCTTCGTGAGTGTAAATCGGATGCTGTATCGAAGCATGGAATATATAAGAATACAGAAGTTTTTAGTGCCGTGCGAGGTGGAAAAAATAGAAGACAGCTTGGAGTAGACGATAAGGTCCCTGAGATAATAAAACGTAGTGGTGATTGGGTTATGAGATGGGTTTAGTGGCTGTGTTGTAAGGCATTTGAAAGTGGAAGTGTGCCTGGCGAATGAAAGAATGGAGTATAATGCCATTATATAAGGTTAAAGGTGAGAGAGGTGAATGCAAGACCTACATGGGGATGTCTGAGTGTTGTATGTCAAGTATATGGAAAAATTCTGATTGGGGAAGTATAAGAAGGAGAATTGAGGAATAGATGGGGATGAACAAGGGTGTTTTATATCGGGTAAGTGGAGCGTGGATCAAGTATTTGAACTGTATAAAATAGAAGGGAAAAACAAGAGACGGAGATGTAAAGCTTAGAATCATTTAGATAGAGAAGCATTGTGGGAGGTACTAAGAATGTATGGAGTGGTAAACTAGTGGATAATGTGAACAATATTTATATTGTAAGGGTACGTTAGGGTGAAAAATCAAGGAAAGGTTGGGATTAATGGGAAATGGTGAGGGAAGGGTTCCATGTTGGAATGTGATGATAACCTGGCGTTGGTGGTTGAGAGTGCTAGAGATTTGGAAATGTTGATTTTAGCTTGTGATAGGGTGCATGCGAGAGGAGAGGGTCTAAAGTCAATGCAGAGAAAAGTAATATTATGTATTTGGAGATGAGGATGGAGCAGGTTGTAATATTAAAGGTAGTGTTAACCTTGAATATGTACGAACTTTCGGGGATCTGGAATGCATTGTAAGTGATAGTGGTGCAGATTGCGACCACGAGGTGTTAATGGCAGGAAAGTCTCTGGGGGCGATAAGAACGTTGGGGATGCTGAGGGTTTGAGTGTGGAATGTGCCAGGAAGATACATGAGAGTATGCTTGCGTCAACGTTGGTGTATAGAAGTGAGACTTGGGTCTGGAAGGAGAAGGAAAAATCTCGAGTGCAAGCATTGCACATTGACAGCTTGAGAGGGATGCTTGGTGTGCGAAAGATAGATAATGTGGCAGTGGCTTAAAGCGTTACGGGTATATAAGGAATATGGTTGGAAATCGACTTGAAAACGCGAATATACGCGAGTGAGTGTTAGAGTGTGAGAAGGAGTTGGACCGGTAAAAGATGGTTTGATTATGTGAATGAGTGTTTGAGAGAGAAAGGGCCTAATTAGGAGGAATTGGAGGTTGGTGAGGAGGAGTGCTAAGGGTGGGGAAAATGATGGGTTGTTTTTGTGCTTAATAAGGCATAAATAAACAGGGGGTGTATCCGCCCAATGGGCGACCAGCTCGTGAAGCCGCTGAAAGTTTTATGTCTGGCGTTCCCTGGGATTGAACCCCTGCCTCAACGTTAGAAATCCATCGATGTATCCACCAGGCTAACGAGAGCTCTTTATCAATGGGATAATTAACATAATTTAGCGATGATGATTATGTTGAAAATAATTAAAATCCAAATTTTTAAGTCGCCTTTTAGCTGCGCCAGTTGCAAGCACAAGTTTCCGTCACTTCGGAGGGAGGGGGGCCGGGTTCATGTGGCACCCCATCAATTCGAATAATTCTCTCCTATTGAGAGGAGATCACACTCTGGTGTTAACCTGTTAAGGGCTTTGCCCCAAATCGTTACTTCGCCCTTTTCTGAACAATCATAGTCAAAATGCAAGAAGAAATTCATAGCTTTCGATTAGCACCGAGGTGGTAATTTTCCCTAC